>QPKB01000011.1:8980528-9616138 GCA_003546025.1 Camphora micrantha | reverse complement strand
ACCCGCCCTTGATTTATTGCATTATTACGATATCAGGCTATAATCGAAGAATATAAGTCAGCAATGTAAATGAGATCTTAACTAGAATTTAAATTACCAGTATAATGAGGTTGGTTGTTCATTTCTTATATTCTCCCAATTCAACTTCCATTAGACATAAGATTATTTTATGATATATTTAGATACTCACCTTTATTATTTTTTCTTTTATCCACTTATAGAATTTCAAAAACTTCCTTCTTTTTTTTTTTTCCTATTTTTGGTTCGATTGATATACTAGCCATGAGTGATCCTACCTATATGAAGACATAGGATCAAACCTGATTATGTGTGTGATTCATGAGAGGTCGACACCATTCAATCATAGAGTGTGTTGATAAATACTTATTTTGCAGTGCTACTAAAATTTTCTATCTATAGCTTTCTAAAAAGTCAGCAAAACATAGTCAAATAGACAATAAATGTACGTATACATCAAAAAAATAATAATTTGGGACCATCTCCATGGCCACTAATGGGGAAGGGTCACCTCCAATTTAACCTTTACCTCCTGGATTCTCTCAATTGAACGAATTGTTCCATGTGGACGCAACAAAAGGCTCTTTGAATATCAACAAGCAATTATTAGTGCTGGAGATTCTGCCGAGGCATCACCACACGGGATTATCATTCCAGAGATGTAAGAAAAGATCGACCGCATGAGCTGGTGGTAAAGTCTTCATAGTAGGCCTACCCCTTTAAAAGTTGTGGTTCAAATCCACAGATGTAGACGTTGTGAATAAACTTTAGAAGAGAAGATGACCCTTTCTATGGGCCTTAAATTTCAAGAAAATGAGAGCTTGAATTTAAAATTTTATTAAGAAGATAAGAAACCACTGACGGCACCTAACCTAGATTTTATTTATTTATTTTTTCAAGCTGAGCTACGTTCCACAAAGAAACTACAAAATCATTCATTTCTTTAAAAAAGAAAAGACCACGGGTCATATCAAAAATATAAAAATTTATCATTTTTCTCTTTTTTTATATATAAAAAGTCAAAATAATTTCCTATAAAGTCACTAAAGGCAAACGAGAATTATAGTCCTCTTATATTTTATTCTCACTTGATTTAATACTTTACCTCACTTTATCTTACATCTAAAGTTTCCACATGGACCCCAACATTTTTGTGTAGTCCATTTTTCAAGAAAAAAGTAAGAATTATGAAAATTAAATTTCGTATTACAATAAAATTCATGTTTGATGCGATCGCTTTTTCTTATAGAAAGTGTTAAAAATGGGCTTTCCTCAATTCCTCGGAAAATAAAGTCTTATGGGAGGTGCCTAGAGAAAAAATTTCATGTGGAAGTGAGAATTTTTAGTGAGATTAGTTTTCCACGGCGTATATACAAACGTGCCCTAAGTTTTGTTGGAAAATGTATTTTGTTGTTTTTGTTTTCTCGTAACTTGGCCTAGCGGCCAAAGGTGTCCATCCAAACCTATTTGCCCACAGATCAATCCGTGGACGGTATGGTGTGAACAGGAGTCATATTCACATACATCACAATATTCAGTGGGCAAATATACTCTTTGGGTCTCTTAATTGACATTTATCCAAGCATATATCTTTGAGTAAACTATTTGAAAAAACTGTGAATCTCTCTGTTGCATTATGTAATAAGAGGATGACATGTTGAAATTTGTCTGCAGTATGTATGTTATATTACAAGTTTGCCTATATAATTTTTTCTATAGCTACTAGAAATAAAAAGAGAAAAGATTATCAAACTTACCTAATAAAAATATATCATTAATATGTTATGTGTTATAAGAGTATGTAAATTTGAATTTCTCGGATAGCAAAAATAAAAGTAATTACATGGGCAGCTCAATTTCAAACTTATAAAAGTTTATAAGCAAGCACTAAATGCTCAAACTTGCAGCTTGTAACTATTCATGTGTGAAATTTTGTTATATTTCTTATACAAGAGCAATTTTGAAACCTTGCACATTAATTTATGACTCTTTGTTTGGAAGGGAATTGAGTTCTTAGAAACTCTCTGTAAAATTGGTTTTAAAGAACCAAATAAGAGGTGAAGTGCAAAGAATGTAAAGCATAGAAGCATATAGACTTTTATTTCTTATGGTTTCATTTATCAGGTGATGACTGAGTTTTTATCTTTTTACCAAAAGAGACATTAGTTGACAGACATCCGTGAACCTTCACCCTTTGTTTTTATCAAAACAAAGGCTGCTCTCAGTCGAAGTGGACAAGGAAACTGCCTTCTTTATCATACCCCAACGTGGAGTCACTTCTACCAAGAAAAAACAGTCGAGAAAATCAAATGGGAAAGCTGGAGCGTCTTTCCAAGAAAGGTTTATCATTCAATTTTTCATTCAAACAAAACGGGTCATCTCCCACACAGCATCGTCTCCTATTTCAATCTCAATCATGAATCTCCTAAAAAGAAAATACTACTAACTTCTTTTGTTTTTTTTGTTTTGAGAACTATAGAACCGTTTTCTTCTGCCTAATGGAAGCAGAGGGGTTGCTCTGGTGGGACATGGGATCATCATCCTAGCTGCAATTGTTTTCTTCTGCCCAATAGAAGCAGAGGGAATGCTCTAATGGGACATGGGTTCATCCTACAGTGACCAGATGAAGTAGAAACACACAGGAGAATCAAAGAGCACTCAAATACCCACTATTAAGTATGACCAGATTCCACAGTATTTTGCAACTATTAGGCGTTGGGTCCATGACCATAAAAAGAAAAAGGAGGTTCAGATGAGTAAAAGGGTGGAGTCGGCATGTGAGCAACATTGATGTTACAGATACAAACATCATCTAAGTTCTAAAATAAAATAAAAGGGGGAAAAGAAGAAGAAGAGTTGTAAGAACTACATACCCATTTTTTCTCATACATTCCAATTTTCAGTGACTTGGAAACTGGAACTCCCTTCATCAAAGAGAAACCCTGAACTCTTGGCATGTCCGGAAGATCATCCACAAACATCTTCAAGTTCGATGAAGTGAAGAGCCCTCCATCTGCCGCCCATGTAGAGATGAAAGCAGCAGAGAGGAAGAGGAGGGAAATAAAATTGAAGATGGTCATTTTTTTCTTTCCGCAGCCCAAGGAAACGAAGACAAGTACTATAGAGAAAGTGTGGTGTTTTGGGAGAACCGATGTAGGAAGAGTGGGAAATATGAAGAGGAGTTGTTTTCTATGTTCTGTTACTGTAACCTTATCTTTGGGGCTGGTCAATCCTAGAGCCAGTCATTCGTGGGGATGAGAGGAGTGTTGGAGTGGAGGAATCGATTCCATAGTGGGGCTTGATGTTTTCAAAAGTTAAAAAAGCAAGATTGTCGCATGCATAGTTTTGTCGTCCATCGATGACTTCTCGTATAACGTTGCAATTCTCAGGACGAGTTTTATACAGGCCTACTCTTCACACGATGGAGACCTTGCAATTGATTTGGCAGAATCTTCACTGTACTAATTAGTAGTGGGACAGATCTCAGGAGTTACTTAAAAATCATATATTTTTTAAAGATTTCAATGTATTATCTTTCACTTTAAAATATAATCTAGACATCTAAAAATGGGGTGTTTGAATAAATTATAAGACATCCTACATTATCTCACTTTCTTTTAAAAAAAAGAAGCTTTCAGACTACAATATTCATGCATATGTTTATAAAAATAAATGGCATGCTAAGGTTTGCACACAAAATACAAAATTAAAAGCAAATATGGCCATCTTTTGAAACTGTGGTTTTGAAGAAAGAATGCATGGCATGTGAAGGTCTGTCTGCCTAGACCATTCTTTTAGTGGCCCCCCACAGCTATATAACTGTACTCTACCTATGATAGGAGATCCTTGTGATCACTAGAAGTTCCCTCTGCCGATGTAGGCTTAAACAGTCATAAAGTTTTGCTGGATGTGTTTGAAGATAGCAATGTTTGTTTTGAGGGAGATAGACATTTTATATACGGAAAATCTCAAAACAGGCTTAAGTTTTGCTCAAATTTCAAATTAGGACAAAAAAAGTTTACACTACAAAATAAAACTTAAATTTTTCATTTGCATTTCAAATCAGGACATCCGGCCAAAATATTGAATTTCTGGCGGCTTTTCTATCTTTTTTTTAAATACCAAAAATACCCATAAGGCCCTTCTCTTCTCCCATCAGCTGCGAAAAGTACGAGAAAGGGAAGATTTGACACTGTTTCATCTCTTGTGATACCGATCATTAGTGCTTGGAGAAAGAGGTCAACCTCATGCAACTAGCGGCGGGAAATCCAATATCGCCCAAGTCTACAACGTGTAATGGTCCTGGAGCTGGTGCTGGGATCACATTCTCTTAGATTGACAAGATAAATTTGTTTTAAATTTGTTTGATGGGAAAGGGAAACCCGAACGGAAACCAAGAGAATCACCTGCGCTACAACAAATAAACAATCAAACATTGATGACGATAAGGAGGGGACGATAGCTAATATGCCCCAGCCGTCGGCAGAGGGACAGGTCCGCTAATTGCTCATTGTCCAGAGAGCCTCGTTATTGATCTCGGCTTTCTTTTCACTTCATCAGCTTTAACATAGTTTTTCGCATTGACGCGAGAGTCTGAAGAACTCTCACTACCCGTATTAACCCACTTCCGCGAACTTGAAGATTTGTTGGACTCTCTCTTTTTCTTTGGCCTGGGATCAGAAGATTGATTGGAATCATGATCCTCATACTCACTTGCAATTTTCTCACTTTCATCATTGCTCTCACTACCACTCCTCTTTACCTTCCTCCTCGCCTGGAGCGATCACTGGCTACTTCACCTCGGCTCGCCTGAGGTCACTGTGACTAGCTGGTGCCGGAGGAGAAGAGGTGGTGTGACGGGGCAGAGAGTTTTGGAAAGAAGGGGTTTTGGGGTATTTTGGGCATTTGAAAGAAAAAAAGAAAAAGAAATTCACCGTTGCCGGATGTCCTGAATTGAAACGCAATCGGAAAACTTAAAACCGATTTTAGAAATATATAATTTTTTTCGTCCTCATTTGAAATCTGAAAATCCTGAATTGAAATGCAATCGAAAAACTTAAAATCGGTTTTAGAAATGTACGATTTTTTTTGTCCTGATTTAAAATTTGAAAAAAAATTGAACCGCATTTTGAAATTTTCCCTTTTATATACTTCCAGCAAAAGTGATGGTCTACAAGCACCACTACAACCTTGCATGTTGTAATAAGCCGATTGAGTCCAATCCACTGCCTTGTGTAAAGACTGAGGTATAGATTAAAGAAAACGTTTAATAGGAAACTAGCAAAACACGTCTGCGCTTATTGGGGGAAATATAATTTATAATATTAAAAAATAAATAATAATTTAAAATAATTAATTTAAAATTAATTATTTAACCATAGATGGTCTACCAGCACCACTACAACCTTGCATGTTGTAGTAATCCGATTGAGTCCAATCCACTGCTTTGTATAAAGGCTGAGGTATACATTAAAAAAAAAACGTTTAATAGGAAACTACCAAAACACGCCCGCGCTTATTGCGGGCAATATAATTTATAATATTAAAAAATAAATAATAATTTAAAATTAATTATTTAACCATACATTTATAACTTATGACCATATATCTATGCAACGTGTATCATTATAGGTTAAAAAGAATATTTTGAGATCACATAATAAATTATCTTTATCTAAAAGTCTAACGTGTACATAGATGTATTGAATGTGTAGGACTCTATATTTAGATTACTAAAATCAAAAATTTCTCCCAAATCCCAAAAATCTCTCCTTAAATTAAAATTGAAATTGAAATTGAGATCCAATTTTGCAATCAATTGATAAATTAGAGCTCAATTTCGAAATCGATATCTACGTCTATAATACATATTAACTAGCAAAATGCCACGTGCTTAGCACAGGCATTAAAAGTCATACAAAGAATAACATTTAATTTTATGACATAAATAAAAAATTTAATTTTAATTTCATATATTTATATTTTATAAAATCTAAAATAGAAGTGTTTCTCACACAAATTTGTAGGTTTCTTAAAATTTACACAATTAAAATTTAAAATAATCAATAAATATAGAAATTTAAAATCTTTAGTAGAATCATGAAATATGAAATATTGAGAATGGTGAAATTATAAGAAATTTAAAAATATGAGATTTTCCAATTAGAGACAGATTTGGTAGTGAGTTGGTTGTCTTACATCAACCAAGAGAAAATAATATATCTATTTCCATTATCACATATAGGTGCTGCGAATAATGACATATGTTGGAAATTGAAATTAAGATTCATAAAAGGAAAATAAAATCACAAAAAAAAAAGGAGTAAAAAATATGTAAATATCTTAGTTTCTTGTAGAGAAGAGAAGACCCAATGAGATTTGCAGCCATTCACACGAAGAAAAGAAAAAAAAAATGCCACATAGAAAAGTGGCTCGTGATGAGAATACTCTGTATTGAGAATGTTACAACTCATTTTCTCAATTACTCTTTTCAGTTATAGAAAAGAGGGCTCCATATATGCCAATTTCAATTACAAATCTCCATAACAGTTTTAAGAGTTAATAATAGGCTCACGTGAAAATTAAGAGGAATTTAAGAGGCATTAAAAATGGTCAAATTGGTATCAAAGTGGTCAAGATAAAATAGAAATGAAGCGGCTGATTTCTCAATTGGAAACAGTGGCTATCATTATATATAATTGGTGTTTGGCTCTTCTGTCAATCAATCACATCTGAAAAAAATTATGATTGAATAAAATCCAATTGAAGGCAAATCAGGCATCTTGCATGCAATCAATCTTGTACTGGGCCCTACTCCAATTAATTAGAATTTTGAAAGTGATTGTAGAGAGTTTGGATTTCATAGGTCGGTCAACTATAAAATATTTTACTGAAATTAAAAGACTTTCTTGCATGACCACTACAGGAGGAGATAACTTGTATTAATAGATAAATTGATGAGAACTACAATTGGATTGGAAGAGAAGACAAGATTGAACAACTCTATGTTACAGCTGTACACTATATGATTTCCAGATTACCTACGTCGACATTAAGACTAAGGGGGCATTCACAGAAACTCTAATCTAATTAATAAAAGTTAATTAATTAGATTAAGATCTAATTTATAACTAGCGCGTTTAAAGAATTATTAAAAAAAAAGTTCCTACTTCATGAGATAATTTGTGCCAATATTTAAGAATTGTGGTAATTGGGGCTCGTCTTTTAAAAATTACAATGAAGAACCTGCCATTTGCATCTTAAACACATCATTTTAAAACTTTTACGGGGTCATTTTCATCTAAAACACATAAATTTTTTATTTTCGTCATTTCTCATTTTTTTTTAATAAAAAATTATGGAAATTTTGTGTACTTTTTTTAAAAATTTCAATCTTCATATACATTTTTAAAAATAAGCCCAAAGTTTTATACCTTTTTAAAATCCTGCCTTTACTTTTTTAATATTGATGCTATCAATTAAATGGTTAGGAACATATCTCATTGCCTTTTGATACAAGATTTCAAAAGCAATGGAATACAAGCCTAGTGTGAACATGTTACATGTCGGGTTGATTTTTTCCCTACAAGGAGCATTGCACGTGGAATTCAGTGGAAAATAAATAAAACAGAAGGCCCAAGGACAATTGGAATTTAATGTTGATGGTGAAGTGCGACTAAAAGACGAATGGACCACTTGACCAATGGTGAAAGGTAGTGTGCCCTGTCTTGGAAAATCTGACAGGAGCTGAGGAATCAGTGCACTAGAATTATGAGGAAATGGATTGGAAGAAGTGATAATGGTCAACAGTCTCTGTTTCTATGAGGGCTATCCAAGTTGCTAGGCATGCTAAAATGTCTTCCTTGCAGTGTGTAATCCTCTTAGACTTGTGCCATAAAGTGATACATTATTGCAGCATCGTTGTACCATAATATTATTTAGCGACCAACTGTACTGTAATACTATGCGGCGCCCAGCTGCATCCAATGGCGGATAAGCACGTGGGCAGAAAATATCAAAAAAGGTTGGTTTCACTCACATCTTTCCAAGCATATAACTTTTTGGAAAAATTTCTCTTTTATTTCAATACTAGTGACAAAGGCTTGTGAAAAGAGAAATGTATTATTACAATTTAAGTTTTTTAAAAAATATTTTAAGAAAGACAAATAAGAAATTAAAAAAGGAAAGTTTTCAAATAAGGCCTCAAGCTTTTGACTTGTTTCAGAAAAGGACACAAGTTTCAGAAGTTTTCAAATTAGTCCATAAGTTTTCGGTAAGTTCTCAATTAAAGACATCCGGCTATTTAAAAGTACTTTCTAATTACCCTTTTCTCAATTTTTTAAAAATATCTAAATTACCCTTCATTTAAAACCATGGCATGGTTCCGACAACCACCAAATTCAACCGATCACGAGGGGAGGCTAATTGTCCTTGATAATAGTGAGGACGCGAATGAAGGAAATAAGGAGCATATAAAGAAAGTGAAGGATGATTTTATTTCAATTAAGGGTAATTTGAGTATTTTAAAACAACTCGAGAGAAAATGTTGTCGAAAAGTAACTTTAAATGGATGGATGTCCTTAATTAAAAACTTTCAGAAAAACTTAGGGATTCTTTTGAAAACTCTTGAAACTTGTGTCATATTTTAAAATAAGGCAAAAACTTGAGAAATTATTAGAAACTTTTCCTCTAAAAATGAGAAACAAACCAAAAACACGTGAATATATATAAATGCACTATATAAACTATTCTCCTAGCTAGAAAACACCTGTGAACAGATCATAAATGGGGTTGTGGCAACCAAAGCCCAAACCCACACCAAATTTAGACCCTTTTGTTTAGGTTGTAGTATTTGTTTGGAATTTTAACAAAGTTACATTTTTTTTTTTTTTTTATGGATATAGGTCCTGTAACTTGCACCTAACTTTGGCATGGATTCTAGCATGAGTATCTTATTAATAATTTGATTCTCGGTATCAGATATCAAATAGACTTTGAACTTTGATAGACTTTGAACTGAATTGCTATCACTTTCAGAGGGCTATATTCAAGTTGGTTTAGCCCTAACCTACGTGGACTTAAGTCGAATATATCATGTTGCATAGTTGTTAATTCTATTTCGATCATCATTTCGGTCTAGCATCCAAGATGAGATATTTCAGTACTTTGGAAATTCGGCAAAACTTTTTGGAGTAACTTTTCAAAATAATAAAAAAAATTAAAAATATATGTACATATATATAAAAAACAGAATATAAATTATGCATGTTTCATCATATGAATATTGAGAAAATGATTTTAAAAAAAAAGTGAACATTGTGCTACAAACCGAAATGGATCGAAACTGACCGAAATTAACAACCGAAATGGACCAGAATGGGCAACCGAAATGACCGGAATTCAAATCGAAATTTTTTAGTACCCATTCCATTCCGGCCAGAGGACTGGAAAGAAAAATTCCATCCATTCCGGCCGAAGCAAAACGGAATTGACAACTATGCCATGTTGGGTTTTTTAGTGTTTCAAAAATTCAAAAGGTCTGAATTTACTTGAAAAGGTGTTTTTTTCTTTTTCCTCATTTGGATAGTGTAGGCTATTTGAAAACATGGGATCCCACATTGCTTAAGTTCTACTCTTTAGAAAGCTTTTTATGTTTTTCACTCCTATACACTTTAAGAACTTTTGAAGCGCTTTACCATGAGCTCTATGCGCGCACATGAGTCTGGCTCGACCTGGGGTTCAGGGTCCAGAAAATGTTTAACTATGCGCTTGTTCATGACCCGCATCCTGCGTGTATATCACGCGTAGGGAGGGCTGCAAATCCGGCCTGGCTGGCCTAGGAGGGAGCCGTACTCTGATATAGTGTTGTTTTGATTTTTATAAACTTTTTTATTTACGTTATGGCTTAATGGGTAGAGCATTGAGATTAATGCCCTGCTTATGGCCCAATGGACACTAATCTCTTTATAAAAGGGTCCTCTTTCTGCAAAAATATACGCTTTTTTTTTCTTTGTTCTCTGTGATTTCTGCTTTCATCTGAGCATCAAGTATTCTCGATTAGAGTTTGAAGTTCAGACTGGGTGTGCATTTTCCCAAATATGTTGGGGTTGGTTACATGAATTCTATTTCCCCTTTTTAATCCATCTTAAGTCAAATCCTATGATAGGTTGCATTATTTTATATTTAGTTTTACTACTTTCATCCAAGTGCATTTCAGCCTACCTTCTTTTCCTTGGTGGACCATCAACCTGCATAGAGAAATTTCTTGTCGCCCATGTCATCAGTGGCCATTATTAGACATGTCCAAACTATCTCAAGCGTGTTCCTCTTATTTATCACCTATTAATGCTATCTTTAAAATGCTTTTCAAAGTGCTCATTTTTTATTCTAGCTTTCTAATTTTACTACACATCTACTTCAAAACTCTCATACCTACAAAATCAATTTTATGTAATTGAATTCATTTAAACAAATGGAAATTAACTATCAGGTTGAAAAGTCAAAAGCACCTGTGGCAGATTCTTAAATGAGTGATTGAAAAATAGATGGTATTATCTTTTTCAGGTGCCTCCACCTTTTAGCGGCATCCCAAACATGAAAGCATGATTGTGAGTGGGTGTTCATTCTCACATCCATCATTGAATGCCTTCTCAACTGAGCATTGGTGTGGGCCCTTTGTCTCTACTGAACTGGTGCTCTATATACTATCTTGATATGGGAAGCTTCAGGGAATGAAAACATATCTTTTCCATTTCATAGGTATATGATTGTGATGTCACGATTAATCAATTCCGTCCATAACCTTTAGAAAGTATGCCATATCATAATTATATTGGTTTTTCATTTTGAGAACTTTGAGAAAAACAGGTAGAAAGTCATAATTGCTTTTTAGAATTTTAATGGGAAATGCAGATAGAAAGTTCCAACTAGTCCATGATAAACTCATTGATATCTTATATTTAGATGTTAAAAAACATGGTTGTGGATTTCATCAGTGTCAAGCATAATGGTGGTGGAAGTGAACTGCACATGGAAGTTGGGAAGCAATTTATGTGATGGTGGCTTTTGGTTAGGTGGGAAGAAAATTAGTCTATATACAACTTCATGGTGGGTGGGCATATGTTCTTTATCTTTCATAGGAATCTTCTTGGAAATTTATTCTGTAGTAACCAATAAGTAGGAGTTAACATTTATTAAAGATTAGCTTGATTCTTTTGGTAATAGTCTACTTTAACAAGGATTAAAATTTAAATTTACCCTCCGAGTAAAATCAAAAGACCAAATGGTTATGATTTGTGTAATTTTCTATTTCACTACTGCAAAATACAGTTATGCCAACACAATCACGCTTGCTGGTGCTAATCACTTTACAAATGAACTGGAGAAGGCACACTTTGTGATACAATACAATGCCACTATGGTGCATATTGGTAGGAATTGCGAGCATAAAAGTAATGTGGCAGGCAAGGGGCCCCTGACAAATATTGTCCTGTAGAAGTAATGATTTGGATCACTATGACTTTAAAATATTTATTCCCTTTCAAGGGAGCAACAGTTCATATGGTTTTTTGCCTTTACATGGTGCTAAAACGAGGTAGGCGGTTACTTGGGATGAAGATATGCCAATAAAAAATAGGAAAAAAGAAAAGACATAAAGTAAGTAGTGCCTACATTGGACGATTGGTTTTTCCTGGGCCGGTTAGCGAGCCGAGTTCCTAGGTTTTTGCATTGCCCAGTTTGTGGGCTACTTTTTGGTTGGCTGGCCTCCCCTGTTAGCTTTTGCTCCTTTCTCTTATGTAAGGATGAAGAAAACGGTTATTCGATTTTTCGATTACTAGGAGGTTTCAGTAAGTAAAAGATTGGATTTGGAGCCTCCTTTAGATTCCGATTCATAAACAAGTTCGGGTTCAAAATCGAATTTGGATTCCGATTGATAAACGGGTCTAATTTCGGCAAGTTCCATCCTGTCCATGTGCCTATAAAGACCTGAAGATGTTAGGCTCTTCCAACAGAGTGAAAACTAAAGTTAAGACTTTCCAAGGGTTGCAGGTGTAATTCATGTATTGGCAGTGGCGGACCTATATGATTCGAATCTGGGGCGGTCTGATCCAAAAAATGTTAAGATTTACATGGGCTATGTGGCCATGCTCAATTGCGTAAAGCAATCGTCCCACCCCATGTATCGAGAAATCCATCGCTCTCGGTGTCAGAGATCTCCCAAATGAAAAACCGTGGGACCCTTCGCTTAATCGTTCTCCTTTTTCAATTGTACAATAGCATATCATAAATGTCCACCCTCTCACCATATCACAATATGTGAGGAAGCAATATGTTGATTAGCAGCGAAATATAAGTTATTTATACTTAATTTGCCAAAAACAAAAATAATAAAAATAATGTCTTTAAACCATGCAATAAGAGGAATTTATTGACAGTTGGCTTTAGTTTTGATATTTTTAATATTTAATTGACCATTGTCCACTCCACTCAAGTGAAAATCCTAGTCCGGCCGCAGTGTATTGGTGGAGGGAGATGAGATTGAAGTGTTCTTAGTGATAGATATTGATACTTGGGGAGACCATCAGCAACCCTGTTTGAAAAAATAGTGCCCTAGAATTCGAACCTGTCAAAAAAGGAAATAAAAAAACGTGGACGGCAGGATTCGAACCTGCGCGGGCAGAGCCCACATGATTTCTAGTCATGCCCGATAACCACTCCGGCACGTCCACTATTTGATCATACGCGAACTTTATTATTAATTTACCATCTGCTTGACCGAAGACCCTTTAACTTTCTGCCACGAAAGGATACCTAAATTTTTGTCTTTCGGAATATTATCAGAAAAACTAGTGCTATGAAAAAAATAATTAATTTTTTAAATAAAGATATTTATAAATATCTATTATCATATATAACTCATGAAATAAATACAATTAAAATTGAACCTTAAAAATCAAAGGTTTAAAGATAAAAATAAGTAAAATGATCCAATCAATTTATCTAGGTTTAGGACATTGATATGATTATATTTGTATTTGAGCACAAATTTAGTATCAATTTGAGAATTAAATGTGGATTTTGAGATAAATTGGCTTCCATTATGAACCTTGTAGATTGATCATGGGATATATTGAAAGGAAAATAAAGAGAAAGAAGTAGCAAAATGTAGTTCACTACGAAAGTAGCCCGAGTAAATTATGAGATTGAAAAAAAAAAAAAAAAAAAAAAAAACTAGCTTTCACAATAGGACTCACAAATTGTTCGAACTTGGAATAAAAAGAAATTATCTCTGACAGAAACCCGGCTATGAATAAGTGGGCACCAAGTTTCTGTGGCTACATGAGGGTCCCATAAATATAATGTCCACCTATCATAAAAATCAATGATGGCGCTCATTCATGAATAAAGAAAAAAGAAAGAATGGAAAGAAAAAATATTGCCAGGGACCTATCAGCAACCACCTCCAAAATCCAAACTGGTCAAATGAATAGTGGGCCGACTGATGATAAAAAGGGGGAAAAGTTAAATTTGGTAGTCAATTTTTAACTTAGTAAAGTCAAATGCCTAGTGGACCACGGATGATGAAGATGATGATGAAAAAAAAAAAAACCTCCTACAACAAAAAGGTGTAAAAGACATTCAGATAAGTGTGGTTAAATGTAGCCTCCTTTGGAAAAGAAGATATACATATAAGTGTGTTTAAATGCAGCCTCCTATGTAAAAAAAAAAAGTCTCCTGTTCATAAGAGGAATTGCAATGAGTGAGGAATTAGAAAGAGATTAGATAGTAAAGGGTTGTTGGAGAGTGTTGGAGACTTCTTGATATTGGAGGACATCATGTGTCGTTTTCTCGCGAAGAGGCTACTACTTTAATATATAACTAGCAATTAATTTTAATATATTCTTTGAAATACTATTGATAAAAATAACTTAGCAACAAAGGCCTTGGGTAAAAAATAAAATAAAAAAGGGTATTCAAACTTAATGTTTTCTTTGAAATATTATTTCAAAAAGTAAATTAAATTTATTTTTATAATATTTTACTTAAAGACTAATACTAATGAGACAAAAATCTTGATATAATATTATTTTTACTATAATATTGATATATATTTATATTGAATTAATACTATAATAATATTACATTAATATTAAATGTTATGAGAATTTTGACTAGATCGTAATAGAGTTTTCTTTGAAATCTTTGCGAATGTAACAAACTAGAATGACAAAGGACTTCAATAAAAATATAAATATGGATGAAACATTAGGATGAATGAATAATATCATGACAACAATGTGTTGGAATTAGTTCACCAAGTGGTGTTAGGCATGTCAAATGGGCCGGGCCATGAACAGCACGTGCCATGGGCCGTGCTGGGCCAAGGCACCTAGGCCCATTGGCCCGGCCCACCAGGCACGTCTGGCACTTGGGCTGCCCTCTGCGGCCCGCCATGCTCGCCCCAACAGCAAAAAACAAGTTATTTTTATAAAAAAAAAAAAACAGTCCATTTATCCCCCCCCCCCCCCCCCCCCCCCCAAACAGCTATAAAAAGGTCATATAAGGGGTATTTTGTGTCATTTTTCATTTTACTAAGTCTATAAATACCATAACTCTCCCATTCTCATTCCTCACCAATTTACACACGCATTCCTCATCAATTTACACAACTCTCTCTCTCTCTCTCTCTCTCTCTCTCTTTATACATTCTCTAGCTCTCTCTCAAAGCATTCAACTCTTTCACTCTCTCTAAGAAGTTTTTGGAGGCCAAAGATCAAGTCATCAAGAGACAAGATTAAAGGGACCTTCAAAGATTTACAGGTATTTATATTATTTAAATTTGAGATTCTATATATATAAGTGTATATTATATTACATTAACTCTCATTTTCTCCCCTTTTTTATATTAATTATCACAAAAGGAGGCTATTAGCCTATTACTGTTATTATTTATAAATTTTATTTTTTGAAATATGGCTAGAAAATTTCCTACATAATCTTCTTCCGTTAATTTAAGGATAGAAGAAGATTTTATTGAATTACAAGAATAAGTAGGTGATAATTGATTTACCACCCCCCTTTCCTCAAACTCGGAGTTCCCATAAACCAACCAAGAGGAATAGAACTTTAGTAGCTTAGGAGATATTTACAATATTTGATGTTATTAAAAATTGAAATAAAGTTGAAAAGGCAAAATGCAAATCTTGTAGTAAGATTTATTGTGCCGAGTCAAAATCGGGTACCGGCCATTTGTCAAGACATTAGCAAAAATGTTTAGCATTATATAAGCCGGCGGATGCAGGGACAGGGAGGCCTGGTTCACAGACTCAAATTTCTACTACTGGTAGTGGTAGTAGTGGTAGCAGTTTGAGTCTTTTTTCTTTTAATGCATAAAGCGCTAGACAAAATCTTGTTAAAGTGATTGTGTTATCCGAATTACCATTTTCTTTTTGTTGAAAATGAGTTTTTTGAAGAATGGGTTCAGAAATACCGTCAACCACAATTTTACAGTATTTCAAGAAATACAGCCAGAAATGATGCTATTAGACTCTAGTAGGAAGAGAAAACAAATATCAAAAATTACCTTGCAGAAATTCCTGATAGAATAGCCATAACCACAGATATGTGGACTTCTAAATAGGGTGATAGTTTTATTTGTATTACTGCACATAACATAGATGCAAAATGGATTATTAATAAATATATTATTAGTTTTAGCTGTCTTGAATGGCCACACAATGGCACTAGAATAAGTATATTTATTTTGGAAAAACTAGATGAATATAATATTAAGAAAAAAGTTTTATCTATAATTTTAGATAATACCAATAATAATACAGTGGCTATTGAATTAATGAGAATGCAAATGTCACTTACAACTTTGATAGATAACTCTATCTTTTAAAATAGATGTGTATGTCACATCTTAAATCTCATTGCAAAGGTTGATTTAAAGCATATTATAAGTTACACGTATGCTATTAAAGACATTGCTAGATTTATTTTCTCCTCCACACATAGAAGACAATTATATGCCCAAATATGTGTTAGGCAAGGCGTATCAGCTATTAAAATGCCTAAAGAGGTAGAACATAGATGGAATTCCATGTATGATTTGTTAAACAAGATACTCAACGAAAAACTGTTTTGAATGAATTTTGTGCTTTTCATGCACAAGAGTTGATGATTAGTGATGCACATTGAAAGTTATGTGCCCATATAAGAGATTTATTAGAAACTTTTTATACTTCAACATTATTTTTTTCCAGGATATATTATCCCAGATCTAATGAAGCTTTAACGAAGCTTTTTAAAATTACTTTACAATTCAATAGATTTAGAGATCATTTTTTACTGAGTAGCATTATTAGAAACATGGAAGAAAAATTTAATAAATATTGGAAAGATGCTCTAATGGCATTTTCTTTAGCTACTATATTTGATCCTAACTTAAAATTAAGTGGTGTACAGTTTTTTATTGATGAAATAAATAAAAATATGAATTATATAGATTTAAATATTTTTTCAAATATAAGGGCAAATTTACAAACAGTTTTTCAATTTTATTGTGAGCAAATTGGTACAACTGGGCTTAGTATAGGCCCTTCAGAAGTCCAGCAAATAGGTGTTGGTGAGTGGGATATGTGGTATTCTTCCCTGTCCACGGGCATGACATCCAGCTCAAGCTTAAGTAACACTGTGACGGAGTTATCATCGTATCTTGAAGTCGGTGTAATACGGGTGCATGATACATCTAGTTTTGAACTTTTAGCCTGATGGAAGCAACAAGAAAGCGTTTATTCGGTGTTGGCAGCCATGGCTCGTGATCTATTGACTATTCCAATGTCTTCTATAACATTAGAACATGCTTTTAGTGCAGATGGACGTGTGGTGGATGACAGAAGAATAAATCTAACTGAAGAAACAATGGAGTGTTGTGTTTGCCTACGAGATTAGTATTTGGCAGATAAGAGAAAGCAAGAGTTGACATCAATGGAAGATTATGATCCAGCAGAATACATTAGTGGACTACGCATCTGATTTTTTTTTTTTTTCCTTCATTATAATTTGTAAATATTTAAGTTTTTCTTTCTTTTTTTATTTTTAATTTCTAAAAAATATTGTAAGGTTTTTAAGGTAATCATATGCATAAACCTTCAAGAAGTTAAAATCCAAATAGTTCTTTCTTCTCAGTGGAGTAGGTCGAGTTTGACCGAACTACTTAAATATCTTTGTCATTCTTCGTGCTTGTGTTCTAATTTTTATTTTTGATACTGATAAGAAAAAAAAAAACCGAAAAAAATATGAAGGAGACCCACCTGGCACGCCGGCCTGGCACGGCACGGCCCCACCCGCTCCGGCCCAACCCGTTTGACATGTCTAGGTGGTGTCTCTACATAAAGCCACCTAAGAAATGCATACATGGATAAATGATAAAATATTTATAACAATAGAGAACATTTACAGGGATCTTGTAGACTTGTTGCCTCTCTTAAACAGATCTATGGAAATTGCTTGGAGAAAAACAAAGTAAAAGTGAAAATCTCAACAATATCCCTTCATTTGCTTATGAGGTGCACATAAATCCACTAATCCAATTGAAGAAAAATTATGTTAAAACAACAAACGAACAAATCACATTCAAATTAGATAAAATCACATAAAAGAAATAAAGAGAGAAGGTGGTGAAACACAAGGATCAGAGTCCATGTTTCAAGAAACACATTCAAAAACAAACCTTAAGACATGGATATTGATCTAAGATTGAGGCACAAGTCTCAATTCGTTAATTTGTATGGCTCAATAGAAGTTAATAAGTCTTGGTTAACCAGGCCCCTGTATTGCCCAAGTTGTACTCTAATTAGAAGTATGGTTTGGGTGTAACAGGGTTTGGGGCTGATATTATAAATAGAAACTCAGAGTCTCTAAAATGTACACCTCTTCTGATTGCAAAATGATTTCTCTCGTCTTCTCCGTGGACGTAGGCCAAAAGCCGAACCACATAAATCTCTGTGTTTTCTTTGTACGTAATTGATATCTTCTCGTAGGCCTTAGATCATAACACAATTAATGAGAAATTAAATGCTTTCTTAGGTAAAAACATGATATGAAAGAAAAATAAGAAATATAACATCAAGAAGCCCTCAATGAAGCACTCAGTGAAAATATCTCACAAACGTTCATAGTAGCATTGTTCATAGTAGCTTCCTTGTATGCGTATCTCCTTTTCTCGTGCATGTGATTGTGTGGCTACTTCCTTGCCTCTGGTGTTGGTGTGATTTTTCTTTTATTGGGATCATGTCATGGGGACGTGAGATGATTGCAAAATGTTCTAGCCAAATTAAGATAGGAAGTCCAATGGGTAATTCGAGAAAATTTAGAAAAGTCTAATTCCTAATGGCTAGCAATTCAAATGCAACTATAAATTAGGCTTGATTGGGTTGGGTTGGAAATGTGTCGAATAATTCCCCTTTTGATGGGATGAGAGTCTCCCTTAATGGGATTAGGCAATCTTTAGGGAGAATTAAAGGGAAATACAGAGAGAGATTTTACAGAGATTTCTTTACGAGTGATCGCATGAGATATTGATAAGAAAAATGGGAGAGATTTTAAAGAGGAGAGCTGGCATGTAATGTGGCGCATCAACAGGGTAACAAAGATAAGCTGAAAAAGGCTGGAAATATTCAGATTTTGTTTGAATTTGAATGTGATGTGATGAGACGAGATAATCGTGGCTATGATGCAGAGAGGAGGAAATCTTGAGAGGTGTAGTGCCCAACATCAAAGCCAAATCTATGTAGATTTTTCTAAGGTCACGTTTGGCAACCAAATCTTTGGGGAAAAGATTTCCGATTTTCCTAGAGTTCTCCTAAATCCATGTTTGGCAATTGTAAATCTCTTAGGATTTGGACGAATGGAAATCTTCAATTTGTTAGGATTTTCAGATTGCAACCACCACTCAAGATTTGAAAATCCTCACTTAAGTGGATTTGTAGTCTTGCACACGAAACTCTGTTTTTCTCAACTATATGCGTCGATACACACCAATATCAATGTGAAATCATCAACTATACATCATCAGTGAGGAATCATTGTTCCAGTAGTAGTGAAGAATCATTAGATCTATATAGATTCCTCGCCTATTACCGAATATGCTCTAAATATTTTTTTGTTTTAAAGGAGTACTCCATGGTGCAAAAGTCCTCCCTCCTTATTATAATATATAAATATATATATATATATATATATATAGAGAGAGAGAGAGAGAGAGAGAGCTGGGCGCTCTCCTAAGCTGAAACTTACCTCATCCTAAACTGGAATAATGCTGGTCCCACAAATCAAAATTGATTATATCGGTTTTTTGCATAATAGAACTGGAAAATTCAATTCTGATTGGATTTATCTTGATTTTGAAGACGATCATCATGCAAAAAACAATGATAATCGACTTTAATTTATGGGACCAACACTGTTTCAGCTTAGAATAAGATAAGCTTCGGCTTAGGAGAGCTGACCCCATATATATATATATATATATATATGATCTTAAATGAGAGGAATATTCAGGTGACAATGTTCGCACGGTTTAAATCAAGCGACCTAAAGGTGAGGCCCACCTATCACCAAATCCAAATCGTGCAATAAACAAGGTTCCTCCAATAGTCACACCCACTAGGATTTGGCACCCTTGCGAATGAACTAGACTTGTGGGCCACAAATGAAGGGGTCAGAGTGACCCCACATGGATCTTTTCATCCCTAGATAGGACCGACAATGGGCGCCACAAAAAAGTTTGCATGGTGAGTTCATGAGAACAATTTACACCAGAGCAAATCCCCTTAAGTAAAAGGGAAGTTTAAGTTAAAAATAAAAACCTATCAATATACTGAACAAGATCCAGTATATGTTAAATAGAGGTATAAATGTTAAGAGGTACGCTTTTACAATAATTTGCCCACTTGACTGGAATTATACTCGGCAAGTTAACTTGCAGAATCAGCTCGACTGGTGGAGATAATATGCAGTCATGACAGTTTTTTGGTTATATTAGAAAGATATTAAACTTTATAAAAAGGTTAGGAATTTTGGATGAGACACAGTTTTGAATAGATTTAAAGAAAAAAAAAATCTTAGTTCTTTTGACTTGGTGACCAAACAAATCTGCAATTTAGTTTGGATCAGAAATCTTATATTTTTTTACTGTTTCACCTCAGTTAAAATTTACTATATTTTAAAATTTATGGAGGTATAAACTAAAAAATCAAGTCTAGTATGTTAATGGGAACCTAGCAAAAGGTGGCAACCAAATAACCAAATCAACAACCACAAAAGCTAGAAACATCCACTTCAGTTCCTTGAAAAAAAGATAGCATCACCCATGAAGATAATCAAAGCCAAAAGAACAAGAGAACCAAAAAAAAAAGGGAAAACAATTATGAACACAGAGAAAAGTAAGTACAGAAATCAGTTAGATGAAACTCTAATTTGTTCCTGCATACCTCAACATTTGTTCAAGTGTCAAGGACATCCATATAAACATAATGACCAGAACATCCAGACTGGCCTGTTGAAATTAAATAGCTGACAATTTTCTTTGAAACACATTTCATGGCTTCAAAATGAATAATTAGAGTTGTCAGATCAGAGTGTCATCAGGCCATGCTCTTGCTTGGGACAAAACCTGGAAAGTACAGATTTGGCACGCTTGTACACCACAAGTATGATGCAGTTGCTTCAAAAGATGTAAGGTGCACAAGTGAAACACCTCGTAGCCTACCTCAGAATTGTCGCTTTAATAATTTTCCAAGATGCACAGTCCATCTATTTTGCAGGTACAGAATTCCATGAATCAGATGTCGCCGACTCATATTCAACAATCTACGTACGATAGCTTGTCTGCAACCCTTACAAAAAATTAATGCCTGATATTGGCTGGAACGAAAAAATTAACACCTCTCAGCGTTTCTCAGCTTTCCTCCGTCTGGATTTAGCTCTTTGCCATTTCTTTTTTGAGACCAATTTGCTCTTTGGCTTCAACTTCAACTCAGGAGAGAATTGAAAATTCGGGTCTCTCATCCGTGCTTGTATATCCTTGAAGAACTGCATGTTTAATTTCTTTGGCCCTCCTTCTCTCAGCTCTGCATACTCCGGTCCAGAAATAATATTTTCAAATGCTCCTATAAGAATATCTATATCAGTTATGACCTCCCAAACATTTGTATAGCGCCCATCCGGTCCTTTCTTCAATTTCTTCAAGGCATTTTCAACGGCCATTTTTCTAGCCTGCTTTCCAGGAGACAAGACCTTTGGTTCCTTTTCTGCTTTCAATAGTTCCGAAATTGTTCGATATTTTGGCTGTTCCTCAAATTCAAACAACTTATCTATATAAGGGTCACTGCGCTCGTTTGGATAGGCTTCAGTGGGAATATCATCATCATCATCACATTCACTACCTGTCCACAATGTCTTCTCCTCATCGCTCCCAGACCACACACTACTTAACTCATCACTGTCGTCAGCATCAATAAGCCTTGACCGTTCTTCTGCCTCCTCTTTTATCTTCTGCGCATCTTTATTAACATTTTTATGATCTTCAGCATCAGTTTCATCTTCATCACTATCCGACCATAGGCTGCTTTCTTCTTTCATTTTCTTTGCCCAGGATTTTTTAAATCCCTCATCCCCAGGTGTTCCATTACCAAAAAGGTCATAACGTGAACGTCCACGAGCATAGGATCGGGATGCTGGAGATTTAACAAAACCAATAACGGTTTAAACAAAGCACAATGCCAACTGGGTAATAGTAACAGCAGCAACAGCTATAATGAGCACAACTAATTGGTCCATTCTGCAACATGCTTACTAGATATAAGTATCTTATTTGTTTGAAAACATAACCAAGTCTACCATACTTAAATCCAACAATAATGGGTTTCTCTATGATGTGATTACGGATAAGTCTTTAGAGTTAGGAAAGAAGCAAAGCAAGAGCATGGACAGAAACTTCAGTTAATTATTGAAATAAATCATTTACACCAAAATAATGACGATGATGACAGCGATCTGATACCCCAAAAAAAATTCAATATGATGGTGACACTGACAGAACAGTTAATGGTGATGCTGATGATGAACACCATCACAATAGTAATAATAATAACTAGCAAATTGACTCTGCTTAGCCTGGGAAAGCAACCAACCATATTTGCAGCATAAAATCTGCATAATAGATAATAAAACATTGATAAATGCTACAAATCAAATATAGATGTCAATATGATACTCTGATAGGATCATGACATCAAAACATTGCAATTTCAGGTTCCAATTCAAATATATATAAAAAAAATCTTAGTATAAATCATCATACAGTAAATATAATCTGATCATTTCATTGCACTACCACTGCTACATCATCATCAGCATTATCATCATAATGTTGGGGTCAAGTACATAAATTTTGTTTTTCCATTCCTATCATGGGCTCTTAGAATTCATTACACTACATAAAAACAAAATTAGGGATTTAAGAACCCAAAAAGATACTACAAATGCGCTGTTATAAACGCACCCCTCCTCGGGCCCACCCATCAACTACGTCCCAAAAGCAAACTCAAAAGTCAAACTCCTAGGAGTGACAGCAGTTCATAAGCCCTCCATTGGCTTGGCAATGTTAACAGCCCCAA
This sequence comes from Camphora micrantha, assembly GCA_003546025.1. Taxonomy (NCBI): domain Eukaryota; kingdom Viridiplantae; phylum Streptophyta; class Magnoliopsida; order Laurales; family Lauraceae; genus Camphora; species Camphora micrantha. The sequence goes on along the minus strand of QPKB01000011.1, from coordinate 9,593,435 downwards.
AAGTTTGTTAAGCTCCTAATCGCTCCTCAGGATGTATGTGCCTTAGACAATGCAAGTGCTTTTTTTTTTTTTTTTTTTTTATCCCTCCCACATTAGCAGCAAGATTTGTTAACAAAATGTATACACATCCCTCCTTACATTATAAAGAAGAAAAGAGAAGAAGAATAATTCCTTGTGCACTATGATGCACGGACTACAGATACTTCAAAATGGACGACGTATATTGTCGTATCATATCCGATACTTTACTTTTTGTGTAAAATCCATGTCCCTACCATGATCATGGCATGTCCATGTTGTATCTCGGCATCATAGCTTGTGCATCTGCCCACTACAAATCAACACATAAGATTGCGACATATAATATAACTTTTTGTCTACTTTGTTGTATTAATTATCTTCAACCTCATCTTAACATCTCATTGTTAAGGTCTCACAAGACAATGATGTCAAAGCACTTTATATTGATATTGCCCAAAAGAGAGTGGATACTTCCTCCAAAGTTGGTGACCCATCTTGAACCACTCCTATTTAAGGGCAGTCAATTTTGGGTTTTAATACAAAAATCATATGTACTACAGTGGAGTCAAGGTCAGGGTGGGATTGGGTAGCCCCACCCCGCCTTACTCATAACCACCTTAGTCATTTTTAGGGGTCATTTGTTTGTAGTCATTTACATATGTAAATGATTCACGTGCGTAATGGTTACGCATCATCATCACGTTTGTTTGTGTTCAATTACGCATGCGTAAAAACGGTGTGTAAATAAGACCATTTACACACCAAAATTCACACATCCTCTTGCAAAAGACGCTAGTACAAGTCTCACACAATGATAGCATTCCCATGGGCCTTTTTGTACAAATGGCCACTCCAAACATAGATTTTACTATAGCGTGGAAAAGTGTTTCCACAATCCTGACTTTTCCCACGAAAAACCAGCCTACGTCTGCAAAAAACCAGTTCCTCGGAATTTTTCCGCTTCAGCGGAAAAAAAATTTCCGACCCCTCCCCTTGTAGGAAAAGGTTTTCCATAGAATCATAGACATTTTAAATCATTTTTGGAAAATCGGCTGCACCAAACATAGATTTTACTGTATCACAGAAAAGCATTTCTGCAATTCTCACTTTTTCCATGGAAAACCAGCAGCACAAATGTGCCCTCAAGTTTCTTCAAATTTCAGAACATATAAATGAGTTTGGGTGTGTATCCATGTTCAAAATTACGGTTGCTATTAGCGTCAAGATCAACCATAAAAACCGATGTGTTTCAGTCCATGGCCGTCACAACATTAAATTCATTCTTATCCTAAAAAAATCCAAAACAAGTTTTAAAAAATCAAATATTGGAATGCTAGAATATAACGTTTCTTATACTCTGATGAGGACATCAGTTCCAAACACTTCAAAGCTTATCAAAGTCGCAAGAAGAAAGTGGCATTCAGCTCTTTCTTAATGGCTGGATCAGCCTTTCATGGGCTTAGTCCATCAATATCTTGAAGATCCGCCATTGGATCTAATGTCAGGCATAATGAAGACCACCCGTGGCATACAAGAGGAAGATCCACCATTGGATCTAATGTCTAAGATCACTAGTTAATTACCTACATTGAATTCTTCACTGATTGGTGTGCAAAACTACATTTTTGAGATTCATTATAAATGTTAATTAATGATCTTGATCTCGGACTGCATCATCTAGGCTAGTTTCCCTTGTCCTGCGTCATATTCATTTTTTTTCTTAATGGCAACTGAATTGTATTAAAGCTAACCAGCATAAGAGATATACACTGAGAAGCAAGAAAGAAAAAAGAATTCAAAAGGAGACAAAATACAAGACCACCCTAAACAAAAACAGGGAAGAAGGAAGCTAATATGAGAATGTCCGGCCTCCCACCCCCACTTTCGCAAGGCCATCGGCAACCTCATTAGCTGGTATGTTTTTTATATTAATTAGTGCACATTATAAAGGAAAATATCAGTTCCCCAAAGTCAACAACATTCTATCTCATTGTTTAATCTTTAACTACTAAATTTGTCAAGGATTAGTGTTTTCAGCATCAAAATGGAGCCCATCATTTCAAAAATCTGACTCATACGAACGTGGTCCACAGCTATTTGTGCAAAATTGCTAATCCATGATAGAATCAAATCAGCTTGATTTAGGATTTGTGTTCCCTCTTTGTCCGGCTACCTAGATGCATGCCAATTAGGAAGGAAGGGAGGATGTAAATGTCTCACAATGGATTAGAATTGGCAAAAGAATTCAGTTCCATCGGAATAACTAAGCACCAAACTTATATAGAGAGGAATGATCACTAATATGACGTCCTGGAATCGTTGTTTGCAAGATAAATAAACCACCTAAATCATTGTTTATGGAGAGAGAGAGAGAGAGAGAGAGAGAGAGAGAGAGAGAGAGAGAGAGAGAGAGAGATCCATGGTCACATGTGGTAGGTACATTCAGGTGTGTATGATTCTGCACTCTTTTTTACGATACCATGGTCTGTTGGAGTCAGTTTTTGTTCGTTTGGGCCGAACAAGCCAAATCTATTTGATTCAATCAAGTGACCAAACAGAATGACCCTATGAAAGTTTTGGTCTAGAGCTCACACCTTTTCAACTTTTTTCATCCATATTTCAGCCGAAAAATGCAGTGTTTTCATTTTTTTCACAATAAAAAAACTCTTGATATTATTTTAAGTACTTGTTTTCCCTACTATATTTATTTCTTTATTTTTATGACGTAGGTATCCCGAGGTATTTGAGCCAACAAGACTAATCCATTGGCCAGCTAGTTTTCCTACTATAATGTAGTGATTATGTAAATGTGTCACATTTATTTATTTATTTATTTTTACGGTGATACTGATAATTATTGCACATGAGAGCTTACAGTGGATGTCCCATTTCACTGTCACGACACACATGGCTTATACATTATTTATTTGACATGTAGAAATAACATATTGATAATTGATTTAGTAGAACAAATTATATATAGGGTATGTGTTCATTTCACTTTTTAATAAATGCTTTTTGTTTATATTATTTTACCAGAAAAATGAACTATCAATGAAATACCAAAATCTTCAACACATGGTCAGACCAAAATGATATTCAAGATGACATTGACAACTATGTGACTCAAACCCTCAAGCTGAAGCATAGTTATCAATGATGCCCAGCTTGTTTGTGATATCAAACAATCGGTCTCTAGGACATAGCATACTAAACCTATTGGCCAATTGATCCCCTGGTTCAATGTTTTTAAAAGAGAGAAGCGCATCAAGGCGTTAAAGTCTCCTGGGGCCTAGGCGCTAAGGCGCAAGGCGAGACTCGGGCTTCATTGAAGCGAGGCGCACATTGTAGATAAAAGAGAGAGATTTTGGTATAGACAGATAATTCAAAATTCAATGAGCAATGTGTAATCCAAATTCCAGCCCAGCAGATATCATTTGATTAAAAAAAAAAAAGGAACAAAAAGTATGACCGTAAAAAAATGCAACTGAAAAAAGATTGAAACAAGGCCCCAAAATCATATCATTCAACCTAGTGTTATGTATAAGTGGGCCTTCAGTTTTAAGTAGATCAGATGCATTGTATTATGTTATGTGGACCACTCATGAGCTCATTCATGATCTAAATACAAAATATTCATTCTAAAACATCAATCTAAAATATCAAAATGTATATATCTCCAAAATCCAAATAATCAACTCATATCTCCATCATGGCCCATGACCATATCCACACCAACATGATCATCACTAAATGAAGACGATCCACATCAAAACCAAAATAAGGCCCCACCCCCACTGATGGATGAGAAAAATTGGTGATGGTTTGCCAATTGATAACTGTTTGAAAAAAAAAAGCGCCCAGACCAAACAATCAAAAATATCAATGGCTAACCCCACCCCTACTGAAGAGAAATTGGTGATAGCCTGATGAAGTGTTAAGAAAAGAAAAAAAGAAGCCCCCAGATGATGCAGCCTGGCCCAAGACTAAGATCCGCAGCCCTAATGGACCCATCTGATGGGATCCACATAATCTCTGATTTGGCAAAGATCCCTATCCTTATTTGAGACAATATCAAAATTAATGATATTACTTAGTTGCTTCATAGGAATTGCGTTCTAAATTCTATTTTGAGTAGGATTAGGTATTTTACTATTTTCAATATCCTGATTAGTTTAGAAATAGTGTCTTCTATATATACAGAAGAACCCTCTTGTTATTTTCTATGCTTTATTCAATCAAATCAAGTAACGTGAGTTATTCCCATGAGTTCATGGCTGTGAGTGCTGTTTTGTGTGGAATCCTTTTGTTGGATTTGACCAACCTCATCTGAGAGGTTGGTATATTCGATTGAATATCCGGGGCTGCGCCACCAGACCTAAGGCACGCGCCTCGAGCGCCTAGGCTGCGCCTCACTGAATGTGCCTTGCTTTGAGGTATTTGAAGCCCAACTAGTGCGCCTCGCACCTAGGCACACCTTTTACAACCCTGTCCTAGTTTGATGTATGGAACAAAAAACTCCTTAAAAAAAAAAATTCCTCCCGTTCAAACAGTCAACTTCCAAAATATTTTGTTCGCTCATAGAACATGGGTTTTGCAGAGATGTGTATGGAAGCTTGATTATCACACCCCATCAACACTGGTCCTTGGATTTCGAATCATATAATCATCAATTTCTTCAACCAGAACTGTTCACAGGTTGTAGGTGTCATGGCCCTATACTCATCTTCGGAGTTTGAGCTGGCAACAACATATTGCTTCTACTTTTCCATTGTCACCATATTAACACTACCAGACCGCCAATAACCTGATGTGAATCATTGATTATAAACAGATCCAGCCTAATATGCTGTGATCAATAATGACTAAATCTTTTAGGTTATCCTTTCAAGTATATCATGATCTCTCATACTACATCGAGATGAGGTTTCCCCAGGGGTATGGATGAACTGGCTGGCAATGCTCACTAAATGACATAAATTAACCTTTCAAAAATCAGTTGATAGTGTTGGGGATTTTCACGTAAGTTTTCACCGTCAGGCTGAAGTTTACAATTGGGTTTTGGTAGGGTATCATTAGACCAATATCCAGATGCCCAATGCCTTGGAGCAGATGGAGGACGTAATTTCTTTGAGAACGAAAAATCTGCTGTTCAGAACCAGCAAGCTTAATTACCAAGAAGCAATTTACAGGCCCCAAATCACTTAAGGCCCACCAAGCATCGTTATCAAAATCCTACAATTTGTATCCCAAATTGTAAGAAAAATTATTCGTATCTATACAATGAATCCTATTTACATTTGAATCTTATGATTCAAGTGTGAATCTAACAATTCAATACTTGTTTCATCAAATCTTATAATTCGAGTGATTCGGCTAAACGAGAATAGCTACAATCAATAAGTTGATACTAATAATCTTTGACACTTTTTCTTTATTTTTTTTTAGCATTTTTACTTTTAAAAGATTATCTAATAGTTCACGAAAACTCTCAAGAATTTTTGCGGTTTTGGGGAGGTCTTAGAGATGAATAAAGAACATGCATTTGATTAAAGTGTTTGACTATATGTATGTCATGGGGCTTTGTCTATATCTTCTTCTTTTTTTAATCTTTTTTGGTCTTTTCTTCATGAATACTTTCTTAACTTCAAGCCATGTCCTATTATATAAGATTGATAGTTTGGGTTTTATTTTTAATTTTACATTTTGATTTAAAGATAACAAAAGACAAATATATATTGATGCCTTAAACACATTTAACTATTTACACATATCATTTCTTATATATTAATAAATGTTATGATGTTCTTGATATGATTATATGATAGTCTAATTTGTCATTATATTTATACTGCTATGAACGGGTAAATGGATGGATTATGAATAAATACTTTTTCCTTTTTCCTTTTTAATGTTTAATTATTTTTCAATTTAATTAGAAAAATAAAAGAACATACGATTCGCGATATGATTCACAATTCGATCCAATTCATAGGTATGAATGATTTGCGATATGATTCCGATATTCAGAAAAATGCTACCATGTAACAATTATTTAAAAATAATTATCATTCAAGATTGCTAATGAGATGTTGTCGTTTAAAATGATAGTTTCGATTTCTACCATCTAAAATGGAGAAAAAAAAAAAAAAAAGAGGTCCCCCACACCAAAGGAAGAGTCAATAGAGGAAATATTATATTTATAATTAATTCTACAAATCTAGTAACAATTATTTAAAAATGATTATCATTCTAAATTGCTGACAAGATGCTGTCGTTTTAAATGATAGTTTAGACTTCTACCATCTAAAACGATAATAAGAAATAAAAAAAGGTTCCATATACCTAGGGTTGTAAACGGGTCGGTTCTATTCCGAGTTCATTGTGGACCCGGAACCGGAACCGTTAAGGAGAAGGTGGAACCGGATCCAGACCCGGAACTGCTTCGGAACGGGTTTCTTGGCTCCGGAACCAGAACCATATATGGGACGGGTCTGGATCTGGGTCTGAGTTTAAGTAGAGAATGATATTAAGAAAACATGGTTTTTAGGAGATATTTTCTAAAATTGAGGTAATATGTCAGGTCTCAGGTCTACGGGTCTGAACCAAGGTGGAACCGGACCCGAACCCATTTACTTATTGGGGCCTAAATAAGGATCCAGACCCGGTTTTTAACGGGTCAGAATCTCTGGATAATCGGAGAATCGGATACCCATTTACATCCCTACCTATACCGAAGGAAGTGTCAATAGGGGAAATATTATATTTACTTTTTCTTGGAATTATTCTCTCTCTCTCTCTCTCTCTCTCTCTCTCTCTCTCTCTCTCTCTCCATATTATTTCTCATTTATTTGCAAGAAATTTTCTACTTTTATTAGCTTTGAATTATCTTCCATTTTATTATGATTATGGGGTTCAACAATGGAATTCCAAAAGGTTGCCTGTTTGATCTTAGTTGTTTGAATGAGAAACATACAACGCACTACCGCATCATCACAAATAAGACCCTGAAAACAACTTAAATGTCCCTCACATGTCAAGGGAAAGTTAAGATACAATCAATTTTCAAGAAATATGACTTCTATTATTCAAAAAGTTAAAAGATCTTAAGTATACATCATTTATTTTTCTACTTATTTTTAAAAATTATAAACATCTTAATCATGTATATTAAGAAAACTTTTATGAACCTTCTTTTCCAAATAATGTAATGAGAAGTTGATCTTTTTGCCCATGCGCTATATGTGTCCTCCACTTGTGTGCATGTGTAGATAGATAGATAGATTGTATCCATATGTGTGTGAGAGAGAAATGCTCTCATGAGAGTTAACTCTCACCATCTTAATGTGAGAGACAACTTGATGGTGGGCCCTATTGATCACGGAATGCAGGGAGGGGGGATGGAAAGAGCAATCTTTGATGGGCCCAGCTATCAAGTTTTGGGTCAATCCCATTGCATCTACCTCCTTGATCCGTGGCCCACAAGTTTAACTACTTATATTAAAGAAGAAAAATTGACCCTTAGATCCAACAATCTAGTCCATTTTGATGGGTGCAAACCCATGGGCTCCATGGGTGTGGACAGTTCGGATTGGTGATAGATGGGCCCGCATGCTATCTCTCACCCTAAGACGGTGAGAGTTAACTCCCAGATAGGGACTCAAATGACACTAGCTATCTAGCTGGCATCTTACATTGGAAATGGAAAATCAAAAGTCGATTATCAGAAGACATCAAGCAATGGCAAAGCTCAACAGTTAAGATAACCTACATGAAGGCTGCCAAAACCATCAAGAGGTAAGCCACAAATTTACAGTTTGAATCAGAACTCAGACAGAACATTTAACACCCCAAAAAAATAGTTCATGTATTACCAAAAGGCCCAAATTAATTGATGAATGAGTAGCAAACAAATCAATACTGTTGAATACCAGTAAAAAATTTATCATCAGACTCCACAACATACCTTGTATAATAGGCAAATATGAACTACAGATTCCCTCTCTGCGATTGCTTAAGATTGATCCACACTGTGATTTTAACCTGAAAGCACATAGATGATGAGTCATGAATTGGGGAAGCAAACAGAGGAAAGTTAGTGACAAAGAAGAGCAATTGAGCAAGATAGTGCAAAGAAAAAATCACATTCGAAAAGACGATGGTCCGGAATTGGCTTTCTGAATGGCATGGTCGGGGAGCATTGAAAACAAGGGAAAGCAGCGACAAATGCGTCTAGCCATCTCCCTCATAGTGCCTTCAAATCAGCACCAAGAACCGGCTGTAAGACTTCTAGACCCTCTATAGGCAGACCATGACATTTACATCTCACTCTTGGAAAAGGGTTCCTTCACACCAAAGAAAGATCATTGCCCAAATGACCAATGGTTAATATAACACTGCATGGGCTTGAATTTGAGCACAGATTTAAATTTGGAAAGGTTTATACATGATGAAATTCGAGCGCAGCGGCAGCAGGCTCCTCCTCCTCCTCCTCCTCCTCCTGTGTCCCTCTTTCTGTTTCGGACGAAAGCTAGCTAGGGCAGCCCCACCCTTTCCTTTCCCTCTTTCTGTTTCGGACGGAAGCTAGGGCGGCGAATGCCCTTACCCGGCTGCCCACGTCGTCCCGTTTTCTTTCAGCATCAAGTAAGTCATGGACCCACCTAATGAAGGATACAAATGAAAATTACATGGGCCATTCAAAAAACCATTAAAAACCATTAAAAATCCATTCACCAAAGGAAAAAAAAAAAAAAAAAACATTCAAAAAATTAAGTGTAAAATCCATTCACCAAAAAAAATATGTATATTTAAGAAATTAAATGTGGACATCCAAAACAATAAAAACTGAAGAACATGATGTAACAATTGGTGGGCTCCACAATGAGGCACTAGCATTAAAATAAAAAAAATTCATATCGTAGCTAAATATTACTTATTGAACTGAAATTGACACCTTCGTCAAATTTCACTCTAATTGGGAATAGTGTCATAGCCAACTTTGAAACCTATTGAAAATAAAGCGCAACCAAATTTCACACTAATTAAACATAGGCTATTGTAATAAGACATAGAGCACAACCAAAGTTCACTTTAATTAATAGGCAATATGACCCTAACCAAATAACAAATGGGTCATTTACCACTAAACTTCATTCTTATTATTTGCTATAGAATTTCTATGACCTAACTCTTATTGTTCACTATATTTATACAGCATTAGCGATACAGGACCTCATGTAATGAGGGGATTGTTACGCCCCCCCTTATCTTAGTTACATTTGCGAAAAAAAAAATTCAATCATTTTTTCAATATTCTGGATTTTCTGAAAAATTTTTTAGATTCTTTTTACTATTTTTTTCAAAACGCGCCGCTACACCGCTGTAGCGCTCGCTTCATAGTGTTTTGACGACGGGCCGCTACGCTTGCCTCTACCACTATTTTCATCCTTGGTTGTAATCCCTTCTTAAAGACAAAATAAGTTGAATGATAAATAAAATTTCCAGGGTTTTTCTCTCAGTTGTTTGTCTATGATGTGAAACCATAACAATTTTTAGCTCCATGGATCCCCCCTATCCCTAAGCTTATGCTTGGAGAGTAGTCCTTGAATATTCTTCCCTTACCTAGGCTACATCAATGCGAATATCCTTCCCTCCAATTTCGATCTAGGTAACCCTGTAATCCCATCTCCTAGTTTTACATTCCTTCAATCTGTATCATGATCATTATCATCAGTAGCATCAGCTCATCTATCCATTCCATTCCCTTCACCAACCATACCCTATCCACTAATGCCAAACTCCAAAAAAGAAAGAGAAAAAAAAAATCCTTCCTCACAAACACTCATCAATCCAATCTAACCCCAATCTGAAAATCCAAACCAACCCCATCAAACCCACCATCATCCTTGCTATCCCCATCACAGACCTAATTCGAAAACCCAATCCCATAACCACATAGCCAAACCCCGAAATTCCCTAAATCTCTACATCTCATTACCCAAACCCAAAATCCCCGAAACCCTAAACTTCACCGAACTCTAACCCTTCATCACCAAAACTAATTAACACACTAAACCAAAACCCCATCATCACCAAAATTGATATGTGACGTTATCTCATCACATGCAGTGGGGCACTTTTGCATGATTAGGGATCTAGCGGATGCTCACCAGGATGTTGTTAATTCTCTTGTTGCTTTTAATTTTTATTTCTTTTGTTAGTTTTAATTAGTCAAACACTTCCCATACATAGGGAGTTGGTTGGAACTGTAAGAGTCTTGTGGAGTAGATTCTTAAGGAAGTGGGTATGTGTGGGAGTCTTTTGTATTGAGTTGGATTTACTCTCAATAAAACATTATTTGAAGTCCAACAAAAAACTCTTAGTTTATCAAGTGCGATCTTTCTTTTGAGATCATCTACTTTCTTTCTTCTTACCTTTGTGAGGGTGCTTAAGGCCCAAAGAACCATAGCTCGAGGTTGTAAGAAAGTTTGTATCAATTAGTATCAGAGCAACGATCAACCCAAATGGAGGAGCAGTTGGGATCCTACAAAGCTCTTAGGCAGAGTTGAAGGAGACGTATGAATGTCAAGGAAAAAAGCTAACCAAGATACTACGATGCCTGTAGAGTCTTTGGTCTGCCTGAAGCTCAACTAGAAATGCATCTCAAACGGACCATGTTAATGTTAATCATACCAGAACTTCCACGAAGGGGATTGCGGTTTCCAGTTCTTTCAATGCCTCATCGCCATTTCCTAAAAAGAAAAGGACTTCGAAGGCAAACAAGGCGATTCCAGAAAACATCAGTAAATGTAATAATAGCAGTGCCTCTTGTTATGCTCCTAACAAGGAGGATGACATTCCTACGACAAAGTTCCAAAGTGCTACGATATCTTCTAGAGGAGGTTGTAGTAGTGACCTGCTTCAACTCATCACAGTCCTAGTAGTATCCTATGACCATTTCGGTTGGAACACGCCTTCTTCTACTTCCATCTATAGGAGACGAACAAGGGTGGAAGCCACATCTTCCCCTCTCTTTGATTTTGCAGCTCCACCCGGTTCTTTTAGATCTTGTTGGCATCCATATGAACTAAATGACAGATATCAAGAGGTTAGGATATTCTCTGAAACATCAAAGTTTGAGGTTGATTTGGAGATAAATGTTGGTAAGGGAAATTTCAATGAATCGGTTGTTGTGCCTTTGGGGTTTGAAAAATAGAGTTTCTTTATAACTAGGATATTCCAGAAGAGTAGATCAGGTCAGAAGAATGAGAAGATTGAGAAGGCGCATCAACTGCTTGATGAAATGCTCCACAGATTGTAGTTCGCGTGGATCGCGTTGATAACTGGTTATGTTTATTTGGGGGGCTCTACGAAGGCTTTGCTAAAATCACTTAAAAGCTCAAATACTTAAAAAAGATTAACTTGTAATTTAAAATTTCAAGCAAACTTAAAACTTCTCTCCAATCAAAATTAAAATTGAAATTGAGATCAGATTTCTCAACCAATTGCAAAATTGGGCTCCAATTTCAAAATCGAATCATAACCCTTTAATATATAATAATGGGCAGCCATCAACAGTTTTGTCTTGAATTTTTACGCCCACTATATAAAAATAAGTATGTCATTATTTATAAAAATGACAGATTTCTCATACGTCCACTATATAAAAACAAATATGTCATTATTTATAAAAATACCATTATTTTATCCCTTTTGTGTTGAATTCTCTCAATAGGTTTGTCACAAAAATACCAAGAGGTTTGTGTTGAATTTTCTCATTGTTTAGTGTGATAAAGTCAAAATCATATCCTTGATCTACACAGGAAAGAGACGAAGAGGCTGCTCCTTTTGATCTCCACACCAACACACTCATCCCCTCCCCTTTACGTTTCTAGCAAAAACCTTGTAAATCCCCACCCCATACCGATGCATGATCTGCCAGCCCCTGTAGCCTGTCAATCCTCTTGGCCCGCCCACATGGAAACCTGTCCACTTACACCAGACCATGGCAGGGGACCTGCACTCAAACTAGTCGAGAATCAGCTCTAATACCATTTGTAACGCCCCACCCTACACTGCCAGCCCAACACCAGACCATTACAGAGGATCTACACTCGAACTAGTCAAGAGTTAGCCCTAGATACATTTGTAACGCTCCACCCTATACGCATGCATGATATTGTTCGCTTTAGCCCACGGCCTCACGGCTGATGGGCTTCAACCCATCAAAAGGCATCGTGCAAAGTAAGGGTGTAAGCTCTACATATAACCTCATTCACTTTCCTCTCTGTAGTCGATGTGGGACTCCGGGGCGTCACAAACCTTCTTCAAAATCTCATTATCACTCTCTTGATTCTTTTCTCTTTGCCTTTTTTTTATCCTCTTTTTTAGCCCATATGATGATTTTAGTAGATTCATAAGATCCTCTATTTTAGCAAAAACCCTCTTGTTTGTCTACTAATTTTATGGCATTATTGACTCAGCTTGAAGTGTAAATGGCTGAATACCTGGTGATCATGATGTCCCTCCTAATCTTTGCATTGGTTGAAACTGGAACTAGGGTCTTGAGTTTTTTAACTATTAGCTCAATTTCACTGTAATTTCTGGCTTTATGCTTGAGAACTATACAATTATTTTTATGGACTTCAAGGCAATCAAATAATCGCAGCCTTTGAAGTATCCAATTGAATTGTTTTGGCCACTTAATATATTACGAGCACAATAACCCGTGCTTAGCACGAGTATGCCCATACAATGAAAATCAAATATTCATATGCAATTAGAAAACACGCATTGACTTGAATGGTGCCCCAATACAATGTACAATAGTAAATTTTTAGAAAGAAAATAAAAGAAGAGAATATAGGACAATACCTAGTTTTGCAATTGGGAGTAGGTAGAGTAGAAAGAGAATACGAGAAGTGAGGTAGAGAACAATGGGAGAATATATAGGGAATAAGAGATGTGGATAGGAAAGAGTTTTACAAGAAAATAAAAGAGAAAATGTGGGGAATAGACATGGGCAGTTATATGAGATAAAATAGGTATTGTATGTGATAAGAAGTGGGTTAGAAGAAATAATGGAGGAGAGAAGAATAACATACTATCAAAATTGTAACAACGGTCCAAATTAGATTGAAAATGATTGGCTTTAATATATAGTATAATATGATAATTTGACTGTTAAGCGTTTGTTGTTGAGAATATTTGATCTCTTTATTTTCTCTGTGGAATCCAACACCACACCAAACATAAAAAAAAAAAAAAAATGCTATTTTACCATAGGAAAAAATATTTTTGCACTAAAATGTATTGCCACCACTACAAAAATTCTTTTTGTTGGACTCCATTTGCAATGAATTGTGCTCATTCATTTGGTAATTATGATATAACAGAAGATGCAAGGGCAAGCTTGTCCAATTTTTTGGAAAAAGTCTACTTCTTTTAGACATTCAAGTAAGGACAATTCAGTTTTCATTTTCACCCATTTTCACCCAATTTGATACTTGTTAAGGATGATAAATTATATTTAAAATCCGATAATATTAGATATCTAAAAGTAACTTTCCAAATAGTTTAAAGTTGCTTCAATATATTTCAAGCCAAGTAGGGCATAAAATATACTCCTGAAACACAATATAAATGTATCATAAGTTAGTTACTATTAGGATTCAAATATTCAGTTATTACTTTGAACTCCATGTCCAAGACAGTGATTGGAGTTTGATCAGTTTCATCATAATGACTGTAATCTCCATCAAGAAGATCGATTGACTTCTATTCTTTTGTTTCGCTAATCTGAAAAGAATCTTATTACATCAGTTAATAGAGAATATAAAATGCTACCACATATAAGTAAAACCTTTTTTTTTTTTTTGGTTAAAAAGCAATAAATGGAGTAAAAACTTAATGGAAACATATTCTGTCCCCCAAAATGAAATTAGTCCGACTTTTATTATACCATTTTTTAACCAATGGTCTGATCTATTGCATGATTTACTAGATGTTGAGAAAAACTGTTTATCTAATTACAGATTTCACTTCCAATGTGTTGTTAAGTTGACCCTCCATTGGCACTACGTTCCGACATTCAAAAAGCATATTAGGTGTCCACTCTTCCTTGACGCTGGAGTCATATGCTAGTGGTTTTCCATTCTTATATATGATAGTGACTATTTTCAATTGAGTTTAATTGAGAAATTTGCCTCTCGATTTTAACTATCCAAAGATTTTGACCATGTTTTAAAACATCACTTTGCACAAAAACTCCTCTTTAGGCCCTTCCGTTATTACAATCTCTTTCATTTATCCCGCATGCGTTACCCTTCTTTTTTGTCCTGCAGGCATTTTCATTTATCCTGCCTTTAATGCAATTAACAAGCCAACTGAAGAGTCTTATTATTGCAGAAGTCAGAAGATCAATTACAATCCCTCACTCAATCGTTTATGCAAGCAACATGACTCCTCTCCTCCTTTATGCAAGCAACATGACTCCTCTCCTCCTATTCTCTTCGTTTCTTTTTGGAGACGTACGCTTCCTCTGCTCCAAATCATGGAGAGGAATCCATAATCTACTTTCTTGTTTTTTCTTCTCAGATCCGCCATGGAAGCAACGATCCCCATATCCTTGATCTTCCTTCTCGATTCCACTGGTAAGGACCTCTCCCCTTTCCTTTTCCAAAATAAAAATGATTATATCTTCCTCTTTAAATCCATCAGGTAAAACCACGAAATCCTCTCTTTTTTATGATTTGTGTTCTTTATGATTTGTCATTCCTCCGTTTTTGTAATCTGTAAATTTGTGATTCATCTATCTTCCTCTTTATTTTATCACCATGTCTCATCACGGCAAGAAGCCTCCAAATCCATCAGGTAAACCCACGGAATCCTCTCTTTTTTATGATCTGTGTTCCTTATGAATTGTCATTCCTCTCTTTTTGTAATTTGTGATTCATCTTTCTTTGCCTAGCAATTTCCTTCTGCATTCTTCTTGATGCCGGTTAAGAGTCTACATCAAAGAAAGGTATAGAAGTACTATTTCTGGACACCTATTAAGAAATTGGAAACCCAAAACTGCCCTAGCAATTTGTTTTCTACATTTTTCATGACACCCATTTAGTATCAATTTGGATCAATTTGTTTTCTAAATTATTCATGACAGCTATTAAGAATCAGTTTTTAACAAAGAACGTACTAAGGTATGTTTCAGACTCCTATTAAGAAATTGGAAACCTAATAATGTCCTCGGAATTTGTTTTTACATTTTGCGTGATGCCTTGGAATCAGTTTGATTTTTTTTTTTTTATTCTTCATGATGCCTATTAAGTCATAGTTTCGATAAAAAAAATTATAGAGATGTATATGTAATTTTGTATGTGTTATTATTCTATGAAAGGTTAAAGCTCCTCTCTCTCTCCATCCGCAGGTCGTACACTTCCTCTAGTGGGCTCTCGAACGGAGCCATAACTAGGATCGACTACTTGTACACACACGCCATTTAGGAGAGTATCTACGCCCACAATTGGTGTAATGCTCGTCATTTAGCATAGATCATCTAAGCCCGTGGTTGGTTCCAACTTGAAGAAAGAGTAGCATTGGTGTTGATGCAGGGAACTGACTCTTTTTCTCCCAATATATGACCTGAACATTGTGAGCCACCCGATGAACGGATGATCAATGACAATGGACTTATGGGTCATGTAACAGAGTTTTATTTTTTATTTCTTTATTTCAAGTCAAGTACTCACATACACCCAAGTCCCCAACCATCAACGCCACCGCACTTAAGTACAGATTTCTAAGGCTTTGATGATAAATCTGAGTTTAAGGAGCAGAGATATGGAGTGGGGCCCACTTATTTGCAAAATTGTAAGTTCAGTTGCCTCTAATTCATCTAGATTACAGTGATATGATTTTCACATGGAGTGGATGATCGAAAGGCTATTATAAATAAATATCTTCTATTTTTATCTTTTCAAAGTATATCATTCTGATTACTCAAACCTACAATTTTTTTCTTATGCTGCAATATGATGATCACATAGCATTATTTTGAAATTAACTATTTATATATTTTTATATGAGTGTTTTGATTACAATTTTGACTAAATATTAATATTTTAATATTGCTCGTGCTAAGTACGGGCATATTTTGCTAAGTACATATTTAAAATTGAAGTCAGCTCTAATTGATTTTGACAATCACTTTGACCTATGAACCATCATCAATTCCTACAGGCTACAGCCAATTTGAACCATCATCAATTCCAATACCCAATTATCTTTTAATCTTATTTAATATAATCCAATTCCAATACCCACTTTTCTTTAATCTTATTTAATCTAATTCAACTAATTTATTAATCATTCCCCATCTCCTCCCCCTTCTTCCCTTTTTGGTCTCTCTCTCTCTCTCTCTCTCTCTCTCTCTCTCTCTCCCCCAAGAACACCTCTCTATCTCTCGGTCTCAGTCCCCATCCAAGCTCGGTCACCCTCATCACTTTTTTTTTTTTTTTTTTTTGTCATGATAAAGTTTTAAATGACCCAACTGTGAAGGTGATGCAAATGAGAATGATCAAGACCCAAAGATGTATTACTTGATCCATTACCTCCATCATTTGGCGAGTGTAAATATGATATTTCATGTTTCTACTAAAACTTAATTTTTTATATTTATTATTTATTTAAATTTCAATTGTATGATTTTAAGAAAGCCTATAAATTCTTTGTTTGCTAGAAATACTTCTATTTTAGATTTTATATAATATAAACATATGAAATCAAAATCAAAAGTTTTATTAATATCATAAAATTAAATGGTAGTTATTTTACCACTTTTATTGCCCCATGCTTAGCACGGGGACATTTTGCTAGTATCTAGTGATGCTTTGAAGTATGCTAACTGTATTACAAGTTGGGCACTGCAATAAAAATAAGATTACTATCTCTATAACAAAAAAACCAACAACTAGCTTAATACTAATTAGAGAATGTGAAATAAATTAGTAGAGCACCATCTATATTTTACCAATAAAATTCATAAACCATTTACAAATGAGTGAAAGAAATGAAAGTTAATTGCTTTTCTTTAGTTTAGAGTCTTGTGGTATAACAAAAATATATTTTTAGAGAATCAATACGTAGATAAGCAAGAACTAGCATTAAACCTGCGCAATCACGAGTTATAATATAGCTAATAAAAAAAGGAGCAAAGGAAAATATATAGATTTTTTAATTCCTTTCAACTTTATGTCCATTCCTATAACCAGTCATAATGTATGGATTATTTGATAATATAGTCTCAATGATTCTAAATGAAAATTTAAAATATCAGGAAAGTAATATCAAGCTTGTCCAATTCTTTTGGAAAAAGTCTACTGCTTTTAGACATTCAAGTCAGGACAATTCAGGTTCCATTTTCCCCCATTTGATACTTGCTAAGGATGATACGTTATTATTAGGATTCAAATATTTAGTTATTACTTTGAACTCCATGTCCAAGACAGCGATTGGAGTTTGATCAGCTTCATCATAATGACTGTAATCTCCGTCAAGAAGATCGATTGACTTGTATTCTTTTATTTCGCTAATATGAAAAGAATCATATTATATCAGTTAATAAAGAATATAAACTGCTACCATGTATAAGTAAAACCTTTTTTTTTATTTCTTAAAAACAAATAAAATGGAGTAAAAACTTACTGGAAACATATTCCGTCCCCCCAAAATGAAATTAGTCCGGCTTCTATTATACCATTTTTTAATCCGTGGTCTGATCTATTGCATGATTTACTAGACGTTGAGAAAAATTGTTTAGATAATTACATATTTCGCTTCCCATGTCTTGTCAAGTTGACCCTCCATTCGCACTACGTTCCAACATTCAAAAAGCATATTAGGTGTCCACTCTTCCTTGATGCTGGAGTCATATGTTAGTGGTTTTCCATATCCAGTGATGGTTTGAAGTTTGCCAACTTTATTGAAAGTTGGGCACTGCAATAAAAATAAGATTACTATCTCTATAACAAAGAAACCAACAACTAGCTTAATACTAATTAGAGAATGCGAAATAAATTAGTAGAGCGCCATTTAGATTTTACCAATAAAATTCATAAACCGTTTACAAATGAGTGAAAAAAAAGGGAAGTTAATTGCTTTTCTTTAGTTCAGAGTCTTGTGGCATGACAAAAAAATATAGTTATAGAGAATCAATACGTGTATAAGCAAGAACTAGCATTAACGTGTGTGCATTGACGAGTTATAATTTAGCTAATTAAAAAAAGAGTAATGGAAACCATATAGATTTTTAAATTCCTTTCAACTTTCTGTCCATTCCTACAACAGGCCATAATGTATGGACTATTTGATAATATAGTCTCAATGATTCTAAATGAAGATTTAAAATCACAGGAAAGTAATATCAAGCTTATCCAATTTTTTTGGAAAAAGTCTATTGCTTTTAGACATTCAAGTCAGGATAATTCAGTTTCCATTTTCACCCATTTTCACTCATTTTGATACTTATTAAGGACGATGAATTATATTTAAAATCCGATAATATTAGATATCTAAAAGTAACTTTCCAAATAGTTTAAAGTTGTTTCAATAAATTTCAAGCCAAGTAGGGCATAAAATATACTCTAGAAACACAACATAAATGTATCATAAGTTAGTTACTAATAGGATTCAAGTATTTAGTTACTTTGAACTCCATGTCCAAGACAGCGATTGGAGTTTGACCAGCTTCATCATAATGACTGTAGTCTCCTTCATGAAGATCGGTTGACTTGTGTTCTTTTATTTCGCTAATATTAAAAGAATAATATTAGATCAATTAATAAAGAATATAAAATGCTACCATGTAAAAGTAAAACATTTCTTTATTTCTTAAAAAGCAATAAAATGGAGTAAAAACTTAATGGAAACATATTCCGTTGTCTTGTTAAGTTAACCCTCCATTGGCACTACGTTCCGACATTCAAAAAGCATATAAGGTGTCCACTTTTCCTTGACGCTGGAGTCATATATTAGTGGTTTTCCATATCTAGTGATGCTTTGAAGTATGCTAACTTTATTACAAGTTGGGCATTGCAATAAAAATAAGATTACCATCTCTATAACAAAGAAACCAACAGCTGGCTCAATACTAATTAGAGAATGTGAAATAAATTAGTAGAGCACCATCTATATTTTACCAATAAAATTCATATACCGTTTACAAATGAGTGAAAAAAATGGAAGTTAATTGCTTTTCTATAGTTCAGAGTCTTGTGACATGACAAAACTATAGTTATAGAGAATCAATACGTGGATAAGCAAGAACTAGCATAAAAGTTTGTGCATTCACGAGTTATAATATAGCTAATTAAAAAAAGAGTAAAGGAAAATATATAGATTTTTAAATTCCTTTCAACTGTCTGTCCATTCCTATAACAAGTCCTTCTGTATGGACTATTTGATAATATAGTCTCAATGATTCTAAACGAAGATTTAAAATCTCAGGAAAGTAATATCAAGCTTGTCCAACTTTTTTGGAAAAAGTCTACTACTTTTAGACATTCAAGTTAGGACAATTCAATTTCCATTTTCACCCATTTTGATACTTGTTAAGGACGATAAATTATATTTAAAATCCGATAATATTATATATCTAAAAGTAGCTTTCCAAATAGTTTAAAATTGCTTCAATAAATTTCAAGCCAAGTAGGGCATAAAATATACTCCTGAAACACAAAATAAATGTATCATAAGTTAGTTATTATTAGGATTCAAGTAATTAGTTACTTTGAACTCCATGTCCAAGACAGCGATTAGAGTTTGACTAGCTTCATCGTAATAACTGTAATCTCCGTCAAGAAGATCGGTTGACTTGTATTCTTTTGTTTCGCTAATCTGAAAAGAATCATATTAGATCAGTTAATAGAGAATTTCAAGCCAAGTAGGGCATAAAATATACTCCTGAAACACAAAATAAATGTATCATAAGTTAGTTATTATTAGGATTCAAGTAATTAGTTACTTTGAACTCCATGTCCAAGACAACGATTGGAGTTTGACTAGCTTCATCATAATAACTGTAATCTCCGTCAAGAAGATCGGTCAACTTGTATTTTTTTGTTTCACTAATCTGAAAAGAATCATATTAGATCAGTTAATAGAGAATATAAAATGTTACCATGTATAAGTAAAACCTTTTTTTTTTTTTTTTGTGTTAAAAAGCAATAAAATGGAGTAAAAACTTAATGGAAACATATTTAGTCCCCTAAAATGAAATTAGTCCGGCTTCTATTATACCATTTTTAAATTAATGGTCTGATTTATTGTATGATTTACTAGACGTTGAGAAAAACTATTTATATAATTACAAATTTCACTTCACATGTCTTGTTAAGTTGACCCTCCATTGGCACTACGTTTCGACATTCAAAAAGCATATAAGGTGTCCACTCTTTCTTGACGCTGGAGTCATATATATATTAGTGGTTTTCTATATCTAGTGATGCTTTGAAGTATGCTAACTTTATTACAAGTTGGGCATTGCAATAAAAATAAGATTACTATCTCTATAACAAAGAAACCAACATCTGACTCAATACTAATTAGAGAATGTGAAATAAATTAGTAGAGCGCCATCTATATTTTACAAATAAAATTCATAAACCATTTACAAATGAGTGAAAAAAATGGACGTTAATTGCTTTTCTTTAGTTTAGAGTCTTGTGGCATGACAAAACTATAGTTATAGAGAATCAATATGTGGATAAGCAAGAACTAGCATTAAAGCTTGTGCATTCACGAGTTATAATATAGCTAACTAAAAAAAGAGTAAAGGAAAATATATAGATTTTTAAATTCCTTTCAACTGTCTGTCCATTCATATAATAAGTCCTAAAGTATGGACTATTTGATAATATAGTCTCAATGATTCTAAACGAAGATTTAAAATCTCAGGAAAGTAATATCATTTGTAAGATGAAAATTTAAAATATATAAATTTTTTTTACTTGGATCTACTAGGCCACTCATTTCATTGCAAGTTGAAAGACTCCTCTTAAAAATGCAATAAATAAATGAAATAAAACTCTTTAAATCAATTCATAAATCGGTTGGATTTTAGTAAACCAAAAATCTTGAATTATATGAAAATTAATATTTGAAAACCACCAATTCAATAGAAATTAAACAATGGCTGATTGCATTTTGATAATTGTGATCAAGTAGTTTGATTCCAGCTCAATGGACATCGGAAAAAGGTCGCAAGAAACTATCCATTCCGACGGTTTGTCCTGATCCGAAAGGAAAGTGGAAAACTTAAGCCCTAGTTTGAAATGTAGTTTTTTGTTTTTCCTGATTTGAAATGTGGCCAAAAGTTAAACCTTGATTTGAAATTCTCCCTTTACAAATTTAACTATTGTGAGGGGCGAGGGGCACCCATTCTATGATTGGGGCCCACTACATATGATCAACACATGTGAGCCAAATCAAATGTGTCGATAGTTTCTAAATTTTATCTGTACAATACCTAGGAATTCCAATTCATTAAAACAGAAAAATAGTGTAGTAGAACACTCCAAACTCTAAGGCTTAGGCAAGTTTTTCTGGATGTTACTTTCCACATTAAAACATGGGCCGACCATCGATGACATTGACATGCCAGTGGCTATGGTAAGGGCGTTTGTTTCCTCTCACATAAGTGCCTAGGGATTGATCCCTTCGCGGGTAGGATATCCATGAGTTGTGTATCACTCACCCATCTAGAAAACAAAAGAAAAATGTTTGCCATGGCCCCCAAGATTTGTTTCAAAATCTTACATAATAGGCTTCCCAAAAGAATACTCCATTATTTATGCATTTCGAGGCTAGATCTACTATTTAGGGTTTTGGAAATTGGAGTTCTTGTTAAAATCTTATAGATCTTTGCAAAATATTTACTCAAATTTGTTTAGAGTACGCTTAAAATGCTTGTGGCCTCTTAGTTTGGCATAAATCTATAATGAAAAAAAGTCTTAATTTCTTAAATTTAACACTAATAGATAACTCATAATTCATCATTGTGATTACATTTCATAGAATTTATGATCATTCAGCTTATTTCAATATGTACATGTCAACCTTTATAATTGTAAAATGAATTTATATAATTTCAAATATGATGGCGATATAGAATGTTATGACTTAGAGGGACCGATATTATGATTTATAATTGCCACTAATGGAAAAAAAAAATAGTTTTCCAACATTTTATAATATTCTGAGTTTTTTTGGATAATTTTTTTAAAAAATTTAGTTTGAAAAGATTCACGTTGTGACAATTGCGACGGACCACGACTAATACCGATACCATATCAGTTCTTGGGGTCGGCTGATACCGTGATTTTAAACCATTCTGAAATCATACAATGTGGAACCAAGTGAATTGAATTACTTGCCAAAATCAGTTGAACTAGAGCTAAAATTAGACAAACATGGAGGAAGAAAACAAATTAACTTACCCATCTAAATTAAAGGCGACAAGAACTAAACCGCATCTTATGAACTCAAATAAGAATTGGTTGAAGTGAAAAGGCAATAACTATTTTCTTAGAGTCCGGATCCCTTGTTTCAACGAAACGGGGAAATATTGTTTTGGCTTATCCCCGAACGCCATCTATATAAAATGTGACGTCAGCTAATTGCACACTCTCAATTGCTTTTTTGAAATGGAAAAAAAATAAAAATGAAGCAAATATAACATTTTATATAGGTAGCACTCGAGGATAGGCTGAAATTGTATTTTCCTGTTTCCTTGAAAATGGGATCTGGACTCTTTTAGAGTCTTCGAATCACCTGTTTCAACAAAACAGGGAAATCATGTTTGGGTCTATCCCTGAGTGACACCAATATAAAATGTAATGCTTGCAATCTAAAATGTAATGTCAGCTAATTACACGCTCTCTATTGCTTCCTTAGAATGAAACATGGGATGATCCGGCCTCTTATATATATATTAATATCTAAAATGGAACAATGGGTAATCTGAATAAATATATTTCTATCCAAGTGAGCTGAGATATCTAACAGCATCTTTTCCCTTTCAAGTTTCAACTGTTCTAGTGTTACCGATGAGTGGTCCATTTAAAAATACCAAGTGGGCCCACCTTATAATCCATACAAGCGGACCCTATATAACAGTGAGCCCATCTCACTTCCTCATCTCTCATCTTACCAGTTTTTCGGAGGCACGCAGGAAAAACGAAACGAAAAAAAAAAAAAAATCTC
This sequence comes from Camphora micrantha, assembly GCA_003546025.1. Lineage (NCBI taxonomy): Eukaryota > Viridiplantae > Streptophyta > Magnoliopsida > Laurales > Lauraceae > Camphora > Camphora micrantha. The sequence continues at coordinate 9,570,158 of QPKB01000011.1, read as the reverse complement.
GATCTCGATCTCGATCTCGATCTAGGGTTTCTCGATTCTCTCGCCGACTCCCCATCTCGATCCACTGCTTCAAGTAAATCTTGTTTCTCAGCCTCTTTTCTGATCTATCTTTCCCCGGTTTTCTTCTTGCTTAGCCTCTTTTCACAAATTTCTGATGTTTTTATCCATGCTTCTGTGTTGTTAGATCTTCTTTTCTTGCCTGTCTATATCCCCTTTCTCGCTGGAATTCGTTGCTTTCTTTAGGGTTTCTTTTGGTTATTCGTTGCTCTTTTGTTGTGGATATATATTTTTATGGGTTTTCAGACACTTAAGGGCTTTTGTTTATGGTGAGATTTCTTTGTGACTATCTTGATGAATGCCATAGATTATCTGCTGATCTAAGCAGGTTTTGGAAGGTTTTGATGTGATTTTTCTCTGTTAACTAAGACCTTTTAAAGATTTTGGAAGATGATCATCACCCGATCCCAGCGGTCGAGTCGACACAAACCCACTGCCACGGGGATAGTGCCACGGGGAGCTCGAAGCAGAGGGCGAAGAGGTGGAACAAGAGAAATGAGAAGAGAGGACTCGCCGGTTACGCTACAGATATCAACAGGTAAGCCGAGAGTTTCAGAATCTTTTCATGATTAGCAATCTGTTATTGTTATTACTTTTGGTCAAGATTTGTAATCTGTAATGTTAAGTGTCACAGAATTGGGAACTTGATTTTTCTTGGGAACCCTAGATTTATTGGATGTTTAGTGATGTGGAAATAAGTTGATTGTTACTGGGTTGCATTATGCAGTGAATGTGTTGGGTTTTGATAAATGTCTGCTTTATTTTATTTTATTTTAATGTAAGTTGTTGGCATTGACCCAAATCTTGACACTCATTCCAGGGGTATAGGGCCTCTAATTGATTATACAAATTTTAGCTCTTTTACTCTTCATCAAAAGGCAGAAATTTTGGACAACTTTGAAGCCCTCAAAAATGTACCTCTATTGATTGGGTGAATTTTTATTTTTTTTTCATCTACACATGGGCACAATTAATATTCAAGTGAGAACCATATGTACATTGGAAGTGTGTGGATTGATTTAATTTTAGCTACCTCACGATAGTTTGTGAACTGCGGCAAGCCCAAATTTGACACCCATCCTACCATCACTTATATTTGGAAAAAAACAAATGATGCATTTTAAAAACGTTAAACTTGAGGACCATAAAAGAGGGGGTTTGGATGATTTGATGGGGTTAATATTTTGCACAACCCCAGTTCTTATTGAGATCTTTCCATTTTCTCCTCTCCCGTGATTGATTGACTTAATTTTAGCCACCTATGATCAACTGATCCTCACAATAGTTTGTGAACTGCCACAAGCCCAAATTTGACACCCGTCCTACCATCACTTATATTTGGAAAAAAAATAAATGATGCATTTTAAAAACATTAAACTTGAGGACCATAAAACAGGGGGTTCGGATGATTTGATGGGGGGTTAATATTTTGCACAACCCTAGGTCTCATTGAGATCTTTCCATTTTCTCCTCTCCTGTGATTGACATGGGACCCCACATGCCAAACTGCATCATCCATATTTGCAGTCGGTTCTCACATTTAATGGTGTACAATGTGGCACGTTAGAATGGTGAGGCATTGAGCCATACATGTGTCAAGAAGTGCCTGGGACAATTATTGACACACCTCTAATAGGAACCCAAGCAACAGGAGATGACAAGGGGGATGATTCTGAATTTGATGACTCTGAGTTTGTGGATTCTAAGTATGATGATGAGTTGATATGTCAATGTAAATAAATGACTCCAATTTTGTAACATGTAATTGAATTCCTAAAGTCCTTGCATTTTTTATCTGTTAACTACAAGCCATTTCTTTTGTTAATAGTTTCAAAAGTCCTTGCATTTATAAAGTGACTAGTATTGAGTGTAAGTTCATTGGTGCACTGCACGTGCTAGATATATCATCTTCATCACAGGCGGAGGTCTGTCCAACACAGGCAGAGGTCCAGCCAACACAGGCAGAGGTCCAGCCAACACGGGCAGACATCGAGGCATCTACTGTAGGTAATTACATATAGTTGAAACATTTGAATGTGTTTGAAGCAATTATTGATATTTCAGTTAATCATTTTATTGTTACTGTCTGTTTCCCCCTTGAATTCTGTTTTAAATAGCGACTCGAGCAAGAAAAAGGACCCGAGGCCCCAATAGATGCATTGCTCTTAATGACCGGCAAGATCGCATTGTCATTGAGTATAATGAATATAACCAACCCATTGGACAAAGTGAGAGGCTGCTCTCCTCGTATCTCGGCATCATCGCACGAGATGGGCAAAAGACACCAATTAATTATGCTGATTGGAGGAGAATCCCCATGGAGATGAAAGAGGAAATGTGGGAGGTTGTACAGGTATTAATGTCATTGATTCAATATGCAATCCATTGTAAATATTGGATACATCATACATGATTATTATGCAATAAAGATGATAGTGTGTACTATATTTGTACTTATGTTAAGTTTATTATGCATGTGTTGCAGTTGAAATTTGACATTGACGATAGGGCGAAGAAGTGGGTTTTTAATGGGATAAGCCACTCTTGGAGAAATTGGAAAAGTGAATTGAAGAGGAAATATTATGATCCATTTCCCACTGTCGAGGAGCAGTTGCAACATTGTCCTAATAGAGTGGATCGACAACAGTGGGTATCACTTGTTGAGTTTTGGGGGTCTCAGGAGGGGGTGGTATGAAATAAGGAATTTAAGGTTTCTAAGTCGAATGTTTTAATTTTACCTTTTTTCTTTCTTTCTTAAGAAAATTAACATTTGCATTATTGTAAATAGGAGCGGAGCAAAAGAAATACCGAAAATCGCGCGAAGCAAACGATGAATCATACTGCAGGAACAAGGAGCTTTGCGCGGATACGTGAAGAAGAGGTAACGTTTTCTTCAAGCCATTGTCGTTACTTATGTCCATTGCATATTTGGATATCCACTTCATAGTTTGTTAATACAATTAATTTTTAAATGAGGATAGCGGGCACGAAACCCTAATGGGCAGGCACCAGACAGGATAGAGGTGTTTAGATTAACCCATACACGTAGGGATGGACAGCCTGTGGATCAGGCAGCGGAGGATGCATTGGTATGTTTAAGCCTTATAAAACTAATTTTTTTTATCCACGAGTAACTTGAGTTAATACTTGATTAACCGTTTAATTTAAATATTTGATCATGAATTATAGAGACAGCTTAATGAAAGAATGAGCCAGCAGCCGGAGAGCTCACAGAGCAGCACAGCGCGGAATGACATCTTCACCCAAGTCATGGGAGAAGATAGACGTGGCCGGGTTCGGACCTTTGGGTTGGGTGTGGCCCCCTCCGATATCTATGGTCCACGACTTTCAGCTCCTGAAGCTAGGAGGATGGCAGAGGCTGAGAGGGCTATGAGGATAGAAAGTGAACAAAGTGTGGTTGCCTTGAAAGAGCAAATGGACCAGATGAAAACCCGAATGAGTCGGATAGAGACATTGTTGCATAGGTTCACCGAGTCTGAGAGTGTCCAACCATCATCTTCATCAGAGCACGTGGGTAATATAACATAAATTTAAAAGTTAGTTCTCTTTAAATCTCATATTAATATCACTTATTTATTCGTAATAGGTTTTCGGTGCTCCTCTCGATGATATCCAACGTGATGGTTGACGATGGAGATGGAAGGTGCCATTATTTTATCTTCTCCGCCATTCTAGTAGATGGATTTACTTGTATTACAAATTGTATTAATGACTGTACATTCTATATGGATCTTATGATGACGACATTAGAGCTCCACCATACAAGGTTTACATAGAAGAAAGAAGAAGGCTCATGTGCATGCTTCATTATGGTTTGATGATCGTTGCTTAATGTTAAACCGTGCCGATTCTAAAGATCAATTGTTGGATCTTGATTCTAATAAAGATCAGTAGTTGGATCTAGTCCAATCATCCATGTGATCAAGTTGAAAGCCGATCTGGCAAAATCAGGAACACCCCATATCGGGATGTGCCAGATGGGAGATGCCATCAAGATTAATGGAAGCAAAATAGATAAAAAGGGGACCCATATGGCCCATCCTAGGACCGTACGGTTGTATGGCCATGGGACTGTACAACCCAGACTTGGAGCTGATTTTATTATATTTTATTTGCTTGTTTATTTGTTTGGGGTTATTTTCTAGTTTATGGGACAATAGTTTTTTATTTAGATGTTCTAATCTTATCCATTAGAGTGTTTCAATGGTTGATACTAGTTTTAGGGTTGAGGCCTTGCCTATATAAGTGGTGTAATGCTTCTTTTTGACTTAATGATCTATGAACAAAGAATTTTGGGTGATTTTGCTCTCCCGTGACCGGTGTGACGCTTAGCTACTCCAAGGTAATCTTATACTTCTCTCTCTTTTCTTTCATTGAGGTATTTTGTTTTCTTCTCCAAATCCCCTATCCCCCTTCACACCTGAAACCCTTCCAACCCTAATCCTTTCTCAAACCTGAAACCCTTCCAATCCCTAATCCCTCATCAAACCCTATACCACATCCAAACCCCATCCACCATAGTGGGACATCCCTAATCCCTAATCCACTTTGTCTGCACCCCCAAGCCCTAACCCATATTGGCCAAAACCCATTCTACCTAACCACTCTTAGTCGAACCCCTATACACCCAAATCAGGACAAGTCGAACCCATCCAGGCTATATACTGCCCAGTTGAACCTACATCAGTCCACAACCATTTCGCTGACCCCTATTATATGAGGCTATGACCTATTCAGCCATCCCATCTTGGGTTTTGACCTATGCGGTTCTTTCATTATTTAGACATATTTTCTTATCTTCTTGATTAATTGCAAGTGTGGGATTGTCTCTTGAATTTGAACATTAATTGATCAACAATGCTACATCTCTATTTTGCTAATAATCCCCTTTGAGCCTAGCATTTGTGAAATCCTGTCGAGGGGCAACAAATCTGATTGTTATTGGTTGATCTCTAACCTAGTAGAAGTGACATCTTCCATCGAGACCCTCATTCCATTGTGAAAGGTATGCTGGTTTGGGTGTTCATAGTCTTCTATATGGTTACCATTCTAGTTCTCTTGATGGATTTGAATGTGTTGCTTGAAGGTGGTTGTATGTTCTGAGAATTCATACAAGGAAAGTTCACATTGTAGTGGAGAATCTTTGATGCAGATGTCAATTAATGGGGGTTTTTGGCTTGGATGTTGCTGGGCTTAATGCCATAATTGATGGGTATTCTAAGTTTGGGATGGTGAGCCGTGCTGTTGGGTTGATGGGGAGTTTGAGGCATGAGGGAGTTTTGCCTGATATAGGTACATTGATTAATGGGTTATGCAGAATGGGGGAGTTGGGTAAGGCAAAAGATCTCATGGATGAGGTTTTGGGCATCAAGGATGTTTCCACTTCGGAGCTTAATTAGAATTCATAGCTTCTAGTTCATTCTTGTTTCTTCACTTATTGCTAATTCCCATTATTCTTTTTCATGCTAGTTGCTACTGTCAAAAGGGCTCATATGACACCTCAAGGAAAATGAGTTAGGCATGGCAACTGGCAAGGTTCGACTGAATCTGCTTTTTGTGCTAAATTATTCTTTGATAACACAGCTTTATTCATTAGAAATGTTGAATGAAATTTCGTCACTTGCAGGCAGCTAACATGAGCGTCAGTTCATCTCAAAGATGAAATTTATACAATATTCTTTTTCAACTAATTATATTTATTTATTGCTAATATGTATACTGAAACTTCATTAACTGTTTTAGAAATATCATTCCTCACTATCATGAACTTAAAAACTCCATTCAATGCCTTCTGCAGAGTATGCTTACACATTGAAGGTCAATGAGAAGAGCAATGCATTTGAATTAGCTACAAAAAATGCTATGCATAATTTCACCAATAAAAAGATATATGTTATGCAGAAACTTGATTCACTAGAAGTTGTGGCCCACAATTTTCAGTGGAATATGTCTTTAGATGTATTGACTCAGGAATCTCATTATTCAAGCCATTATACAAGGTGACAAACTTAACATTTATAGGCAGCAAAACCACGAGTTCTACACTTAACGGATTCATCATGCAAGACACTTTAATCTATCATAAAGCAGACTTCTTGTTAAACATGTTTCATCCATTTCATCAATCATCATACTTTCTGTGAACCCCAATCATAGATGACCATTGGATAGCAGCATAATGGTCGTTTTCAGATGGGTGGAAGAAATAATGTTCTTTTTGGATGCTATAAGATGGAGGATCTACTTATCTTTGAGGGAGGATTGTGAGGTCTTACTTGCCTAGGCTTGCTTGTCATCCCGTGGGCTTTGAACTACACTACGTCTCACATCGGAAAGATCCAAGTCATGACCCTAGGCATATATGTGCGGCCTAACTTTAACTCCACATGATATATTTTAAAGCCATGGAAACTTTAGTCATAGCGGACAATATCATATGGTAGTGGGCTCGGATTGTTACATGATGATATTACAGCCGAGGATGGCTTTGTTTCTCGTAGGGGAGTTGTTTCGTTGCTTGTCATTCAAGGGGGCTTTGGACGACTTTGGTCAAAGAGGACAATATCATGAGGATAATAGGCTCATGTTGTTACACGGATTCCATTCACCTTGAAAATGGACTAGATTTGATCCCTTCAATTGCTGCTCTAAGTAAGCCTTTTCCTCCTTTTGTCTCCATTCAATTTTTACCAAACACTTAAATATAATAAGAGACAAGATAAAGAGCATGATAAAATCCAAAATGTATTAAACATTAAAGTTGAGTATTACAAAAGTATATTAGTTACAATTTCGAAGGCCATTAAACCATGCGAGAATAATAGCTCATTGCATCAAATAAAGACAAATCTAATACCCTAAGCTAAAAGTTGAATCACGTGGCTAACTTCTCCCAAAATTCACAATTGCAGCAGCGTGATTGTTGCAGATAGCAAGACAAAAGTAATAGCACTAGTACCTCAAGATTTCTTACAGGAGTTTAATCATGGCCATCAAAACAAATATCAGGTATGGTACTGAGGCGAGTCTGGTCTCTTCGAAACAGAAGACTAAACTACAGTTAGTTATAAATGTAATAAAAACCCACACACAGTCGTGTCCAATTAAGCGGGATCGAAGTTGGGTGGTGTCGACTCAAAATTCCTAGGTTGAAGGTCTAAGCAGACTCTATGTCAAGAATGGTAATCAAACAGGGAAACTATCCATGCTTCCCTGAAAATCTGTAGGTGAATAAGCCCAAAATATCACCTACTATGGTTTCACACTTGATCAATCGTTAAACAAGTCAAGAAGTTCCTAAACCAACTCTAATTCTTTAGTTTGCGGTCCCGTACCCAATAGAACCCAAAAGTCCTTGACTTCTGAGTAACCGAAGGATATGTTCGACTAGCTGAGACTAGCAGTTGGTTGGTCATAAACCTGAAAACAAAAGCACCTAAGCAGCAAGACTAAGGGTCAATGGCCAAATGGCGTAAGGTCCACTAGTCAGTGGTGCACCCAGTGGACTTCATCGGTTAGTGCTTCCAGCAGTCTGCTGGCTAGTGCCAACAGTGACACCATTGGGGCCTTAACAAACAAATTATTTTCTTTGGGGGATTGAGACTCAAAGGGTTTCCATAAACATGCATAAAGATCTACACTTAAAGGAGCTAAGTACAAAGTTCTTAAAAACACAAAAAAATTGAGCTTATAGGGTGCCTAAGAGTAAGAATTAATATGAATCAATAAAACTATGCATGCATGTAATGAAATTAAACTTGTTCACTTGCCTTCAGTCCAATTAGACGAAATCCTCGCAATTCGAACAAATCCAAGCCAAAACCTTGGTTTCTCACCAAAAAACCCAAATCCTACACCAAACGAGCGACCATGCTCAAAATCAAAACCCAAGAGAGAAAAAGGCGTCCAAGCTTGCTTGTAAGGATCCACGGCACAATTGAGGTTCTAAGCATGGTTCAAAATAACGGCTGCTGTGATGTAGCAGCCACATTATTGACTGTAAGCGGTGGAGGCCATTACATTATTTTGAAAATAGCAACGCTACGGTTTAAAACCTAGTAGAGCCGAGTTGTTTTAATTTAAAACACGATTTTTCATTTTTTTTCCCTCCTTAATAACCTTTCATAAAGTTGTCTCTACCCTTACATGGTTCCAATTTACTGAAAACACACAAGATTGACTGTTATACAAGTTGACCAAGGACTATGCGCCTAAGTAAGCGGAGAGGTCTTGTGTTTGACGCCTAACTTTGTTGGCCACCTCCCATAGTCTTACCCGGTGCATGTGGATAGAAGGATTTGCATGTGCCCATAAGGATTTGTTCTCGGTTTTTTTAAAATCGAGTGACCCTCAGGCTCAGGGCCAAAGGCTCTTAGACTGGGTTAGGCGGGAGATACCTTGGGTAATAAAAAAAAATAAAAAAATAAAAAAATAAAAAAGAAAGAAGGATTGGTTGCCTCTCATGACTGGCTTGAAGTTACAAAATATGCGAGGTTGGTTTGTGCTCTTGCTCACAAACAAGAACTTACAAGACACGGCAAGACCTTGTTCGAGGCACTGTAGTGGTGGGCCTGGTGGCTTGATCCGGTAAATGATTTCTTTGTGGTTCTCTTCTAATCTATGGTTGGTGATGTTTTTTGTATTTCTAATCCAATCTTATTCACCTTTTTTATGGAGAGATTTATCGGTATCATATCGCAGGGCAACAGGCCAAAAGCCATTGAGAGTTATTTTTTACATTTTAGTGTACTTGAAAAAATGCTGCCTTGCATTTTATATACATGTTATTAGAATTCATGTTTCTTTTTTAGCTTTTTAGGAGCATGGTTAAGAATTGAATTTGTGAATATGCAGATGAAGCGTATTTCACATGGTTATTGACAGGTATATCGCCTTCTCCATTTCTTTTTTGTAGATCTTAATCTAATTTCAACTAAGTTGTTAATGATGATAGAGATGTTATTTTGTTTTTCTATATTCGTTGGATAGAGTGATGGTTAATGCTCTGGCAGAGTGCTGTGATAAGTGAGTTGGCCCTTTCCTGATCTCCCTGAGTTTTGAACCATGATTTTCTATTTTCTTTAATTTGATTCCTGTTCTTATATCATTTTCTGACTATGATGCATGTATATACTTCAAAATTGGCAACGTATCCTGTCGGATCATATCCGATACTTCACTTTTTATCTGTAAAATTTGTGTCCCTGCTGTGTTTATGGCGTATCCTTACTGTATCCATGCCGTATATGTGCATCATAGTTGTCTGATATTGAATGCCACAGGGTAATGGATAGGAAAAGCTCCCCATTAATCTGAGATCGATGCCTCAATTGCTTCTTCACTATCTTCAATGTCTTCTACTTCATCTTCTTCATCTGGGGTGTTTCTAGCTTCTCCTGCTGAGTAACTAGGTAATGAAAATTATCTGATTAAATAGCAGATTGTCATCGTCATCATAAATTTGTTTAGTTGGGCTATGTTATTTAAAATAAGCTAGATTAGACTATGGGGTTTCTTGTATCTTCTTTGAATCTTAGTTTGTTAATAGACCATTTGAGCATTAGAAAATGAGAGTGAGAAAGAGAGGCCTCAGTAAAACTGGAAAGCTAGGGTGGAACTTTCCAGAGGCTTTCTCAAATTTTTTGGATGGGAGCCTGTCACTGTGGCACTTGCAACTTATAAAGTAAAAAAGTCATGAATGAATGGGAAGAGTCAATAATTGCCTCTGCTCTTCTTTTTCTCTTTTGATAATGGTAAGAGCTTTTAGTTTCAGACAGTAACTTGCTCCTCCTCTTTGTTGCTTTCTGTTTGGACAATTCCCAATATAATTACAAAGCCAGAAAATCCCACGGTTGTGTCCCACCAGTCTACGCCTACTTGGCGCTTGTGTAGTGGGAAGCACGGCGGCGACAACGGTGTATTTGCATGCCTTTTTGCATCTACTGCCCATGCAGGAAGAAGCTTGCCCTAAATATTCATTAAGGGTGAGTTTATTGGAGGATATGATATTATACTCAACGTACACTAGATAAAGTCAAGTGAAGCTTTGTAGATTTGAATTGTGTTATTTCCTGATTGTCATATGTCCATTCCAGAGTGGAGAACTAAAGGAAAAGCTGAAGGACATCAACACTGACCCCTCAAAAGGAAGGATAAGACTCTTACTTTTATATCAAATATAGAGCAGAATTAGGTTGCACGGGAGGTTAAGTATCTAGCATAGCAGGATAATTAAGTTGTTCATGTCTGCTCAATTCAACTTTTTATTTTGTTTGCTAAATCAAGCAGATGTTTTTGTGTGTATTGACTAAAAACAGTTCAGAGCACCAATGTCCATGTAAATTTTAGTTGTAAGATATTCTCATATGCAATAAAATTTACTGTTGAGGAGAACTGTTTTGTATGAATGTGTATGTTACAGGCTTTTTTTTATTGTATTTTTTTTTAAATTTCTAGGTGAGTTTTTTTTTTCTTATCTTTTTAAAAAAAAGGCTTTAGCGGTGGACATAAGAGACTGCCACTGAAAGTCCATACTATTAGCAGACCACCGCTAAAAATGGAAAGTGCAGTGGACACTTTCCTTTGGTAAAGATAATCTACAATTAGCAGCGGAAAAAAAAAAAAAAAAAAAAACTGCAATTGACCAAAACAGGGTCGCGTTCCTACATAAAAATTGCTTTTTAGGGGTGGAAATTGGAGAATCAGAGGAGGACATTTTCCATTGCTAAAACCAATAGCAAGGTATGTTTTTGGGATGGAAAGAGCAGCGGTCAATTTTCCTAGCTTGTAGTCCCGTTTAGTTTCTCAAAACTAAATGTGCAGGAATTCAAGGTAAAACGAGTTGAAGAAAGGATTAATAACGTCGGGGGGGGGGGGGGGGGGGGTGGTGGGGGGCGGGTGGTTTACCGTAAGACATATAAGGTTGAACTATAGACAAAGAGACCTTGACTTTCGTAAGATTTGAATTTTTCATTTCTTTTTTTTTTTTTTCGGTTGAGTAAATTAGATTTGGATTTCTAGGTTGATAGCTGGCTATAAACGTTTTGATTCATTTCCTATTTAATGGGAAATTATTTGATGAACACTTCTGGATGTTCTATATTACTTTTTTGACCACTTACAAAAAAATACAAATACAAGTCTTAGAGTTCGTCGGTATTCAAACAGGTCCTCTAAAAGCTTAACCAAATTAGAACCACGGCGAAGGAGAAAGAGGAGGGAGAATGTTACAAGTGGAGATTGTTTATCTTAATTAAGTTATAAAGCAGAATCTTTTGGTCGGTGTATTACTTGTTTCTTTTACCATGTCATGTGCAAAGGATTCAGATTCCTCTTTGGCTAAGGTCTCGGATGCCTAATACTCATTCCCTGAAAACAAGGTAGGTGCTCTGTCAAGGACCTAAGTGTGAATGGATGAAGGTGAAGATGTTCCTTGTTTGCAGAAAATTATTGTTAAATCCTTTACCGCAGTAATTTAAACACTAGAAGAATGCTGGTCCTCTCTAGTTCTTTACTTTAACCATGCACTAAGACAAAAGGCCTTTCTTGATGCACTTTTAGAAATTGACTACAAATTAGTCAAGCTGTCCCTAAATCATGTGTCAAAAGAAAGAACCCTTTGTGAGACTAAAATGAATGGCACATAAGTAGATATGCACGCTTAGCCCATGTAATGGTGGGGCTCACCACATCTCTCAAAAAGAGATTTCATGCACTTGTGCCAATTTTAGAGACCAACACTTGAGTGGGTTCTCTCCAAATCTGAAAGCTGTATCTTACAATCGTGTGCCTTTTCTTTTGGGCAAGAATACAATTGTGTACTTGAGAATGCTTTCTAGAGAGAGCATTTCAACTAAGCCTTTGCCTCTCTTTCAATCACACTTTTCCTGAGTGTGTTACGAATTTCAGAAAGGGAACAGACAGCCCAAAATGATGGAGCAAATTAATTTAATATACCTTTAGATTGAATACGAACTTTTGAATAATCACTGATCAACATTTCTAATCACACAAATACGGGAGCGATATCAGTCCGGATGTAAGAACCTTGCAAGCTGGGTCATTTTTGTGCCACCTGACTCATCCATCATTAACTTACACCTTCCACAAACTATATTCCTTGATTTGACATAAATCCAAATTTGATACTCATCAAACCGTCGCGTTGGATCAAAATCTGAAAGACATAATGCCTTATAAAACAAAGTAAAAGGACTTGAGGATTATAAATTAGAGGGTTAGAATGATTTGATATGGGGTTGATAGTTTACACTCTTGGGTTACAATGAGATCATTCCATCCCTCCTTTAGTCCTTTCTAGTAATTGGCATGGCTCCAAATGGCTCCGCAAGCTCGACCATGGATTCCTAGTCAAGTGCATAATGTGGCTACTTTGATGACTTGATGATATTTAAGTTGTTTGGCCACGCGATAGAAGAATGGTGGTGACAGCATTATTCCTACCAGTAAAAAGAAAAAGTGCAATAGGCATATTATCTTTTTTAAAGGAGCTCAAGAAAGTAACCAAGAAGAGTAGACATTTTCAAAATAGTTGGAAAACATCCGTACGCTTGTTTTAGTCTTAAAGAATCTAATGTTTGAAACCTATTTCTTTCGCATCTTTACTTGAAACTGTTGATGACAAAGTTCTTTAATTTTGGTAGGCAATTATTAGCCAACATAGTTAAAAGCATGTGCAAACTCTATTGGGGCTTTTTTTTTTTAACTTGAATTTCTAGAATTCAAGACTTATGGTTGCACTTTTTAAGCATTCTGGAACTCAAATGGTGGGATTTTGACATGTTGTTGATTTTTGTCATTCCTTAATTCCATGTTCATTGATGTTGGAATTTCTGCGTCAGAGTTTTGCATGTGCACCAGAATTCCATATATTCTTTTGTTTCATAGCTACAAAATCTCCTTACTAGAATTATACCTATTTTGCATTTTGGAACATGAGGTGAGAGACCCACCTTTTATGATTTGAACATGGGGTCCTCCTTTAGGAATTACAATTTGGATCCACCTTATGGGGTCATTTGCGTTTTCGCATGTGATAGCTAAGATAATGGATTTTACATATGTAACGCAAATGTCCTTTAGAGATAAAACACATGAAAATTCTTTTTTCTATGCCGAGTAGAATAGTGGCACACCAGGTGGGACCGCTTGCATTCACCTTAGCCAAAAGAAACTCCAAACTTGGATTACACCTTCCAACTCCTGGGTCGTGGTTGATCATGCTTTGAGATCATTGGTATGTCACATATTTGACAAGAATTATGGACTTGAATCTTCTTTAGCACAAGTCTCTGGCTATTAGCATAAACCTTTGATTGTCTTTATTGGTATTTGTGCTTGCTAGCTTAGTCCTGGTAATGCTGTTAATCTATGGCTTAATGCGGACCTAAGTGTTGCGACACGGGTGCAGGATTTGAAGAACTCCTCGACTAATATTATTAAAAAAAATTATTTATTATTTGACTTCTTAACTTGACAATTGCATGTACCACCCAAATGAAAATCCTAACTCCATCATTATGGCTAATTATCATCCTAACATTCGTGGTTCGTTTCAGATTTTAAGGGCTTTTCTTTCTAGAAGTTGGCTTCATCTCTTTCATGATCAAGTTTGACGCCAGGCCCAGATGAAAGCCAAGGGAATCCAAACATCTGATGCCAAGCGTGCTGCTTACCCCACTGAGTGTATCGAAATGCTCTTCAGCTAATATGGGCCGGCTACTGCTCTCTGGAAGGCTACTTTTAGCCAGTCAAAGTAGGGCTCATACCCTTCCTAACCAAAGGTGCCTGCGACCTTAGGTCCCTAATAATTCAGAGATACCCAAAAACTCTTTTCGAATCAACCAACGTGACTACATCCCAAAGGGTCTAAATCAGGGCAAAGTGTACACTACAAACTCCCTGAAACCCTCACCAAATTATAGCACGGATCAATTTGGTTTAGTCCAGAAACCTAAACCCTCGGGCGATAACCAACCCTTCAAAAGTGGGCATGGGTCTCGTGAACCCTTTCAAGGGGTGATTCTATATGCACCCATCCATTTTGCTTAGCACACTCACATCCCTTTATGAATAGTGATATTTTTTAGAAGGTGGGTGTGCTCAGCAAAATAAAGGGTGCATTTAGAATTTCCCACCCTTTCAAACCTCTCTTTTTTCAAAGAGATGGTCCCTTTAGCCTAGCCCTAGGTAAAAAGAGAATTTGAAGGATCTCGAAACATATGAATGTGGCTCCATTAAGAGCCAACAAGTTCTACTTTCTCTTCCATTTATTTATTTTTTTTTTAGCCAGTGGCACATGGGAGTAAAGCCCATTGAAGTGGGAAAGGAGCCCCCACAAATGGGGAAAAAAAGCTCATACAAGTGAAAATGATGCCCGCAAACACATGAAGGGGTATGACCGCACACGTAGAAGGAGGTGGCGTACCCAGGCATCAAACCCCCAAGTGAGAACTGCCGCTCCTTACCACCTGGATAAGGAGCCGTTCTCTTCTTTTAAAAGGAGAAAAATTACGATCAACCGAATATGTCACTACAAAATCAACTCAAAAGAGTAAAGTGCGCTATAACTGAACAAAGACAATTAAAGCGATCGACGCCAAACTATTCAATCCCAAATCACCTGAAAGAACGACTCAAAAAAGCTAAAAGACATCATTGATTCAGCCCTTCCCATCCACAGGCAATGAATTGGAGAATTCAAAGCACAATTGCGCAAAAATCACAGGAAAAGTTAGAAGATGAGATCTGAGTTAGTCAAATTTCAATCATATCCATGCATCACTCCAAAGAAGACAAGTTAGGCAGCTGCCGGACAACACCACATCCTCTATCACCAAGGCCAAGCAAGAGCTAACCACAACTCAAATGGCTCGTTGTATGCACTGAAAAAGAACCTAAGGGATCCAATGCCGATTGGAACACCTTGAATCATGAAGACGAATCCAAGGCATTGATAAAGATATACGCTGAAATATACTAACAAAAGCTAAAGAGGAGTCTAGACTCAAGGAGAAAGGTATCAACCGTCCTTATCCTTCGTGATGGACTGACTCAGTTCCATATCCGCATGTAAGTTTTAAGTAATCCAACCAACAATCCAATAGTTGAAAGGGCTTTGTTCGTTAGCATGTCATACATTTTAAGACCCTGACTAGGGGCATCATGTTTTGGGACGCACTTAAGATACATTATGATAATATAATACATGAAAGCGGCGGATCCGAATTGAGAAATCAGCCAAATTGATTTTAACTACCAAATTGATCTTGATCGCATTAAAATCCTTCAAATCGTGCCTATTATCCATCCCCTCATCTCCTCTCAACCGTTTCTACAAGAACCATGACTCCCCTTTCTCTTCTTCATTTCACCTTTTAATGCAATAATTACGAGAAATATCTTATAACATTAGTGTTATTGATACAACGACAAGAACACAACCAACACATTTTTAGCACCTAGGACGTGTGTGTGTGTATATATATATATATAATTTAAAAATATTCTATTTTTGACAATATTGACAAAAAGATCCAATATGAAAGTCGACAGTGGGATTTGTTGTAATAGTTTTCGTAATATAATCTCCATAAAACCCAAAATATAAGTTTATCATTAATATTATCGTGATTTAATATTATATTTGATAATGATAATTACAACAATTACCCTTAGGCGTAAGGTGGCTAATGTCCAACGCTCCTTTATTTTTCTGCTATTCTTCTTACTAGGTAAAAGGATCATAATAGTGAAATTAAAAGATAACAAACAAAAAGGCCACTCCCTCCTTCCACATACAAAAAGAGATCATACAAGGACGATGTTGAAAAAATTGTTCTTGGATGTCATTTTGATGACTCAAGTAAACTAAAACTTGAGCCCATCCTGAATTCGGCTCAGGTCAAAGTTTAGAGACCCATACATATCTTGTACTTTTAAAACCCTCAGTCTAGACATATTGTTCTTAGGTGCCTCTAATTTTTTTTACTTTCCAATGATGTGCACATGACGGAAGATCATATTAATCCAATAGTGAATGTCACTCTAACCAGATTGATTGACAGAGAGATGTAGGTTTAAAAGTAGGTCGTATTTTAGTCAAGACAAGCTTGAGCCTAATCTTGGCCCATTTATACTAATATGGTTTGATTGAGTCCCAAGAGTAATTGTTTCTCAATTGTGGTCGCCCCATCAAATGAAGGAAAAAAAAAAAAAAAATAGGAAGAAGAGGGAGACAGAAAAAGCGAGAGAGGACCATAATTCCAAGAATTCAAGCATGGCTCACCCATGATACTTCTTTTTTTTTTCTTTTTTCTTTTTTTGTAAGAGCTAGGACTTGTTTGTTAACATTGGGACTTCGCACTCCACATGACTCATTTTTTTTTGTGTGAATGTAATAATCCAATTTTTATGGTACTAAGGAAAATTAATTCAATTTCTTTCCTCTAAAGCACTGCACCTCTTTATTATCAAAAGTGCATTGCACCAAATTGTAGAAAAGTGTTATCCAAAGAAAATCATGACATTTTCTATAACATTCGTGAATCTTCATATCATACCATTGTCATAGTAAGGTTCACAAGAAAACTAAAATAAAATCCACTATGATGATTCCAAAAAGGAGTCTTTCAATGCTGAAATTGGAGATTTTGGGCTCCATGCCGGAGCCTAATAGGATGTTGATAGGCTTTAGGTTCCTATTGATGTACTATATTTCATGAAGTTCTGTCAGTACCCTTGCCACTGCTCTTGCTATCAGGCCATGGGGACATTTTATTGTCTGGGTCTAGCCGAGCCAAAGATTGTGAACGTGACCCATTTGGTTTTTAGGCCAAAGCTAATTACAACCACACCTAGCCACGGCACTAAAATAAAAGTTGAGGCCCATCTAAATTGAAAATCATATGTACTTTTATTCATACTAAATATGCTAGCCATGCTAAAAAGTTAAGCTATGGTGTACCCACAGGCCTAAGAGCACAGCCCAATTCTACAATAGTGTTGGTCATGTTCATATATATTGATCTTATGGTGCCTTGACCCAAAAGTACTCCTACTTTGGCGTAAATGACATAAAATGAGACAAGATGAAAATCATATTTAATTTTCAAGTTTATTTTAAGGGCAAGGATCATCCAATGAGCACAGCCCAATTGTGCAATACTAAATAGGATGTGCGGACTTCTTCCCCACTTGTGTGGGCCTTCTCTCCACTTGTGATGGTTATCTTCCTGTGTGTGTGGGCTCTCTCTTGATCCCAGCCACATTGGCTGGGTTTAAAAAAAGTAGGATGCGAATAAATTGATCTACGATTTTATAAATAGATGGCAGACCATGGCATAGTCCGGCCCTTGCACACTGCAAATGCCATCCTTAGTGGTCATCTGCCATGATAATTTGTCAGCTAAAGTCCATTCCCTAATAGTGGGTCTTAAGTCCAAATCACTTGGAGAACTACTAAAAGCATCCATGGAGGCTGAAGTAGTCCTTAAAGATCTTTACATGCAAAGGAGCTGCGAAAATTATTAAGAAGAAATTAATTCATGAACCGTTTACAATAAAATTCAATGTTGAGGGACATCGGGCCAAACGCCCCCAAAAAAATATGCATCCGATGAAAGACATTGAGGCCATATTCTGCCCATTGTTAAGACATGACAAAAATCACCTTGCTTGAAACCAAAAAACCTCGAGAGGTGGGAAAGATAGACACGGACAATCCTCGTTTTTGGACTTGTCATGGCATGATTTCACCTCGCTCAAGCAGTGCTCTGTATTAAAAGAGTGAGTGAATGAAATGTGGCAAAATGAAATTTTTTCACGTCTAACAAAAAGTGTAATCTTGCCCAGTGAACATGGTGTCTTAACATTTTGTTAGTTACCACTAGTTATGTGTCCACCATCCGTTGTTAAAGACCCTACGACCCACCACTAAGTTTAAAACTATGAACAAAGTGCACAATAGATGCACATGAATATTGTCCACGCTACATAGCACCATTACATTTTGGGCAAGAAAACGTCCTTCTCTAAGGCCTATAACAGCGTAACAGATGCCATCCAATTTAAATGCAGATGGGGACATTTAATACAAGTGGGACATTCTATAAAAAGACATTTAGGGCTTGTTTGGAAAATCTTATCTATTTGAAACAAATTTGCATGAAATAGATTTATCTCAAATGGCTCTAGTTGAATTAGATGTTTTAGAAATAGTCCCATTTGTCGACACATAAAAATTGATTTAAGACTTTTTTAAATCAATGGTTGAAAGATTTTCGCAATTTCTCGAGGTCCACGAGATATCAAGCTTTGAGATTTAACCCCATAGTGTTGTTTAGCCTTCCAAACTCAGCTATGAATCGGCTTGTGGGGTCAACCTCATATTCAACCTCAATTTCTGCTTACATTCAAGCCTAATTTATTCAAATATGGACTTGATTTTTCACTCCTTTCTCGTGATTTTTATGTAGCTCAATGTAACATACCTAGCCCAATCTAATAATCAAAGTTGTTTCTTACTCAAAAGAAAATTTGGTTTTTATTTAATCCAAACCTGATTTTTATACAAACCTCATAAACCAAATTAAAATTGTCAAAATATAGACATAAATATGGTTTTCTTAATTCCCTAATCCCTCTTATAAGAAAGTAATTATTAATGATTATTCTTTTATCTATTCAATTCCCTGATCTGGTTGATACTAATTTAGTGGTGTGATTTCCATTTGAAAACACAAGCATATACTTGTCAATCTATTTGTATTTTATACTTGACCTTGCTTAAATAGAAAAATATTCACTCATTCAATAGTCATAATAAATAAGTGGGATTAGAAAAAATTGAAAAAAAGAAACCATATTCATGGTCCAATATTTAGATGCATTTTAATTTTAGTCATGTGACTTGAACAGAATGAAATTCAAATCTGAAAAAAAAAAAAAAAAAAAAAAAAAAACCCTTAGAAAAGAGAAACTATATTTCTCTCTAATATTTTGACCCATTTTCATTTGAGTAATGTGAAGAATATAAAAGTTAAGTTTACATTTGAATATAATTAGGCTTGATTTAAGTAAAAATCAAGTTTGTATATGAACTTAAGTTCACTCGACGAGCTAAACTGTATCTTGTCATTAGGAAAATCTCTTGTATTTTTTAATTCGATTGAAAAGTGCACAAGTAATTTTTTTTTCTTCTTACTTACTTTTTATACTTTTATTTGGTAGTGGACCCTAATGCATTTAAACATGTAATTTCTTATACTTTATTTATGTTATTTTTCCTACTTGAATCTCACAATGGGACCAACTCATATTAAAGTAAAAGATTAAGGTAAAAGTAGGCCATGTCCCATAAAAGAGTTCATTTATCTATCTTATTAAAAAGAGATAAAATAGGCAATTTTAAAAAGAACCATTTTGAAAGGCAATATTTTTTTAGACTCTCTAGAAAATCTATTACTCCATCCCATGAAGGAGTAAGCGAACAACCAAAACAAATTGCACTCCTCATTTTTGAAATGTGAAATCAATTAATACACACACACACACACACAAAAAATAAAAAAATAATAATAATAAAACCATTCCCCTATGAAATGTGAGTCCTCAATCTTATGATAGGGCTAATTCCTATGAGATGAACACAAAAAGGGCGTTTATTATAACCAGCTAGGGAGACAAATTAAGTTAGCCATCCGACTCCCTTGTTGGACTCTAATTTGCAGCTGGTTAATTACTTTTATTTTGGAGATTCATCACAGATTATTTGCACACACTGTCAATCAGGTAAAGTCATTAAAGAAGAAAACATAGGAAACCACTTGACGAAATGGCTTCTAATAACTCATAAAGTTTCACTCCAACTCCAACCCACATCCCCAACAAAACTCTTCTGATCTTAGATTACATGATAGAAAAATTCGAGGGATAATTCAGTTGGTCTAAGACCAAGGTTTGTATTCGGAAGCTGAGTGTTAGAAATTGCACTACCATATTGGTGCCACAGGGGATTTATCCGACTTCCCTTGAGTCTGTATGGATTATTCCGGCCTAAAAGGCTCGGACATCCTCAGTTATTAAAAAAAAAAAAAAAAAAAAAAGGAGAAAAAGATGAAGATTACATGATAGAACATGCATGTGGGTTGTCCTCACTGAAGAGCGAGGTAATAGCCTCATCAGGATTGTAGCCAGGAAAAGCCTGGGCCGTGTTCTTAACGTACCCAGGTGGAGCTCTCTTGTCGTAGGCTTGAGAAGAGTGAGGATAGTAGACCAGGTTGTATGGCACGTATGTCCAAAACTCTGCCCTCTTTCCAGTTCTCTTTACTCTTTTCAACACCTTGTTTGGGTCAACGTGTCCAGTCACAGTCACCCTGCTTTGTTTTTGGTTTACATCCACCGTCTTCACACCTACATAAAAGCCCAGATTAGTACATAGATGAGAAAAGCAATCACTTGAATTTTGTGAGGAACTGGTGTAGCCTTATGACAGCAAAATCTCTCTGACAACTCGATGCTCTTTATAAAACTATACTGAAGGGGTATGCATGTGCATCATGACTCCGTTTTAATGAAATAGCAGGGCTATAACCTTCGAGATTTCAAGTAAAAAAAGGCAAAGAAATAGAAGATATATATGGACAATTAAAAGACCCATCTCTACCTTTACCAGAAAAAAAAAAAGACCCATTTCTACAAATTTTGGGTGGGGCTATTTTTAGAGAGTAGATGGTTTAAAAAATAAGAAAGGAATGCCAATCCACCTATCTTCGGTGGTTAGGTATCACTCTCCATAGAAATAAGGGATCAATTCTTGTCGTAGCTCAATTGGTTTGGAACTTGAGTAGTGTATTATTATTATTATTATTATTGTTGGGGTGATAATACAAAAGGACTGACAAGTACAAGAAAATTTCAGATGGATTAACACCTTCCGTTTGATCCAATTGCCTGTTTGGCTGAGTGCTTTTTTATAGGAATTCCCCTAGTTTGAAATTCCTGATGGAAAATATAGATGTTGTCTATGGATATCTTAAATTTCCTATTTGATTTACTTCATATGGTGAGAGTTAGCTTAGTTGGCCATGTGAGTTGTCACTTTTGATTGTTAGAATTATGACAATTCTGAATTTTTGAATATTACCATCGGCTGAGCAGTTTGGAATTTTAATTTGGGGACAACATTCGGAACTCTCTTGATGCTCCATATAGGATATCCCATAATACTTGCAACCAAGCAGACCCTACATCAAGCCATCGCACTTTAACAAAAATATATCAAATTTCCTTAACTATATAAAAATGGCCTTTGACTGCAAGTCTAAGCAGTGAACAGAGATTTTTTTTTTTTTAGATTAGTAATAGTAATTTATAAAATGCAAGAAGGCTTGTAATTATCAGAAAATACAGATGGTTGTATGTAAATTTTTTGGTCACCGTAATGCATGGATGAATTACAAGGCATCGGCCACAGGCAACTGTCTATATAAAAGAGAGAGAGTCATACCTTTCATATAAGTAACAGCATTTTTCACTTTCCTTACACAACCATCACAGTCCATTTTCACCTTCAGCTCCACTGTCTAAGAAAGAAAATGCATAGACATCTTTCTATAATGTTGTTCAGGAAACAAAGCAAAACCCAAAATCAAAGGAGAGACTGAAGAAGAAACATTCTTTCCTTTCTCACTCTTCCAAAGTAAAAAAGAAAGAAAGAAAAAAAAACCAGGGGTCCATGTTTCAGAGTACCTGCATTGGCTTGTGTTTGCTTCTTGGTCTGTGGACAGAGCAAAAGTAGGTGTAGAAGTAATCAAGAGCCCCCATCTCGTCTTTGGAGGGAACAGAATAAAGAGCGCCCAGAAGAAGAAAAGCAAGAAAGAGCAAGAAGAGTTGTCGTTTAGAGAGAGGAGTCATGCAGCTATATATAGTGTTGCGTGTGTTGTACATAGAATAGAGAAAAAAGAGGGATGGACTGTGGAGTGGAGGTGAATGATTGGTTTTTAAATGTGCTATTGTTAAAGTGAGTGGGAACTTGTAATCCAAAAAGCAAAAAAGAAGAAGGCATCGCATGAACTGAGATGATGAGTAATATTTAAACCAATGATCTTTTTATATAGAATTAACTTTTCTAGGGGACACTATAGATGCATGCTAACCGTAGAGAAAAGAGGGGCAAGGGCTGCATGTAGGTTAATTTTGAGGCCAGAACTTGTCCTAATTAAATTAGTTCAACCTTTGATTTTGTTTGACAGCCTTAAAAGTATGAAACTATATATAGTTTATCTGCTTTCTTTGTGTATTATAATCAATGGTTTATATGTGCTGTTGAGGAAGGGATTGTTGAGGTCAACGTCCACCAACACTACTGAGTGGTCATAATTGTGGTTGAGCCCAAACCCTCACCATAAAATTATTATTGTGCCGTTTCCTATTATCACTCGGTTTTAAAATAAGTGGTAGCTCAATGTGGTGTAAGATCCTATAATATTAAGGTGAGTGTCACAACATCCAAAAAGGTGCATGTGAAGGTTTAGATTAACCATAGGGACCAAGGGGCGGATCAGGAATTTTACCTTGGGAGGCCACTGTGTAAAAAACCAGAAATTCTTGATGGGGTGCCTCAGCCTCCCCAAGTTCTGCCTATGGGTGGACCCCAATTGTGGTTTCTTTTTTAAAAACAAAAAATCAACTCCTTTTCTAAATTCTCTTTAAAACTTCAGAGGCTTCACTTAAATTATTCTCACAGATCATTAAAGTGGCATTACAAACGCAGTTGAAGAGTTTGAATGGCAGTCGGATTCAAAAAGTAGGTCCTATTTCAAATTGGAGGTAGCAAATAGCTATTCCTATGAATAACCATTACAGCAAAGAGTCCAACTTGAGATGAGCCAACCCAAACAGGCCAAATCAGAGTGTAACTTTCTGTACATTGTAATCCTTCGGAAATATATGCAGTAATCCATTTCATAAGAAACGAGACCAAACTGAAATCCAGATTAGGCTTGCTCAGAGTCATCTGGGTCATCCACCTGGGAGTTGGTGAGTGGCACAAAATACGGATTTGCTCCTCTCTTCCATTGCTTCAAACTCACTCCAAATTTACTCGATGTACGTTTACATGGGTTTAGCAGGCTGGAGATTAGTCTTGTCGGATCTTTGGGATACCCTCGTCGATATATATATATATATATATATAGATATGGAAAATATTCAAGTGAGAACTATTATATGAGAACTTTTTTGTGGAGCCCCATATTCAAGTGAAAACTAGTTCTCACCTATTATATGAGAGCTTTTTTTACGGGGCCCAACTAACAATCCATCCATATCAACTAATAGGGAACCCCCTGATAGTCACTAATCCCAAGAATTGGCACACATCCGAATGGATTGAATCGTTGGATCGATAGTTGACTTTTTTTTTTTTAATATAAAGCCATTAAACCTGTGGGCTACAGATGAAGGGGTTACGGGCATGAGTTTGGAATCAAACTTGATACTTAGGGTGGTCTCACAGATCTTTCCATCCTCCCTGGTCCCCTCTCCAAATAGAGCCCACAATTGGGCCCCACAAAAAAGTTTTCCTATAATATGTAAGAACTAGTTCTCACCTGAATATATATATATATATATATATGATTTGGAGAAAACCAAAAACCTAAGATAGGGTTTAAGTTAACGAAGTGCTGGTGAGAAATGAAGAGCTGCATGGCGTAAATTTCACTTCCATGGCATCAGTCGTGGCTTAAAGATTCGTTGCGTACGTGTGTCCATTGGATAATAGCAAGTGGGAGTTTCAAGTAGTCATTAGAAGTGGTCGCATTGCCTCTGCGTATCTGATAAGAAAACGATTCACATGTATAAATTATGCACATGTGTTTTATTTCCACATGCAATGGAGTTTCATGGAAATAATTTTCTTTGTTTGTCTTTTTCACATGTGAATTTTAAAGGAGCCGCCGATTCACCTTTTTTCTCAATTCTCTCAAAAAAAATTTGATGAATCCAGACATGACATTTGAACTCCCAACCATTTTTAGCCTACCAAAGAGGATGAATGGTTTGAATCATGCGTGAACAGAGAATAAAAACCTCAGATTTACTAGTCTCGAGTTTTTTTCTTTTTACAATTTTATCAAAATGTATGATGAATCGACTACTCAAATTTGTCCTGCCAGCCATTCATAGCCTTTTAAAGAGTACGAGTGTTTTGGATAATGAAGTAGGGGCCCAAAATCATAAAAAGACTGAAAAAAGAAAAAAAAAAAAACATGGACTGCTTCAAAACCATATTGAAAAGGGGATGTCTTCATCTACCGATTCACCGTTTTGCTAACAGTCTAGGTTTTTTCCTTAAAAAATATATGATAAATCAACGATTGAAATTTGACGCCATGTCCATGCTTGGTCTTTTGAAGACTTTTGACGGTTTGGATCTTCATTCCATGGCCCGAACAATTAAAAAGGATAAAATAAAATAAAATTATACTGGGTAAATGTGCACTGTGGCACTGCCTGGTAATAGTGCCATGTGAAGCCCTTTCACACCATGGGAGATCTGAAAATTTTGAGCACGTTTTCACACCTATTTTCACAATCATGCATGCATCACATAAGTAATTGGTCCACAACCAAACATGGGATGCATAATCGTCATCTATGAACCCCATTTACAAATGAAAATGAGTGCAACCAAACAGGCCCTAAGTAATGGCGGTAGCTGCTGAATGGCAAAACTTAGCTTTATTTTTTCTGCTGTGTTTATTCCTAAGTAAATATATGAGATATTCAAGAGGCGGATTGAACCTCCCACCCTTTGTGTCTGAAATTTCCGTAAAATTGTAGAGTTCTAGACCATGTGATAGAATGAAGTGAAGTAAAGCCTCAAATAGTGAAAGAATAAAATATAAATTATGATGATATTTTTTCTTTAGTCATTTAGTAGGGAATCTTTTTTACTTTTGTATAGAAAGTGGGGCATTTTTTGGTCTTTTAGCGAAGAATAGAAGGGTTTTTTTTTTTTTTTTTTTTTTTTTTTTTTTTTTTTTTTTTTTTTAAGGAGGGAATTTTGAAAATATATACTTCTGATGTTATCTTTGTCTGAAAAATAAAGGCTTTACTTCAAGAGACTCTACCAGTAAAGTTCCCAAACAAGCCCAAAAGTTCAATGTGATGGTGGAAGAATAATTGTATGATTCCCACTCAAAACTCTACCTTTCACATCATTCCAAGTAAAAGAAGAAGAAAAAACCCTTACTTTCACATCACTCATCTTTGGTGTCCAAATAAGAAAATTAGTTTGGAGAGTACCAATGATTAAAGTGTTTTACCATAAAATAAAATAAAAATGATTACAGTGAGTAAATTCCTAAGAGTGGTTTTTGGTTTCTCAACCGCAGCGGTGAAAAAACCACGGGAAATAGAATTCCCAATGGCAAATCTTCTCATTTGGTAATTTTACATGTAAAATAAAGTGCATTAAAGCATCAAATCAAGAAATAATAAAATATAATACGATCATGATGGTATTTTATTTTTAGTTATTTAATATGAAATTTTCTTGGTTTTTTATATAGAACAGCGGAGGTTTTTTGTCTTTTAATAGAAAAAGGAGGTTGTTTTTCTATTTATTTATTATTAAATATGGAAGGAATCTTGAATTAAAGTGTTATTAATGTAACCCCTTATCTGGAAAACGGAAACTTTACTTGACTTTTACTAATCTAGTAAAGTGCTAGACGGACACCACATTTTTCCTTAAAACGGAAAAGGCCCTTTGCCGACATTAGGGCTGTCAAAATTGTGGGCCTCAAGATGAACAGTCGGGTCAGTAGCCAAATTATGAAGAATCCGAACAAATTAATAACAATTAGTTTGGGCCACATGCATCTTCTATAAAATATATATATATATATATATATTATTATTATTATTATTATTATAACCTACGATATCTCCCTCCCACCCAGCTCAGGAGCCTTTTTGGCCCTAAGCCCAAAGGATACTTGATTCTGGACAGCTAGGGGCACATGCAAACCCTCCTATCCACATACACCGGATAAAACTGTGGGAGGTGGCCAACCAAGGAAGGTGTCAAATACAAAACCTCTCCGCTTCGTGAGGCGCGGATAATCTTCTATAATCAATCAGACAACAGACAAAAATACACGAATGATGTAAAATATGAAATTGCAACCATCACAAGTTGATGCTTTTGTTCCATCGATTTTCCCTGGTGGCTCCCACCATATCAACAGTACATATCTGGAAAAACTGGCCCCACTTGTACGGAAACACTCGGCCTAACAAACTCCAGACTGACTATTCAGGTCGTTCATGACCTAAAAAATCAGAATCTCTTTCTACAATGGTAAATTAAATTCTGGGAAAAAAAAAAAAAAAACAACAATGCTTGACAAACATAGCATGATTTTTACACAGTTTTTTTTTTTTTTTTTTCCTTTTACATGGATAGCTCGAATTCATATACTCTGTCCATGTCCTTAACTAGCTAAGCAACAGCCGATAACAGGATTTTACAGTCTAGTTTAGTACCCAAAAGGCAAAAATTACCAAGACATCTCATAAACCGAAGTGGTAGGCAGAAGACCCTCTCATCAATAGACCTTAGCTTTCCAATTACATTGGCTCAGCTTCCCCATAATGGATACCTAAAAAAATCAGAAATTTAGCAACAGATCATATTAATATAAACAAGCTTTGTTGATGTTAATAGTGGCCAAGGATGAAAATATCGGCCGCTACGTAGCGTAGCGGCCGATATATCGGGCATGGCGGCCGAGTCCGCCACGCCACAATGAAAATAGCGGCGATACTATTGTATCGCACCGCTACAGCAATGTAGCGGCCGCTACGAATATGTAGTGGCCGCTACGGCCGCCACAAAGCGTGGCGGCCGCTACATTGCATGCCCTTTACAAGGCCCCCCCCCCCCCCCCCCCCCCCCCTTCATTCCAGCCAGCCCTAACATTTCTAAGCCACAAGATCACTGTTGTGGTTGCCTCCAAACTCCAAAATTTCAAGTTTCAACCCATTTTCAACTACAAAAGTAACAAGACATTACAAGTAACTAAGTAAGTGAGTAACATACAAGATACAACATCAAATTCCATGGACAGAACTACAACTCTACAAGATCCAAGCCCAATCTTCCATTCCATCTATTTTAGGTATGTTTTTCTTTTGGATTTTTTTCTAATCTTTTAACTTTTGAGATCATCTAAGAACTATAAAAAGCTTCATTGTCTTGTAATATGATGAGATCCATGTTTCCCTTTCATCATACACACATATTTTTATTTTAATTTGATTTTTCTCTATTTTTTATTTTCGGATTTATTTATTTTTTGAAAAAAAAAAATTTAATACTCATGAACAACCCATGAAACCACTTGGAAATTGCTTGTAAATGATAGATCTATGTTTCCCATAGATCAATCCAACACATTTTGAAATAGTGCCTCATGTGAAAAAACAAATCATTACTATTATTTTCTATTTATACGGCGATACAGGACCTCATGTATTGAGGGCACCGCTACGCCCCCTTTTCTTACTTACTTTTGCAAAAGAACCACATTTTCTTTCATTTTACAATTTTCTGGATTTTCTGGAATTTTTTCATATTTTTTTGGCGATTTTTTCAAATTGCACCGCTACGCCGCTACGTATCCCCGCTACGCTACGTATCGCCCGCTTCGTATCGTTTTGGCGGCGGGCCGCTACGCCCGCCGCTACCGCTATTTTCATCCTTGATAGTGGCCATTGTATGATGGTTACCATAATACAAAGGATGCTTATGTAATCTTCTCAAAATAAATGGGTCCTTGTAGTATCCTGCCTGCATTTCAAAAAGCCTCCCTTGATAACCATAATGCAGGGGAGACTTCTAGTTTTATCTCCAGAACACTGGGATAGGAACTGAACTAAAATGACAGTTGTCCAGTTCCCACCCAAAACTTTGACCCCATCAGATACCTCAGCTGATAAGAAACAGGACCAGAGCGGGGCATCTGCCATACTTAGGGCTGATGTCAGCAAGATATATTGCTGACATCAGCATTTGCAAGAAGAAAAACGACACCCAAGGAACACGAAAAGAACCCAAGCTAGGCAATGGCCACCTCCCTCCAGTTATGCAAGACGGCATCAATGGGCAATCCCCAAAACTCGGGAAGAGTAGAGACCCAAGATGCAACACTGGATCTCATCCTACCAAAGATGTCTTGAACAGAGGTAGCTTTTCCTTCAAAGCATCTTTACATTCTGCCCTCCAAATGGCCTAAACAATTGCTACAAAAGGATTGAAGCCGCAAAATCGTTCCCTTAGGAGATCCTATAGCAAGGTTCCATAGGTCAAATAGATCAATGGTCCCGGGGAGAACCCAGCAGCATTCAACTCACTAAAAACTGAATACCATAGTCCCTGAACCATCTTACAGTTGAATAAAGGTGGTCAATAGATTCCTCAGATGAGAGGCACAAAGGGCTTGCTAAGATCAGTTCTCACCAATGAAGGCTGTCCACAATGAGGATTCTCCCTCGAAGAGCAAGACACTGGAACTCTAATTCTCAGTATTGTGCGAGAATGTACAGAAAACGAAGACAATGAGAAGACACCAATGTGAAGGGATCTAAACCTAATTGTGTCTCCATTTGGACCATACAAATTTTACATGGGTCCAAGCATTTCCAAGCACCACATGATTCAAATGAAATGGAAGAAAAAAGGTTATAGTGTCACTACCCGAATTCCGGATCTTATTAATATTAATATTAATAATATTGTTGTTGTTATTAAAAAAAAATCAGAATCCAAAGTTTGAGTCGTGAAATTCATATCATATCAATCATGTGACATCGGTTACATCGTCACGGTATATTTTTAGCATAAACCATCACATGATCAAGATTGCAAGCACAAGCATAAATAATTCCTAACTTCATTAAACTGAATAAGCCCCCCAAAGCATGTGCTCAACACATGTATCTTAGCCACGAGTCACTTGCATATCTGAGTACAACTTGGTTTAACAGATTATTGAGTCATCCATATATCTGAGTACAGCTCATGCAGAACAAATCACATAACAGAATACCATAACAGAACTTCCATAGCAAATCAGAACTTATCATATCGAGATAGAACTCATCATTTGATAACAGAAACTAGTATGTGCATAACATATAACAATGAGACATGGTTCATAAATTTTTTCAGAAAAATCTAACATCAAGATATCTCCAAATTTGAATCTCATTTTGGTAATACATATGGTATGACCCAAAATTTTTATCTCAATCACACTCAATCATTTAACATGCAGATTAAGTGATTAAACTTAGTTTTACACATGATGGAACTTCCCGCAAAACAGCAGTCTCTTTCAAAGAACTTCGATGTTTTATTTTTCATTCAGTTTCTGGAAATTAGAAGGTTACCACTTCTGTTTATAAAGAATACAAAGATTTATAGAGAATTTTAGGAAAACAGCATATTTTTGTCATATTTTTGTCAAAAAATACGTTTCTATGCAGAAACTAGTTTTGACCAGTTTCAGGAAAATATTCACCAAGTATTTTATAAAATTGAAATCATTTGAAACTACTTTTGTTTGAAAGAAAACTCGAAGTTCTACAGTTTCTCATGAGTAGGAAAATCCTAAATCTGCATCATTTTTAGGCTCAGAAATTCATTCTTTACAGAAATCAATTTAAAAACAGATTGTTTTGACACTCTCCGGAAAAAAAAAAAGGTATGACTCAAAATTCTTATGGAGTTAGGGGACAAATTTGATATGCTTTTGGGTAGGAAGAGCTAAAGAACTTAATAAGGGTTTTTTCAAAATCTCTAGAACATAGCTTGATGCAGCAGCAATACCACATCATTGCAACAAGGCTCGTGGACCACATGTGGTACCCATGAAATTCTGATTTTTAATTGTTATTAGTTTTATTTTTAGCAAAGAGTTTAATTAGGATTAGTTTCTAATTTGGATAGGATTATTATTTGGTTTCCTAGTTTGATTAAGATTGCTTTCTTAGCCCTTAAGTTTCTTTTATTTTATATATATATATATATGACATTATAGAGATTAATAATCTTAGAGATTTTGAGTTAATAGAATTTGCCCTTTGTGGGTTTATCATTGGAGAGTGTCTTCATCGTGTAATTGTTCCATCGGAACCCTAATTGTGTTCTGGCACTTGCATCCTAACTCTAGGATTGCATCAATTAGTATCAGAGCCGAACGATCCCCGATCGTCGGTGTAATTAACCCTATCCCTCTTTCCGTTCATCATCCCACAGCCATCATTGTTCCCCAATTCCAACCCCCACAACCAATCTTCCTCCCAGAACCCTCCACACTCACCAAAACCTCTTCCCAGATCCCTGCACACCCTTCACCATCAATCCCAGCCCATCTCCCTCATCTCCCTTTTCACACCCGTAGTCGCCAACCGTCCCCACCATCAAACCGAATCCAGAAAGTCAGCCCGTTGTCCAAACCCATTCACTGAACCCATCTCAATCCACGTTACACCAAAACCCCAGTCGTCATACCACCTGTGACACAAAAAAAAAAATCTTCCAAATTTCTTTCGCAGTCCAATCTCCCAAATCCTAGAAAAAGAGAGAGAGAGAGAGAGAGAAAAGGGAAAGGAAGAAAGAAAGAACAGAGAAGAGAGAGAATAGAAGGGAAGAGGAGGTACTGTGCACCAGTTGATCACCCGCAGCAGCGCCGGACGTGTCCATCTTGCCGCTGGAGCTAATCCGCTCCTCCATCCTCACCAAGAGCTACCACTAGAAGACGAAGCCCTCTCCTCTCTTGCGTTGCTGTAATGAGCAGAGAATTGGATTCAATCCTTTTCTTCCTTTGACACGACGGCCAAGGCGTGACATGTGCAACATCTACGATTGGGCCTAATTTAGTCCAGGACAAGTCAAAGCGCCGAAACAAGTTAATCAAAGCCCAGAATTTCTTTTCCGATAGTGGGCTCATCTACCATCAGATTCCAGATCCGTTTTTGCCAGTGTGATAGTGGAGAGCAGATCTACACATCTGGTTAGCCAAAAAATTTAAATTTTGCAAAACAAGAAAATGCCTCCCAAGAAGCATGTAGAAGTGGAGTCTTCCTCCTATAATGATGATGATTTGAGAGGAACCGTGGCGGAATTATCGATAACTGTTAATCAACTATCCGCAACGATGTTTCAAATGCAAGAGACTCTTGCAAGGATTGAAACCCGATTAACCAATTTGAAAAATAATCAACGTGAGGATAATCATCGAGATGGAGGACATCATCGAAATCAACGAGATCCACAAGCCGTCAATGTTGATCGTGATTTGGGTATTAAACTCGTGATTCCCGAATATGATGGAAACTTGAAACCAGATGAATTCATAAATTGGTTAGTGTGTATTGAAAATATTTTTGCACACAAGCCAATGACGGATAGTCATAAGTTTACACTTGTGGTAACTTGATTTCGCAATTATGCTGCGATATGGTGGGCCGAGTTGCAAAAGAAGAGAAGCCAACAAATTGACCCCGTTGACACATGGACCGAGATGAAAAATCTGTTGAAACAAAAATTCCTTCCTGTCAATTACTCCAGAGATCTGCGTTCAAGTTTTCAAGATTTGAAACAAGGATCTAAGACAGTTGTTAAGTATTCTGAGGAGTTCATGACCATGCAAGCTCGTAGTGGTTTGAATGAAGATGATGATGTATTAGTTGACAAATACTTTAATGGGCTTACACTTGACATACAACATACCCTCACATTCAAGCATTTTGATAATGTTGATGAGATTGTTCAGCATGCTATCAAGGCTGAGGGGGGTGCAAATCAAGCCAGAAAATTTAATGCATCTAAATGGGTTATGCAGAAGAATTTCTCAACTACAGGCTCGAAACCAAGTGGTTCATCGGAGAAAGTTTTCACCAAGCCCGAAGGTCAAACTAGGATCACATGCTTTAATTGTAAACAACAAGGGCATCGTGCAGCGGAATGTCAAAAACGCATCCACCTCATTGAGAATAAAAGTGATGTGAAAGATACTCCAGATGATCCTAAAGAGAATGAAACAGAGGAGGTGGAGGATATTATGCCCGAGGAGGGTCTTGAGTCTCTCATGGTCATCACTGACACTCCATCAACTACTGAGAAGAAGTGGTTGCGAGAAAATATTTTCCACTCAAAAGGAACAATCAATGGTCAAGAATGCACAGTAGTCATTAATGGAGGAAGTTGTCAGAATATGATATCCCAAGCTCTTGTGGATCGATTACTGCTGAAAGTTCGAAAATATCATCGTCCCAATTTTGCTAGATGGTTAATGACAGGTGATGAAGTGCAAGTGAGGTATGCATGTTCAATTACTTTTTCTATTGGGAAAGATTATACAGATACAGTTTGGTGCAATGTGGCACCCATGGATAGTTGTGATATCTTGTTGGGTCGTCCGTGGATGTATGACAAGAATGGCACTAACAGCATGCGCGACAATACCTACACATTCATGCAATGGTAACAAGCAAGTCACACTCCATCCTATGAAGCCGGCACCACCAAAGAAAGGGTCAAGTACTTATTTCACCAAGGAAGCACTTCAAGTCCACACTGTATACAAAAGCAACATCAAGAAGAAGAGCTGAGTTCGAGGTCAAACTCTTTTCCAACCTAGAGGGAATGATGCAACAACAATACCAAAGCATTGCAACAAGGCTTGTGGACCACATGTGGGACCCATGAAATTTTTATTTTTAATTGTTACTAGTTTTATTTTTAGCAAAGAGTTTAATTAGGATTAGTTTTTAATTTGGATAGGATTATTATTTGGTTTCCTAGTTTGATTAAGATTATTTTCTTAGCCCTTAAGTTTCTTTCATTATATCTATGACATTGTAGAGAATAATAATCTCAGAGATTTTGAGTTAATAGAATTTTTCCTTTGTGGGTTTATCGTTGGAGAGTGTCTTCATCGTGTGATAGTCCCATCGGAACCCTAATTGTGCTCCGGCACTTACATCCTAACCCTAGGATTGCATCATAGCTATAGGTCCAAAAACAGTTACTCAGTCGCGATTTTAAAAGATACATTTTGTTTTCACAAAACCGTAGAAATTAGGTATCCAAAAATTCAAATCTTACTTCCAATATGTCAAAACTGATGTTAAACACTTAGAATCTGGTGCAAATACATATAAACACATGTGATTCGTCATATTTTACAAAACCCTAATTTCTAGAACCAAATCCAACATAGATCATAACTAGAACATCGAAAAGAATATAAACAATGTTGATAGCACAAATTCCAACGGATGATTAAGACTCTAAATTCAATAAATCAAATTTCTACATCTCTAATAAGGTAGAATACATCACAAGTTTCAGGTTTAATATGATCCAAATATCTTTTTTTTTAATGGTATATGATCCAAATATCTTATGCTTAGATTCAATTAATCTATGCGTAGACCTCCATAAATCAAACCCCAACGGTGAAGATCTTGATCCAAACCCTTAAAAACCAATCATATAATTGAGGACGCTTCAGATCTGATGCATTTTAATGAAATACATTGTTGCTCTTCGATTGATAGCAACACAAAGGTCAAGAAGTAGGCGGTACAAAACAATCAATAGGACAAAGAATCAAATATCATGCATACAAAAATGAATAGCATAAATCTACTTGCCTTTAGTCTTCAAATTGATTAGACAAGATGATCGAGAGGCTGAAAATTGCAAAAACCAAGGGAATCAATCCTCTTCGGCCGTCACCCTCTCTCTCTACTTTCTCTTTCTAGGCGTGCAACAACACTTGGACACATGAATGGGGGTTGATTTCTAGTATGGGGTTTTATTTATAGATTTTAGGAGTCTAGGTTGGAGGGAAACTAGGATTTCTAGGTTGGTTGGAAACTTTCTATTGTTGTTGTTTCTTGTGCAACAACTTTCCTAATTTCATTCAATGTTTAAGAAAGAAACACAGCCCATATTGGGCATTTCCAAGTGGGGGCCACCTCTTGTGGTGGTGCCAATTAAGTCTCCTAGTTGTTTAACAATTTTCCTTATTGACTTCTCTCCTTGACAAATTTTCTTTTCTTGTTGTGGTTTAGTTAAATTAGGAAATTGACTTCTTGCTGGACCCAGCCAACCAATGAAACTTCATAATTTAATTAGAATTGAGCCAAACGAACTTTCCATAAAAGGAGGATTTCATGTAAGGGCATTTTTGTCGATGTCCAAGTTCATTGGAGAATGCATGGCCATTGTAATGAGGCACAACTTTCTAAGAGATGCTTCATCTCCCCCTTATCTTGATTCAAGAAAACATTAAATGGGTATATGTACCAATCTCCTAAATGATGGTTCCTGTCCCCACTGTCTTGGTTCTAGAGAATATTAAGTGGGTGCATGTACCTAAGTTGAAACCTTCATGTGGGCTTCTAAAAGGAGAAGAGTGTAAGCTTGTGAGAGCATTCTATTTTATTGTGACTTGAACTATATTTGAGTTAAAACAATGAGAGTGACCTCTTCTTTTATCTTAGTTATTTGGCTATTTTCCTCCTCCATTTTCTACTTCATACACTTCTTTCCCTCGCGCCTACATGCCATCAAAGAAGTAAAAGGAGAAGAAGAGGAGCAGCTTTGGTGACAAATGACAAAGTAGCACAGCAAGGAGACAGTGAAGAGTAGATTCGGCACTACCATAGTACCCCCACTTCCTAGCAATATTTATGCACAAAAAGGAGCAGTCCTTTTCCCCTTTTCTTTTTTAGTTTATATTTCATAAAATATTATAACCAGAGCAAGAGAATTGCAACAAGGGTTTTGGAAAAATATAGGCTTTCCATTTCGGCCGAAATTGGACCAAGCTTTTTCTGGTGGGTTCAGAACAATGGCCAAACCAAATCGTTCAGTTCAAAACGATGGCCAAACCAAATTGTTCAGCCATTTCAGCCGAACCAAACTGAATTTGACAACAATGATACACACTCCAACTCAAGTAGTAGTGTGCAGAGTGCAATCTTCATATATGGCCAAATAAGAGAATACATCACGTATTTTCCATAGTTGATATCTTCAGTTCTTCACCTAGTACGTGGTTATTTTGTCCAAATGGTAAAATCGCATTAATAAAATAAGTTTGACTCATGATTAGAGTTAATCAGTTTTTCTCCTCTAAATATGTCTCCCGGTGAATGTTAGAATAGTAACAGTTGAGTCAGACCAGAAGGGACTTCACCAAATTATTTGCTCATCTAAGCTCTCGGTGGTGCAAAGAGGACAGGTCCTATAGTTCCATTGTTAACAAGAGGTCGGACGATGATTGGAACAACGAACAGAAAAATGAAATTATTTAATGTACTGCAAATTTCAGCATATGCACTTACCATTTTCTTCTACAGGACCTTTTTCAGCTTCCGACCTCGCAACCCATTCCAAAAATCACGTGCATTCATTACTTTCTTGCCAGGGGGCTGGATTTCCACTACCTGGTAAAGAAGATTTTGTTAGGAATAGTGAAAAAGTTTCCAAGTTGGTAGTGGGGCTCATCCGCCTAAGTTGGACCTTAGGTCTTCCAGGCACAGCAGCCTAAGCTGGCCTCATTCTCAAACCCACAGATCGGATCCAGGCCTATTCTCAGTTTAAATAATAATATAATAATGGTAATAGTAATAATTACAAGATCAACAACAAATGGGAAGGGCGGTGGCCCATGTTTCACATTATTTCTATTGGGGCCACTGGGCCAGCACTAAACTGAGGCCTAGAATCGAGGAAAATTTTAGTTAATTGTCATAAAAGTGGGCTACAATGCATGAGTTTTAGGCCCACCAAATAAATTGGAAAGACAACTGCCTGAAATTTAAAAAAAAAAAAAAATCCCTATTAAACCCTGAATTAAAATGTCAATCCATAAACCAAACCTCAAGTGCAGAGCATCCAGCACATGGGAAAATCAGTGCGTCCTCTTTGAAGGTTATCTCATCTTTATTGTCATGAATGTCACCACAGTTGCGAACTCTTGTGGTGATGATTTTAAGCTCTTGGATATCAAGCTCACCATTTCCATCAACAAATTGAACTTTTGCTCGGGTTCCAGGCCATCCTGCAAATGCCCGAACCTAGAGATGTCGTTTTCATGATTATATAGCAAAATATGGAAAAATTTGCCATTTCAAAAAAAAATTTGCAAAATATGGGTAAATCGCAAATGTTACCTTATTATGTAGGACAAAAGCTTCCTCAGAAAATGATAGCCATGACTCCTCAGATTTTAGCTACAAAAGCATAGAACAAGAAATGTGTGATTAAGATTGTAAGTCAAACCGATTTGGAGAACTTAATTACGAACTGAGACTTCAGACATGGTGAACAATGATTTCTTTTTAAATGAGTACACAGAAGAATGCACATATCTCGTAAATAACCAAGAAATGTCACTAGAGTTTTCAGTTAAGCATTATTACTACCCAGAATTTCTATTAGAAATGTCTATTGGACATTTTTGTAAATAACCCTAAATGAATAGTAGAATATTAATGAGCAAGATAGAGGAGAGCTTATACATAGGTGTTGAGAATATTGAGATATATATATATAGGGAGATGCTCCTGTGAGAGTATCTCTCACCTTACTATGAGAGATAAGGTGGGGGCCCTCACATTTAAGTTGTTGGCATTGGATATGGATGTGAGGGCCCCCACCTTATCTCTCATAGTAAGGTGAGAGCATCTCTCATAGGAGCATCTCTCATATATATATATATATATATATATATTGTAATTTAGTCATTGGGTTTTTATCTGTAAGGGAGTAAGTTTCCTATATTAGGATAGAGTTGTGATGGCTAAGGATTAGGTTTACTAGTTTGGTATGATTAAGTTTCCTAGCTTGAGTAGAGATCTTAGGTTGTACTCTTATAAATAGCTATTAGCTATTCTTAATGGAAACACTGAAGAGGTTTTGAGATTAAATCATTCTTGTCAAGATGTAGTCCTTAATTTCAGCTTGGTATCAGAGCTTTAGGTTTAGGATTACATTTTAGGGTTGTTTTTATTCAGTGTATTTAATCATGAGTTTAGGTCTGAGGTCTCCAATCCTATTTTGGTTAAGTTTGAAATCCTGGCAAGTTTTCTTCTTGAAGAAGCAGAGCAAGAGACAATCTCATATCCAATCAGGCTTGAGGGATTGAAGCCAAAAGCCCCACATCTTGTCATTCAGTAGCCCATCCGCCGATCTCCAAAACCCCATCTGGCGACGTTGCTTTCGT
The DNA here is from genome assembly GCA_003546025.1 of Camphora micrantha. Classification (NCBI taxonomy): domain Eukaryota; kingdom Viridiplantae; phylum Streptophyta; class Magnoliopsida; order Laurales; family Lauraceae; genus Camphora; species Camphora micrantha. Next base: position 9,532,743 of record QPKB01000011.1, on the reverse strand, counting down.
GATGCACAGAGATTGAAGGAGTAAAAAGAGACGCTGGAGGTTTCTGCAATCCCTATAAAGGGTTTCCGATGCTGCAGTCTATGAGGTCGAGGCAAGTAGCATCCAAAGATCACCTTCCATGATGATCCAAAGATCGAGGAAAGAAGTTTTAGATTAGATGAAGCCAGTTCCCAATTTGTGAGTGCATTTGTAAGTTTTAGATTAGCATCTCATTCTGCTTTGTCAAAATAAAAAAAGGACCAGATCTGAGACTGCAAGAAGATCCAGAAATCAATGTGTCTATGATGGATGGGGGTTCAGCTTCTCCAAGGTTGGATATCAAGGCCACAGTAGATATGTGTATTATCCGATCATCTCGAACCAGCCTTACACTGAGGAAGAGATCCAAAAGGTTTGGGATTTTTGCATAGTTCGTCATCTTCCAGATCAGTCAACTAAGTTTTGATTGCTGCACACAAATCCATAGGAAACTATCAATGATGAGTTAGGGCCTCATATCGGTAAGCCATGTCATATGCTTTGATGGAAGCAAAGATTAGGTATAAAAAAGATTTACATAGTCTCTCTCAATTCCATGACTCTCGTGAACTCCAACCCCATCATTGTTGCTCGCCTCTGAGCAATAAAAAGAGTCCATGTTCTCTGCAACACAAACTTGAAGATCGTCATGGACCCTCCAAGAGTTCGAGAACGAAGAACGCCCCAGACGAGAGAGCAGAGAAAGTGAGAGGTCTCATCGGCATGCCCTTCCCAGTTGAGAGCAGATCGATCGTGTTTCTCTGAAGGTTGACAAAGACTTTTGTAGTTTTGTGTGATCGATTGTTCTCCCTTGTGATCTGAATTTCAAGTTCTCCGGGAAGGAGTGAGATGAAGCTGCAAGGAGGCCATCGCCTTCCCTTGTGTAGTTATATTTCCCGGGGTAACAGGGGGAGATGAGAACTCAATGCTCCTAAACCAAAGTTGCATAAATCAAGATGTGGTCCCAGTAAGACGTGTCACTAGCAGAAGCTAGCCATAATCAGGGCCTTCACATGTGTCACAAGTGACAGGTGCACCTCCTTCTGCGTGCACCTTCACGCCTCCTTCACCAGCCTAGTGTTCACTGTTATGGGCTGAGTCATTAATCAAGCTATATTCGGACTAGGATCCACGTTGATGAAAATGAAAGACTTTGGATTGGGTTTGGAACCCATGAACTACGTTAGGATGAAACGGGCCTATAGAACCTACAGCCAGCCGGATGCTTACATTATCATCTGTCTACAACAAAGTAAAGACATTAGATTGTTTGACCTAATTTTTTTTTTTTTTTTCTTTGATCTTCTTGCAATTGCAGTCACCGAGCCCATTTTCGCTTGCTCCTCCCAAAGATGAGATCTATGTATTAGAAATACAATCAGCAAAATCAAATGGTTAAAAAAGGGGTTTTCAATCAGTTTTTTATTGAACCTTACTACATCCATCAACCCTTTCATTCTTATCTTGTTCGTCAAGCTACATCATCCATATGCTTCTAGAAGAGATTATTGCAAATCTGATCTAGTGGGCCACCGGCTCTGACCGGCTCAAAAAGAGCGGGAAGCAACAAAGATTGACCTACAGACAAACAGTAACTACTAGTAAAGCACAATGAAAGTATTCGTGAGACGTCAGTCTAGAAAGGAGGTTAAATCAAAGTGATGCAGTTGAAGATTAATTAAGACTTTGAATCTGCAATAGCAGGTGTTTCTTATCATTACAAAAAGTTACGTTTATGAGATTATTCAAGTCGGGGAGAAAAACTTTATGAAGATTCCATGATTACTTGGTAGTGTAAATCCAGATAATCATTATGGGTGAGTGGTCAACCTAGTTCGTGTGACCATACGATATGCTATGTAGCATACCATGAGTCAGTTTAATCAACAGTGTTGCTGAGTGTGTAGTTTGTGGAGCACATGAAGCTTTTTCATCTTATGCACAAGTCAGGTTGCGAGACAGATCGAAGATCCATCCACAAGTACTGAAAGTCAAACCAGCAGAGTTTCTCACTAAACCAGTTGTAAAAAGGAAACAGAATATGGTGCTTAGTCCGAGCTATTACATAGTATCTATGTACCAGCTTGAGTGGGGGAGTGTTGAGAATATTAAGAATTATTTATTTATTTGTAATTTGGTCATTGGGTTTACTGTAAGGGAGTAAGTTTCCTAGATTAGGATTGAGTTATTTTGGGATAAAGTTGTGATGGATAAGGATTAGGTTTACTAGTTTGTATGATTAAGTTTCCTAGTTTGAGTAGAGACCAGAGATCTTAGGTTGTACTCTTATAAATAGCCATTAGCCATTCTTAATGGAAACACCTAAGAGATTTGAGATAAAATCATTCTTGTCAAGATGTAGTCCTAAATTTCACCTCATATAAGTATAATTCTATCCTCAGAGGAAGTCAGGGCTGGACGCATCTTCTCCCAGGGAAGAACAAAATAGAAAGCAGAAATGGCATCATTTCAGGCCAGAAAATAAACATCATATGTCCAGATGAATAAATTTTTACACTTCCATTATGTAAACCTGTGAGCATTTTACTGTGAAAAGAGTGCTAATCCAGCACGAACATGATACCTCTACAAGACTAAGTCCTTCTGTACAACCACTTGTCAGTTTATTGTTCCCAAAATACCCTCAAGCATATCCTATCTTTGAACCCTTTGAAGAGGACATTCATTTAATTGTGCACTGTAAACATTAATATAAATACTGGGCACTCCCTCAATGAGCGTACAGCAGTTTATGCCAATCCTAAATTCCTCATTTACAAGAAAGAGTACATAGATTCTTTTAACAAGGATAGATGCTTCCAAGTAGCTGTTACTAAAATAAGGATTGAAATATAGAGGGGATAAGCTCCTAGCGACCACACCAAGTGAGCTGAGGAAGAAACAAAACCACTAAAACAAGACAAGGAAAGATGGCAAGACAGAATGAAAGATGACTGAAAAAAGATTGGGCTCCCTGCACTACATTAACAATCGAGAAGGGCCCAACATGCCATTCATAAACTAAAACATTAAATTCCTTCCATCCAAGAGCCCATTGGAGAATGGACTTTTATTCTGGATCACAATCTGAAAAGGAAGAAAATTATCCTTGAAGACTGTTTCTCTCAAAACCATATTTACCAGGACAGACCAACAATATTGAAGTGGAGGAAAAAAAGTTTTAGTACTAGTCTCACTGAGGCACCCTCTTTAGCAAATGCCTCTGAAAAATTATTGTCCTTGACTGCAACATATGCAGGCAAACTATAGTTAGCCCATTGTAATAAAGTTGATGGCTCAGAATGTAAATTATAAACCATAAATCCATAATAACTACATCTTCTTTCTTTTTATATGTTCCTCCATGACACAGCTTTTTATAGCACACACCTTCACTTAATGCATTAGCTTCCACCTCATTGGAATCCTCCAGTCAGCCAGACTGGAGAATGATCTCTAACTAACCCATGCTGTTGCTAGTGCTTCCCACACCCAACTCCCTGATTTCTCCTTGTGCACTAAACCAGATTTCCAATGTTTTTAAGTACAATACAAAGACCTTATGTGGCATATATAAATGCCAACTAAAAATGTCAAAATCATTTTACTCACAAAGGTTTAGTATATAACCCAAAGACCATGCTATTTGATGACCCTAATTATCTTTTTTTTTTTTTCTCTCTTTTGAAGGGTGATCCTAATCATCTAATTGTGATCATTAAATGATCATTCAAAAGCACTAACTGGATGCTCATCATCAAGTGATTGACATGATTCTTGAGGTGAATCATGAGATGTATATACAGTGGATGAGTTGCCCTGAAGTTCTGTTATGTGGAAAGACACATTCCAGAATAGCCCTTTACTTGAAAAGTTTTACACCAAAGAACAAGTCAAACATGGTTGATATGATAAGCTCAGAAGCATAAAGGAATTGCTGTCACAAACATAAAAGAATATCCCATCAGATTACATGATGCAAAACAACTGGCACAACCCGACCCACACAAATTGAGGAAACTGCAAAGAAAGAGTTAAAACATAAGTGGGTGCCTCTTATTTAAAATGACAGAATACCTTTGGAGCCAAAGTAGCCTTTGAATCATCTTGTGCGTATGCTTTCAGCCTTGCAGATCCGTCAAAAATAGAAGGAAGTTCACGGATCAAAAGTTCGGATCCTATTGAGTTCAAGGACATCAAAAATGTTTATGCAGTTGACCAAATATATGAATGCAAGGGAGCCTTTTCCCTGAAATAAGACCAATATATTCAATGTTATAGATCATAGTTATCAAAATCCTACGATTTGTATCCCAAATCCTAAGGAAAACGATTCTTATCTATACAAAGAATCTCATTTAAAGATGTATCTTGGGATTCAGGTGTGAATCTTATAATTCGATACTCGTTTCATCAAATCTTATTATTCAAGTAATTTGGCAGAGCAAGAATATCTACAACCACTAAGTTAATATTAATCTTTTACCTTTTTTTCCTTTCTCTCTTTCACCATTTTTACTTTTTAAAAGGTTATTTAGTAGTTAATGAAACTTGTTAAGAATTTTTGTGGCTTTGGGGAGGTTTTAGAGATGAATAAAGAACATGCATTTGACTAAAGGGTTCGACCGTATGTATCAGGCTTGTCTATATCTTATTCTTTTTTAATCTTTTTGTTCTTTTTTTGTTCACAAACACTTTATTAACCTCAAGAAATATCCTCCCTTGTAAGATTGATAGTTTGGATTTGTATTTTTACTCTTGTATTTTGATTTAAAGATAATAAAAAGTAAATATATATTGATACCTTAAACTTATTTAACTATTTATGTATATCATTTATTAAATATTAATATATTTCATTATTCAAAAAATATATATTAATATGTTTCATGATGTTCTTGATATGATTGATAGACTTACTTGCCATTGTATTTATAATGCTCTGAGTGGGAAGATGGATGGATTATGAATAACTGTTTTTCTTCTCTTTTTTTAATTTTTTCATTATATTTTATTTTTATTAGACAAATAAATAAAAAAACACTACGATTTGCAATATGATTCACAATTTGATTCAATTCATGGGTATAAACGATTTGCAATACAATTCCAATTTTCATAACAATGTTGCAAATTATCATTTAAAAATAAACAAGGAAAAGTTTCAAAATAGTATAAAACTTTTAGCTCATTTTCAAAAAGGTATACGAAGATTTGAATATTTCATAACAGTAAAAAAGCTTTCCATATTTCTTTCAATCAAGTCCTCACCATAAAAATAATTTTCAAAATGAAATAAAATACCCTTATGTCATTTTTCACGTTTTCCCTTGAATAAATCATTTCAGAGAAATGATCAAGTCCAACACAAACGACTACTGGGACCCACTTTAGCTACATGAATGAAACTTCAACAAGATTCGAAGACAATTACGAATTTCCTTCTTCGAACAATGTTGATCACCAAGCGCAAGTAACAAAAGGAGAAGATATGAGCACTGAAGAATTAAAGATGGTTAGCAAGCCAACTGAACAACTAATGGATCTAGTTGTAAACCTACTTCCAGAACAACAAATTGCATCATCAGAAGAACAATCTACCAATCGGGAGACCACAAAAGAAGATAAAATTATATAGGTTCACCATATTGATTTCATCTTCGGGGATAGACAATTGATATTCGAAGATTATGATCAGCTTATACAAATTCAAGACCTGAAGCATCAGTTCTTTTGAGCACACATCCTATCAAAATCTAAGCGTCAAACGAAGCAAAGCCTAAAGTCTACTTGGAATAAAAGGTTGTGTCAAGTTATGAGCCAACACAAAGAATATGAAGATCGACAAAAGCATCGGGAATTTGTACGTTGGAATTCGGATCCTGGAGGACGTATACAGAACTTGAGGTCAAGTTCTCTCCAAGACGAAGAGAAATTGATGCAGGATAGACCCGTGGTCCCCATGGGTTGACCAGTATTTGGGCCTAGCTTATCTATCTCGACCATCCTTTGGGCCTAACCTATCCATTTCTATTCTATTTAGAGTTTTATTTATATTTTAAGTTGTCTTTGATTGGATGTTTAAATCCTAGTCATCAATGTGTTTGGATGGCCTAGATTAGCTTTAGGGCATGTTTGGATAGGCAAGTAATGGAATAAAGTTAGGTTAAATGAGGCCCAACGGTAGAAAATTTCAACTCAACATTGTTTGGATCGGCCTGGCCCGACGGATGAAGTAGACTGGTCGGCCCACGTGGATAAGATTGCACTTCAACCCTAATCACTTCGGTTTCCATGAGTAAAATCTATTCTACTCATCTCCTCTTGGTAAGAGCTGATTCTACTACTGCAACTAGAATCGATTCTACCCCGCAGTAGACAGACTCTTCCTCTCTACATCTCAAGTAATCTCCCTCTCTCTCCCTCCCTCCCTCTCTCTCTCTCTTGCGATAATAGGTTACGATTTTTTATTTCTTGACATGGTTTGATGGATTGGATTAGGGCTTACTATTTTGTTGCATGCTTCCTTTCCAATGAAAGTTTGGATAATGGTTTTTCAAAATCTGGGTTTGCCAAATGTTCGATTCTGGTGGAACATTGAATCATCTAGGCCACTAGGTTTTTGATTTGGGTTTTTGGGTTTTTGTTTTTATTGGCTTTCTTGTTAGTGGATTTTTATTTGGAATTGCTTAGATTCTTAAATAGTAGATTTCTAAGTTGGGGTTTTGAGTTTTTGATTTTATGGGCTTTCTTGTTTGTGGATTTTATTTGGGGTTCCTTAGATTTTTGAATTGTACATTTCTGATTTGAAGTTTTGGGCCTTTATCATGCTATGTACTGACACCTGCTAGTTTTTTTGTAGATTTGGTTAACATCTGTTTTTGGATGTTTCAGCAGATTGGAATCACATTATGTATATAATTTGTGGGTTAATAAACTGAAACAATCTGATAAAAAAGGAATAAGGAATAAAACACTATCCCAGTTCCAGCCCAACAAAGTTTCAGATTTCTTTTCTGCAAAACATGTTAAACAATAACCACTAATTCTGTTCAAACTACTTGTGGTTTGGGGTGTACTCAAATGCACTTTTAGATAATAGAGTCTTATGAAAAACATGTCTCATAAAATGGAAATTTCATAGTGAGGAAATATGATTCCATGTACTTGCTGTTAGGTTGCTTTTCCGGTAGCAGAGTGTAGATTATTTTCTTGAAATGTAGATAGAGCAACTTGCTGCGTTATGTGTCAGGTGAAGTTGATGCAATGGTACCTGTGCTGAAGACATATCCAAATATTGAAAGGAAAATGAAAGTGTTGCAATTTCCGTATGAATGAATTCAACGTGTTTGTTGCCTGCACATGACTACAATCATCTTTTGACTAGCAACTGTCGATTCTGGTGGAACATTGAATCATCTGGGCTACTAGGTTTTTTATTTGTGGTTTTGGGCTTTTGTTTTTATTGGCTTTCTTGTTTGTGGATTTTTATTTGGGGTTGCTCAATTCTTAAATAGTAGATTTCTGATTTGGGGTTTTCAGTTTTTGATTTTATGGGCTTTCTCATTTGTGGATTTTATTTGGGGTTTCTTAGATTTTTTAATTGTACATTTCTGATTTGAAGTTTTGGGTTTTCTTGTTTGTGGATTTTTATTTGGGGTTGCTTAGATTTGAGATTTGGATTATGAATTTTGATATCAGTTTTTTATTTCCTTTATTTTAAGTTTGAATATGTTATGATGAAATGTTATGTATTTTCTGCTTTAAACTTGAGAAACTGAACAAGAAATGCTCATAGAGTCCCATGTGTGTCACGTTTACATTGACTGAACAAGATGGTATGAAACTGTGAATGGTTATAAAACTGATTATGTTGAATTTAATTGGGTAATTTCAACTGGTTTTTCTCTATATTGAAACCAGGGGCTCTTTTCCTATAAATTAGTTTAGAGTAGCACTCCATGTATTTGAACAAAAAACTGATTGAAAAGAGCAATCACACATAGCCTTTCCAAAGAGCAAAAGCTATCAGAAGATGAACCTCTTATCGCTAACAAATTTCACATTCTCCCCTGATGATCAAATGCAAATGGATATGCATCAACTTCTATGGTACCATTGCTAATCATAATCATACATGGTTTTTATATATAATTACTTAGGAAGAGAAGTTTCTCATGATCCAACCATTGGTGTGCATATTATATAGGAGAATATTCTTTTAAGTTCTAAATGAGCCTACATGGTGGCATGCTTGGGCAAGAGCCCAATGGGACTGCTACCTTTCTCATTCCAAACATAGTTTTGGAATGCCCAATGCCCAATATATAGGAATTAGTGTCCATGCTGTTGTGCTCAATGAACATGTTCCAAGAGGAAGGAGTGGAGAGCCATATGCTCTCCACATACTTTGGCAAAAGCTGAAGATTCCAAGTCTGAGCTTTTGGCTAGAATTTCTTTCAACTTTGTAATCTCTCTTTTCCTTTACATGGGACTGCTACCTTTCTCATACATAATCTCTTTTTGCATCACTTCTAAAAGAATGTAGGCAGGTCACTGCGTCCTCATATAAAAATATTATTTAGGATTAAATGAATACTATGACATGAAACCACGAAATGGAAATAATTTATACATGGAATGTATAAAAGATTAATTAGCTTCATTTGGTGATCATAATGTTGGAGTTAATATTCAATTATGAAGATAATTTATGAAGATGGTTGTATATATAATTATATACTTTGGCTTTTAATATTAGATGGATGGGTCAACTTCTAATCGTGGAGAGGAGGAAGAAGAGGCGGAGGAACTTAACCATAGAAATGTTGCCATCCTTGGGGCAGAAACTGCTGCAGTAAAAATATGGCGAAACCAGATGACAACGGCAATTGCATACTATGCAAAACTTCAGAACCCATTAGAAAGACAAGATAGAGAAAGAGAACGAGTACTTTATATATCCACCTCGACGAGAGGCCAAGAAGCCCACTATATAAGCCAGTTGAGAATGAACAAGGATTGTTTTGATCTACTATGTAGTCATTTGAGAAATAGAGGCCTTTTGCAAGACACTCATGGAGTGAAAGTGGAGGAGTAAGTTGTTTTGTTCTTGCACACTGTTGCATACAATGTTAGGAATAGAATAAATGCAGTGCGATTTTTTAGAACTGGAGAAACCATAAGTCGTCAATTCCATCGAGTACTAAGAGCGATTAATGCTTTAGCTCCTGATATTATAAGACAAGTGGGGAATGATGCACTTAGAGGGCCAGTCGGTTTTGAGGTACATATTATATCACACTAGTCATTTTGATAAATCAACAAAAATAAAGAATTATTCTCATTTTTTCTTGTATTCTAATAGGGTGACTGATAAGTGCTTAATTGTTTACAATCTAAACCCTAATATTTGATTGATCTTATGCTAGTTAGAGATGTTTTATTTGATTTTTCATAGTCTTGGTTAATTTTTTATTCCAAGGTAAAAAGGATAAAAAAGAGAGAAATTAATGAAGGAAAAGATGGGCGTGAATCCCAAAGAAGAGCCACGGTGGGTCCCAAACAAGTTGTTTCAGATTTCAAGAAGACTTTCTAATTCTTTGGACAACTTACAATTCAAATCAAATAAGGAAAGAATTGGAGAAAGAAAGCTTAATCAAGAAAGGAAAGTGAATTCAAAGAAGGAAAAGAAGAAACCCAATCTTGGGTTACACGCCCAACAAAGGGGGCCGACAGCCATTGCAAAAGTAGAATTTCAGAATTTAGGAAGTCCTATTCAAGTTAAAAGAGGAGTTCAAGAATGGAGAAAAACAAGGAGAAAAAAAAGGAAAGTTAAAGGAAGATTTCAAGCCAAGATAGAAGTCCAAAAAGAGGGGTCCCACACTCATGTTACACCCACCAAATAGGGCCCACTTTTATGTTAAAAGATCAGATTTAATCTCTTGCAAATAATTTCAGATTTGTGGGTCCATGTGAAGAAGTTTTTAAAAGCACAAGTGGGATCAGATTTAGAAAGTTTTTTTTAAATAAGAAAGAAAACTCCTTATTCAATCTAATTAGGAAACATAATTATAAAGAAAGTTGGAGATCTATTTCTAAAAGGGAACTAAGTACTAAGAAGGCTTTTGCAATATTTATAAAAGGAGAAGAAGGGAATGGACATGGAGCATAATTCTAGCCCCCATCATTCCAGAATTCCAGGCACCATTCAGCCACTCATAAACCACAAAACACAGCAGTCGTAGGGCCACCTTTGGAGCATCTTTGGGAGAGCTTTTGGAGGAGGAATAAAGGGGAACAAGCTGCTGGCCATTCACTGCATCTTCAGCATCTTCAAGTTTTCTTCTTATGACTCTATTTCTATTTTATTTTTCAATAAAGACATGAGTAGCTAATTTTCTTAGGGCTAGGGTGTAGTTGAAACCCTAGCTCAGTTCTATGTAGTCTCTTTTGGCATCTTTTAATTAAATTTCAGTTTTATTAGTTGAGATTCTAAACCATGTTTTTAATTGATGAGTTGTGTATATGCCATGCCAACCATGTTATGTTCAATTAATTTTAAGAGTAATTAACTTAATTTTGATTGATGTTGATGTTAGCCAAGGATGAAAATAGCGGTAGCGGCGGGCGTAGCGGCCCGCCGCCAAAACAGTACGAAACGGGCGATACGTAGCGTAGCAGGGATACCTAGCGGCGTAGCGGGGCGATTTGAAAAAATCGCCAAAAAAATTTGAAAAAATTCTAGAAAATCCAGAAAATTGTAAAATGAAAGAAAATGTGGTTCTTTTGCAAAAGTAAGAAAGAAAAGGGGGCATAGCGGTGCCATCAATACATGAGGTCCTGTATCGCCGTATAAATAGAAAATAATAGTAATGATTTGTTTTTTCACATGTATTCATGTTTCTTAGTCATGCTAACTTAAAAAGTAATGGAAAGCTCAAAAAAAAAAAAAAAAAAAAAAAAAAAAAAAAAAAAAAACTAGAACATGAAATAAAGGCATAAGAATTAAGAAGACTTAAGAGTTAGAGTTAGGTTATTGCTCAATACTCATTAGTGAACATTGAAGTGACAATCAAATATCAATACTTCAACATTTAAAGTTCAAATTCAATCAAGTAAATGAACTATGAAGTGATCAACATTCAACACCAATTTAGAAATGACAAAGAATAGAGAGTTAGTGAAGGAAATAGGAATACCTTAATCAATAATCACCACCAAAAGGAATGTCTACCAAGATTCAAAGGGCTATGGTTATCCTCATCCCCATCATTGTTATCATTTCTATTGGCATCATATTGAATTTGATATTGATGGGCATTGGAATCCACAAATCCAAAGAATGAAGCCGCACCCGCATCATCAAAACTTGGAGGAGGTGGAGGTGGATATCTACCATATTGCGTTTCACCATAGTCACCATATGAGTAGGACCCCAAAGTTGAAGACTGTTCTTCTCCTTGTTGTACTTGACCATATGGAAAATAGTCAAAATATTGTGAAAGTCCTTGTCCACTGTAACTAGGGTTCCACGAATCAGTCCATGATGCTGCTTGTTGTCCTCCAACATCTCCACCCATATTTTCTTACTCATTACTACCTCCAGCCCCAGGTGATGAATCTCTTCGATGTCGTTGATAACCATGGCTTGGATCAAATCTTCCAGATGGAGGTAACTCCTGTACTTCCTCTACAGGAACAACATCGTCTTCATCATGTTGATAGTATTCACTAGTACCACCTGTCTCACTGTCTCCTCCTGCATCTCCACCATGGCTACTCAAAGAGACGGTGGTGGAACTAGCTTTTTCAGAAGCAGGTTCTTTCCCACTCCTCCTAGTCCTACTGGTACCTTCTCCCTGAGGTGGCTGACTTTCTGCAGGTGCCCGTGCCTCACCCACACCGTCATCTATCAACTCTTGAACCGTTTCCTGAAACCTTGGATCTGAATCTAGCACTGGATCCTCTATCTCGACTAGCCATGGGAGTAAGGGATCGTCCTCTCTGAATATGTGATCCAAATTAATAGGACAATAAGTAGGATCATCCCTTGCCCTTCTCTCCCTAGTTCTGTTTCTCAACTTCAGATTGTAATGACAATATACAAGCTTATTGAGTTTCTGCATGGTAAGCCGATTCCTGGCCTTCGTGTGGATCAAAGAGAAAGTGCTCCAATTTCTTTCACAGTTGGAAGATGTTGTAGTTTGACTAAGGATGCGAACAGCCACGCTCCTTAAATGTGGAGCACTCTCTCCAAAATTCATTCACCAATCAGCTGAAATGCAAAAAATAAATAAAGAAAATTAGATATTCGTAACCCTCAAGTCCTCCTAATCAATTAAGATAAATAAATCAAGATTCAACACTATTGGGTGGGCTCTTTTGTTCATAGTCATACCAAGTGGCATCCTTCCAATCGATCGTATCACAAGAGAGTCAGCAAAGGTTCTTGTCCTTTGTGTATACATAGATATCTACAATGTAAAATTAGATATAAGTCAGTAAACCCATACAGCTTGTATGGCAATTGGCACTTGGCAGCATAATTAAATTCTCATAAGTAACCACCCACTCACCTCTTGTATTGCATCGATTTGATCATCTGCATTTAACAATCTCTTCAATACCTCCCGTAATCCAGCCCGCAAGTCCGTATCTATTGCTTCGATGTGTAGTTCGACATTGCGGTAATAGAATTCGGGATTCAAAAAATAACCTACATTATAAATATGTAGAATGTACTGTGAGCAAACAAGATAATAAGTACATTACTTAGGAAAACAAAAGAGTATCAAATTCAAAGAAATATATTAATTACCTGCAGCATGCAATGGATGGTGCAACTGATCGTTCCAACGGGCATCAATAATCTTTATATATTTATCGTGATATCTAACATCTTCCATAATGGATCGTTTTGCCCGATCCATTGCTTCATATATAAAGCCCATTGTCGGCTTGTCATCACCATCTACAAGCCGCAACACTTAAACTAAAGGCTCAAAAACCTTTAATATCTTCCTCACTTTCTTCCAAAATTTATTGTCCCTCATCAGGTTTGGGACTTCAAACCCCGGACCACTAGTTGCATTGCCCCATTTCAAACGAAGCCATTCTTCTGATGCAAACATTTGAATGAGCTCTGTTCTAAATCTTACAAGGCTTTCCATAGCCAGAAAATGGATTGCAAACCTTGTTAATCCTGGACGCAGCAAGGCATGGTTATTTGTGTATCTTTTCATCAAACTTAACACCCAGGAATAATCATATATAAATCTTGTAATTCCTCTATATGACTTGATCAATGAAGCCACTTTCGTCTTCCTTCCAATCTCTTCCAAGATGAGATCTATGCAGTGTGCTGCACATGGGGTCCAAAATAAATGTGTCATCTTCTCCATTAATTGCAAACCTGCTGCCTTGAAATTGGCGCCATTATCTGTAACAATATGTACAATATGCTCCTCTCCCACACTCTCTACAACTTTATCCATAAAAAAGTATATATATGCGGTTGTCCGTCTATGTTCGCTTGCATCAATGGACTTCACAAAGACAGTCCCAGCGACTGAGTACACCAAAAAGTTTATTAATTGTGTTTGGGTGCCGCTAATCCACCCGTCACACATGATGGTAACACCATTTTGTTGCCACATGGGCCTAAACGTTTCCACCCAAGCCTTTATTTCTGTATATTCTTCTACAAGATATTTAGTGCCCACATCATATACGAAGGGCGCCTGTATACCCCGCCCAGCCTCGGCGGCAACATCAAGAATAGTCTGGAAATATGGGGAATCTACTGCTGTAGGTAGAATATTCTTGTGAATTAGCCATTTTGCTGTAGCTTTAGCCAATCTATCTCTTGCAGCCTTCATTACCCCTTTCATAACACTAGCTATTTTTGGTTATTTAGCTCCCTCTTTTCTATGTGCTAGAGGATCAACAGGGGGAGGAACTGCTCTTCCCGTAGAGAGAATTTCTACATCGACATCCGTTCCCAGGTGCCAAATGCTCTATGCATGGACCCCGCAATGCCCTTACCCCTGCTTGGCACAGTAGTAGATGAGCCCCTTGCATCATAATATTTGTTTCCAGCAAATGCACGACGTTCATGTTCTTCTTGTTGAGTCATCAAAGACTCTCGGCGTGCAGCCTCCATCTGTGCATCTTCCTCCTCATCAAAGTATTCATCCCCAAATACATCATAACGAGCAGCATCAACATCTTGCCGCTTTTTTTCTTTTATCTCTACTTTTCTAGCTTTGTTTTGGCCAACCAAGACTCTCATTTGTTCCTTGACTTCCCTTGGTACTTCGGTACAACCAGCAACATTGCCAGAAATGTGGCCCAAGTGGTGCTTGAATCTTGTAATGCCCCCATTGGTCACTTTCCCACAAAACTTGCATTTGATTTTCAACCTATTATTTTCAACTACCTTACCAAAGCTCCATGCGGGATCAATATCACGAGGCATTTTAACTTATCAATTGGCAAAGACAAATAGACTAAATACCTGGCTCTTGCTATAAATATGAATAAGTAGTATGTTAAAAATTAAAAAAAAAAAAAACAAAGAAACATGTTAGAGGAAACATATATATAACGCTTAGGAATTATTCTCTTGACATTTAATTGATATTTCATTACTTAAAATATCATTTTTTTTAAATAAATAAATCCAAAAATAAAAAAAATAGAGAAAAATCAATAAACTTTCAAAATGTGATGGATTGATCTATGGGAAACATAGATCAATCATTTAGAATGCATTTCCAAGTGGTTTCATTGATTGTCCATGAGTATTTACATTTTTTTTTTTAAATAAATAAATCCGAAAATAAAAAATAGAGAAAAATCAATAAACTTTCAAAATGTGATGGATTGATCTATGAGAAACATAGATCGATAATTTAGAATATATTTCCAAGTAGTTTCATGGGTTGTCCATGATTAGTTACATTTTTTTAAAATAAATAAATCCGAAAATAAAAAATAGAGAAAATTCAATAAACATTCAAGTAGTGATGGATTGATCTATGGGAAACATAGATCTATCATTTACAAGCAATTTCCAAGTTGTTTTATTGGTTGTCAATGAATATACACATTTTTTTCTTCAAAAAATAAATAAATCCAAAAATAAAAATTAAAGAAAAATCAATAAACATTCAAGTAGTGATGGATTGATC
Source organism: Camphora micrantha (assembly GCA_003546025.1). Classification (NCBI taxonomy): domain Eukaryota; kingdom Viridiplantae; phylum Streptophyta; class Magnoliopsida; order Laurales; family Lauraceae; genus Camphora; species Camphora micrantha. The sequence goes on along the minus strand of QPKB01000011.1, from coordinate 9,517,531 downwards.
TATGGGAAACATAGATCTATCATTACAAGCAATTTCAAAGTTGTTTCATTGGTTGTCAATGAATATACACATTTTTTTTTTCAAAAAATAAATAAATCCGAAAATTAAAATTAGAGAAAAATCAATAAACATTCAAGTAGTGATGGATTGATCTAAGAGAAACATAGATCTATCATTTACAAGCAATTTCCAAGTTGTTTCATTGGTTGTCAATGAATATACACATTTTTTTTTCAAAAAAATAAATTAATCCGAAAATAAAAATTAGAGAAAAATCAATAAACATTCTAGTAGTGATGGATTGATCTATGGGAAACATAGATCTATCATTTACAAGCAATTTCCATGTTGTTTCATTGTTGTCAATGTGTATTCACTTTTTTTTTTTTCAAAAAATAAATAAATCCGAAAATAAAAAATAGCAAAAAATTAAAAAAATCCAAAAATATGTGTGCATCCTCAAAGGAAAACATAGATCTAACAATATTACAAGACAAGGAAGAATTTATAGTAGTTAGAGAGAGATGAATTGATGATCTCAAAAGTCAACTCCAAAAAATCTAAAAGAAAGAACATACCTAGAATAGAATCTTGATGAAGAAGCTTGGATCTTGTCTCACTAACAATATTTCCATGTTTTGATGTTTGTTGTGGTGGATCTTGTGCTCAAATATTGATTTACAACAGTTGGGAGGCTTTTACAGCAAGAAGGAGTGAGTGAAAGAGGTAAAAAGAAAGAGGAAAATGAAAATGGGTCATAAAAACACCCCCGCTACGTGGCGGCCGCCACGTATCGTGGCAGAATGTATCGGCCGCTATGAATATGTAGCGGCCGATACGGTGCGATTTACTCTTTTTGAAAAAAGCATGCCACCACGGCCGATATTTTCTTCCTTGATGTTAGCATCTAGGGTTTAGAACCATGAATAACCTAAGTATATGCCATGCTTAGACTCATGCATTTATCTTTCCCATTGTTTTTATGCATTATGATTGTTTTGACTAGGACATATGCCATGGTTAGTTTTTGCATCATAATGAACAATTCATGTGTGCCGTTGGAGCTATTGACGAAACCCACACTCCTGCTTTTGTGCCTTCTCAATTGCAAAGCACATTTCGAATTGAAAGGGCACATTATCATAAACTGTAATGGTTGCATGTGGCTTCGATTTAAACTTTCAATACGTACTTCCGGGGTGGGAGGGTCAGCAACCGATGCCCGTGTAATACAAAATGCACTCGCCCGACCCAATCCACTTGTTGTTCCTCGAGGTAATGAAGTCTACTAATTTGATTTTTTTTCGCTTATTTTTCTATTTGAAAATGGTTGATCTTTAACTAACTCTTAATGCTTTAAAGCCATGGGGAGTAGGTATATACTATCTAGTCGACGGAGGGTATGCAAACCAACCTAGATTTCTAATTCCGTATCGAACGGCTAGATATCATCTTGCTGATTTTAGAAGGAAGAATCTTGTCAATTCAAGGGAGGTTTTCAACAAAATGCATTCACAAGCACGAAATGTTTGAGGGCTTTCAGAATCTTGAAAAATAGGTTTGGAATTTTGAAGACAGCACCTCCCTATGATATTCATGTACAAGTTGACATGGTAATAGCGTGTTGCGTGCTTCACAACTTTATCAGAATGAATGGTGGGCATACTTTCGATGAAGAGCTCGTGGAAAATCACCTTGATGATGTAAATTCGAATGAGGAAAATAATCTCAAAAGTGCACTTGCTTCAGCCGATGAACCGGGAACATCGCGAATGTGTAGATTCTCATAAAGAGAGAGATGAATGGAGTCGATTTAGAAAGAACTTGAAGGAAAAACTTTGAAACGAATATCCGCGTAACACTCATCACAATTAGTATAAAAACAAGTTCTACATATGGGTCATGTTGATTGAATGTTGTATCTAGCTTTCTCTAATTGTAAAGAATGTTAATTGAATAATACTGTCATATTTCAAGCATCATGCATTTGACAATTTTCATTTTGGATATTATGTGTCGTGTGTTTGATTTATTTGTTCCCTGTAGCTATGTCAACAACAAAGAATAATGTCTTCAATTCTGATATGGATGATGAGAAGCTCACACTATAACAAGAACAAATCGAGATGGGCAAGAAGGGAGATTGAGGCTTTAAAGAAGGGGCCTATAATGTTGTTGCATCGGCCATGACTGAAAGTAGTAATGGTGCATATGTCATGACATCATCCAATGTTAAGAATAGATATAAACACTTGAAGCAGCTGTATTATGCGATGAAGGAGATGATGAATGTATCTGGTTTCGGATACAATCCAGTGAGCAAACGAGTTGTAGCAGAGGCGGTACTGTGGAACACTTGGTTGGAGGTATTATAATGTTTAATGCTAATTTTTATGTACTTTTTTCATTGTTTGTGATTTTAGGTTGGAGGTATTATAATGTTTAATGCTAATTTTTATGTACTTTTTTCATTGTTTGTGATTTTATAATATAATGGAGATTTTTTGTTATGGTACAGGGACATCCAACAGCAAGACCATTGAAGACTAAGAGTATTGACTATGAAAAGATGGGATTGGTCTGTGGCAATGATATGGCAACAGGACAGTTTGCTCGGTCTTCAAGTAGTGCACTGTCTATTGACTTGATCCAGGAGTCAAGTAATTATAGTAACTCTGATGATGTCCCAATTCGCATGGATGATTTAGAATGTGATTCTAAAGGTGAGGGAACAAGTGAGGAATCTTGATCGAAGAAGAAGGAAGTACGAAAGAGGACAAGAGATGTAGAAGTACTTGTAACGGGATGAAAGAATCCGCGGCTTTGGTGCAACATGCATTGGACAATCTTGCTGATTGCATTAAGAACTCAAAGCCACATAAGCGAATAGGTGACGAAGTTTACAGAGAACTGGTGAAGATCGAGGGTCTTACTCGAGATGACATAGATGTTATACACGAGTGGCTAACATTGAGAAAGGAGATGGCTGCAGTCTTCTTGTCGCATGGAGATAAGAAGGAATGGATACTAAGACGCTTGCATAGAATTCATGTTGCATCCTTTCCTTAGGCAAGATTTATTTAACAGCACATTTATACCATGAGATTGGATTGATTTTATTTTTTAGTTTTTGTGCTGGTATATTGGTTTGTTATTGGGATGCTTGACAGACAGAGGTGGGTAGGGACTATATATTGAGTTTTGTGTCTCTATTTTCATTATGTTTGTGTTTTTTTCCCATTGTGTTAAAACTTTTAATGTCCTTTCATCTTCTTGATTCTATTCATGGTTACTTGATGTTAATAAATTGGAGGTGAGTTTCAGATTTCTTTTTCATAATTTCGTAAAGATGCGAAAGATATTGTTTTTTTGTTCTCTTTGATTTGAAGTAAATTAGCGAACCACAGTCACTATGCCATATCTCAGGAACCCTCTACTCAGATGCTTGGTACACTACATGAGGTACAATATTGAAGTCAGTGATAGTTGCTCTGCTATTTTTTTTCTTTGCTTTTCTTTTTGTTTCTTAATAAATTCAGTATGAAAGATGTTTTATGTTCCTAGATTATATATTGTCATTACATCGTGTTCTTATTTCTAAATCTGTACTATCAACTTTTCTTTACCTCTTAATACTGCTGTCCCTGAAAACGCCACCTGATGCACCCTTTTCTCAGCCATAGATATTAAGGACTTAAACCCTCTCACCTCTTTCACACATTTACTGTGATTCCTTGTTGACCAATTTGGTTTTCAAGTCCTTTCCATCATCTTCTTTAGTATGTTAGATCATACACAGATATAAATGAATTACGCATTCACATACCTCTACAAGGATGTAATTAATTATAAGGTGGTGTTGTCTTACAGGGAGATAACTTGAGGCAGCAAACCCTTCATCGAATTAACCAGATTCTCACCATGCCCAAGGCTGGTCTTTGCTTCTTAGCCATAGTTGATCAGTATTTCCACAGGCTCCGACCCCTCAGTTCTCTGTGGTTGGCTGGTCCAAGACAAGAATAACAATATTGCTCATTTGGATGAAATGGATACCATCATCTCAACACTTCCTTCAATCTAATTTTATTTTATTTAATTACATGTAGTAAGGGCCCTGCCCTTTAGTAGAAATTTGTACAGATGGATGGTCTGTTTAACTGCTACAAAAGATTGTTGAAAGATGGCCACGTGTTCCTCTACCCGGTGTCCTTTTTATTGCTTGCCTTTTGAGGTATTGGATTTAGCAACATTCTCTTGGAACTAACTCATTTTAGCATTGGACTAGACTGCAGAGGAAGGAGGAGTGTTGAAGTTGAAAGCCCAACTGGCTTTTGTTCTGGGACTTATTTTTTTGGTGTATCTGACCAAGGTGGCAAACAAGACTCTAGATGCTGGCCTTGGCTGGTTCTAGTGGATAGTATTGCTTCCTTTCTTTTCTTCTTTTTGTTAATGAACTTAAAAAGTTTTTAGTACTTTGACTAGTGTTGAGGGCGTGGGTATGTTGATGGTTTCGCACAGAATTACATGACATGGTAGATCAAAATATCCTCATAAAATATGAAGTGACTTTGCAACAGTTGAATACAGGTTATTTTGATATTTTAGGTGACATTAATTATTGTTGCTTGATGATCTCTCAGAAAAGGCCATTGAAGGATCTCTCTCTAATTTTTTCTAGCCTTTTTGTTACCTGCTTGGGTCAACGCTGATGGTGGCATAGAAAAGATGATATTAGGTGTGTCCATGAATATTAATATTATATGGGTCATGTTGAAACAATCCCATGAAGCATTCAGAGAGAGAATAAAAGAGAGAGCTTGTTTTTCTCTGTGTTCCCATTTTCACTTTACTCATAGGTATCCAAACACATACAAAGTATTTTAAATTTCACTTTACACAAAGCAACCAACCAGAGTGAAGTGAAGTTAATTTAATTAACTTCAACCCACTTCACCCCACTTCACTTTTCATGTGAAATTTACTCCACTTCACTCTACTCAGTTATCCAAACAGGCCCGGGTTATGTTTCTGCTTATTTAAAGCATTGTAAGCCTCTTTGGCTCTATGGTTGATGATAATGAAAATTGAGTTAGTGGAATTCTCCTTTGAGTTCTTCCCCAAAGTGCTCTTGAGATCTTTGCCTCCTAGATTGGAGTTTGGTGTGATCCCAATTTTCAAGTAAAAGCTTGAACTATCCCCCTATCTCTCCATTTCTATCCTACCTGCTCTGCATCTCATACTCTGTTCCACATTACTGTTACATTTAAGGAGGGTAATGGTCATCTTCAAAACCAATAGAACCAGTAGGTAGCACACCAGCTTAATAGTTTCAGGATTTTTTAAAACCTATGATATGAGTTTAACCTAGATATATGGGATAAGGTTTCAATGATAATACGAGTTCAACCAAAAACTTCATGTCTAAGAGGCAAGTACGGTTCAAAATATCGGCTAAAACAGAACGGATAATGGAAGGTGTATCGATCTTGGCCGATATTTTGAAAATGTCAACTGATAGCTTCTAAAACACTAAATGCCTCCTTCTATTTCATCTTTCCTCCATTCAAAATATTGGCTAACACAGAACGGATAATGAAAGGTGCATCGATCTTGGCTGATATTTTGAAAATGCCGGCTGATAGCTTCTAAAACACCAAATGCTTCTTTCTCTTTCATCTTTCCTCCATTTCAGGGACTATTTGGCTGTAAGACCATCTTCTTCACTTTCTCTCCCAAAAAAGTCAAGATATAAAGAGATTTCATCATGGCATGTAGGCTACAACTCGAGCAAGAGAGGAGACCATTTGGTATGTATTTTGTATCATTACAGTTTTCACCCTTTTTGCTACAAAATTTCAAATGTTGTATTCATGTTAAATCTAGAGCCTCGACTCTACAAGTAAATGTTAGTAATTTTAAAAAAAGGTTCTATATTTTTTTTTTTACTTTTTCATGATTTTTACCCGATTTATTTTCAAATAAATGAAAAATAAATGCAGTCAAGACATTAAGTTACACTTGGTTGTAGGTTCTTACGTTGCCTTAGATCTTGTGATTTTGAGCCTATTTCTAGAAAGGTTGGTTTTGAAACTTTGGGCTTATTTTAAAATCTTTAAACATTGTAAAATTAGTTAGAGAAAAGTTTTAAAATGTCTTAGATTTGCATGTAGGTTCTTAGTTTGCAATAGACCTACTGAGACTAGATCTAAAAATTTTGATTTTGAGATTTTGGGGGTTTTATTTTTAGATCTTTTGGGCTTTATTAAATTACTTGGAAAATAGTTGATTAAATGTATGAATGTTCATAGATCTAGCATGCAGCATATTGAATGTCTAGATCTCCAAGATTTGGGAAAATTAATTATTTTTTAATCTAATTATTTTCACTTTTTTTAAAATAACATTAAAAATATTTTTTTCAATAAATCATTAAAAAAACTATTCATTATTTTCCATCGAGTATTGTATTGTCTCACTTATATATTCTTCGGTTACATATGTTGAATGCATCCATGCAATGCTGCCTGTAGGTAATTAAGTACTCCGTTGGAGATAAATTATATTCTCTCTCTCTCATCATAAAATATCTTAAGTATCTTAGAGTTTTAGGAATGGATTAAAACAATAAAAGACAAAGAAACAGAATTTCATAGAGCTATGTCTGGTAGTGTCGACCGTCGACTATTGAAATGTATCCATATCAATATCTCAAGTCTTGTCCACAAAATAAGGTGGAAAACATCAATGGTTATAATGATTGAATGCATAAAAATAGACCAGCAGACCTGCGTACCTCGATCAAATAGCATCGAGAGTAATTCCGGTGCCTACATGTAAATTGATCAACAAGACTGATTATAAGATGCTTAAAGAAAACAATGTTGGTAGTCTAATGAAGATAAAATCCAAAAAATTGAAAATGAAAAATCTCAAAATATTAGTAGTAGCATTGTATTTAAGCTTCCTTTGAGTTTGTAAGTTAGAGCAGATGCCAGCATTATGTAAATAAGTATATATTAATGTTGGATTAGCTTCCAACCATAGTTGTCGAGTTCGTTTCGGACGCCGTTTCGGTTTGGTTCCAAAATGAAACATCTCGGGTTATTCGGACATTTCGTTTTCCAATTCGGAAATTTGTTTCGGAAAATATACGGAAAATATAAGAAAATTACATATATATATATATATATAGGAGAATGTTCATATGCATCTATCCCTCACCATAGGGTGAGGTGCACTTTCCCTTTTTACACACGAAGACAAGGAAGTGTACCTCACCCTATGTACTTGAAAATTTAAAACCTGAAAACCCCCATTTATGGAAGTGTCCTTCACCCTATGGTGAGGGATAGATGCACATGAACATTCCCCATATATATATATATATATATTAAAAATATATAGAAAATTTCAATATATGGAAATTTGTTTCCGTTCTGTGTCAGTCAATACATGGATGGAGAATCCCAAGTGGACCTTAGGTGCAATAGTAACAGTCAATTGAGAGACATTTCAATGTTTATTGAAATAAATTGGGCCACATCATCAGGTTGAAGAAATGAAGACATCTGTACAATGACATATAAGTGGGCCTCACGTTCTGTAACTCATCAAAAAATATTGTTTAATGGAATATTTAATAACATCAAATAGAGTGTAAAAAATATTCTGAAAGAGGAGATGCACCAGCCACCAGGTATTTCACAAATAAATAGTCAATTGAGAATCAATGTTTATTGTAAAAAAAAAAAAGATTCCATAGCATCAGTCAATTGAGACTAAATGGAAATTGCAAAAAAAGTGGGCCAAGGGTTGGATAGCGGCATGTTAGAACACCCCTCTCGCTCTCTAATGAGGCCTCACTTAATCTATCCTCATAAAAGAAAAGAACGAAGAATACAGTGGGCCTCACGTTTTGGCACCATCACAACCGTAGGCAGCATATCAGGCTATCAGCGCCTTTATAAAACCCTCCTCTCTAAACCATTAGGTCAAAACCTAGACGAAAGCAATGAAGAAAAACAAAAAACGAAGAAGAAATGGAAAGAGACGGAGCAATCGGACATACCTGGTTCTCCGACGAAGCAAAGAAGTTTGATGATGGCAGCGGCGGAAATCCTCTACAGCAACGGCAAGGGAGAAAGCATCCGACAGTATCCAGAGGCGTCACCCGCAGTCTTAACTCATAAAGCTCCCTCTTCGACGATAGATGAGAAGAGGTATGTTGAATAGTTTCATTTATGTAGAATAGTTTCATTTATTTCTCTACAGATCTATCCGATTCCCAAATTGTTGTGTTGGAACTTCAACACTCACTTTGGTTTCGTCCGAATCAAAGGGTTCGGACTGCGTTCACCCGAAATTAGGGGTTTCTAAAAGAAACCCTGATATTCGGGCATATTTAACCGAATCTTGAACCGAATATTTTCAATCGAGAAGTTCAGTTCATTTTTTGGTACGAAACGATATAACTCGGACAATTCGTCCAAACCGAACTGAACTTGACAACTATGCTTCCAACCCAGTTTCTACAAGCCTAATTAGACCAGCTATTATTAAAGAGAAATACTAGATCGTAGCAGGTGCATTGTAAGTTATAGAGTATTAGAATGGTGTAGCAGACTATCTATTTTGGAATATGGTTGTACATTAATGTATAAATCTCCAAAGATTAGATTAGCCCCAATTAAGGCGATACATGACAACTTGTCCGAAAGAAAGAATGTAGTGGAGAGAAAGGAATTGAGAGAATTGTCGTATCATCCATTGTGGAGATCGACCCATATATATATATATATAAAAATTTTGACCCTCGATCCAACAGTCCAATCCGTTTGGATAGGTGAAAATTCAATGGGTCTAGTGTACTTAGGGGGGTTTCATGTGTGTGAATGGTTCGGATGTATTATAAAGTCAACCCTACTACATTGTCCCTCACCATAACATGGTGAGGGATGGATGCAAATGAATATTTCCTCAGGTGGGCGCCACCACACACTTGAGCTTATCTTATCATAAGCTTGAGCTTATGAGAGCTAGCCCCATATATGTGTGTGTGTGTGTGTGTGTGTGGTGGGGCCCACCTGGGGACCCATATGGGGATGGAGGTGGGGAGGATTTCAAGGACTCCCTAGGATCTTCCTCTCTGCAAAAAATCAACCCTACTATATTGTCCCTCACCATAACATGGTGAGGGATGGATGCAAATAAATATTTCCCCAGGTGGGCGCCACCATACACTTAAGCTTACCTTATCCTAAGCTTGAGCTTATGAGAGCTAGCCCCATATATATATATATATATATGCGTGTGTGTGTATGTGTGTGTGTGTGTGTGGCGGGGCCCACCTGGGGACCCATATGGGGATGGTGGTGGGGAGGATTTCAAGGACTCCCTAGGATCTTCCTCTCTGCAAAAAATCAGCCCCAACCATTATTTCTATCATCTCCATATGGGCCTAAAAGTTTAATGGTCAATAGTCCATTCGGATCGATACATAGTTGATCCAAAGGTCTAGTGAATTCGGATTTGACCAAAAGTTGGTGGACATGTGCAATTTAGAGGGGTCATGTGTTTGGTCCATTTGGATGGACCAAAAGGTGGGCCCCACAAGCATGAGCTTACGAAATTTTATCCTAAGCTTGAGCTTAGGAGAGCATTGCTCATATATATATATATATATATATATATATATAAATAGGAGATGCTCCTATGAGAGCATCTCTCACCTTGCTATGAGAGATAAGGTGTGGGCCCTCACATTTAAGTTATTGGCATTGGATATAGATGTAAGGGCCCCCACCTTATCTCTCATAGTAAGGTGAGAGATGCTCTCATAGGAGCATCTCCTATATATATATATATATATATATATGGAAATATATATATATATATATATTAACAATGGTGCCTTAATTAAGGCAAGTTACAAGAAATAAATCCTCTAAGTATGGTATATAACTACTATACAGATTATACAATCTTCTATGTAGGGAAGGTTGACTAAGCAAATACAATCGGTGGTATGTTACAGCTATCACAATTATTCTAGAAGTTGGGCCTGTGGCTAGCCCTCTGACTTGGATTGGACCTTGTAAACCTTGGGTTAAGCCTGTAACTTAAATTTATCTATCTCTTTACACTCCCCCTCAAATTGAGGCGGAGTTATTCGAAGCATCAATTTGCCTGCTAGATAGTCATGACGATGCTTGGCCATCACCTTGGTAAAGAAGTCAGCCAACTGATCATGTTAAGTAAAATAGGATAGGCGAATCACAAATGGCACCTTAGAGAACACGCAGACGAATGAAATGACAATCTGTTTCGATATGTTTCTTGCATTCATGAAAACTATTGGTTGCTTCTTACATTTCCATGGGATGGCAGAAGTTCCTATGAACATATACCACCCGGTGGTTGATTATCTAGTATCTGAACACCATGCCCGATCAGCGTCTGCATATGATTGAAGAGTAAGTGGAGATCGTGAAGAGTACAATAATCCATGACTGGGGGTGCCACGAAGATATTGTAGAATACATTGAACTGCTGCAAGATGCGTGGTGTAAGGATTACTCACAAATTGACTGATAATTTGAACAGCATAAGAGATGTTAGATCGAGTCATAGTGAGATATAACAAACTTCCAACTAGACAACGGTAGGTGGATGGACAAGAGACAGGACTTCCATCAGTTTGATGAAGCTTACATTGAGCTCAAAGGGTGTATCAGTACTACGGGAATTTGATAAATGAGCTGAAGGAGATCTGCATAATGTCGTTGATAGACGTATACGTTCATCTAAGCAAGAAATTTCAAGGCCAAGAAAATATGTGAGAGGTCCCAGATCTTTCATCCTTCAAGTGCTTGTTAGATAGCACTTGCCTATTTTATCATTTCCACTAATTATCACAACATCTACATAAATGGGTAAAATGGTGCAACCACGAGAAGTCCTCTTGAAGAAAGGAGAGCTATCATTAGGACTCTGGTAGAAGTGGGCCTTCAGAATAGCATTTCGAAATTTTTCAAAAAAAAAAACGAATATTGTGGAGATAAGGAATTGAGAAAATTGTAGTATCATCTGACACGAGCTCAAGAACTGGGCTTATTGACATCATCCACTATGGAGATCAACCATATATAATTATGGAAAATACTCCTATGAGAGTAAAGGGGGGGACCCCATTGGATCCATATCCAATGCCAACAGCTTGAATATGAGGGTCGCCCCCTCCCTTACTCTCATAGTAGTGTGAGACTTACAGTCATAGGAGCATTTCCATATATATATATATATTTATTAACAATGGCACCTTAATTAAGGAAAATTTCAAGAAATAAATCTCCTAAGTATGGTATAAAACAACTATATAGATTATACAATCTTCTATGTAGGGAAGATTGACTAAGCAAATACAATCAGTGAGTATATGTTACAGCTACCACAATTATTCTAGAAATTGGCCTTGGGCTAGCCCTCTGACTTGGATTGGACCTTGTGAACCTTCGACTAAGCCTCTGACTTAGATTTATCTGTCTCTTTACAATACAATTGTCGTAAACCTACAGCAAATAGATTTAGACTCCTGCTATAAGAAGGGATGACCTGGCACAATGATAAGGTACCAATCTCTTATTATCTCCATTTTTACTCATTTCAATCTTTGAAAGCCAAATGTAACAGCCGGGCCCACTATTAGTGCGATACTGTCCACTTTGAATGACTTTCATCCTCACAAGTTTAAAATGCATCACACTAGGTTAAGGCCAGGCCGTGCATTTATCCCAGGGTACTTGGATATTTCTGATGTGAGACTCGAACAAACCTTACAGTCAGCCTCATGCTCACCTCCCGGCAAACCAAAGCACTCCACCCTTACCCCTTGCGGCTTCCCCTTTCATGATTCATAGGATCACTCGACCTAGTCTTGCCTCAAGGGATTACCCGGCCGGATTGGGGTCAACACATATCACCTTCAAGAGACCAACTTGGTGTACTCAATATCCAAAAGCTTCAACTATTTGATTAGTCAATACTAACCAGCTTCGAAAAGCATGGTACCACCCCTATCAACTTGAATTCACCACTCCAACCTCTTATACCATTCGTCACAAAAACGGCCAAGGGATGAAGTAGTGAACAGGGTCTTATAAGATCCATCATGAAAGCTAGTTCTAACAAATTAGTCACAATATGTCTTGGATCAACCCTACAATTCAAGCCACCCTCCATCATGCTACCATGTTTCAAATCGAGCACTCGTAGTCCAAACTATCCCATTGTCAATTCATCAATAGTTGGATGTGAGAGACTTCAAAGAACACGGTACATGGTGCTCGCTTCATATTTCATATGATTTACCTTCATCTGTAAACGATATGGTGGCCTTCTCTGAAACAATGTTTTCATTTGAATAATGAATAATTATCGCCAAATAAAAGTAACTGTTTACAAATACCATCAATCTTGTTTCCACTCTTCCAAGTAATCTTGGCTGTCACAACCCTATAGTAAATGATAGTCTTAGTGGCTATATGCTAGTCCCCCCCCCCCCCCCCCCAACTCTCTCTCTCTCTCTCTCTCTCTCTCTCTCTCTCTCTCTCTCTCATATGCATGCCTCGCTGGCTCTTCATTTGATTATGGAGAGGACCCCATGGTTAGACAGCACGAATTCACTCATTTGAAGCTATGAGTAGATTTCAAGAAGCTTTGCCCAATTCATGATATTTTCTTGAATAATGAAAATATATATGTATATAAATAAAAAAATAAAAGATTTCATAAAAAATCATTCACAGTAGTTATCAGAGTTTCATAGTAGACCCAAAAGAAGGAGAAATAGTGGAGTTCTTTGGGGTGCTTTACAGAGGAGAAAGGTTGTTGACACCTTTAGATGGGATATGTTTTCTTGTGATTTCTTCTAAGCAAAAAGATGTACTTGAAAGAGAGTTTTAGGAGGCATTGCCTTGAAGAGGTGTACGAGGGACAAGGTACAAGGACCGGACAGATTGTCTCTTTCGTCAAAGGAAGATGGACTTCCTTGAAAAGAGCTTTTATGAGATCTTGTTTAAATTCTTTAACCTAGGTCGTATTAATAAAGAAATCAATCCCACCTCCCTGTCTCTCATCCCGACATCCCTAACCCTGTAGATTTGAAAGAATAAAGACCAATGAGTTTGGTGGGGCTTGTTCAAAAAATTATCTAAAACTCAAGCAAAAAAATTTTGATCGATTCTTCCCCAAATTATAAGTCCGTTTCAAGGTGCCTTTGTGAATAGGAGGCTGATCTTAGATGGGATTCTTATAGCTAATGAACTGATTGACTCAATGAAATGCTCTAAAAAGGAGGGTGTCATCTCGAAAGTAGACCTCAAAAACGTGTATGATCATGTGGAGTAGAATTTCGTAGACTATATGGTGGGTCGGGAGGGTTTTACTCGTAACTGGAAATGGTGGATATGGGAACGCATCTCTTCCACATCTTTTTCTGTTCTGGTGAATGATCCCCCACTCGACCGTTAAAAGCTTTACGGTGTTATAGACAGGATGATCCTTTTTCCCCCTTCCTGTTCACAATCGTGGTAGAAGCTACGGGCGTCATATTGTTGAAGGCTAAGGACGTCTGTTTCACAGGGTGTTTCAAGGTGGATCGTGATGGTTCAAAATTTCACACCTTCGGTTTGCATTGCAGATGATACAATTCAGTTTATTTAGATTGATAGGAAATCGCTACTTCGCAAAGAACCTTGAGATGTTTTGAGCTGTTTTTAGGTTTGAAATAAAATCTATATAAGAGTGTAATGGTGGGGGTGGGGGTTCTCAAGAGTTGATCGAACTGTCGGCTAGAAAATAAAATTACAGCATGGAGCGGCTGTCAATTATTTATCTAGGATTGCTTATTCTGGTGAAGCCAAGGACGAAAACCATTCAGGATCCTACTGTTGAGAACTTCAATAAGGAAGCTTTCTTCTTGGAAAAGACCATATTTGTCTTTTGGGGAGCCGGATCATCTTAATGAAAGCTACACTGCCCGACCATCCAGTGCAACATGTATCTTTACAAGATGGCTCAAGCAGGGGTGGATAAGTTTGATCAAATCCAAAGAAATTTCTTGTGCAAAAGGCAAAGGAAGTTAAAGAAGCTACATTGTTGAAATGGTGTGAAGTTGTTAAGGCCAAGCCATCCGGAGGTTTGGGTTGGGAAGCTTAATGCAAAAAAATTATAGTGTTACCAAATGGTGGTGGAGGTTTGACAAGAAAAGAAGGGTTTGTGGAGAAGATTTATGGTTTCAAAATATGGTGAGGATGGGTGGAATTAAGTTCCTAAAGGAGTCCCTAGACATAGGAGGATGGGGTATTGGAGCACCATCACTTGTGTGCAGATGAGGCTAGTTTTTGAGGAAGTTTTTGAAAAACAGGTTGGTTTAAGAGTCAGAGTGAGGCATAGATCCACTTTTTGTTCAATGTGTAGAGGGTGTGGGTCCTTTGTCTAGACTATCTCCTTGATCTTTTATAGTGATGTCTAAAAAAAAGTCCCCAATCAAAGAGTGTTATGATGTTTCAAAGAATAACGTTGTTAGGGCGGTATCAGTCAGACTCCGACTGCATCATTTCGAGTCAGACTTTCTGTTAAGTCTTTATCCAAAGAGTTAGATTTGTCCAGGCTTCTCATGGTTTTTTGTTCGCGAATTTGGTGTCGTTTATATCCTCATAAATTAGAGTCTTTTTGCTGGTTAGTGGTTGCTATTTGCTAAAAAGTGTCCATAATAAACAATTTATAGAGAAGGAGAGTAGTTTCCACTAAGATCTTGAACATGTGCGCAGTACGCTTTATGTGGTCAGAAGGAAGAGTCAATCGATCACCTATTTCTTTATTATCTCGTTTCTTCCCATATTTGGTATCATTTTTCCATGAGATGCGACATAGTTTCGTGAATCTCCCAGTTCTCTAGGCAAGTAGGTTCAAACTTGGAGGGCGAGTCCATTTCATGAATGCGTTTATTGCTTTAGCGGTTCCTTCCCTATGCTATATTGTGGTCTATTTGGACTTTGAAGAAAGAGATGAAAAAATATATAAAGCTTCAGTCGTGTTCCCAAATGATATTCTCAATGTGGTGATGACGAGGATAGGTAAATGGGCTGATTAGAGAAGAGTTTCAAGAGTTACATTTGGATCTCATTTTGCACAACTGGGAAGCTTGCATGGGTTATGGTTCAACTATAGTAAGAACATAGAAGATTGGTTCCCTCCAATAGGTAAGCTGAAGTGTAATGTTGATGAGGCAGCTACAGGCAAACCAGGACCAGTTGGTACAGGTGGCATTCTACATAATTTTAGAGGTCAAGCTTTGTTCATGTTTTGTATATCAGTTGGCTCTAAAAATTCCAATGCAGCAAAGATACTGGCTATTCTAAAAGCATAAAGAATCTATTCGCAAGATTTTCAGGACTCATCAATAGTTCATAGCGACTCTTCTAATGAAATACCGTCAGTTGCTACTGAAGGTTGTAGGCTTTGTTAATTACAAAATTCCATTTTTGATGAGTATGACTCATTTTAAAGTGGAATTGCAGCTAGGGGTGCCCATGGATCGGGCCAGCCCGGCTTGAGCCTTAGATTTTAGTACTCGGGTTGGGCCTGGATATAAATTATGGGCCCGTTTAATATATGGGCCGTGGTCAAATTAAATGGTAGAAAGCCCGAAGCCTGGCCCGGCCCGAATGAGAGGCACTCTGATGCAGTGAGATCCAAGATCAGGACCCGCGGGCCCTAATGGACCTGCTTTATTTTTCCACATGATCTCTAATTTTGAGATCCCTATCATTAGCTTAGATAGTCTCTAAATTAGTAGAGTTGCTTAGTATATTTACTCCCTAAATTCTATTTTGATTAAGATTAGGTAGTTTCTTATTTTAGAATGTCTTGGTTATTAAGAAAGAGTGTTACTCTATATATAGAGGTAAGAGGCGTCCCCTATTGTAATGTTTATGCTATATTTTTAATAAGATTTCAGAATTGTTCTTATGAGTTCCCCTTTAGGGTATTTCCCCTTAAATGATATTAGGATTTTGAGTCTTAGGGCTCGATCTGACTGTCAGAGGTGTAGATCTTCACTGTGGCCTCCAGGCTGTGCCATCACACTCTTTCAAGTAAAAACAATATTTTTTGGTGGAAGAGGAGTTGAACACACATTCTCTCACACACAAACCAACCTCCTAACCAAGTGAGCTACAAGTTGGGTTAGAAAGTATCTTCCCTTTTATTTATAAAATATAATAGACCCAGCCTCGGGCTTAACATATTCTAGGTGGGCTGGGCTTGGGCCAGGTACATATGGCCCGAGTCGGGATTGGTCCGGGCTTAGGCCTTTTGTTTAAAATCCAGACCGGGCCTGGATATTGCTCAGCCCAGCCCAACCCGGCCCACGAACACCCCTAATTTCAGCACGTTCAAAGTGGTGAAAAGCTTGGCTAAGAAGCATCCATTGAGGAATCTCTTGCTGATCATATTATGCAGCTGGTTTGGCATGTTTCTGTTTGTGCCAATTTGTTGCTGTACTGTTGTCTGTTTTGGTATTTTTTTTCGTTGGGTGTATTGCTCTTGTTCTCTGTTTTCTGTGGTTTCTTATCATTCTCTTTCTTATAGTGCTTGTGTTCCTTTGAAACTAAAATTTATTTAAGCAAGAAAAAAAAATAAAAAAAAATAAAACTTCAATAGTTACCGATTGAAAAAAAAAAAAGGCCATATATGAATTAACTCTGGCCAAGACCAGCAGAATCTCATGTCCAGATCTTGAATGCTCCACCAAATCAACAAATAGGGACTTCTTCTGAAGGACTTGAGTCCAAAGTTTGAAGAACTCCGCAAGGTTTACAACAAAGAGATGAATCTCTTGGAGTTTTTCCTATTCCAATAACATGCTAATAATTCCCATCCTTTACATCTCTTAAATAAACGAAGTGAACCAGAATCCTAATAGTTCCAGATCTCAAATCTAAAAGAAACTTAAAAGCTAGCTTCTAGTCTCCATAATTTTGGCTATGCAAGCCTTATTACAATTTCTTAATAAAGGCCCTTAATTACTTAAGGAAACTGATGCGGAGCAAGGTACCAAATGCAGGGCGGGTAGGGATGTAGGGCCTAGAGTTGGAGGTGGAAGGGATACGTCAGGCTTTCGCCTGGAAATTGGCCTCACGCCAAACTCCCATCAAGGGTGAGGAAGAAGAGAACTTGGAAAACCCCAGAAGCACTCGAAACTTTTCATTAATCAGACTCTAATTGCCAAAGAGGCATTACAATGCATTATATAAGAAGAGGTCAAAACCGAAAGCTAATCCTGGTCATCTAAACATATCAACGGCCAAGATTTAAATATCAACATAAGTAACTTAAAAACATAAGTAATAAACACCCTAAATAAAATAGGCATGTAGGTGGGCTGGGCCCAAAGAACTAGTCGAGATGGATGGGTTGGGTCCATTGGCGAGTCAACCCATGGGGAACCATAGGTCTTTCCTGCATCAAAAACAATTAAAGACTACAAAGAAAAATACCCAATTTGCCAACTTGCATAAATTTGAGAAAGGTAAAAACTTTTGACAAATAATGGGCTAATTAAGCATTTTAGTGGGCCCCAGGTGGGCCATGTCCAAGGGCAGCATCATCTTCAAATTTTTATGCTGGATAATAAGTCACAAAGATCACTACAATGACATGAGTGCTATCACTAAGGGATTTAAACATTGCTAGAAATACGGGATTCCAATTTCTTTAGTAATAAGGCAGGCCAAGCATTTATGTTGCATGTTTGAATCAAGATATACTATGACCTCAAAATAAATTGGATAACATACTTTAATATGGTCATCAACTTCTACTCTTTCACAGGAAATGATTGGTCCAGCATCCAGAGCACGAACAGTGTATACAAGTGAGACTCCTGTTTCTTTGACACCGTCCTACGTAATGTGCAGCATTAGAAAGATCCATTCAAAAGTGTGAATGTTCTACAGAATAACATTGCTAATTTGCATTTTACTTCGAAACAACATGGTGAACCTGCAGTGCTCTTTGAACAGGAGCAGCACCGCGATATAGAGGCAGCAAACTAGGGTGTATGTTGACTGTGCCTAAAAAAACCAGAAATAAAAACTTTAAAACTTGTGCCGGGCAATATTTATATTGGATGACCAATCTACACAAACCTCCTAAAATTCATGGAAATGAAAATATGAAATACTGAAAAAAGAAATGTTGAATAATGTCAAACGGTTCAACAATAGGAAGCAATCTGAGAAGGCATAAAAATAGTTCAGTACATCTCAAAAAGGAAAAAGGTTCAAAAGAATTTAGAATTCACTCGTAAGTAAAGATATCGAACACATATTGTACAAACTAAAGAGCTTACAAATGCAAGTTCACAATTGCCATCATCATCATCAAAGCCTTGTCCCAACATAGTTGAGGTAATAACCTACATGAATTGTGTTTCCTCATTCCAGCCTATCCTACGCCGAATCATCGGATACGTTGTACTTCTTTGGATCTATCATTTCTATTCCATCCATGTTCTCTTAGGCCCACCCTTTTTCCTTGAGGGGCCATCAACCTGTATTAAAAAACTTCTACTACCCGCTGAAGCTACAATTCATATATTTTGTCTTTGTATGACTTATATTATTTTTAAAAGCCTTGGATTCTCATGTCTCCCACCATTCCTCGGGCTTCACATTCACACCATCTCTCAATTCATTCACCAAAAATGCAATATCTGTAAACAACATACACCAAGGTACCTCCTCTTGAATATAGCAATTAACTCGTCCCCTAATCAATGCAAAAGGACAAGGTAAGCTTGCCCTTGATGCAAACTTATGGTCACTGGAAACTCACTTGTCTCTCCACAAGTAGTACTCACACAGTCACACTAGTTACCAATCCCTTATACATGTCTTTGATAATCTCAATACAACCTCTTTAGACACACCTTTTATTTAAAAACCTACCGTCAAATCTCTAGGTACCTTGTCATAGTATTTTTCTAACAAAATCAGGTGCGAGATATCTCTTTGCAATAATTATGTTAATTACGTAAATTAATCCAGTAGATTAGAAGGGCCCCAAATCAAGGGGGCATTGATTGTAATTGCCCCAATCAAGGGGATTAGACATGCTGCATTTATTCTTTTAAAGAACTATACAAAGGGGCACCCCATGAAGGGGTCAGCACCTAATTTATTTCCCACTCTCTTCTCTCAATTTCTCTTTCTTATGGTACCGGAGCTTCAAGCAGGATCTCTGCAAGGCATTCAGTTATTTCAAAAACCCATTTTCACTTCTGGCCGACAAAACGTCTCCTTTTTTTGTTATATCTTGATGATCTACAATTATTGATCAAGGATCTCCTATCTAAGACTCTCGGCTGCCTCTCCAAATCATTTACAAGACTTACATCTTTGACTAGGAATCCAAATCCACATCTAGGATTCTCCTTGAAAATTCTACAAGAACCCATCCCCAACTGGCTTCATCTGATCTTCTGGTGGGACCACTTTGGGTCCCATTCATGCTAGAGTTCTCATCATTCTTGGTTGCCTATCAGAGAAAAGAATTATGCACATCCTGTTGGAATTTTCAAGCGATCAGAGGTAGTCATGTTTGGGTCCAATTGTTCTCCATCTATTTTGCAAAAAAAAAAAAAAAAAAAAAAATCGGATTGTTTTTCATCAAGACCATACATAACCTCTGATCCTCAAGATTTCTAATTTGTTGTGTTGTTATTCAAGAGATAGATTCAGATCGTGTTTGGGTGTGACTTTGAATTTGAAGAACTTGCCAAATAAGGAATGATGGTGTCCCTTTTGAAACAGCACTTTTGGAGAAGGCTTTTTTGAGGTCAGACTAGTTATTTGAAAATCTTTTGAGCCCTTCTTTGTTATTTACCATTTCTGGTGAACTTTCTTGAGAACTTTTCATATCAGAACTCTACTGTGGGCCACAGTAAAGTGGTCTTTGGCATTATTTGTCGTTGGATTTTCTCAAAATTAAATCACGGCTGCATCTAATAGTTCGCCGATTAAATTACTTGCAAAAACTATTTTGGTTGCGAATTTCAATTTCGTGAGAATTGGAAATGGAAAGAACTGTGGGGTCACATTATGTGACAACCTCAAAACCTGAGGAAGCTGCTAAATGTGCACATTGGGAAACCAATGATTTATGGATCATTAGTTGGATCTTAAGTTCTATTGTTCCCTAAATTGTCCTTAATTTACAACCCTATAAAATGACAAAAGGAATGTCGGAATGCCTTACAAGGGTCTATCATCACAAAAATTCAACTCAAAGATTTCAACTTGATTTTGAAATCGCAGAATATAGTCAAGGCATTAAAAACTATTGAGTAGTATTATTATAGATTGTAAATCCCCCAACCAAATTCATGGAAATGGTTTATACAACTGACGCAGCACGGGTAGGGAAGAATAACGAATGGATTATTCTCCAAGCAGAAGCTTAGGGATAGGGATCCATAGGATCAAAAGCGTCTTGGTCTCACACCACAGACAAGAAGCAACTCAAGAAAGAAGATTCAGACTTCTATTCAATGTGCAATGTATCGATTAGAGAGCATTACAATCCTTATAAAGACTCCATACCAACTAATTTAGGAAACAACTCAAGATAGACTCTCACATAGACTTTCTAATTTAGATTCATAAATATTTCTAACTATTAGCTATTACCAAAAATCAGGGAAAGAAAATCCTCTAGAACATGCAAAATAGGAAGTTGTGATTGGAGATCACAATCTCTGAATCTCTGAATCTCGTCTTATTTGTACATAACTCTTTGATAAACTTTGCATAAGAGGGTATCTGCGTGATAGCATCAATCAGCGGAATGTTAATCTCTACCTTCCTTAGAGTCTCGAAGATGTCCTGTGTGAACTGACTTTTCTTCTCCTGTCTCAGCCGCTAAGGGTAAGGTGGAACTGGCTCGTAAACCCTCTCTGGCGCTATAGAAGTTGTTTCATGAATAGGAGTGGCTGCAGTGTCTGTGCTCTTATTGTCACTTTTCTGGTTCACATTGGTCTCATTTTGCCTGGCACTGTCCTGCGGCTCAATGATTGTACTTTTTGGATTTTCATGTGACCCATTCACGCTGGTGTCTAAGACTGTACCATGCTGCCTCATTCTCCTGTAGACCTTCTCTGGCTCTATGGTGAGGGTTGTCATGGTCTTCAGATGCTCCTGATTTTTAGGGTCTATTTCAGTCTGACTTGGAAACTTACCATCCTCCCTCTTACTCAAGGCGTTAGCTATCTGACCTACTTGTGATTCCAGCTTTGCCAAACTCTGCTAAGTATTTGTGATTGCTTGGCTATGTTGCTGAAAAGTAGCCTGAGATGACTGAATAAACTGAGTTACCAAACTTTTGAACTCATCCTCTGGTGGCTTTGATGCATTGTTCTGAGAAAAATTATTATTCTGGGGGTATTGGTAGCTTCTCTGCTGTCCTTGATACTGGTTTTGATTCCCTTGATTTCATTGATTATTCCGATTCCCTCC
The DNA here is from genome assembly GCA_003546025.1 of Camphora micrantha. Classification (NCBI taxonomy): domain Eukaryota; kingdom Viridiplantae; phylum Streptophyta; class Magnoliopsida; order Laurales; family Lauraceae; genus Camphora; species Camphora micrantha. Next base: position 9,495,956 of record QPKB01000011.1, on the reverse strand, counting down.
CCACGAAAAGTTTGGATGATTCCTCTATCAAGTATTGTAAGTATTGTTGTAGGGATTGTTTTGCTTAGGAAAAGTGTTACCAACATAGTTGGTATGTTCCTTGTCTATAAAAGATGACATGGGGCAGCATTCTGTAGCATGGTTTGTGTGAGAACATATAGCACAAACTTCCTTTGGTGTCTGTCCTTGCATGCTATTAGAAGCCATTGCTTTGATGAGCATGTCCATTTTTTTATCCATAGCCGCCATCTGAGCAGCTATATTTCCTTGAGACTGGATCTCATATATTCCTTGCTTCTTAACCATCTGTCTGTTTCGACAAGAAAATTGTTGTGAGTTTTCACTAAGAGTTTCAAAGAGATCATAAGCTTCCTCACTATTTTTCTCCATCAGGGCCCCTCCACATGCAGAGTCAACTATTCCCTTATTCATCTCGTTCAGTCCTTCATAGAAAGCTTGAACCTGATCATCTTTGGTGAGGTTGTGATGTGGACACTTCAATAATAAATCCTTAAAATGCTCCCACGCTTCCCAGAACTGATCTCCATCTTTCTGCTGAAATGTTTGGATCTCTCTTCTTAACTGCCTTGTCTTTTGAGCCGGAAAAAATTTCTTCAGAAACTTACTGGCTAGCTGCTGCCAAGAGTTGATAGAACCTACATCCAAGGAGTTTAACCATATTTTAGCTTTATCCTTAAGAGAAAAAGGAAATAGACGAAGCCTGATGCCCTCTGCAGTGACTCCTTGTATCTGTTGTGTCGCGCACAGCTCAAAGAATTCCTTAATGTGAAGATAACGATCTTCATTAGGTAACCCATGATAGTGTGGTACCATATTCAGCAGTTGTGCATGAAGGGTGAAATTTCCAGCCGTATTAGGTGGATAGAGAATGGTGGATGGCTGTTTGGTGTGCAAGGGAATGTAAGACTCCTTCATTGGTCTATTTTGATTGTCTTCTCCGTCAGCCATCATTTTTTCAGGTTTTTGATTTCCGTTAATATTTATCTTTTCAAGTTCTGAGTCGGATGAGGACTGTGTATTGGATCTTGTTCTCTCGGCTTGCCTTCGATACCTTCTAAGGGTTCGTTCAATTTCTGGATCGTAGACAATGATAGCTAAGTCCTGAGATCGCCTACCTTGCATATACAAAATTTATGACCGCAAGTAAGCACCTTTAAAAGAGTTAATGTGCTAAAAGAAAAAAAAAATAGAAATCTGAAATTAAATAGCTGAAAAACTATGATAAAACAGTAAATAACAGCACTTTAAAACTTCAAGTAACTGAACTAAAAACGAAACTAGACTATGACACTGCACTAAAAACAAGTTTTGACACTATTCTATGCAAACAAATCCCCGGCAACGGCGCCAAAAACTTAGTATGCACCAAGCAACCTAGAAATAAGCTACTAATATGCACACAATTAAAACTCGCAAGCGCACAAGATCACTATGTAGTGTAGTGAATTGTAAGTACGAGGTCGATCCCACGAAGACTTGTGATAAAACAATGTCAAAAATAACTAAAACTCAGAATATTAAAAGAAACAATTTAATAATGAAAGATTGAATTAAACTTCTAAAAACAGTAAATTAAACTATTAAAAGCTAAATAGAAATTAATCTAAAACACACAACTAGTATTAGAAATGAAAATCAATAATAATGAATGAACTAGGGTTTCATCTGCTCCCCTAACCAATCCTATGCATGTCCCTTATTATCTTTTAATCAAAAATCAGATTTTATTAGTGACATCTATCAACCAAGACCATGGCATATGTATCTAGATTATTATTCCCCTAAACCTAATTCATGAGTGGCATACTACATGAATTGTTCATTATGATGCAAAAACTAAGCATGGCATATGTCCTAGTCAAAACAAACATATGCATAAAACAATGGGAAAGATAAATGCATGAGTCTAAGCATGGCATATACTTAGATTATTCATGGTTCTAAACCCTAAATGCTTATCATCAAGATCAATCAAAATTAAGTTAGCTACTCTTAAAATTAATTGAACATCACATGGTTGGCATGGCATATACACAACTCGTCAATTAAAAAAATGGTTTAGAATCTCAACTAATAAAACTAAAATCTGAATTAAAAGACGCCAAAAGAGACTACATAAAACTAGGCTAGGGTTTCAATTACACCCTAGCCCTAAAAAGTTTAGCTACTCATGTCTGGAATTGAAAACAAAATAGAAAATAGAGCCATAAGAAGAACTCTGAATATTGAAGAAGAAAAATAATTCTGCCAGCAGCTTTTTCCCCTTTTCCTCGCTCCAAAAGCTCTCCAAAAGATGCTCCAAAGGTGTTCCCAATAGTGTTGTACGTCTGCTAGGGTTTGTGGATGATGGTAGCTGATTTGTGGATGGTTTGTGTGATGTTTTATGGCTGGTTATATGGTTGGACATGGCTAAGTTGTGGCTGGTGTATCCTGCACTTCTACTCCCTTCTATGCCTCTTATAAATTTTGCAACAGCCTCTTTTAGCAAGTAGTTCCCTTATATGATTAGATTTCCACCTTACTTTACAAGTTAGCTTCCTAATTAAAACAGAATAGGAGTCCTCTTTTTTGTTAAACTAGACTTTCTAAATCTGATCCTACTTGTATTTTATAGAAAGTTCCTCACGTGTGGCCCACAAATCTGAATTTTGATTGCAAAGAATTAAATCTGAACTTTTGACATAAAAGTGGGCCCTATTTGATGCGTGTAACATGAGTGTGGGACCCCTCTTTTTGGACTCCTATCTTGACTTGAACTCTTGCTCTAAATTTTCCTTCTTTTTCTCCTTCTTTTTCTCCATTCTTGAACTCCTCTTTTAACTTGAATAGGACTTCCTAAATTCTGAAATTCTTCTATTTGCAATGGATGTGGACCCACCATGGGCCTACTTGATGATTCACGCCCATCTCTTCATTAATTCTTCTCTTTTTGCTCCTTTTCACCTTTGCATAAAAATTAACAAAAACTATGTAAAATCAAATAAAATAACTCTAACTAGCACAAGAAGAATCAAATATTAGGGCTTAGAATGCAAACAATTAAGCGCTTATCACATAATCTTCTGCTTAAGCCTACACTGACTGCTCGTTCCACATGCCTAAACCCTGAAATGGTACAACAAAGTCTGCCATTTCCACACAAGGCCTTTTAGGTTAACTCAAACCTCTTCTCCAGTTTGGTATCTTGATTCCAGAGCCTCCAATCATATGACATTCTCCTCGGCAAATCTCACCAATATTAAGAAATACAATGAGCCTTACAAGTTCATACAGATGATGAAGAACGTTTTATTGTCACAGCCGTTTTATTGTCACAGCCATTGGAGACATTCCTCACTCATTGCCTCTGAATCATGTATTTTGGCTCTCTAAATGTTTTTTTTTTTAATGTTGACTTTTATTAGAACCAAATCAGTACAAAAGATTTGCACCGACCAAGAAAACAGAAAAAACAAAGCATGCTACAGAGCTTAAGAGTTAAGACCCTGAATAGAACCAGAAACAGCATGCAGAGGACAGAAAACTATGACAGAACAGAAATAGCTAAAGATATGGCTGACACCCTGAACCCAAGAGCACTATCTCCTTCCAACCATACATTATTTGGTCAGTGGGATAATCTTTAAAAATCGGATTTACCTTCACACATTGTGCAATTGAAAATTTTATCTCGTCACATAAGATTTCCTCCTTAGTTTTTGTTCCTTCAAAGCATCTCACATTTCTCTCATTCCAAATGTGCCATATGACTGATAGAAACGAAAGCTTCCATGACTCCTTTCCTTTCAGGATTCCCAACAGGGGATTTCCACGCCTCAGAGTTGTTGACGACATTCCGGCATAACCCATGTAGATCCAAACCAGCTTATGACCGAATTTTACTCTCTAAATGTTCACAAAAATTTTTCTAGTATGACAATTGGTTGAGAAAATTGCATTGTCTCACTTTCCTCTACTAGCTCTATTGTGCAGGATCGTAAGGGGCCTAAATGCAAATGCCTTTTTCCTCTGAGCAAAGAAGCACAACCACCAAATAAAATTCCGTTTTCCTTATTTTCTTCTTGTTTTGATAATGAATGTCAGTTGTGGCATAATCAATTAGAACATCCCAATTCCAAAAAGTTTTGCTGTTATTTTTTAACTCAGGATCGTTATTGAATAAATCTAGTTTTACTTCACAAGATTATTTAATATTCCAAATTTTATATCATTCAACTATATTACTTTCTACATCTCCAAAAGTGTTTGGATGTGTTTGTTTGTTCACGATCCTAAGCATCAGCAAGATAATCCAGATGCAGAAATTGTCAAATGAATATTTGTGGGATACCCTAGTACACAGAAGGGTATAAGTATTACATAATGGAAACAAGTTGAAGATATTTCGACAGCATGGGTGTTGCATTTTTTGAAAACACTACTCCTATTCACCAGAGCTGAAAGAGATAATGGATTCAAGTAGTCAAGGTGAGCATACGTTGTTAACATATGATGTGCATTGTCAATACATTCTCAAGATACAATTGCAGTTGATGACACATTGGAAAAGACTCCAGAAAGAACTAAAGAAAAGACTCTAAAAGAAAGCCTGCTTCAAGTTTATTCACACAGGAAAGAAACAGCAGCAAAACCATTGTTATTATTCGGCCCATCATCAATGAATCTCCAAGATCTAGAGACTGCTTCTTCATTACCAGGTGAGTTTTCTAGTCTTTGTTGAGGATATTGATCTTCCTATTGCTCATAGAAAAAGGAAAAGATTCTTGTGCCTTCCACCATCCCATTCAAAATTTTATGTTCTATCATTGCTTGTCACCTACATTTCAATCTTTTGTGCTATAAATGTCTACTGACCACATTACCCTCATGAGTGCCCGATGCCTAAAAACATCCAAAGTGAAAAGCAACCATGATGGACACAATGCAAGCTCTTGATAAAAATAAAACATGGGAGATAGTTGATCTTCTGGAATGGAAGTGGAGGATGCAAGTGGTTGTACACAATTAAGTATAATCTAGATGGTTGCAGCCAGCCCGGTGCTTCTCAGCTGTTAGGCGGTTGCCATTGGTTGTGGTTATTCCATTTTAATGGCTCTCAATGAAATCATATGATGTCTTTTGTGTATTTATGCATAGCTTTCTCTTAACATGTTGCATATGCAAATACAAGTAGATTAGGAAATTTGTTTACTCAGCTTTCACTGATTTCTTGTTTGCCCCTACCAGGTAATCAGCGTATAGAAGTTGGAGTGGACTGACATGATAAAGGGGCAGGATTTGACATCTACGGAAGAGTGGCCTAACACCATTGTTTTGAAGGATTAGCATCCTCATTGCTTTGGAGGGCATTCTTTTGACAAGCCTTAACTCTTTTTTTGGAAATTTTGGGTTGGATTGCAAACAAAGTAAATCATTTTTTGTAATATACCTTAAATATTGAATCATATTGCATGCCCTAAAATTCTTTTCTTATCATGTTATTGATTTGACTCGTGTAAACATGATACAATGTTCTCACGGCATGGAATTCGATGGCCCCAGATTTTGAGTCATAACAGCTACATTGTTGTCGTCGGCAACGAGCAACACCACCATGAAACTCAATATCTGCTTTCACTCTGTCGTGCATAGGCATAAAAATCCGGGCGGGCCGCCCAGGCCAAACATAGCCCAACACGGAAAAAACCGTGCATGGGTCGTTGACTAAGTCAATGTGCCGGCCCGGCCCGTGCCAGCTCCCCCGTCTGGGCCATGCTAGGCCAACGGCCAGGCTCGGAAATTATCCATTTCGTGTTAGGCCGCAGCCCGGCCCCCCAACGGTCATATTTTAAAAGAGAGAGAGAGAGAGAGAGAGAGAGAGAGAGAGAGAAACACCCCTCCAACAGCTATAAACGGTCAAATGGAGGGGTTAATTGTCATTTGCCTATTTTTGACCGTTATATCCCCTTCCAACTACCAAAAAAGGGTCAAATGAGGGGTATTTTGTGTTATTTCAACACTTAGAAGGTTTATAAACACATCCTCTCCTTCATTTTTCAATACTCATCTACTCTCTAAGATCTCACACTGCCTCTAAGCTCTCTCTAAGCTCTCTCAATCTATCTAAGGCAGCTCTCTAAAATAAATTTTCAACATTTTCAAGGCTAAGAAGTCCTTTCTCTCACTAGTCACTACTCTCTCTCTCTCTCTCTCTCTCTCTCTCTCTCTCTCTCTCTCTCTCTCTCTCTCTCAGCAGAACTTCTGCATTAGCCTTCCCTCTCTCATAGAGGTATTTATTATTTTGAATTTTGAATTTTATTTAGTAATAATATACATAGTAATGTTATATATTAAGTCTCATCTTCTTCCCTTTCTTAAATAAATTATCACAACAAACACATTATATATAATGGGAGATGCTCCTATGAGAGATATCTCACCTTACTATGAGAGATAAGGTGGGGGCTCTCACATTTAAGTTGTTGAAATTGGATATGGATGTGAGGGCCCCCACCTTATCTCCCCTAGTAAGGTGAGAGATGCTCTCATAGGAGCATCTCCCATATATAATTATCTATTTAGTTTTTTTTTTTTTTTTTTGAAAATTTGTTTTTTAGAAAAATGGTTAGATCATCACAGCAGTCCAACATTGACTTCTCTCTAAAGGAGGAAGATCCTAGATTTTTTCCTCAAGATCAGGATCAGGAGATAGAAGTAGAAAGTCATCCCCAACCTGCTAGCGGTGATGGCCCAATTTCTTCAACTAAAAAGAAAAGAAGAACGACTTCTATAGCTTGAAACCATTTTGATAAAGGTCCCTGATCCAAGAGGAGGAATAGAAGAAAAGACACAATGTATATATTGCAAAGAACTTTACAGCGGCAGATCATCATCAGGTGGCGCCGGCCACCTTCTTAGCCGTATGAAATCGTGTATGCCCAAACATGTCGCTGGAAATGGTGGGGCAGGGGGCTGGAGTGGGACTGTCCGAACATAACTTTCTCAAACCGATTCAAGTGGTGGTTTAGGAGTTTTTAACTATGACCCTAATAATGTTAGATACCAACTTATAAAAATTTTAATAGTTCACCAATTACCACTTGTGATTGCGGAAGATCAAGCTTCTAAAAACTTTTTCAGTCAAGCCTTTATCCCTTCATGGCAGAAGATTTCTAGTCACTGCTAGAAATGATGCAATAAAAACTTTTTTGAAAGAAAAAGAGAATTTAAAAGCCACTTTTCAAAACATTCCTAGAAAAGTGGCATTAACTTCAGATTTATGGACCTCCAAACAAAATGTGGGGTACATTTCAATCACATCACATTATATAGATAGTGATTGGATTATGCAGAAGAGAATGACTGCGTTTCCTTTACAAAAGTTCCCACACACTGGTGCTAGGATAGGGTCGACTATCCTTGAAAAAATTAGAGAGTATAATATTGAAACTAAAGTAATTGCTATAACTTTAGCTAATGCGAGCTCCAACAATGTCGCAGTAAATTTAGTAAAATCTGCACTCTTCAACAATGTCGCTCTAGATTTAGTAAAATTGCGCTTCAACTTAATTTAAATGGAGTTATCTTTCACAAAAGACATGCATGCCACATCATAAATCTTATTGCACAAGAAGGGATAAAAGTTATTAAGCGTACCTTAGAAACCATTAACTACATTGTAGGTTTCATTTTTTTCATCTCCCACATGAAAACAATGGTGGAAGGATGTATGTGAAAATTTAAATCAAAGACCAAAAAAAAATACAAGATGTAAAGCATAGGTGAAATTTTACTTGTAAAATGTTAAAATAAGCATGCACTAATAGAATGGCACTAAATCAATTTCGTCAACTACATTTAGCACATGATAATATTTTTATAAATGATGAAAATTGGCAACTTCTTTAGATAATAAAAGTTCTTTTCTAAGTTTTTCATGATGCAACCTTATTTTTTTCCGGGGTATATTATCCCACATCAACTCAAGCTTTGACCCGTTTTTATGAAATAAGTATTGCTTTTCAAAAATATAAAGATTTACAGCCTTTTCAGATGATGTGCGCAAAAATGGAGGCAAAGTTTTCGTAGTATTGGAAAATAGCTCCTTTAGCATTTTGTATAGCTGTTGCATTAGACCCTAGGTTGAAATTAGTAGGTGTAGAAACTTTAATTAATGAAACAAACAAAAATACGAATCAAGTTACTGTAAACGACATGTCTACAATTAGAACTCATTTAGAAACACTTTTTTTGGAATATGTTATCCAATTGGGTAGATCCATAACACCCACAGTCTCTATAGGCACTCCCGCAACACATAAAGGGAAAAAGAAGGCCATTGGGGTATTATGAGGAGCACTATAGGCAGTGGCTCCTCTTCCTCCGGGGGATCTTCTCATAACCTTAATGAATTAACAATGTACCTACAGATGGATCCAGTTCCAATCCCTGATGATGAAGATGATTTTGACCTTTTGGCCTGGTGGAAAGCATATGAAACTAAGTTTCCTGTGCTTTCTTCCATGGCCCGTGATATACTAACAATTCCAACGTCTACAGTTGCATCAGAGCAAGCATTTAGTGCAGGTGGGCGCCTTATTAACCCCAGGAGAACGATGCTGTCAAAAGAAACGGTGGATACCTACATGTACTTATGGGACTGGAATCAAGCAGAGGATAGAATACAGCACCTTATGGAGGATTATGAGATAGAAGACGAGCTCTCTGCATTACATATATGATGCAGGCCCTAATGTTAGGGCTTGCGTAGATGCTGAAGCACGTGTCAACAGACACCTCAAATTATCTCCACAGAGATTTCTAACACGAGGAAAACCTCCAAGGGAAAATCCCAACTTTTACTCAATTCCAAATCTGAGATTATCATCTCTACAATGTAATATAAATAGGCAAAGTAAACTTAGGGTCTAAGAAAACCTAATCTAATAATTGAAACTATCCTAATCAAACTAGGAAACCAAATAAATTAGAATACTAATCCTAATTACAATAAAATTAGAAACTATTAACATAAAAATAAATTCCTAAATCTATGTGGGCCATGAGGTCTACGCTACATCATTCTCCCTCACTTGAAAAGAACTCAACCTCGAGTTCGGAATATGTCCACCTGGATCAAAGATCAATCAAACGAACTTTCTATTAGTTGGCTCATCTTGAGTTTGAACACAGATCTTGAAAATGCTGCACATGACACATCCTTTGATTTGACGGTGGAAATGTGTTTAGAGGTACACGGGATTCGTTGGGAACGTCATATGTGGAATTCGCATCATCAAATTGCAATCTTTGACTAAGCAGTCTTGATCTCCTGATTTCCATTGTTGATCCCTAAAGACAAAATCAATTTGAGAGTTTATGTGGGGAATACCAACAACTTGCTCTTCAAGGTCAATTGTAGATGTAGAATCTTCAATGTATAGCTCTAGCTGATCGGTCTACATATCCACTGGCACTTGGATTGAAGTCTGGCTTTGCTGGGGTCTTTTGTGCAGGCCATTTAGACACACTAAACTTTCGAGCTTGATAATTAGCAATGTCCTCAGCTTTGATGGCATGTTGGATGATCTCATCAACATTATCAAAATTCTTGAATGTAAGGATATGTTGTATGTCAATGCGGTGGCTGGGATTTGGGAAGGAGGGTTTTGGACGTAGGACTTCGGTGAGTGGATTTGGTTGGGGATTGGTGGTGGTGACGATGGGGAATGTCAGGGAAGAATGGATGGTGGATGATGGGTAGGCTCCGATCGATGATCGGAGACGGATCAGAGCGTTGTGATCTTCGCTCTGATACCGACTGATGCAGGCCCTAAGGTTAGGGCTTGCGTAGATGCCGAAGCACGTGTTAACAGACACCTCAAATTATCTTCGCAGAGATTTCTAACACGAGGAAAACCTCTCCAAGGGAAAATCCCAACTTTTACTCAATTCCAAATCTGATATTATCATCTCTATAATGTAATATAAATAGGCAAAGTAAACTTACGGTCTAAGAAAACCTAAAATAATAATAGAAATTGTCCTAATCAAACTAGGAAACCAAATTAATTAGAATACTAATCCTAATTACAATAAAATTAGAAACTATTGACATAAAAATAAATTAGAAACTATTGACATAAAATGAGGTTTATAGTTCTTTATTTGTCTCTTGTTTATGGCATTAAATGAACCTTTGTGATTGTTGAGTTTCTCTCCTCTTTTGTGGTTGCTTGTGATTGAGAAGATGTTTGGATTAAATGTTAATGTAGTTTTGATAGGATTTTGGATGATGTTTGTAAGGAGTTTTGAGCTTCTCATTTTGGTGAAGGAATGAAGCTCAAAAGTGTTATAAGAAGAGGCAGAACTGTCCCAGAATCAGTTTCTGGACAATTCGCTCGAGCGAACTTGACAGATCGCTCGAGCGACCTATCCAAAAAAGGGTCTGAACCATTCCAGTAGACAGTTCGCTCGAGCGAACCCTCCCAGAACCCTCACAGAAACTCGTTAGTTTGAGCGAACGTATTGTACGCTCGAGCCAACATGTCCGCTCGAGCGAACCCCATATCTGCTCGAGCGAACTTCTTGTCCGCTCGAGCGATGGAAACTGTTCATCTGGGACTATTTTGGGGACAAAAATAAAATGTTTAAATGATTAAGAAAGGTTTGTTGGGAACCCTATTATGACAGAAAGACTTATAAACATTGTTTGAGAACATTCGAGAAAGAAATCGCGTCGCAAAGATTCATTGTATGCTTTGAAATGACCAAGGAATATAAGGAGCCCGGAATGTCTCCAAACTCAAGGAGTACCAAGTTAATACTAAAATCGACAGACGGGAACCCTATTTACCTTGATCAAATTTTGAATCCCCGATACTTGTCTCGAAATTCATGATTTATGATTTATCATTCCCGAAAATACTGAAATTACAATTGTAGCATTTTCCTAGTCCCGATATGCACTTTTTGTTTGAAATGATAATTGTGCCTTTGAGCACCCCATCGCGCCCGTTTATATAAGTGAATCATATGTATTTTGTACATGTCTTGATTTCTGTTATTTGACCTATGAGTCGGCACCACTAAACTTGGATAACCTTGTTGGTCTAATCCACCGACTTGGAGATCCCCCTCTTGTCCCGCCAGCTGCAGTTTGGATCCCGCTACCCAATTATTACCGTGATCTTGTCCCGATACCGCAGATTGCTACTGTGGTTCCCGATGCCCGGCTCACTACCGTGGTCATGTCCCGTATTATTATATATGTATATGAAAACTTTTTTGTACCTCCTCACTTCGGTGACTGAGGTCAACATCCCGATATGCTCTTGTCACTTCGGTGATAGAGGACTTAGCTTTATGTGGATGTCATCTTACTTGTTTCCGGATTTCCTTGGATACCTTACATGTTTTATATTGCATATTGTTTTCCAGTAAATGATTGTTCTGTTTTATGAAAGTTATTGTTTTAATAGGTTTAAATGTATTTTCAAGGTGAATTTAATTATTGTTTTATCTTTTCACCCACCTGCCAAACCGTTGTGTTTGACCCATTACTTTGGTACTCAGGTCTCATCGTTGGTTATCCTGAGGAAGAGCATGAGGAAGCGGTCGGAGAACCGCAGCGAATAGTTGAGTGGCATGCCGATGATGTCGTTTAGACATTTGGATGTCCAAGTCACGTAACATTTTGGGTTATGGTTAACCATGCTTTTGGGATACTTATTTTGTTTATATTGGCCTTTGTTGGCCTCTATTTTTGGGGAATGTAATTAAATGATCTTTGGTATAAACTTTAACTTACTTTTGGGAAATAGCTAATGATCATTGCTCATTCTAATACTTGTTATAAATGTGTCATCAGTCAAATTATCTTTAATATGAATGTATGAATTAGATTTGCTACACGCTTCCGCATTCAAAAGAAATATTTATGTAGTTATGATATCCTCACCACGGACACCTGTGGGAAATCACGTATACGAGTGGCATCTTTTCATTGACTCGTATACGTATTGGTTAAAATAAATTCATGGCATTGACAACCGTTCTTTAATTTATTATCATCATCAACTAGTCCCGATCCCGGATTAGGCCCGCTTAGTGACCCAGTCCGGGGTCGCGACATGGATCTTTGGTATGATGAGTCTAACATTTGATCCAAGAGGACATTGGAGCAACTTGCAAACTCGAGGACGAGTTTCCTCTAACCGGGAGGGAATGATGTAGATCCGAGTGATGCAATCCGATTTAGTTTCTTAATATTATTAATGAGTTGTAATTAGGCCTAGATTTCAATTTCTTAGGATTTCTTAATTTTATTTCCTAAGTTGGTTATTGATGAACATTCAAAAAAAAAAAAAAAAAGTTGGTTACTAACTACTTTCCTAGTTTGATTATGAGTCTTAGCCCATAAGTTTACTTTTCCTATTTATATGGCATTGTAGAGATAAAATTCTTGGAGTCTAAAAATTTATAGAATTTTATGGGATTTATCCGTTTGACGTGTATCCTCATGCGTGTGAAGGTACCTGTGGATACCTATTATAGTGCTTCAGCACCTTTCATGCAAACCCTAATCCTAGGGCTGCATCAACCCCACAATACAATAGTCCCATGCAAATTCCAATACATACAAAGAAACTAAAATGATGAGTTGTGCTAAGTGTGCCCCGTAATCTGGACAAAAAAGACATAGATTGTAGAATGGTGCAAAGTAAAAAGTACATTGGCGAATAGTTTAGTCCATAGAAACTAGTCATTAACATGAATGAGAGTGTTGTGAGGTTCATAGCTTTAAATCAAATCCTATATCAATCAACTAAACCTTTGAGATTATGCATTGCTTCCAAAAAAATGTGTTTAAAGAAATTCCAACATGCAGTAAAAATTGGGCATACAGAATCATGACTTATAGTTACACTAACAATATATCATGATAAGAGCCCGTGACACTGTGGAAGGTCTCACTATTGTAACCTTCAGGTTTTATGTTAATGTTACCAATCCAAACAAACAAACAAACAAAGAAATAAATAAATAAATAATAACAATCTCTCGTGCCAATAAGTAAACCCAATAAGAATCTACTCAAACAAATAGCACAAGATACAAATTTAAGGGGTTATCCTTAAGTTTGTTCATGAAAAATAGAGAAATAACATGGTGTTTAAGCAACTAAGCATTTATGTGCTAACTTTGAATCACCTACTCACTAGTACCATATCTATATCATAGTTGCCAATTTCGTTCCGATCTGGCCGGAATTGGCCAGAACATTCCGGAATTAACCTTGGGCGGAACGGAATGGCCCCCTAAAAGTTTTCGGTCCCAATTCCAGTTGTTCCGACTCCAAATCCGGACTGATTCCACGCCATTCCTGCCAAGGTTTCATACTTCCATTCATATGCAGTGAAAACTAGAAATTGGTCAATTGTAGAGTGTAGTTTCATTTAAGTGATGTTCCAAAAGCTTAAGCTCTTAGGTGAAAGGCCCATACAGGTAATATTAAGACATAACAAGCCTATTACTTAGGCGATGTGGGATGTGGGACTTCCCAACACTCCCCCTCACGTGCAAGCCCAACAGATTTCATGGACGGGCCTGTCACGTGGGCTACACAAGAACAACAGGATCAAAACCCGCTCTGATACCATGTAATAAACCATATATCAACCCAAAAGCTTAAGCTCTTAGGTGAAAGGCCCATACAGGTAATATTAAGACATAACAAGCCTATTACTTAGGCGATGTGGGATGTGGGACTTCGTATGCATTTTTAGTATTATCTTAGCAATCAGCTATTTTTTCAATTCTAGGTATTCTTTTAGATTTATATTTGTTTTTTTCATTTTTCAATCACATCTTTTCTGGAACAGAATACGGGAATTGACCGGAATGCAAAAACACTCCACTACAAACGGTCAAACTGGAACGGAATTGACAACTATGTTCAATATCAGTTACGTCAATTATTTTAAAAAATAAGGGGTAATTCATCTGTGTTTCCAGCCTTATAGAAGCCACTCACTGCAACATAACTCTTTGACTCACCATGTTGTGGGATCTCAAGAAACTTGTTGGGTAAAATATTCCCATATGCTGCTGTAACACAAACTTCTGGCTTTAGAGCCTTTAGATCAGCTAAGAATGTTTCCTGCACAACAACTAGCATTTTCATTGACGAAGGAACAGAAAAATGAGAAAGAACTGCTAAAATAATGGTGATGGCATTCACACACAAGAAAATATTTAAAATGTAACATAACTGCCTTTATTTTACTAGATGGTAATGCCAATATTTGACCTTGCAACTTGACCATACGTGTACAGTTTATGATTAAGTTTAATTACATGGGTGGCTGGGTCGGTAATTTTGGTGGTAGTAATACAGTTGGTTTGAATGCTTTGGCAGAAGAGATGCCTGTCCCTTCCTCCATGAAATAAAAAACATTAGGTGGCCTACTATGTTTCTTTCTTCTACCACCCAGATCATTATCAGTGCTGGTTGTTGACATCGTTGTAGGGCACATAAGTCAAAACAACGAAATCCCAACTAATGTGAGGTTGCATATCCATGATCTCCCAATTTCCAAATGAACGAAAGACCAGATAACCATCGATCATGCCAAGTTATAAGAAAAACAACAAAAATTGAAACCTGGGTACAACTAAAAATGCCATTAATACATTCCTGTATCATAGGCTCCTCCTACTTTAAAGGCAAATCATTCATACATATTACATATCTAAATAAATCTCAGTCATCTTTTGAGAAAAATAAAAAGAAAAGATATACACCTTTAATCCAGTGGTGGTTTTCATGATTATGATTATAGTAAACCCTTCAAACATTTAAACAGATAAAAAGTTGCTACTGTTTGGACCATTTAGAAAGAAAGACATGAGAGGATTTCCAATTTTGTAATGGCATCTTGAGGACATTCTATCAGCTATGATTTTGTTGGTGCCATACTTCAAACTCATAATTAGATGATATCAAACACAGCTATGATCCTGAGAATTAGCAAATGGGCAGCAGTTTGTAAGAAGATGGACTGTGTGTTTTTGGATAACATTCTTCATAATTGAAAAGTGTCTATGGAGAGTGTGGTCATACTAAGACAAGAAAGTTAAAAGGGCTGTGTCCTTTTGAAGGCTATCTCAAATTTAATGTGGATGGGGCAGCTAGAGGTGAGCCGAGTCCCACAGACATTGATGGGGTTCTTGCTATCTTGGAGGTTTGAGGACTAATGTCCCCTCTTCCTCTACTTTTTTTTTTTTTTTTTTTTTTTTTGAATGGATGTCCACTATTTTCATGAAGTGCTGATTGTGAAAAGTGACTCTTTAAATGCTTCTTGGATTTCTAAACCAGCTAAGGATCCTTAGAAGTCCACCACATTCTTATGGAGTTAAGTCATCTATCATCCTCTCTTGAAGTAGCGTTTGGTCATGTCATTCAGTCCACAAATGATATGGTAGATTAGTTGGCAAAACAAGGGAAATTCGATTACATCTTTGTTCTTTGTTGTTTTGTTTTCTTAAATATAAGTCTCATTTATACCATGTTTTTGGTGGTTTTTCTTGTCTTGGCTTTCTGTTCAAAAAAATTCACTCTTACCAATTAAAAATGAAAAGGATAAAATACATATCATTTTAGCAAAACGAAATGGGAATAATAATTCTAACGCCATTAGCAAAAATATTCAGCAAAGAGCTTTACCTCCCCAGCTCGTTCAGGTGTGAAAATGAGATCACTTGGGAAACCTTTGTCTAGAGCACGTTGGGCAACCGGGGAAGGCATTAGCTTTCTCCCTCTATCCCTTGCAGAAGGTGGTTGTGTGACAATAGCTGCAAGCTATACTAAATAAATTAATTCAAAATCTGACTTCAGTCCTGATTAAAAAGCATTGAACAAAGAATTCCTAACTATCATCATCATCATCAAAGCCCTATCCTGCTACATAGGGTTGCTTTTTGAACCGTGAGTCCACTTTTCTATTAGTAGAACTCAAATTAGAGTATGGAAAGTTAGTTTATAGCTGACTGAATGCCAATAGAACAAAGTGCCAATAACTGAAAAGCATCCCCAAAGACATTATTCATTCAGAGGACCATATACTATCACAGTTTGAGAAATTGAACCCAAACAATTAATCAACGTACTAGTTTTAAACTCAGTATGTTCACCTCAACTCCCTCTGAACACCATCAAATGCACATGTAAAAATAAAAATGAAAAAAAAAAAAAAAAAAACTCATGCAATAATAGACCACTGTACCATACACCGCGCTCTCTAGAGTGAATTTTATGGCTCTGTGATTGTCCTTCGCAAGGAATGTCAACCATCATTTTTAGGATTCACAAACTTTCGGTACAGTGGATAACCATCTTTGTACTGAGCATCTCATGTGGTAGCAATTAGGGTTGCATCTTTGCGGGCGTTTGATATAAGTGGCAATCATCAATTTAAGTTTATCAGTGCCCCAACCTTTTATTGCCGTTCACTTATCAATATAAATCATGGTACCAAGTTCAAGTAAACGCGATTGAGAAATGGTCAAACACTTGATCAGCAAGGGAAGTACATTTCCAACCCAAGAACTAAAACTTTCAGAATGCCAGAAAAATACAAAGCGGTGGGGAAAAGGAAATTTCATTAACTTAACAGAAGATCTTCAAAGGTCACCCACAATAAATCAGTATCAATAAGAAACCCATTGGTTCTTCTTGCCAACTAACTGGAAATCTTCTTACCATGTCATGCATACACAAAACCCATGTGAAATTTCCTATAGAATACATTTCTGTAATAAAACCCGAAATTCCCAAAACCCCAGAAGCATTTGGAAAAGACCCATTTCGTCAGACACCCGGAAATGCATTTCTTTTCAGTTCTAACAAGAAAGGGGACTTCGATGAAGAGGATAGGACGAGATACCTGGAAAATGGAATTGGGCTCTCTAGAAGCATTGAGGAGAACGTCGAGAACAGATGCAGAGACCTGGAAACGTACCCATGAGAATGAATAGAAAGTGAAGAAGATGAAAAAGAGAGCCAGACAGAGAGATGTAAACCTGTGGAGAACCCATGAAGACAAGCTGTTTTTTTGTCCTCGTTGGGTTAAGAGAAGGAGCTCCATTGCAGCAGAAGCAGCGCCGGAAGAGCACCGCTGAAGGCATCCTTTTCAAAAAAAAAAAAAAAATGGCTCTGGGTTTCATTCCCTTTCCCTTATCAAAGTGGAATCTTTTCCACCAAAGCCAAAGCTCGGATCTAAATAATCCAGACTGTTCAAGAAGAATCTCATCCCTTTCTAATATATAATTTTATTTCAATTATATAAAAATATAACCCACTGAAAGATTAATCACATGATTAAAAATGTGATTGGGCACAGCGGTGCAGGTGTGAAATTAATCACATTTACATCATGGGAAATTCTGAAAGCACTGTGGATTTTTCTGAATACACGCACTTAAAAAAAATACACATGACGAAAATACCCATAAGTTCCGTGCATATCTCATGTGCGCTGGTGAAACATTCACCAGCGCACATGAGATATGCACGGAGTTTCTCAGTCATGCACCTCTTTATGTGTATGGGGTTTCATAGCAATGCACCTCTTTATGTGCACGGTTCTGAAACTCCGTGCACTACACCCGCGAGCGATACACTCAAAGAAAGAGGAGAAGATGGTCGCCGGTGATGGTGGTGCAAAGAGAGGAGCTCACTGGTGATGGGGCGGCCATCGGGGTTCAGTCGCTGCAGGTGGGAGAGGAAAGAAGATGAGAAGAGAATAGGAGAAGAGGAGAAGAAACCGCTTAGCTCACCGAAGGGAGAAGAGAGGGGGGCTCACCGGAAGGAGAGATGGTCACCGGTGATGGGGCGGTCAGCAGGGTTCGCTCGCAGCTAGTGGGAGGGCAAGAGGAGAGGAGAGGAGGGTATTTTGGGTTTATTAGGAAAGTGGGTGTGTTCGACAAAACATGTGAGTGCAAATAGAATTTCCCTTACATCATTTGCTTAATTGAATGGTGGGACCCGCCAATTGAATGCGAAACTGAGGATATATCCATTGAGGGGATAGGATTCGCCTTAAACGGACCACATTATAAATATGTGGGCCTCGTGATGGAGTTCTCGGCATGTGTCACACGATCCCCTTTAATAGTTACGATTGGGTTTCTGACTCTTCCCCCAAACTGATCCGCCTTTGATGTGAGGCACATTAGGATGTGGGGTCCACTTGGGTGCAAGCCAATCACTCTATGGAGCAAATTTTTCCGATCACACTTATATCCACCATAAAAGTGGTAGAAATGTTGATGTGTAAAATTAAGTGGTTTGAACCTTTTTCCGGCTTGAAGTAGGTATTATTCCCGCTTATAGAAAACAAGAACTTGACCTACAGTACATACAAAATTTACATCAAAGAGGATTCTTATACATCTATATCTATTTAGGCACATCAAAGAGGATTCTTATACGTCTACATCTATTTGGGCATGGTGCTGATTGACTCTTATAGTAGCCTGGCAGTCCGTCCCTATTGCTCTTTATGGGATCCCATCTTTTCTTTTGTAAAACTTTTCTTCTTTGGAATACAATTACTTTTCTTTCCCAAAACATATATGGGGAGGGAAAACTAAAAAAGAGACCATTAGCTATTGGGTGCATATTTTTCTAAGAGGGCATTGATAAATGTAGTTAATATTTGGTCCAAAGATATAATGCTCGAGGAACAACTTATAGTATTCTTGTTCATAATCGATTGTGATGCAGTCAATTGTCTGGCTCAAGAACATTTTCAATGTTCCAATGAAGTAATCAGCCTTTGTTTGTACACAATGCATATATGATCCATCAAGCAATATTGCACTAGAAATTACAAAAAAAAATACACATTTGTACCCTTTTTTAAAGTAAACAAATAATTTTTTTCGTTTAAACAATGAGCATATTTTTAATTTAATAAGTTTTTTATATTATATAATACAATTCAACAATGAGCATGCTATTAATTTAATAAGTCTTAATATTATATAATATAAAATTATATTGGTTCAATTGATAGCACGCATATTTCTATCTTCATTGAGTCCCATGATCAGGCATTGTAATAAATTGACGTGGATTTTATCACAAAATGTTATTGCTACTTGTACTTTAGATTTGAAGTACTTCATTCATATTCAAGTTGGATGAGGTATTCCACATCACACGCTATTGTTAAGAGTTGGCAAGGAAGATGACTTCAAATTACAAAAACATATATAATCTAAACTTCTTTCGAAAATGCACATAGTTTCATTTTTTGTTAATCAAAACAATATCATTTAAAGGAATTTGCTTGTTGGAATCGCAAGGTCCCGCTAACATGTATTAGTGTAATTAATTATATTTGTAGCATAATTAATTATATTTAGTTGTTAGTTTGGTAACTTAGAGGGTATTAGATTTGTTTTTTTAGTCAAAATAGTGTTTTAGTTCATTTCAAGAGCTTTTGGGCCTAGTTTGACATATTTGGAAGCTTATTTGTAAATTTGGGAAATCCTATGGTGTATTTTCAATTTCAGAAACTTCACAATTTTCGGTCCAATAGATAGAGCTCATGATTCGCGACTTACGTGCAGAACCAACCCCTTCCAAGGCTCCAAAAGTCCTGTTTTTCACTAATATGCATTGGGAGGCCATTTCTTGTAATTTCAAAAAATTCACTAAAACCCCTTATAACTCATTGATCCCTTTTTCTCCACTTCATTTCTTGCACAGCTAAAATCCATCTTCTCTTCCTTTCTTTTTCTTCCTTCTTACTTCTCCATTTCTCCACCAAACCTTATTGCCAAAGGCTAGATCTCCACCATCTTGAGCTTCTCTTCGTTGACATCATAATCATCTTCCCCAACTTGCCCTCCCTTGAGCGTGGTGACGACCACAACCATATGGCAGCAGTGATTTGTCTTCCTCAAGCTTCCAATTCATACAAGGTAAGCTTCATTAGCGCTTTTCCTTTCCATTTGAATCAATTTAGATCATTTATGTTGCACATAACGTCTAATACCTTCTCCCCTCTTGTTTTCCCCAATCTAGTACCCTAGGATTGTAAAGATTTGGGGCTTTTGATCTTAGGGCGTGCTGGTGCGAATTAGAGGTTTGAATAGCAACTTCTCGTGATTTGGAACCCAATATAAGTAAACTTTGTGAGCATCTTTTGTGTTGTGCTATGTTGAACATTTTGATTTTTTTTTCCATGCTCGGACCTATTGGAAAGCTCTGTTATGGTATTTAGAACTGAATAAAATGTATAAGACCCCAACCCTTCTTAGTTGTAATTAGCATTAATTAATCTTATTTAGTGGCTAAATAACTTGGATTTAGTGTTAAGTTAGTAGTCGAGTTGGTTTTGTTGCGATTAGTTTTAGTTTCGGCTTAGAAAGGGTAGAATTGTCAATCGGACATTATGGGGGTTATTTTGGGTATTCACAAAATAGGTCAAATTTTGGCTCATTGGACTGCTTAAATTATTTCAAGAGACTTTTATAGGTCCCCAACCCACTCTTTTTAGTACTTTTCTCACTTTAGTGGAGAGGACATGAGCATCATTTTAGAATTTCTTGTCTTAATAAAAGGGGCTGCCATTATTCTTTCTTTCTTCATCTCCTTCCCACCCATTTAACTCCAGACAAAAATGAACAGCAACCATTCAACCACTCCTCATCCTCGCTCTTTTCTTCATCAAATCGTGATTTGGATCCACGAGAATTCCTCCTCAAGACCTAGGCCATACACTTTTCTTCCCATTCCGAGCCCCGTGACCTCCTTTGGCGACCAAATATTCTTCGTTTTGACACCAATAGGTAAGCTTTCGTTTCCTTCTCTTAGGGGTCGTTTGTCAATTTCACATGTGATGTGGTAATGGTCCACATGTGTAAATAATTCACATATGAGTCATTTTCATATGCAAATGAATCACACGTAAAACATAATTTCCATTGTTTGTCATTCTCAGACCTCTTCAAATGTGGATTTGAGTGCCTCAAACTGTTCACATGCCTTTCGTGGTTTTCAACAAAATTTGAAAAATTCAGGATGAATCAAGTGATGAGATTCAACCCACTAGCCATTATTGGCATTCTAAAGAGGAATAAGGCATCAGATTGGGGAGAAAATGCCAACATAAATCAGAAATTGAATATCAAATAGTCTTGACATTTTCGTGAATATCTCACAATCCATGAAGAATTAATGGATGAAAATTAAGCCACTAGTTTTACTTGGCTTAATGAAGATAATGCACGGTTTAAATCTCGTTTTAGAGGCCTAGATAATTCAAAGTTTTGAAAAAAGGGACATTTTTTGTACTCGTAGAATACACTATTGCTAGTGTATGCAACCAATGGTTCATGCATTTTTCGAATATTTCTCAAGATCCTTGATGAAGAAACAAGTGAGATTTTACCCCATAGCTGTAATTTGCCTTATAAAGAGGATTAATAGTTCGGATCCTGAAAATGGGGCACACAAAAGTCTATAAATTCATATATAATGGTTTGGACTTTTTCATAATCTTCTCACAATCTATAATGACCCAATGGCTGAAATTTGATATTAGAGCCGTTTTTGGACTTGTTAACATGACAAATGGTTCAGATCATGAAGTAGGAACCCACTTTAATAAATAAGTAAAAAAAGAAACATAGTGATGGGCATCGTCATGTGTTTTTTTACTATAGCAACGCTTTTTCTAGAGTAGGTTTGAGTCGGTTCACACTTCAATAGGTGGGAAAAATTGCGGGTAGAAATGCACACTTTTTCACATCACATTTTTACACCTAATATGTAATTCGGGTAGACAAACATGACGATGTGAAATGGTTACACATCAAGCCCCATTTACATACATAAATGGGGTGAAACAAACAACCCCTTAGATTTGTACTTTAGGCTCTATCTTCACATTAAATCTCAACATGCATGGCATTTCTCTAACTCTTCTCCCATTTTCCAATTTTTGTAAGATTTTAGGTTGGTTTTGGAGATTTTGGGTGCGGAGAAGAGTGAGGATCTTTTAGTGAGTTTTGGAGCTTGAGACAAGCGTACAATCCATATTTACTCATGGAAGCAAGATACATTTGTTAATTTTGTGTTTTTAGGTTATGTTGTTCACCATTTTAAGCTCAATATGTGTTTGGAATCAATGCATGTTAAAATGAGACTTTATATTATGTTTCAGACCTTTAAAAATGAAGGTGTGGAACCCTTAGGACTAAGGCATTAAAGAGAAATAGCCTCATTAAAGTGCAGTGTTTAGCACTGCTTGAACGACGGCTACAGTGCCAATTGGTGGGTGTCTTGTAGTCCCACCCACCGACTAACAAAAGGGTTGATCGGTGGGTGGGCTGACAGGCCACCCGCTGATTGATAGAGAGTATATGGTTGGTGACCCTAGCCCACATCTGATTAACTTGAAACTCTTCCTTATCGTGCCTTGTGACCTTGGACTTGGGCATAACCTTTGAAGGGCCATTGTAGGCCCCACTTCCTGACCCTTTAGTAGACAAAAACCTCAGTCTTTCGCATATGAACCATAAACATTACAAGAGAATCCCGAATGTTTTTGGGTCTGGGACATGGCCCTCGCACCTCTAACAGAGGCACATTAACCCCAGCGAGCTCAACGCAGAGCTTGACCCACTTACCATTGTTATTTATCACCTGTAAGTACTTAGGTTTTAGTTAGGATGTAGACCTAGACCCCATACTCACAAAAAAAGTTTTATGTATGAGACCTGAAAGTGCAAGCCGTACCAATGCAAGCCTTAGAAAGGCGTTGAATAGCTAATTATAGATTTTAACTTTATGAAGCAAATTAATCCAATTAATCACAAACACAAGTTCACTTAAATTTGCAACACACTACATAACTACCACAATATATAACTAAGTAACAAGGCAATCAAGTGATCAATTGTGAAGTTCACAACAAGTGATATGTGCTAACTACTCAATGATATGCCAATTTTATACAAAGTATTTTAGCACATATGGGTTGTATGCCAAATCAATAAATATATGACTATCTAACACATGTATCTCAAAACTGAAAACTATAACAATGAAGCATAAATTAAAGAAGATAGAGGCACACAATAATATATAGTGTTTCGGCCTTTCACCTATGTCCACTTCCAAGACAGCCATACACCAATGGTCTCTTGACTTCCATTATTAGAGGTTTTCGATATGGGCACCTCAAAAACCTTTACACCTAATTTTTTATATGATCATTTGATCACTAAGGTCTACTCCCCCAACACCTATTTTTTGACACGGTCCACTAAGGTTTACTCCACCACTTTATCTTTTATAGTGGTTCGATCACAAAGGTCTAATCCACTTTGTAATATTATAAAAACTAAAATGACACAAGAACGCTTGCCTCTAAACGATGATAAAGCCTTGAGTGCGCTCTTAACCCTTGAAACCAAAGCTCCAAGCTTTGACTCCTTGTTAAGCTCCTTGGTGATGAAGATTCTCCAATTATGCACAACGGTGATGAAGATTCTCCAATTATGCACAACCAAATGAGAAAGGAGGTTTGGGTGTAGGGTGACTAAGGTTTACCAATGGGTTAGTCCAATCCCTAGTAATGGATCTTTCCACCGAGCACTCTCTAATGAGCTTTGAATACTCAAGGATATGCCTGTAATGCACTTAGAGTGTGTGTAAGTTGGTCTTGAAGGTTTTAATAGAGTATGCCTATGGGGTGCAATCAAACTTCAAGACTATTGACCTTAATACCACTAATCACTCTCTCTTGAGCTTGGAATGTTCTTAGATTTGCCTATGAGGATCTTAGAGAGTAAGTGGAATAAGTATTTTGAAGGCTTGAGATGGGTTTAACTTAGTAGAGGAAAGAACTCTCAAAATCTTATAAAGGTTGGGTGTCATCTTACCATTAAAATGAGCTCAAGTATATATAGAGGAGCTCCCAATGGCTAGTCCATGGTTAGTTGTGAACCCCACAACATCTAGTTTGACTTGTAGTTAAACTAGTGTGTTTGCTCTACGTCTAGCTTCACGACGAGCCGTATGGTACTTACGACAAGCTGTGAAGCTAACTATAAGCTAACCATAGTTAAAAAAACCTTAAAATAATCTAACTTCTGGAAAAAAGAACTGCAAGCTAACCAAGAAGGCCTTACGGTTAGCCGTACCCCTGTTACGGCTAGTCGTGAGGCCTGCAACTAAATAATCATAGTTGTTCATCTTGGCCAATTAAAAACTATTAGTTTTACTTTTTGTGTTGAGGGTTTTAGGGCCTTATTCTTTGTTTGTCTAAGGTTCTTTTACCTGAATAGGTTGGCACATACTGAAGATTATGACTTGATGAAACATGGCCTTTCCAAGAATTGATCTTCTACCTTGAACTTGATTTTCCATTCTGACGCTTCTAGAGGCAATGTCTTAGACTTGACATAGAATTGACGACACTAAGATAATGCATATATGACTATGACACTAATAAGACCAAGAGCAGGTGATGATGGTTGAGTTAACTTTACTTACAGGTTGTTCGGATGCATGTATGGTACAATGCTATGTCGAGGAATGCGAGTGTGGAACCTTAGTTGTCAACCACCATCAAAGCCCTAAGGTAGCAATATGCTACGGATAATTGAGATCCCATGGCAATATAGAAATGATTGGCCTTGTACCTATATGTAGATGACAACCCTACCTTAAGGTTGGTATAGTATATTATCATGCCCTGTTTAGTTAAGTTTCTTGCATCATTGGCATAAATGGACTTAAGTAGCCTTTGTTTGAGGGATATTGACATCCTTATGTGATTATAGATTCACCAAATGATGGACGAGTATTACCAATGGTCAGAACCGCAACTCTTGAAAATAGAAAACTATGGGTAAAACCACCATCCCTACCTAATCCCAAGCCACATCGAGGAGTCTAAAAAGTTTTAACTAAGTCAATCTTGTGAATTAGCACACATTCACATGCCATACTTTCGCCTATGGACTTGACAAGACCCATGATATGGGTAGTTGGTTGGCATGGCTCACATTCATGCAATGCACCCTTCCAAGTAGATAAGGTCCAACTCTTTTTTATCCATTTTGGGGCCAACTCCGGCATATACCAAGATGCTGCCCATTTGAGAGTAGGTAAAGTATGAATGAATTGGATTCCCTAAGTCTCACCTAAGCATATACATTCAAATATTGATCATAGGTCCCCGAGTGCAATGCCTCAATTGTTGTTTTCTATGGGGAGTCGGGATTGTATCCACAGGAAGTTATGTCCACTTTAACTTGTCTTAATTAAAAACTAGTGCTATCCTAGTGAGTCCAGATTGTATCCATAGGGAGTTACGTCCACTTTAACCTGTCTTAATTAAAAACTAGAGTTATCCTAAGAAAAATTGATACAGAAATCCCACTACCAACAAATCTGAAATTGAGAATTAAATTACAATCCAACTCTAAATTTAAAGTTAAAAATCCAAATTAAACCCTAAACTAATGCTAAAACTAAGAACTGCAACACAATAGAATCATTAAACCACCAATGTGATAAAATTAAAATGCATAAAATAAATTCTATATAAATAAAGAAAAGAGTATGGGCTTTAGAATTTCAATTTTACACAGTCAAACTCCATGCTTAGGGCCAAAGAATCAAATTAGAAACCACAACATCAAATATGGTCTGTCACCCCATGTGCCGCCTCGACTATAGAGAGGAAAGTGATTAGGATTATATGTGGAGCTTGTACCCTTACCTTATATGAGGCCTTTTGGTGGGTTGAGGCCCACCAGAAACAAAACCATGAGGTTCATGGGCCAAAGCGAACAATATCATGCGTGCGTGTAGGGTTGGGCATTACACCCCATATAAACACGATATGTTACCAACATGAACTAGGAGAAGAGAAGTGGATGGAGGAGAGTGAGAGTGGGAGTGGGACGTGTGTGTGTGTGTGGTGGTGGTGGTGGTGGGGGAGGGGGGGGGGGGGGGGTAGGCGAGAACATGGGATGTCCGATGGGGGATGACCCTCTATTTATAGTTTTTGCACCTCCTCTTTGGCACAAGTTGTTTCCCACTCGGACTCCTCATCTTGGCTTGACCTCTAAGAAATCTTCTTCTCTTGGCAACAAATTGAATTTGAAAAGGTGTTGTTGCTTATCTTGCAGTCTTGGTAAGCAACTTTTTCCATGTATGTGTGGGTCCCTCTCCATCTGCACAATTGTTATCTCTAGTAGATTTTATAGCACCAACTTCTATAGGCCATATCTTCCTCATTTCAGCTTCAATTGATGTGATCTTAGACTCCATGGATATCTACTTGAAAAGAGCTTTCCAACGGTGGGTAGATTGTATAGATCCAGCACGGTTTGAAAGTTGTGACCATTACAAATTTCTTGCCCCTGAGAAAAATGGAAAAAATTGTGCACGTAAGGGGAATCCCATTTTGGGAGTATGTGGAACCCATGTTGGACATCCAAAGAGCTTTGGAACTCATTCTTGCTTGGTTTTTTTATTATCTTCCCAAATTTGAATGCCTTCCTTGCTTACTTGCTTGACTAATCAATTCTTGAAGCAAACCTTCTAATCTTGGACTCTTTGTTTTGAATTTGAATTTCAAATTGGTAAGCCAATAGCTCCTTTCAAATCTGTATTTTTATTTTTGAAACTTGAGTTTCCACTTTATCTTCTTTCTTTGATTTTTCCTAGGGTTGCAAACGAGTTAGTTTCGGTCCGGGTCCATGGTGGACCTGGAACCGGAACCGTTAAAGAGAAGGTGGAACCGGATTCGGACCCGGAACCGTTTCTGAACTTGTTTCTCGGCTCCGGAATAGGAACTAAAACCATATATGGGACGGGTCTAGATCCGGGTCTTAGTCTAGGTAGAGAATGATATTAAAAAAATATGATTTTTAGGAGAGATTCTCGAAAATTGACGTAATATGTCGAGTCTCGGGTTCACGGGTCCGAACTAAGGTGGAACCGAACCCAAACCCATTTACTTATCGGGGCCTAAATAAGGACCCAGACTCAGTTTTTAACGGGTCAGAACCTTGGGCAATTGGAGAATCAGGGACCCATTTACATCCCTTATTTTTCCAAACTTCACCAAAAGATGCCAAGATAAGGGGGACCCTTGTGTGGGATGTTCACCTTGAAATCCACACCCAAGGTGGACCCAATCTAGGTGTGCCATGTGTCTTGAATTTTTGCAACTCTTCTCTTTTTGTTTGACCTCCCTTTGACTTCTCTCAAGTTTCATCAATGTGGGCCCCAGTTTTTTATGTTTCCTACATGAATTGCAAGAAAAAAAATTCAGCTATAATTTTATGGAGAAAATTCACATTGAGCATGCATGGGACCCTATCATGCTTAATGTTGTACCTATTTTACCAAGTTTCTAAAATAACACTATGGTACCAAAAATAGAAGGCATGCATTAATAAAATAAAAAAGCTAATTGGTGTGTTGATTGGGATGGTCTAAAACCTTAATTTCCTAAAAATCATACAATTCAATGAATTTTGAGTGATTTTGATCTAATATTCAACTTTATGCTCAAATGCATGGAATTATGAGATTGAATGCAATTTCAATGCAAATCGACCTAATTAAGTCCACAAATATACATAAAATGATGACCTAATTTTGTGGACTTGTCAAATATTCACATATTTATACCTAGTTTCATGTGTTCATACTTGCATGATCATGTCTCGTTCATGATTAACATATTTTATGCTCATCTGCTCATGCAAGTTTCATGTTCCAAGTGTGTCGTAGTAACGTTCGTAACTTCCTTGATATAGGGCAAGTGGGTAGACGGTAGAATGACACAGTCTACCTACACAGGAAGAAGCCTGCACATAGGCTTGGATTTGCAGAGTTACCTCTATTCAATTAGTTCTCAAGTATGTTGTGTTCATGCCTTCGGTGTAAGGTTCGTGTCTCCCCTATAGAAAGACAAGTGGGTAGAGTCGAGCAGCCTACCTGTGTAGGAAGGGTACTGTATATGGGCCTAGGAACATAGAGTTACATCCCTCTCGCATGGTTTATGCATATCATCCTCATGCATGTACACAGTCCGTTAGTCATGATCCATGTTTCCATCATTGCTCTTGCATTATGTGCATAGTCTATATTCATGAATGTTCAAGCATTTGTACTTTACGGTTTGTTATAGTATGTATTAATACATGTTCTTATAACCTGTGTTGCTTTATATAGATTCATATTTATGGACTAACTACTTGCTAAGACTATTTCATAATCTGATGATTTTACACTTGGCGTTGTAGGTTACAACACCACTACCGGTAAGCAGGAGATTGAGAAGTTGTAAGAGACTCCGTAGGGCTTCAGGAAATGGAGTGTAGACGATGTGATATGTGCATCGGAATTGACACCAAGAGACACGCTATCACTTGTTGGGGATAGACATTTTTGGATTTTGTTACCATTGTATTGGCCTTTTACTTTGAGATGTAATTAATGCACTTTTGGTATACACAACCTTAACATTTTGGGAATGAAATACCCTATTTTCTTATCATGCTCTACAATTCATGGTTTATGTTGATATATACAATATGATATTATAACATAAGGCCACAGACACTTTTGAAATGCAATTGTATCGCAACAAGGAGTATTAGGGCCCGGGACTGCAGGTCGCGACATGATATAAGCTTCTGCTAAATGTTCACCTAAGTAATGGAATTTTAGCATCTTCACTTGCGAATCATAGGGAATAAATATTATTATAGCACAAAATCAAGGCTTGCACCCCGAGATGTAGATCTTTGTGGTAACTCGGTTTGGGAGCGTAGCAAGATATTTAGGACTTGTACTAGTGTCTGGGACATTCAGGCCCTAGTATTCACGTTGGTTCCAAGACTTGCTCCCTAAGTTCATGAAAGTGGTTATTAATTTTTTTTAGTAATTAATTAGTTAATCTTGTGCATTAGATCAATGGTTGGGTAGTTTTGAAGGATACCGGACCATGTCATAGACATAGAAGGACCTTTTTATAAATTTGGGAGAATATTAGCAGTTGTTTGTGATTTTAGATTTTAGGTTCATTGGATAGAGAGTGTCGTTTTGGGAAACTTTCGTTCTGGGGCAGTACTACCCCTATGGTGTCAAGAATTCCTTATAAATTTATTTGATTCATTTTTAAAGAGAATAGAATTGTTTTGAAAAATTTTAAAACGTACGCACATATATAAACCCCAACCTTTCTTCATTTCATTTCTCTTTTTCATCGATTCAACTCAGCTCTCTTCCTCTTCTCCTTTTGCATGCTCCCAAACGACTAAGAGAATCCATCATTGTAAGTTAGAGATCGACCAACTCAAGAATCTCATCCCAAACATCCAAGGAACTAGTCAACCAAGGGACAATAACTGGAGGGTCGTCACTAAAGTGGTCATTTGGCCATTTTGGCAACCTTAGAGCTTGGTTCACAAGATTTTCCAAGTTCACGAAAAGTGGCCATTTGGCCATTTTGGTGACCTTAGAGCCTGGTTCACAAGATTTTTCAAGTTCATGAAAAAATTACGACATTGAAAGCATGAATCTCATCTTTGAAACTTTCACGGGTTAAAGTAAACTCAAATAATCTTGGAGTGATATCAAAGCTGGAGAGATGATCTATTATAACCTAGTGAAGCCAATTATAACAAAGTGGGTGATAAATTTTAGATTTTGGGCCTTTTTTACCCATATGGTCCTTCTGACCGCTTTTTTTTTATTTAAAAAAAGCCTTAAATGGCATCAATAAGACATAAAATCGAAGGGGTGGCCAAGTTTTATTAAGAAATTATGTATAAAGTGTTGAAGCTATCAAGATAAATCACCATAAAGAGTTCACCATAACACAACTATGTATAGGGGTTTGACCAAATACCTAAATCCACTCCCGACTAGTGTCTCTACGCCCTACCGAAATTCCACTATCAATTTATGCTTTTTAATAAGCTAAGCAATAACCTTTACAATATGTTTTTTTAGGCTAAGCAATAACCTTACACTACGCTTTTTAATAGGCTTAGCAATAACCGTACAATATGTCATTCTACGATAAGCAATAACATTTCCCAACCCTAAGGTTTTTCTCTCTAAAATGTGTCTAAAATATACAACAAGAGATACAATGTAAGCTCAATACAATGCCTCTACAATAGGCGGATTTGAAAGTGAAAAAACAACTCAAACATACACTCTATTGATGCAAAGATGTATGATCGATGTGTGTGAATGATGCCTTCAATCAAATTTAAAATGAAAGCTACTAAATGAATGCCTAAAGCATTTAAAATTTTAAATAACAAAAAGATTTGATTGAAGTGAAATACTAATCACATGTATTTAAAAAATAACTTGCTAATGTATGACTATCAATGGCTCACAAGTTGTATGAAATCTCAAAACTAAACATGTGATTTATGAGCTTGATGTTTCCAAAAATAAATTAGTTTAACTATGTGTTTCAAGTTATGGAAAACAACTAGCTAGAGATTCAACCAAGTATGATAATCATGCTTTAAGAGATTTCAAAGGTGTTGGCAAAGCATAATTCAAAGATACGAGAATTTGATTCTAACTTGGAATGAATCAAATCGAAGAATCCAAAATAATAAATCAACTCAAAATGATGTTCATGTTTTGAATACAACAAATCATAGTTATCATGCTGAAGTGGATTTTACCAATAACTTAAACAAAGCATGAAACATATGATGCGGAAATCAAAGCTTACTTAGAAGATTTAACTTAATGATTCCAAACTTTAGCTTTCCAAATGACCATCTAGCCTTCCTGAGATCATTCTCCTTTCTTTTTCCTCAAAACACTTCAAAGATCCCTCTTAGTTCATTGTTAATGGCCTTAGAATGAGCTCATTTTATATCAAAAGTTGGCCAGCGACTTGTGGTCTGTTGACCTAGTAAAGGGTCCAGTCATTGGGCTCCAACGGCCAAATTTCAAATGGTCGATAAACAACGATCAAAATCTGCAGTGATCCCTGTCGACCGAGGACAGACACTGGCCTGACAGCCAGTTTCCCAAAAATCAGATTTTCCAAGCTTTTTTTTTTTTTTTATGGGAATTTTTGGGCATGGAAATCATGATTGGTTTCATGTTTAAATCAATTCTAAAGTATTTTAAAAAACATGAACATATTACGCCTAAAATGATTTTAAATTTATAAACTCATAGGCACGCATGATTAAAATCAAATTTTCAAGATTGTGCATCCAAGATTTAAAAAATCCAAAACATGCATGAAAACTCAAGTTTTAAAAGTTATAAAACGATGCACGAGTAAATTCAAGATTTCAAGTTTTTCAAATCAATGAATAATTGAAAATCCAAATGATGATCAAATGAATCTGCATCTATCAAATTGCAACACACAAAATCTCTAACAAAAACAACATCAAAATGACCCGAAATGAAGGAAAAAACCTTTAATAGCTCATAATTGCATATGATAAGATTGGATTGTTTTCAAAGGATCAAATAGCTAACACCAATTTTTTTGAGGCTTGCCAATGACAAGTCTCAAAATATCCTCAAAAGGCCTTGAAATCAAAAGAGGAGCCTCCACCAATCAGAAATAAATGTTTTATGTTTCAAATAAGCCTTAGATAGTGACTTTCAAACTTTGTTGACACCCCCTATATTTTAGGATTTTTGGTGACCTCGGGAGCCTTTGGTATTTTTGGAAAGCTTTAAAGTCACCAATGGGCCATGCATCTGGGCTCAATAAACTTTATGGATGATGCATTAGGATTTTATGAGCTTTAAAATATTGGGTCTCACTTTTAAGGTGTTCGGATAAACTTGAGTTGACATTAAGAGAACAATGTATATTTTTCATGCCAACACCATCTGAATGGATTCACAGTAGTTGGATTTTCTTAACCTTTTGAATTGGTTTTATTAATTTATTGGCTAAGTTGGTGCTAACTTAGTTAAACCCGGTTTGGCAAGTCTTATCTCTTTGAGATAGATATGTTTGAAATAGATCTATTTCAAATAGACCATTTTACAAATAGACCGTTTGGTAAGATATGCAGTGTATCTGAATGAAATCGAGCTATTTAAAATTTCTTGTTTGGTAACATATAAATAAGAACTTATTACATGGGCATTTATTGACTTTGTTTTTTAAAAAGGTAATTTAGTAGACAAATTCAATGAGGCATTCATTATAACTTTTTTTTTAAAAAAATTAAGGCTCATGTAAAACTCATAAAATGAATTCTAGGTATCATAAGATGATAATACGTTAAATTTATTGCGACAACAAGCTAACTTGGTCAAATCTCTCAAATGGTCTAAGTGTGTCAAAATATACATCATCAAAATACATTTTACAAAAAAAAGGATAATACAAGATTTTAGTTACTTACAATCATTTATTAAAACACAAAAAAAGGGAAATAGTCCAACAACATAATTATTGAATAAAGGCATTTGTTATTGCATCTTTAACTAATGACATCTCCATTTGGTCTTCAACGTTCTTAAGATGTACTGTTATAATAATTATTATTCAGCTTCAAAGTTATGCCTTCATTCTCATATTGATGAAAGAGTGCATCTGTAATAGCTTCTCTGTTGATATAAGTTGTGCACTCTCATTGCAGCAACTACTATACTTCATTGTACAAGATATGAGTAAGGAGACATCCTTTTCAAAATTGAAAAATGAGCTTTGAGCTTTTAATACTCCAAAAGAATGCTCTATCAAAAATGAATATAATTGAAATGCTCCTTCCTATCACGAGGACGACCATCACCCCAAAATCTGATAGGCAATACCAAATATTACGATATGGAGCAAGAAAATCACACATATTTATGAACCCAACATCAACAATATAATATTTATCTAAAAAGAGAACACATCTATCATTATAGAAAATGTGTTTTGAATTATAATTTTTCAATTAATATATACTTTGTGGGGCACATGAAAATTTTAATTTTGGTTTATAAATGGTGTCAATTAAGATGTATGAATCATGTGCAGTTCCTTCCCATCCATCTATAACAAGGTGAATAACATGTCAATTGAGCAAGCCGCCAAAACATTTTGCATGCATTCTCCTTTTCTTTCTTTGTAAGGCACTTGGTTCTCTACGGGAATCATGGCATTCACAAGTGTGTCATCTATTGCCCCAACACAACCCTTAAGAAAAAGGCATAATTATTTAATACGCCAAGCTAATTATGGAAAAACACATGTAATGTATTATTAATGATAAAATCATACCTTAAAATATGGATAAAATCGAGTATTGTGAAACATTTTCTTTGATGTTTGGTTGTACGAAGGAGGTTTTATAATATCCATCAAGAAGTGAATTATTGCCACCAAAACAACATGAAAGTGACGATTGATAGTTTCTTTTGAGTGTTGAGATCTATCTTGCAAAATCCTATTTTTATGATTTTACCCATTTGTCACTAAAAATATAGCTACTTGCTACTCCACACAAACATTTTGACTATCTTCAAAAAGCCTTTTTTTTTTATACAGTGTCGCGACTTCGGACTGAGGACCGGGCCCCACAATGTTGATTGTTGAGATAAGATAATTTCCCACAGATTTCCGCGGTGAGGATTCCGAGACACGGATATCTAGCTCACATGATCAAGTATGCGGAAGCGTGTAGCAAATCACATCACAACAAGTCATGATTAACAATTCATTCAAGTGCACGAGTAAGATAGCATCAAGACTAAGATATCATAAGGAGAAAATATAAACTGACATTCCCATCATAGTTCAAGTTATAAGATTAATCAAAAGTATGTTAAGTTTGTTACATCCCAAAATAAGAGGCCAACAAAGGCCAATACAATGCAAAAGTTTAAGAGAACCCAAAACGATGAATTGAAACTCAAGATCCCGCCCGACGTCTAGATGACGTCGTCGGGCTACCACTCACGAGCTGGGGTTGGCTCAACAGCCTCCTCCTGGCACTCCTCCTCAAAGGCAAAGCCTCTTGCACCTGGGCACCAAAATAACAAGTATCAAACACAACGGTTTGACAGGTAATCAATTTAGGCATGAACATGGAACAATAGACATTTTAAAGAAATATTACTAAACAAATCTTGCTAAGTTTGAAACAAACACTTAACCGAGGTACATCTCGAAATTACGAAACAAAACTAGCATGAATACATAATTATATCATGAATAGTTAATCCACAAAGAGCCCATCATTTCTTTATCATATATAATGAAAAGAGCAAGTATGCACAACAATCACGATATACATAGTATACACAAGACACGATTCCCACAAATACGGGATTCCGGCCGCGGAACCGGACATGCACGATGTGTAATAAAATACACGACCAATCTGCAGATAGTTCACATGTTTAAGGACCCTCGGATAGTGGATCAGACTGAAAGGGCAGTCCAAGCTCAGTGGTGTTCACTTGGATTCATGAATGCACAAAACACGCGAAGCACATTTTAGAAACAAATGGGAGAAATCACTTTTCGGAACGAGACATGACACGACTAGCAAAATGCATAATTAATATGCATAACAAGCTTATGAAGTGATTCCCTTTGATTCCTAAAAACAAATCTTCAAACGAGCTTATACTTGAATTTCAAAACAAGTGTACGATGATATTCATTGTATCAAAACTAAAACACGAGTGCAAGGTCTATCAAGTACATGTAAGGACCTCCGATTGACACTTGTATAATTGAGACCCAAATGTAGGAATTTAAAGAAGATTGATGCCCCCAAAGTTAAAAGACATTTCAGGTTATCAAGTGTACAATATCGGGCTAAAGGTCCCTTAACATGTTCTAGTTTTCACTCTTACAGAAATTCTTCAAAAAAAAGACATTTTGCTAATTTCGGTCAGCTTGCGGTCACCTGTCGGCTAGCCGCAGGTGGGATGTGGCGGCTAGCCGCCAGCTAACCGACAAGTTGACCGCTGGAAAGCAGGTTTCTGGAAATGAAACCGCCAATTCCGGTTGGTTCGCGATTAGCCGAGGTGGAGTGTGACGGTTAACCACCAGGCTGACCGCTGAGATGCAGGCTTCTGGAAAAGGAACCGCACAATTCGGTTGGCTCACGGTTAGCCGAAGTGGGGTGTAGCGGCTAACCGTCATCTGACCGCCGAGCTGACCGCCAGGCACGGGCAGTGCATTTCAAGTCAGATTTTCACATTTTTTCTCCTCTTCTTCTCATTTCTGAAGTAGCTGCACTTCCCTGAGCCATCATGCTCTCCAAGGGATAAATCCACATTTCAAAACCATTCACATTCACAACTAATCCAAACACTAAGTTTCCATTTGTCATCAAGACAAGAATTCTAAAATTTAAATGAAATAAGGGTTTACAATCAAAAATAGAATCTCAAGATTAACAATGTAATCCACAAACACGCATGCAACATTAACCCAAAGAGATTACTTGCCTTGCCCAAATGCTAAACAAAACTTCTCCTTCAAGCACACTAATCCAAGAGCTAGTCAAGACTACAAAAACCCAAGAAAATCATTCAAAAATCATCTAAAAAAAATGCAAACAAGAAACCCATTTCAAAATGGGTGTTAAAAGATAGAAAATCAAAATCCTTAGGAGTCAAAAGAGTTCCATTGAAGATAATGGGCTAGAGCTCTTACCTAGAGATGCACAAACAAGAAGCAAGGAAGAAAATGGAGAGCTTGTCCAACTAGGGATCCCAAGAAAATGATATCAATAGAAAACTTAGGATGAGATGAAGGAAATGGTAGTCTTAGAATTTCTTTTGGAGGTCTCTAGCTCATGCATTCAAGAGGAGAAAGAGAAGAGGAAAAAGGGTTTTCAGCCCTAGGTCATGAGAGTTGCAGAGATTTGGCAAAGGATAGAAAAAGGAAGAAGGGAAAGTGATTAAGTAACTTTGCAAGTGGGGCCCAATTGTGTCAATTCTTGCATGGATGAAAACATGATCTTGCGGGCCACGGATAAAGTTGACGAAGAAGGATAAAATGATCCTTGAAATATCTAGTTTCCAAAAAGTATATTTTTGACACGGTTTTGAGATTTCGAAAAGTGTGTCCAGATTTTGGTGTAAAAGGACAGTTTTACCCCTTTTGGGCCAAAACTTGGGTTTCTAGGCTTCAAACACAGACGAGCTAAACACAGAAGTTGTAGACAATCATAAATCCATTCAAACGAAATCAAAATCACGATTAACACAAAAACCATCACGATCCTCCCAAGCTTGCACGTACACTTAGGCCTTTCTGAGTATGTCTAACTAATGTAAAACGTTCTCAAAATTCTCAAAGCTATGTCCAGCATTAAAACTAATTATATCCTAACCCAACAGTAACTAAACCCACTTATGACTAAGTACACACTAAGAATACACTAATCGGGTTAATCTTGGGTTGGGGTTTGACATACACTGCACACAATCGTTAAAAATATATATATATATATTTCTCCATGTGAAACAACTCTAAGCATTGTCTTCGGTTAACATTTAGAATGCCCTGAATGAAAACATGACTTGAGAGAATTGAGGTCCTATACGACTTCTTAAATAAAAATATTCCTTGCTTATTCAAAAGTAATAATGCCAGAAACTTTATTAATTCTCGCCTCCTTGGTTTCATGATAACTACTAGCATTTACGATTATTAGTTATTTTTTTATCTACAATAAAAAAAATCACAAGTGAAAGTCCGGGATCCTAACCCTAGAGGGGGGGGGGGGTGAATAGAGTGATCTACACTTAATGACTAATTATGGCTAATTTTAACTTCTTAACAATTAACTAGTCACATGTGATGATAAACAAACAATATGCGGAAGCTTAAACAAATCAATCACCACAAAGCAAACACCACTATACAAGGATTTATAGTGGTTCGGCCTCAATGCCTACATCCACTACCGGCTTGTGATCCAACACCCCACCGGATTTCCACTATTTATGCTTTTGAAAAAGGCTAAGCAATAACCTCTACAATATGCTTTCCAAGGATAAGCAATAACCTAACAATGTTGTTTTTCTAGGCTTAACAACAACCTATACAAGATACTTTTCTAGGCTAAGCAATAACCTTTACACAATGCTTTTCTTAGGCTAAGCAATAACCTTTACAATAAAGAGATTTTCTCTCAAAGTAGTGTCTTCACAAAACACTCTAAGAGAATACAATTAAGCTCAATTACAATGCCTCTTAATTAGGCGAATATGAAATTGAAAATCTAACTCACACAAACACTATATGAATGCAAAGGTGTATGTTCATGATGTGTGTGTGTGATAACTTCAATCAAGTTAAAATTAAGCCCAATCAATATTTGCTTAATGCATTTAAAAGTTTAAGGCACACAAAAGATTTGATTGAAGTGAAATGCAAATCACATGTATAAATACTAACTTGTTGATGATATAAAAATCAAAGGTTCACAAGTTGTATGAAACTATTTAAGACTAAACATGTGATGCATGTGCAATGTTGTTTTCAAAACCAAACTAATTTAACTAAACTTTAAATGAATGAAAACAACAATGTGATTCAACCAAGTAAATGAAACATGTTATAAAAGAAATCAAAAGATTTGACAACACATGTTTTATAAAGTTTTAAAACAAACTTGGTTTGAAATCAAGGGTGAAGAATCCAATCCAACTTAAATCAAGGATTAAGAGAAGTGATGGATTCAACACATCATAGTTAACATGCTAAAATTAATTTACCAATAATTTAAACAAAGCATGAAACATATAATAATGAAAAGTAGAACTTACTTAGAGATTTAACTTCATTAATCCAAGCTTTAGCTTTCCATTAGACCCCTTGATCTCTCTTAGTTCATCCCCTTTCTTTTGTCTCCAAACACCTCAAGGAAGACTAAAATGTTCAACATTGATCTCATGGGAATGAACCTCATTTTATAGTTAAAAAGTGACTTTTGACGTGTCCTCGGTCGACCTGGACCCTTATCCGGTCGACCGGGTACTCATAACGGTCAAAAAAGTTACCGTTTGAAAAATGGCCAACGGTAGTGTACCCGGTCGACCTCATGACCCTCGGGTCGACCTGGTACACTGCAGTTTCTGGCCCGGGACCAAAATTCCCAAAAATGCATATTTTTTGCATATTTCAAAGTTTTTCTTGAGGGAACTTTTTGGGCCATTAAATCAAGCTTGGAAACATGTTTTAAATCAAACTAAGTGGTTTAAAAATATGAAACACAAAAAGCCTAAAATGATTCAAAACTTTAAAACCAAAGGCTTGCTTGATTTCTAAAAATTTCTTTTAAAAAACAAATGCATCCAAGATTAAAATCAAAACATACATAAATCAATACTTTTACAACTCTTAAAAACAATGCATGTATAAAATAGGATTTCAAGATTTCTCAAATCAATGCATATGTGTGCAAATCAAATGATGCTTGAATGATAATGCATCCATCAAATTGCAAATACAAAATCCCTAACAACAAGTATTACAGGTAGATGCTGATTCCTTCTCCTATAAAAAAGTTATAAATTAATACATCCATTCCATCTCAGTGATCTCACCAACAAAGAAAGACATAAGCTCATACATCCATTCCATCCAATAAAAATAGAAAGCCATAAGCTCATACAATCATTCTAGTTCCCTAAACAATATATAACCATGACGTCATACATACATTCCATCTCATAAATAAGAAAAACAGAAGTTCTTGCATTCATTCCTTAAAAAAACTATAAGTTTTTACATTCAACTCTAGCCTACAATGCAAAAAGGCCATAACTTTTAATTCTTTCATCCCATGATATTCAAGGCCCATGTTCCATTATCATATCCAATTAGAAGAGGTGGGCTTCATCACTTTCAAAGGACATCCAAATATCACTATTCACCTTATCTTTAAATGCTTTGGTTGTAAGGAAAAAATAAACCCTCGATCTCTCTTGGATATTCGGTATTAATTTTAAAATAGCAATAAATTCTTTCATGGTGGTACCCTATTTGTTCTCTTGTTCAAGGACATTTATGAGATGCTCAAAGAACTCATTAGATTCATTGTACCCTATACTAGTTTGTGCACATAATGTTGTCCAAACATTCTATTATTCTCTCATTAAATCTCATTGATTCTTTAATTGCTTTTGTGCAGATACAGTCCTAGTTTTCTCCTTAAAAGTCTGGATAATTCTTGTCCATGATTGCGCATTTAAATTTGACCTTAGTCTTTCGCCCCTCAATACTTCATCAATGCACAACTATAAGAAAATTTTCTTCATATTACCTTACCAGCAATACTTGTCTTAGAGCCTTCTCCTTACCTTTATGAGATGGAGCCATTGTTTCAGCAATCTAAACTTTCCTAAAGGATTTTATGAATTTCAAAATGAATTATATGATACTCAGATCATTCATGGAACCCAGTCAAACATAGCACCCATTCAAATCATTTTAATTGTTGGCATACCCTACACTGAGAATGGAAAAAAGGAAAAAGAACCTTAAAAAACAATTGTTTACTACTTTTCCACACCTTCTTAATTTGTTGATGCACCTAAATTAGCAAAACCACCTACCATGTAATAGAAATATAGAATTGTGGAAAACATGAGATAAGTATAATTTAACTCATAAGACAAACTTGTTGTTAGAGCTTGTTTGGATGAAGTGTGGGTTGTTTTCTCTACATCCAAACAAGGAATGAATTAACCCAGATTATCAAGTGATGAGTCATCATAATATTGGTGATTATCAATAATTAATGTAACCAACAGATGATGCATCTACCATAAACACTCGACTACCCCTCAAATAATATTTCAATTTAATGCAATTAAAGGGGGTCTAAGAGAAATCTAATAAAATAATGTCAATCCTACCTCCTAAGCCCATCACCAATTTCTTTTTTTTTTTTTTTTTTATTGTTGGCTTATTTGGAAAAGGGGATATGTTCACTGGCAGAGTTTATAATCTATTGTCGTGGACATTACTATCATTGGTGAGATAAATACTGCTAAAGCGAAGCCCTTAAATTCAAAAAAAAAATAAAATAAAATCATAGAATTAAATATTGTTGGATGGATATGATTATTTGAGGACTTGGGGACATTTCATAGAGGGGACCTCTCATCTATGGTTAGGGGTTTGACATTATAACATGGGGCTTCTGTGATATAAAAGGCATAAAAAATATACATTTGCTGGTACATATAGAGAAAAAACACATAAACCTCAAAGCCATGAAAATAGAAATCCATGCATAATTAATCTAATCCTCTAAATTTAGAAAAATTCATATAAAGCCCTAAATCTGAAAAACCAAAGCCCATATTTCATTTTCCATGGAAAAACAAAATTCACCTTCAAATAAAAGAGAACTAAAATAAAAAGTAATCAATCTCTACTTCAGATCTTTAAGAAATACTTAAAACCCATTTCCAAAACAAAATGACACAAAACAACCACCACGAAAATGACACGAAACAACCACCACTGGAACAACAAAAACCTCCGTCAGATGAGAGAGTGAGAGAGAGAGAGAGGTGCATATCAATGATTGTGCATCTGGGTTTTAGGGAGAAATGATGGAGAAAGACTTCTTCAGAGAACTCTACTAGGGCTTCCTCTAGAGACTAGACAATTGTGATGGGAAGAAAAGGGGAAAGAGAGTTTTTTTATTTTTATTTTTATTTTTATGTGGGGCAACTTATCATATTCCTATATGGGTAAAACTTGTCCAACACTTGCTAGAGAACATCTGCCCGCTTCAGACGTTTTGTGTCTATTTCAAATGGGCATCTTTCTTGTCACTTTCAAATAGGCAAATATGTCTTAATTATAATTGAAATAGACATTGAAGTAGACCTGATCCAAATGGTCTAAAATGCAAAAACATATGTTTGAACCGTTTGAAGAAAAATAGACCCAAAAATTAAAAATGCCAAACTGAAACTTACACTATCCCTGATGACCCTGTCTATTACACCCCGACCCAATTTAACCCTGATTAGTATTAATTAAGTGTGTTTTAACTAAATTAATTATGTTTAATAGTTAACTATGGTAATTAGTGTTTATTAGTCTTTATAGACTGAGTTAGTTGAGTGTTGGACCTTGAATAGGTGAGTTGGAAAAGAGTTGACTCGGTTGGGTAGAGTCAAAGGCTTTTTCATAATTATCGATTTTCACATATTGCATAATTTGCACGTCATATTGGCATAATCACGTGTGTTTCGACCAGTACGTCGATTTTTGTATTAGACTTTATCTCATTCGAGCTACCGTTGAGTATTTAGACCCCCATTTGACTCAAAATGAGAATATGTTATTTCAGTGGACTTGTTTGCAAAATGGGCAACTTCACCCCTTTATATTTCTAACTCTCCCTTTCTTTTCCTTTCCTTTCATTCCTTTTCATTCCTCATCCCTACTCTTCTTCTCTTTTTTTTTTCTCCTTCATTCTCTTCCTCTCTTCCTCATCCATCAAGAGGTGTTGTGTATACACCTTAGGGGCTAGGAGTGGATTCTCTTCATCTCCTTCATCCTCTTCTACTTCATTGTTGCCAAGAAACCTTCCACTCTCCTCTACTACTTCCAAAATTCGAAATCCTTGCTAGAAGTAAGCTTCAAACCCTTTTTATTGATGTTCTTGAGTTGTATTAGAGTCAAGATACTCCATTGTAAGCTTGCATAGGCATTTATTAGTGTTTGGTATGTATTTGTGATTAGGGTTTGGGTTATTTGGGGGTTTTGAGCCAAAAGTGTTTAAAGAAAGTTTGAAAGCTCATTAGAGGCAAGCATAAACTTTAATTTGGACTTATGTAACGATTCATTTCTATTGATTCCAATGTTATTCTTTCTCAAAATTTCTATCTCATAAAATATGAATGGATTGGATTGTTTATATAGTTGTGATTGATGAAATGAATGGAAAGAGATTATATATATATATTGTAAATGAGAGCATGGAGGCTCAATTATGCAGGTCTTGTAGTGAAAG
This sequence comes from Camphora micrantha, assembly GCA_003546025.1. Taxonomy (NCBI): domain Eukaryota; kingdom Viridiplantae; phylum Streptophyta; class Magnoliopsida; order Laurales; family Lauraceae; genus Camphora; species Camphora micrantha. Next base: position 9,453,893 of record QPKB01000011.1, on the reverse strand, counting down.
GGAGATGGGATTGGATAGGAGAAGAAATGGATGAAAATTCCTGCATTCAGGAATTCTGGACAGTTCACTCGGGCGAACTGGAGTAGTCGCTTGAACGAACCTCCTTCTGAAGCTTTAGTCGAGCGATCAAAACCGCTCGAATGTCTACCTCTTTGGATGGGTCTGCTCGAGCGAATATGGGTCCGTGTTCGCTCGAGCGAACTTGTGGCTGTTAACTGGGTTTTTTCTGACCCAATCTTAGAGCGAATTATCGCCCTTAACCTCTTATAAATCACCATAATCTTCTCTAATAGATAATTATGGTTCTCATCCTTACTTCTATAGGAAATTAGGAATTTTTGAGAGCTTATGACCTTAAAATAGAACCGATAACCTTATTCATTGGTCTAACGAATATTTATTAGTCTAACACTACGCCATGGAGGTTAGTTTGGTAATTCAACGTACTTTTCATAAATAGTGACACTTAACAATGTAGTAATACGTTGATTTTCCAAACCTACTTTGTATTGGATGGAGAAAGACTAAACAAATAATAGTCCAGTAGTGATTCGTAAAAATATCTTGATTCCCTTAAATTATTGCATTTCATATTGGAGCACAAATTCATTCTTGATATCAAATCCTGCTTAGTAGATTGATAGCGTTGTTAGTATTCATTGAGATTTGATTGTTTATAATCAATTCGTAACTTCTGGGTTGTATATCCGATTCGACAATTATTGGAAATGTGGGATTGAGTAAGTATTCATGATATATATGAAATTACTATTTGATTCTGGATAAGTGAAATACAAACTTACTCAAATCCTATTTTTATTCAATTATTATTTGATTCAATTGAGTTGGCACTACTCAGCTTCAACCTTGTGATACCCGACGGGGATTGAACTTGGTTTAGTTATTCGAAACTACTGCAGTAAGTCATTTGGAGTATTGGAACTCCAGAACCGGGTAGCCAGTTAGCCTTTGGCCGGGCCGCTGGTGACATCCCAACTAGATTCGCTCTCTTTTGAAAGGATGGGTTTAAGGTAGTAGCCATTTAGTATGTTGTCATTATAATTGATTCACGAGCATTAATTATTCAATTTCGCGCAATTCGCCTAGTTGATACTCATCATTGCCATCGATAAATTTATTCGTCTTAAATTCAATTTGGTACATCATGTATTTCCTTATTATTGCATATACTTGTTTTATCATCTTATAGATGATACTACTCTTAGTGTCACAGTCGCAGGTGCAGCCTCCGGCCCTGAGGAGGCCAAAGAGAGAGAGAAGGCTACCCAAAAGGTACCTTCAGGACTAGAAGAGTGGCCAGAGCTCGGGCCAGCTTAGATATTTTTCCTCAGAGTGCGCGACTATCTTTTTTGAGAACTTCAATAGTGTGTGGCTAGCCCCTTTTTATGTGGACCACACTTAGGTTTAGTTATTCTTATTCTTTTGTTATACTTTTGGTAATGTTTGTATAGGGTTCTTTTATACGTCATTTTTTGTGAAATAATGTATATATTTGTATAATTCTTTTGTATTAAAACTTGAAATACTAATGGACTGAATGAGAATTGATACTCTCACAAGAATGGATTACAACTTCCACTATGAATAATTACTATTAATAAGTTCTAGTGAGTTCTAACTCACGTGTGTGGAAAGTTATTTTCTCTCCTTCGTGTGTTGTATTTGGCTCGAGACAGGTACAACATGCGGGAGTACGTGTGACACACCTCAATGGTTACCCTAGGTCAGGGTGATTCAGGACCGGGATGTGACACTGTCCAGATGAAAAGATCATTGAAATGTTGTTATAGGCCAATCGGCAATGACGGACCTATGTTAATACGAACCTGGGGCGGTCGCCCCATGTTCGATTCAAGAAGGCTTAAAGGTTGCATTGGCTATTTGGCCGATGCTCCATTTCAATAAATCGCCGCCCCACCCTAGGTTTGAGAAATCAATAGCGGTCTCAAAGATCTCCCGAACAAAAAACCCCACAACCTTCCACTCAATCATTCTCCTTCCACTTCAAGGTCAAGCAGTCCAACCTATAAATGCATAGCACAAAGGTCTGCCCTCTCTCTCAATCCTAAATTTATTTTTTTTGATGAATAACGATATGATGTCTATGATTATGCTGGTCTCATTTGGATTTGTATGATAGAGGAACTCTTACGAGCTTGAGGAAACAATCAAAATATTATTTTTGTATGATAATGATTTTATTTCTTTGGAGTTCTCTATAGGTGTGATTGCTAATTTAAGTTTTATCCCAATGATTTGAATAAAAGACCAATTTCTTGAGAAAAAGGTTGTTGCAAGTAAAAAAATTATATAGGAATTGAGTGCTAGTAATAGAATATGAGTTCTTTATACTCAATTTGCCAAAAAAGTAAAAATAAAAAATTATGTGTTTAAACCATTACAAAAATTGAAAATCATTAATAATTGCCGTTAATTTTGACATTTTCAATTAACTAACATCCGTCCCACGTAAGTGAATATCCTGGGTGCGCCGCCAGGCAGCCGGACTTATGGTAGCATATGGAAAGTTGATCTTCCAAGAATTCAAAGTCTTTGGCTTGGAGGTAGGTAAAGTAGGTAGGGGGCCTTTTTCCCTCTGAGAAATTCAGATCGTGGAATGCAAAACAGTCGGAACCCCATCCCAATTCATGTATGCTTCAACGTGAGAATCCCAACCTATATAATGATTACATAAACATATAATTTTAAAGGGCCTGCATTGCTTGCATATCAATCATTTGCCATTTTAATAACTCCACTTGCAGATTTGAAACATTTCTTGTCAATCTCTTTCCATTTATATTAATATACATTCCCCATCTTATTTGAGCTCCGGAACTATAATTAGAATACGATCAGCGTATAGGTCCCTGCGTCGGATTCGAACCAAATTCCAATGTCGGACAGTCGGTCCTCATTGCCCTTGTTTACAATTTTTAAATTTACCGTACACCAACGCGAGCACGCACACACGGAGGTACGTCCGAGCATAGAAAAATTTTGAACATGGAAATCTGAATTCGAGAGCTCTGAACTATGTAGAGACTGGGGCGTATTATTTACCAAACTCACGAGGAGCATTTTACTATTAACCATTTCAATCAACTCCGCCGCTGTCCGCCACGTCATCAAACATCGACCATCTCGCTTCTTCCCCGGCAATTCTTTCCTTTCCCGTTTCACCTCTGCAATTCGTGTCCAAAACATTCACATCGCATCAAATCAGAAAGAGGATTCAGTGCCCCGAACAAACCCTGGCATTCCACAGAATCTGAAAAAGGAGAAAAAGAAAAAAAATCTCATTTTGATCCTTCATATCTTCTTCTCCGGAAATTCAATTTCCCGGAAAAGCAATACTTCTCTTTTTTCAATCTTTTCCTCGTTTCCATTTTCCTTACACTCTCATGAAACAGATCGGTGGAAACCCATGAGATCTTGAATTTGCAGAAAAAGCTTGCGGAAAGGGAATTCTTGAAATCCGAGTTTCCCGTGAAAGTAATTTCCCATCTTTTCTATGCGTTTTCCTGGTAATCTAACCCTAATTCTAACCCCAATCTCATGAAGGAAATCAGAAGAGATCTCAAATGCAACTGGCTCTGACCAAAGCCCAAACCCTAATTCCATGCTCCTTCTGCACCAAACCCTACTCTTCCTTCCATGGCAGCAGAGAAGAAATGGCTATTCACCCTCTGCTCCGCGGCCTTTATCTCCTTGTTCCTCTACTTCTCTGCCATCGCTGGTTTTAGCGCCTCCTCTGCTCTCTTCTCGCGGACGCCCTCCTTCTACGGCCCTTCCACCGTCCGCCACGGCGCCAGTTATCCGCCGGCTTTCGCCTATTACATCTTCGGCAGCCGTGGGCACAAGGACCGTGTCCTGCGGCTCCTGCTCGCCGTGTATCACCCGCGCAATCGGTACCTGCTCCACCTCGGGACGGAGGCGTCGGATCGGGAGCGGGAGGAGCTTGCGGTGGCGGTGCGGGCGGTGCCGGCGGTGGAGGCGTTCGGGAATGTGGATGTCATCGGGAAGCCGGATGCGCTCACTTACATGGGATCTTCGACGCTTGCCGCTATGCTCCATGCTGCGGCAGCCATGCTGAGGCTGGATGGGGGGTGGAATTGGTTTGTTACTCTCAGCGCCATGGATTATCCGCTGCTTACACAGGATGGTATGGTGCAATTCAACTGGTTTTACTTTTGTTTGTAGTAAAGATTTTATTGGAATTTGTTTCAATTTGCTTTCATCTGGATGTTGGTTGATGTGGTTTTAAGTTATATGTTCAACTGCACTCCCATGTTCATCATTGACAGAGAAAATTTGATGCAAGGAGAATATTGCCACTGTGAATTCTGTGTTATTGGTTTGTCGTTTGATATCCTTGTTTCTGCATTATTTCCATTTTTATTTATTTTGAAATTTCAAATATGGTTTTAGGACAAATTGATTTTTGCTTTGTCATCAATTTTTTTTTGAGAGTGTGTGATCAAATGTTGATTTCTTTAATGCGATGATAATGATGATATCTGTTGTTAGCCATCTTTCTTGTGACCAGGATGCTAAGTTTGGTTGGTTGATTATTTATTACAAATGGTGGAATGATATGTTGATTTGTTGGGAAATCTGAACTTAGGAAGTTTAGTCTTCCCACCTTGCCCTCTGGTTTAAAGACCAAGATCTTGTTGCACTGGCTGGGATCTAATTTCAGGTGAATTGGGCCTTTTCCTTTTCATTTGATTTTGAAAAGAATTCTAACTTCACATACTTTGGTAAACTATTTCTATGGTTAGAATTTTTTTCCGTAGTGGGTTTTCTATACAGAAGGATCTTCGATCTGTAAGTGCATGCATGGATGTGTTGGAAAAGCTTCCTACACAGCGCAATTAAGAAGCTTTATACTGAAAAATAACTTGATAACATCATTTCATGTTTAGTTCATCAAGTGTCACCATTGGAGAGAATCATCAATTAAGCGTCTTCTCTGATTTTTGTTGATCTGGATTGAGGAGGCAGGTCCTGCTTTTACTTGTTCTAAGTGGTATTAAGGCTCTGCTCTTCACAGTTCAGTCCTCCTTAGTTGCGTGAGCTCTGCCCTGAACCCTGATATAATCTTTCTTACTTTGTTAACAACTATACTTTTCATCTTCATTTCTTTATGAAAGAGTACATGAAGCCATATGAATGGGCTATTTTTTATAAGTGCAATATGTTTTGTGAACAACACATGCACATCTAAAGAAATCATATGTAGTATATGAGGATGATGAGTCTATGGCCATGCAGAAGCAAATATAAAAATACAGAAGATGAACTGCTGGGACTGGCCCATTTATGGTTAAGTCACTCTCAGTCTGTTGTATTATCTACATTTATATTTCTTGTATCATGGGCTGAGAGGGTTGTGTGCATATCTAAATGCTAGCATATACTCATTTATATGCCAACATCCAAGAGAAGTTTATTGCCTATATGGAATTACTATACTTCCTATCATGTAGAGGCGTTTTGGTATTTTTTGGTCTAAATCCTGGATTGTGGGGTTATTGGTTTCCTTTTACTCTTCCACAGCCTTGTTGATCACTCACTTTCTTTGTCATAGAGATTTTGAGGTTGGGGAGAAGGGTGACCCAGGAGGAGATTGAATTTTGCACCTTGTGAGTTGAAACATTCACCCTGAAAGATGATTTTGAAACTATTGTTTTCTCTGTAGAGGAACTCTTTTTGTTTAAAAATAGAATGGTGGCGGAACATATCGGGAAGGATGACAAAGCATTTTGGTTCATAGAGTAATTGAGATTTAGCGATAGTCATGAAGCAAAGTCTTCCTTGGTTTGAAGCTCAGAAACTATGTTTTGCTCTCTGCGTTGTACTAGTAACTTTAGCAAGCCAGTAGCCATGGTTCTTGAGTTTTTTTTTCTTTGCATGCACCAATTTTCATGCAGGAGTGTCAATATGAAGGGAAAATGATCCTATAATTTTCTAATCACTGATTCTTATTTTTGAAACAAACCTTTTCTTTTTGTATATTTCATAATGTTGATGATTGTTGAGGGCTACTAAATTCAATGTTTGTTTGCATCTAAGAAGCATCTAGCACCTTGGAACATTGAAATGGTTTCAAAAATTTTTAACAGCCCATCTACGATGCTCGGATACTTCAAAACAGGCAATGTATCTTGTCGTATCGTAGCTGATACTTTACTTTTTATATGTAAAATCCGTGTTGCTGTCATATCCAAGCCGTATCTAGGCATTATAGCTGCCCATCATCCACTTGATTCCCTTCCAAAAATGATTTGTGAACTCCAACTAGTGCAAATACAATTGCCCATTGTTTGTACCATGCAGTCTCCAATTCTGTGTTTCTAAATTACTCGGTCAGTTTCTGCATAAGCAGTTATAGCATTTCACATTTCTTAGTTGCTCATGTCTTTTCTGCATACAATTAGACATGGATACAAATATTTATAATCAGCTCATGACCACTGCAAAGTACCATCCATAATTTTTTATTATTTATTATTATTATTTTTTTGTATTAGAAGTCAGAACATTAGCAAGGAAGGCTTTAACAAATGGCCTTGCATTTCATTTAAACATGGCTTTCTCCTAGATACTTTTCTACACAATGGGCAAGATAATGGAAAATGACCAACTGTCTAAGGATGTCAAAACAGGAAGAGGAAATTCCTTATAACAAAGCAAAAGTGAAACATAGGGATTCTTTGGCTTTTCCAATAAAAAGAACCCAACTTTGGCTATTTGGTCAAGACTGGCTTGTTGCAGTAAATACTACCTTTTGGCAACCTCAATTGGTCCGAGAGCGGCTTGTGTTGGAAGGTTGAAAGGTGAATCAAAAATGGGAAATATGGAAGAGAAGACCTTTTTATGCACTAGGGATATAGGTGAATGCCATGCGAGTGATGGGTTGCGGTTGGTTTGGTTAGACATAGAGCTGAGGTATTCTTATCATTTTTCAAAGGATGAGGTTTTGAGTGTTTGAGGTTGTTTCTGGGCTAAAGATCAGCGTTAATAAATGTGAATTGAAAATAGGAGAAATGGAAGATAGGACCTTCTAATGCACATGGGATATAGGTGAATATGCGAGTGATGGATTTTGTTAGACGTAGAGCTCACGTATTCTTATCATTTTTCAAAAGATGAGGTTTATAATTTTAAGTGGATTCTGTGATGGTGCTTGAGGTTGTTTTTGGGCTAAAGATCAACGTTAATAAATGTGAATTGTTGAAATGCAATTGCATTTTAATACTTGGGCCTCCCATTGTGACAGGGAATGCATCTAAGTCATTGTGGGATTCAGTCACTAAAAGTGAGAAGAACTTTCATCTTGGAAGGGCATCACTTATCTCCAGGAGGAAGAATAACATTGATAAAGACTGCTCTTGCAAGTTTATCCTTTAGTTTATGTTGGTGTTTTAGTGCCCCATAGAAGTGTTCAAACGCATATAGAATATTCAAAGGGAATTTCTTTGGAATGATTTAGATGATCATCACAAATATCATCTAGTAGATGAGATGTGGTTTAAGGATGAAAATAGCGGTAGAGGTGGGCGTAGCGGCCTGTCGTTGAAATGCTACGTAGCGGAATTGGCACTACATAGCGGCGTAACATTGTGATTTGAAAAAAAATTCATAAAAAAAAATCTGAAAATCCCATAAAATCCAGAATATTGGAAAATAATATAATATGTGTTTTTTCTTGCAAAAGTAACTAAGATAACGGGGCGTAGCGGTCCCTTCATTGCATGAGGTCCCGTATCACTGTATGAATAGAAAATAATAGTAATGATCATTTTTGCTAACTTAGAAACTAATGAAAGGCTTATAAAAAAAAAAAAAAAAAAGAAAAAGAAAAAAAGAAAAAAAAAAACTATGTCATGAAGAAATACCATTAAAAGAAACAATGCACTTAACTTGAAGTCAAATCATAGGACTTAAGACTTAGGTAGCGTTTGGTTCGCTGGAATAGTTGTAGGCGGGAATGGAATGGAGACCGGAATGAGTCTGGAATGGAATGAGACAAGAATAGTCATTTCCATTCCAGCGTTTGGTATGCTAAGGAATCAACCGCGTAATAGAATTTTGATTCCTATTCATGCGTTTTGTACGCTGGAATGATGCTCGGAATGGAATCAAATTTACATAAGATTGACCAAAATACCCTTTTTAGATTCTCTTGTCACATTACATTGTTTGGCGTGGATGATTTTTGTATCCTACTATTTTATTTGCTACATAGAGGAAACTCCAATTCAGATTAGGTATGAATTATGACGATAAAGGGATCTTCACTATATGGCCCACATTTAGCAAAGGCAAGATCTACCGCTGGATCGAAACATAGTTGGAGTAGTGTAGACGGTGTAATTAATCAGTTTCATGTAGATGATCAGAATTGTCAATCTGATTGACAATTACCATGGGTGTACCGCGTACAGTAAACCATGTGTTTTAAAATATAAACTGCAATGATTCAAATTGGTATTATAAAACAAGATAATTTAGTACCCATGTTAAATGTCAAGAAATCTATTCGATCAAATGGCCAGAATCATCCCATCCATGAATTCTTTATTTTTTACTGCAGGAAATTCATGACAACATTGACTGCTAGGCAGATGGATATTCCAATCATCCAACATCACCGTCGAGTCTGCCTCACCCAGCAACAACAAATCACGCAGCACCTTGCCCTCAAAACCTAGCATTTAATATAACATTTTTTTTATAAAATTTTCCGAAAATATCCCAATACAAACACAATTTTTGAAACTATCTCAACTTCATCTCTGGCTGATATATCCCCCATAACAATATTTGCATCATTTCTTAAAAGACCTGAACCAGGCATCAAAATGGAGACCTCAAAAAGAAATGAATGCAGATTAGATGCACTCAAAGTGTACATGGAATATAAAACAAACATTTTCATTCTACAGCAATGCCTAGAAGAGAACACAAGCAGTTCTCCAGCTCAGGTGGCAGAAACCACTATCATCAACACCATGTAAAACTTCACTTGTTTGGTTTTGACTCGATGCTGTACACAAGAAATCATGTCCAATCCATGGCTGCAACAGAATGAGCAGGTCTGCAAATTAATCAGGACAGCCCTCAGTCCTGAACCTACACCTGCTGAAGTACTCAATCTTACTAAATACTAGTGACTAGTACTTATTTAGTTGGACAGGACAGAGCAGCCAAACTCAATGGTCCACATGATGGATCGCAACAAGCCATAGCAGAGCTTAGACAACCTCAGTTGAGCATATATTTATCATCTGTAATCGTCTCTGCACCAACTCCACAACCAACTGAAGAATAAATAATGACAAGTAGAACTCAAGAAATAAACATCCCACCTCAACCATCAGAAAACACCCACTATTCAAACATGGATGGAATGATCATAAAATTAAAACAATTAATTGCATGGTACTACTAACACAAGCTCCATATCAATTCATTGCACCCAAAAGAAAACCATCTTCTTGTTGTTAGTCATAATTGCAAGTACTACAAATTAGGAGTAGAAGTCTAGCAGTGTAGAAAAGAGCAGTCATCCCATGACATCCACATTGCTTATGAAGTAGCAAACAACAAAATGTAGAAAATGTATCAAAAGACTCATCATGAGATCTCATCTCATGACATCCACAGTGCTTACGATAATAGTAGCAAACAACAAAATGTAGATAATATATCAAAATACCCATCTATATCACAGGCCTCCACTCAGCAAAGCCCTCACAAACTCTTCTTTTTCATCATTTTCCAAAGTAAACAAAACAGTAGTCATCTCATGATCACGAGCTATAGCAATCAAGGCTTTGTGGCGTTCCGCCCTCTCAAGATTTCCACAGTGATTGCGAAGTTCCTCATTGATTTTATCCCTTTTGTTTGCTATATCCAAATCAACACCAATAGCTCTACTAAACTTCTCAGTGGCTTCATCAATCTTGTTGCCAATGATCATAGCTGCTTCTCGAAATCCATCCATATTGTCGGTGCTCCTCTTCCTCTTTCCTGTCTGACTAGTTCTTTCACTATTGGTGGAAGGAGTGGAGACGTTGCGTTCCACTATTTCAAAATCCATGCCCAAATCTTGTGAATCTTCATACTCCTCATTTCTAGTCACTTCATTCAAGACATCTTCAGTGGTAGCAGCTCCTTTTCCTGTGGCACGATCCTTCCCAAAGATAGTGCATAACATTTCATAATGTGGGAAACTTCTACTACTCCATTGACCAGCACCCTTGTGTGTCTACAACAAACATATATATAAGACAAATAGAGCAAAATATTCAAAAGAAATGGATAGACAAGGATGCATAAAGAGATTTCTTATTTAATCTACTCCATTATGAATTGATTTTTAAATGATAATACCTTCACATAACCGTTCCAAACCTCATCTTCGGCAACCACCACATTTTTTTGTGGATCCCATCCAAAACCGCTGCAGTTCTCTCCATTAAGCATATCATACACAACACGAAAGTCTTTTTTCATTGTTTTGATTCTAGAATCAATGTGTGGCTTAGCTTTAATTCCACTTCCAGGCAACTTTTGCTTTAACACTGCTTCAATGACTCCAAGAAAACCGGGCTTGAACCCATTGTCAGCCTTATGAGTCCCCGCATTTACCATGTCAAAAAGAGCATAAACCAACTCCTTATCCTCAGCATCAGTCCATTTTCTTTTGTTCTTCCCTGGCCCTTTCTCGTTAGTGTCCATGTCTTCAATCATGTCCATGCCTATTAATGTTGTGGGAACAACCACAATCAAAACATAGACAATTTGATATTTAATTAGCCAACGAAATCTAACAAAAATAGAAGAGTTAATAAAATGCAGATAGATAACATAATATTGAAATTTAAACATTGTCACCCAAATACAATAATGTTTAAAAGTTACAACCATTACAAACGTTGTCACTAAAATGCAAGAAAATAAAAGTTACAACCATTACAAACGTCACTCAAATAAAAACAAATTTAAATACTTCTCCACGAATTAAACATAGAAACAGCCATTTGGTCTCTAAATGACGTCCATTCAACTGAAGACTCAATAGTAGAAATGTGATTTGTGTCGCCTCCGTCCTCCTCCTCGTCTAGTTCGATATCTTCATACGGGTTCATACGTAACTCATTCCTTACGTAGTTGTGAAGCAAACAACATGCCAAGATGATACGAACTTGGATGTTGATGGGATAAAAAGAAGGACTCCTAAGAATTGCCCATCGTTTATCGTTTTTTCAATATCCCAAATGCTCTTTCTATTACATTTCTAGCGGTTGAATGCTTCATATTAGAAAGTTCCTTTGGGTTCGTAGGTTGACGTCCATTATTCCACTCATTCAGATGGTAACGTTGGCCTCTATATGGTGTGAGAAATCCTTCACCATTTGTATACCTAGCATCCACCAAATAGTAGGTACCTTGAACAAATTGAACAAATTTTTTTTATGTTAGTGATCTATAACATTTTTCGAGAAAGAAAATAATTATTTATTTTGTAATACCATTGTGTCTTACCACGTGGAACAACTAAGCCATGTCTTCTAGCAATTGCATCCTGTAATACCCGACCATCAGCGGCAGACCCCTCCCATCCAGGTAATACATAAGTAAAATGTAGATCTGGGGTACACGCTGCTAGAATGTTAGTTGCAATGCGATTTTTTGTAGTTTGATACCTAGGTCTGTCAATAGCCGAAACATGGACCGGTATGTGTGTCCCATCTAAAGCTCCTAGACATCCCTACAAGACATTACAATTCATTATAATATACTTACACATAAATAATAAATCAATAAGATACAATTGTATAAAATATATGAATCATTTACCTTAAACCACTTCCATTTCTCATCTACCGAGTTCTCCGGTATTGGCTCAGGTTTCTTATATAACTCTCCTTGTAGCCTGATGAGTGCAATCAAAAACATTTTGAAGTGCCTACTGATTGACTCTGCTGACCGGTTAAACTCACTCTGAATGACCCTATTTTTGACATGATGAGCAAGGATATGCAATGAAATTGCAACCTGCTCATCAACCAACATGTGTTTGGTTGGTTCCAACTTCCCAATTGTGCCAAACAAGTGACATAATTTCACAAAGGGTCGCCTAGTCATTCTAAAATTCCTCATACATATGTGATCTCTCTTATACACCCTACTTTCAATAATTTCTCTATTACCATAGAAATCTAGGCGGTACCTAGATCTAGCCCCACCCATGCATTGTCTTTCGAACAATTTATATGATAATTGTATGAATAGCCCTAGTAGATGTAGAATGTTCAACAACCACTGTATAGCCAATGCCAATTTCTTCACTTTTAGTTTTCTTCTGGCTAAACTAAGATGTGCCATAGCTGAAATAAAAAGAAAGATACATCAACTAATAGAAAATAATCATATAGTGAAAATAAGTGATTTATTTGAATACAAAAGTTTAGATACCAAATAAGTAAGTGCTCCAAAATGGAGAACCATATAGTGAAAAACATACATAGATCTAGATTTTGAAGATCCAAAGTGAACTCAACCTAATCCTGCATCCAGTGCAGGTAAACCTATTTAAAACTACAAAAGTTTTCATAAAATATCATTTCTCCTTAACAACTACATTCCAGGTATGTGTTTGTTGATTGGAGACTTGGTATGTGTTGAAGACTTGATTGTTGATTAAATTCTTGATTCAACTGAACTGAGTCCTGAAAATAGGATGGTCTAACATTCTGCAGATTGAATGTTCCCATCCATTCAATTTCCACCTTTTACAATTGCTCATCATGGCCTGCATCGCTGCATTTGATTATATTCCATTATGCTGCTTGAAAATTACAACACCGATATTAGGGACACCACCCAATATAATTATATTAGTGTTGTTCTAAGGAAAATAATTAACAAGTCTATCACATGAAGGTGAAAAATATCCATATCCAAGATCTCTGTTTCAGAACAGATGTGCCACTATCCCATCAACTGCTAATTGTTGTCAGAATTAATTTATTACATTTTTCTCATTAATACCAAACCACAAACCACATGTGAGTTGTAACCCTAGAAAGTGAGGAACAAATAGATTCATAAGGCAAAAACAAAAAAAATAACCAAACAAACACCATTCAGAATACATGGAAAAGGATTTATTTAAACCAATAAGGGAAGAACCTCTTCCTCCAACATGGGTACAGGGAGGATTGAGGAAGCCAGCTCCAACCGAAAGAAGCCCTCTTCCTTGGAAAAGACTTGGCAAGTGTGTTGTAATAATAATGTTGCTGCCTCCACCTCAAGTATTATAGGGACCACCCATTACAGAATAATGGATTCATGACCAAGAATCTCCGGTTGGGTTGCCTATTTCCTACATAAAAATCCCCTGTTTTCTGTATGCTACTCAATCCTCTAACTCCCTGGCCTCCTACTAAAAAAAGAAAATCTCCCTAGCCACCTCTCGAAAACACCCATTTGTATATTGACCCTTTGGAAGGGAGGCAATGTTCAAACCGGGATCCTATGGTTTAAGCAAGAAGACCAAAAAAAAAAAAAAAAAAAAAAAACATTGGATAACGTCATCATAATAATTACATAGATTATTTGGTATCAGACGATTAAGAAAACGCCTAAATGGTTATATTGTGTTTCTAACGTTTCTCTTACATCTTATGCCACACAAATCCACCAGGACATTGGGACTAAAGGGCTGGCCTCGTGGATAACCTTGTTCTGAGAAAGCTGGGTCAACACCATGTAAAAGAAGAAGAAGAGCAGTTGCAGCAGTATTAAAAAAAAAATGGGGAAAAACAATGGAAGAAAAAGAAGAAGAAGAAAATGGGGAAAAACAATGGAAGAAGAAGAAGAAACTGTGTACCTGCAACCAGAGATGGCTTGGCTGGGACCTGGGCTCCGACTGGGCGTGGCACCGGCGACGGCTTCGCTGGATTGAAAACGGAGAGGAGGAAGGCTTTTCGTTTCGCTGGAATGGGGAGAGTGATCGAGACAAGTGTTTTTAAGGGTTAATGTCAAACAAGAGTATTTTGGTCTCAACAAAAAGTGAGAAAGGAATGGAATGGCCATTCCTTCCCCTCCTCAATGGAATGGTGATTCCCTCACATAAATGAATGGGATTCCGGAGGTAATGATCATTCTGCCACTTTTTGGCAAACCAAACGCTGTAATGATCATTCCGTTGGAATGACCATTCCATTCTGACCTTCATTACAGCGAACCAAATGCTACCTTAAGAGTTAGGACTTAGGAATTCAATAGTAAACACTAAATAGTGAACCGTCAATACTCAATACTCAACAGTCAGCAGCCAATACAACAAATGTGAAATAACACAATAATTAATAACTTCATAAAAAAATAATCTACTTAAAGAGTATAGAGTTGGTGAAGGACCCCGGCTGGTTGGCTTCTAATACCAAAGGGAATGCCTACCAGGATATATGACGTCACTGTCTTCATCCCCATCGCTGTTATCATTTGAAGTGCCACTACCATATTGAATTTGATATTGGTGGGCATAGGGATCCTAGAATGCAAAGAAGGCATCATAGGAACTTGGAGGTGGTGGATATCTATATTGAGTTTGACCATAGTCACAATATGAGTAAGACCATGATTGAGGTTCTATCAAAGGGGGGTGTTTGCTAGGACATTACTTAGAGAAGAGCCCTTGAGAGGAACTCTCTACATCAGCTTCAATTCAGCGAAATCCTATGTGTTTTTGTGTTCTTTGAAGCATAGAAGGGTAAAAGAGTTGTGTGAAAATGTCGTTTGGAAAGAAGAAGGAAAGAAATATGCCTTACTATGTATTTCAATTTTTTTTGGAAAGTAGCTATCAGTCACACTCTGTAGCGCTAAATTCATTTTAGTTTAGCGGTCTTGGCCACTACACCCAATTTAGCGTAGCGGCCACTATTTTGATCCATGATATGGTTTGTAAACCGTTTCATGAAGAGGGTGAGCACTTCAGTTCCTTATATGGGTTTTGCTTTAAAAGCAAAAAAGTTGCAAAACTGTGAATTATTTAAGTGATCAAGGGGACAATGTACTGCTTCACTTTTCTTTCATGTCTAGTGCCTTTCTCTTTAAACTGATAAAAGAATAGAAGAGGGGTATTAGAATTAGTTCTCTCCGAAATGTCAACAATGCTTTGTTAGAAAAGTGGCTGTGGTTCAAGCAGTTGTCTATAACTATTATGTAGGTAATAATGTATGGGATATTCAAGAGCTAAATAACAGGTCCTTTGCTAAATGGAGGTTTGTTTCCTTTTCTAGGGACCATTTTTTTGCACAAATTTCCTATAAAGTTTAATAGGAAGCCAAGTGGTGTTTTGAAAGGATTGGTGGTGCATAGATACTTTCCTTCAAAGTGGCTTTTTCTTCAGTAGTCCGGGTGGTGGTGAACTTGCTCACTGAAGTTTGGCGATTTAGGAGGAATCCTAGGGATTAGGAGATAGATCAATTGTCCCAGCACTTGTTGGTTCTTCAGGTTGTGTTTAGTCCAAATGGAGGGGTGAATTATTGTATATGGCTTTTACAATCAAATGATATGTTGGTGAATTATTGTATATGGCTCTCACAATCAAATGATATGTTTACTTTGAAGTCTTTCTATGATCATTTATTTCGTTGGCTATCCAGTTCTTATGGGTGGTTTAGCTTGAGAAATATAAATGCACCTCCTTGTGTTCTAGCTTTTTGTTGGACACTGTCCTTTGAGAGTATTTACTTTGAACAATGTTTGCAAAGTGAAGCATTTGGAGGTTTTAGTCAACACTAAATTTTTTATTATTATTATTATCTAAGAGGCAGAGACCCTCCACAACTTTTTATTCATTGCCCATTACAAGACAATCTTGAGATTTCTTCATCTAGCTTTTTGGAGGAGTTGTTGTGTTTTTAATACCTTTTTTTAATTGAGTGTTCCACCTTTTGGAGCATGGCAGGGTTTCCTAGTAGAAGAGACAATATTTTATGTAGCTGCATTCTAGTAACTTTTCTTTGGTCAAGGCTTCAATAGGGAGTCTGTCCGAGTGGGTCTTCTCCTTCCAAATTGGTGGTGTGAAAAGCCTAATGTCATATATTATCTTGTGCCATCATCATGAAGGAATTTGCTGATTTTATCTCTTAGATTTTTGGCCCTTTTGGTTTTTGCTTTGTGTCATCAATATTTAATAATCCAGGGTTGTATCTCCCTTTCCTTTGAGTATAATGTACATTTTTCGCCTTTAAATAAAATCATCGTGCCATTTTTAAAATAGAAAATGTTCCAACCAATGACTAATTCTAACCTTCACCCACATCCCATCCCCATCCCACCTGAACACCCCCCCACCCCCACCAAACAAAAAGAAAAGAAAAGAAAAATTCACTCACCCTGATTTTATAGTGATTCGACTATTATCAACATGCATTGGAGCACAATAAAAACTGCTATTATAAAAGCATTCAACTTTGTGGCCCTAAAATCAATAGTTATGTAGAACATGGGCCATTTTACTCACTTCTAATCATATGGATGTCTGAAATCTGAAGATGGTGGGTGTGATCTTTTAGCCGATCTCTATAAGCACCCAGATTTATATAGTTGCTTGCATCCCTTCTGATAGCACATGAGGAATCCCCTCCATTTTGGGAGGGCTCAATAGAAGTTTAATCATTTCACCGACTCCTAAAAACACTGCTTTCCATTCCATTGACACTTTCGATATCCATAAGGCTCAAGTTTCTTTTAACTGCCAATTCATTTGAGCCCTGAATTTGTTTAACTACTATATACATTTCTTTTCTTTTCTATTTTTTCATCTACCTATTTTACTCGTTATGTTTTCCTCTTCCTACATTCCTGCTACCTACTTTTCTTTCTTTCTTTGATTTTTTTTTCTTAATTTTCCCCTTTCCGGTGGTTTTTTTTTTTTTTTTATATGGCCTGGTGGCCAGGAGATGTAAACATAACCTGCCCACTCAGAAATCAATCCTTGGGTGCAATTGTGGGAGCGGGCACACTATCCACTGCGGCAGTCCTGTGATTCCTTTTTTTTTCTAAATTATCGCATTCTTATTTTCTCTGCTTTCTATTTTTTTTTTCTAAATTTTAGATATTCCAACTTGTTTGCTTTTCTAAAAGTAGCCTTCATCCAACTGACCTTGTAAAATACTTTAAGGCCTCATTTGTTTCTTGTAATTGAATTCCTATGATTGAAGCTCAAACTAAGGTATAAATATTAATAGTTAGATCCAGACCTATATGATTATGCAAACTAAAAGCCTACATTTATACTTTTAAGCACTTCACTGTTTTATTTTTGTTGATTTGTCAACTGCTACTGCTGTCAATGTCTAAACCGTCCTTGGATTCAATCCCCATAAAACCTAAACCATAACCTACCATACCCCTTTCACATCCAAGCCAAACCCAACTCATACTTTTTGGCTGAACCCCTATTCTGTCTAAATTCTTGCAGTCACAGGAACTGATTGCTGTAGTCCCTCAACTAGCACACGAATCATTTCCCTTTTTATTTTGTTTTATTTTTTTTTTTCATGAATCAGTTCCTTAACAGCTTCAAAATCACCCCTTTCGACTTTTGAACCTATAAACATAAAGAGAAAAAATTCTGTTTGATAACTCTATAAAAATGGAGTTTTGTTTCTTGCAATTAAGTTAGTTTCCCGTTCTATCAATTTATCTACTACTTTAAATTCCATTTAGGTTCCTTGATTTATTTGTTATTATTATTTTGAGTTTGTTGATTTAGAAACTGCTGTTAATGCATTAAAACCATCTTTAGATTCAATCCCCATAAAACCTGAACCATAATCCTACCATACCGCTTTCATATCCAATTCAAATCAGTGCCCCCAAACTCTTAGGCTGAACCAGGGTTTCCCCTAATTTCTTGTTAGTTATAGGAACTTCATTGCTGTAATCGTCCCTGTACCAGCTCACAAACCATTCCCCTTGAAGCTTCAAAATCACCCCATTCAACCCACTTTTATCCTCTATATCTGCTGGCAAGTAAACCTTACCATTTCTCCCTTACCTCCGCTTAAAACCCTATCCAAATCCTTTAAAATTTCCCTTGGCTGAATCCTTGCCTTTTCTAAAATGCACTGCCACTGCAGAGGTTGTCTATAGAAGTTATTGTGACAATCCGGCAAATCAGACCCTGTAGACCTTAATCAACCTCAATTTTTGTTCTGAATAATTAATCCTAATTCATCCATGCCTCCATAACTTACACCCTCTGCAAGCTCTGTTGTGCTTGGCCCCAAAACAATCCCAGTCTTGATGCAATTTCGTCCATCAGCACCCTATACATATTTCCCCAAAGTACAACTTTATCTTGCGGTAACGTTTAAGTCAAGGCATGATACATGAGTTGTCCCTTGATCAAAATAGTCCCCAAACAAACCCTTGGTCTTTCTTATAAAGAAAAACTTGACTTGCTATTAAGTCCTTTTTTTTTTTTTTTTTTTTTTGATAGGCAAGGAAGAAAATATATTAAGAAAGGAAAGAGTGATACAAAGAGGCCCGACCAAGGGGCACTATGGTATAAAAGCATTATACCACAAAACAAGTTACATAGTGAAAGCTAAGAAGTTAGAAGACCTATCAACCCCTTGCTTAGCTAAAAAGTCAGCAAAGCCATTTGCTGTCCTCTCAACATGAATAAAGCTCACTTGAATTGAAGACAATAGAGCTCTAATCTCATTCAAATAGAACTGAAATTTCCAAGGAAACATAGCCGAAGAAGACACCCAAGATATAGCATTAAGAGAATCACTTTCAACCACAAGTCTAGAACGAAAAGAGGTTGAAGTAAAAATCCGAATAGCTTCTAAAATAGCAACAACCTCAACCTCATTAGACTCCATACAACCCACAAACTTTGAGAACAAAGCCAACACAATGCCTTCACTATTGCGAAGCACCCCACAAATACCCGCCGGCCCAAGTTTTCCCCTAGCTGCCCCATCCACATTGAACTTAAGCACACCTTCTGAAGGAGGAGCCCCAGAAAACACCTTTCTCATTTTCTTAACCCCACAAAATAGAGAGGCTTCCCAATTGTGCAACACACCATCAACTCTTAGACTATCAAACTCACACTTGAAAGCGGCCCATTTGGCAATTCGAGCCACCACCAATAACGTCAAGTCTTCCACTGACGACGAGGACCTTTTAAACACTCTGTCATGCCTCTCTTTCCACACAGACCACAATATAGCATAAGGTATAAGTCTCCAAAGAACTAATCCACACCTGTAAAAACTAGAGCACCTCCAAGCTTCAATCATCCCTGCCACATTCCCTGGGCTACACCAAAGGACACCGCACTGCAGGAGGAGCCTACACCATAAGGTATGAGAAAACTCGCAATGGATAAACAAATGGTCTACTGTCTCCATCCCCTTCCTGCACAACACACATAAGTCTGAAATAGCTTCAGAAGCCAAGCCTCTCCTCCTAAGGTTATCTGCTGTAGAAACCTTCCCCAAATTAGCAAAGCAAACAAAAGCCTCCACCCTAGGTGGAGCCAGACCTTGCCAAGCCAGAGAAGAAGAGCCTCTCAAAAGTGTTGAGTCTTCCAACTCCCTTGAGAAGGACTTACAAGAGAATTTTCTAGAAGTAGTAGGTTTCCAAATACGAGAATCTAGTACATCCATGCAAAGAAAAACCTTAGAAAGAAGATTGACCAAAGACTCATACTCAGACTCCTCAGAAAGACGCAAGGCTCTCCTGAAGGACACATTCCAAGACCCAACTCTCCCCCTACCCACATAATAGTCTTGAACCGAAGCCCTCTTATTGACCACAACCCTAAACAACCTAGGAAAGGACAAGGACAAATGACCCACCCCCACCCAATCGTCAACCCAAAACCGGACCTGCCTTCCTTCCCCCACTTTGAAACCCACCCCCCTCCTAAACACTTTCCCCCCACCAGAATATAAATCCCCAACCCTTAGAATATTGCCCCACACACCCGACACACGAGACCTATGGACTCTACTAGGCTCCCAACCCCACTTGTCCTCACCATATTTAGCAACAATTATCCTTCTCCACAAAGCTTCCCTCTCCTCCCCAAATCTCCACCACCACTTAGCCAAAAGAGCCCAATTCTTGAACTCCAAGTTACCCAAGCCTAAACCCCCCACCGCCTTCGGCTTAATAACTTCCTCCCACTTTACAAGATGCAGTTTTCTTTTGGTGCTCCTTCCACCCCAAAGAAACTCCCTTCTTAAACGATCTAGTTGCTCCCTAACAACCACTGGCATCCTCAAAAGGGACATATAATAAACGTGTAAATTGGACAGAGAAGCCTTGATAAGGGTAATTCTTCCGCGTAAAGAGAGATAGTTCGTTTCCACATGGACAACTTCCTTTTAAAATTTGCCACCACAGGATTCCACAACTGTTTAGATCTCACTTTACCCCCAACAGGCAAACCTAAGTAGGAAAATGGCAGACTCCCAACCTTGCAAAGAAGCTTCGAAGCTAGCAACTAAACTTTATCGTTAGAGGTTCCTATCCCCACCAACATGCACTTGGACAGAGTTATCCTAAGCCCGGAGGAAAGCTGGAAGCACCTAAGAATCCTTTTTAAGACAACAATCTCCTCCCACCTCTAAGAGCTAAAAATGATGGTATCATACAGCAGCATGTTACAGTGTTTGTGTTACTAAGAAAGCACCATCTACCACTGAGTTCACCCAACCTGCTAACCCAACCCAGATTTGACCCGCCATATACATGGGGTCAGTCACAGGTCTAGAAAAAGCTGACCCTGCATTGAAACGGTTTGGTTAGGGTCAACCCACATAACCTGTCTGACGCGTGTAACCAATCTGCAGCCATCAAATATGAAACCCTACTCATCTTCTCTCATGAACACACGATTGATTATCATATACCAAAAACAATCCCTTCTCATCTTCTCCCATAAACAACCGCTGATTATCATAGATCAAATACAAACCTTAACTTCTCCCATTAACGATCAACTGGTTATCATCTATGATGCCCAGATATGGATATGTTACCAACATTGATACGGGAATCGGGGATACGATTTCCTCACTTTTGAAAATTTAAGATGTGGATATGGATACGGGTGTCCTAATTTTTTTCTCTAGATCACTTTTGAATCACTGAAATTATCATTGTTTTCATCCCTTTCTAGCATTTTTTTTATGGTGAGAAGTAAAAATATTAAAAGAACTATATGAGATAATTGACTTTATAAATAGGACATGTTAAACTTGTTCCTTAGAAGTTTCGGTGCAATATCAAGCACCAATACAAGTGTTGTATTGGTCCGATATAGATACATTTGGCTTGTACAAGTATCCGGGTATCATAGATTATCATAGATGAAATACAAACCCTACTCATCTTCTCCCGTAAACAAACATCCAAATATCATAACTCAAGGCAAAACCCATTTGCACCCTCAATTGAATACAAAACCCTAGTTTCATCTTCTCCCATGAAGAAACAACTTATTGTGAATCTGTGATAGCTCAAGGCAGTTGGAAATAGAAGCACATTATGCATATAGATGAAAAGAAGAAGGCAAAAGTAAGCATAGAAAATCCCTGAAAAAGCCCTAAAGGGCTATTACAATGCACCTCCGATGATGGGCTGATGGTGCTTTTGACCTTGGGAATGAGAGATAACTACAGTCGTTGGAGCATCTCAGCCATTCGCCATTTTTCTTGGTTGGCGCTGCTGATTCCAAAAGGGGAAATGGCTAGGGTGTTATTGGAGCCATGCAAGATGCTTGGATGGCATTGATGATAGCTGCGGCAGCCTGAGTCGGGCATATTCTCATTTCTTTTCCTTGTGAGAAAGAGGGTTTCTTTTTGTCAGAAAACAAGGGGTCTTTTTAAGGTTGGGTTGAGGTCGCCTGACCCGTTCCTGAAAAGGATTAGATATGAGTTGGAGTGTTGGACTTAACTCGTAGACAACCATGGCCAACCTGACCCGTTTAACTGAACCTGACTCATTTGCCACCTGTAGAATTAGTCCTCATTTAGTTCGATAAATCTCGTGTCTTCCATCCCGAGTTCCATCTAGTTCAATTAGTTTTATTTTATTCCATTTCATCAATCAAGTCTTTCCCATGTACTTAAATACATACCTTGAGTCTTTTGTCTCCGAAAATTTAGAATGACAGCTAGAAGTCAGTGTCACTATCAAGGCAAGTTCACCGACCATGAAAGGAACCAATCTGTCATCTTTGTTTGTGAGAGATTAAAAAGCTTTGAAAGCCTCAAGGAAGTTTTAGAATGTCGAGGTGGTCCACACGGACAAAATGGTCCATAATTGGAGAATGATGAGCTCCCAACAAATGATGAGTGTGGACAATCTCATCCTGAATGCGATGAAGAAGATGCCAACAATTAAAAAAATGATATTGCCTAAGCTTGGAGGAGTATACTTTGTGGATCTCAGAGAAAAACCTGATGGTGCTCCTTGTCCGGATGATGATATTACCAAGAAGGTTCATCTTAATGTGCTTGTCTATCACAACAAGATGAACCCCATAGAGTATTGTGATTCTATCACTGCCTTTGAGGATTTCCTTGAGTGGTACTTCATTGTAATAATTGATGGATCCAATTCATCAAGAACACAAAGAAGGGCCTTGCATGCATTTGGTAGCATGGGCTAGAAGAGTGGATTGAGCATATTTATTGTCTCGTTTGCACTCGGGAAAACATGAAGTAAAGGCTGCATGGAAAGTATCTTCCTATAGAATATGAGATTGCATTGTTTGATCAGTTTTTAGCCCTTCATCAAGGAGGAGCCTATTCAGTTGAGGAATACGTGGAAAAATTTAATGATTTCACATTAGATGCCATGTTCACGAAGATGACATGTTCATGAAGAAGAGAGTCAGGTTCTCTCCCAATTCAAAGTTGATTTTTGCGCAAAGATTTATTGAGAGATGGAACTCTTTAAGCTCGATCAATTTGAGGATGTGTACTATATGGTGTTTGAGGTGGAGAGGTGCTTTGTCTCTCAAGTAGTAGAGTCACTGATGTAGAGTCAGAAATAAACTGAGAGCTTGCACGAAGTGATTCCATATATCCATTAACTCTTATGTGTTCAGGCCAAATCATCAGCATCAATATTCGCAATCTCAACAATCACAGCCTCAAAATAAATGAGAACCTTCTTTAGTTGATTCTACCTGAGAAGAGTACAATATTACATAATGTTATAATTGTAGTGGCAAAGGTAACCTAGCTGTAGTATGTTCTACTAGAAGTCTCCATTATTTTGAAAATAATGAAGACGAGATAGAAGATACTA
The DNA here is from genome assembly GCA_003546025.1 of Camphora micrantha. Classification (NCBI taxonomy): domain Eukaryota; kingdom Viridiplantae; phylum Streptophyta; class Magnoliopsida; order Laurales; family Lauraceae; genus Camphora; species Camphora micrantha. The sequence goes on along the minus strand of QPKB01000011.1, from coordinate 9,430,496 downwards.
TATTTTAGTGGGAGAGATCGCGATGGATTTGATCTAGTGGGCCACCGGCTCCAACAAACTAAAACATAACTGGGAAGCGACAGAGATAGACCTACAAACAGATGGTGACACTAGCAAAGCATAATGTAAGTTTTGGCAAGATATCGACTTAGAAAAAAGGGTTACATTTATTGTGAACAAGCTAGAGTCACACTTGGTTCAAAATCGCGGTATCAGTCGTAGTATTGGCCAGGCCAAAAAATCGATACAGTATCGGTCGTGTTTATCAGTCCATCGTGGTCGTCCCGGTGTGATCTTTTTTAGCACAAAAAAAAAAAAAAAAATGCATAAACATCCAAAAAGTCGTTAACATTAGAAAATGCCGGAAAACAATATATATATTTTTTCCATTAGTAACAACAATAAATCAAAATATCGGTCCCCCTAAGTCAGGACATCCTTTATTGCTGTCTTATTCGGAATTGTATAAATTTTGCTTGCAGTTCAATAGATTTAGATGTATATGCCAAAATAAGTTAGAATATCACAAATTTTTATAAAATGCAACCATAGTTATGACTATGAACTGCCTATTAGTGTGGAATTTAAGAAAATAAAGGTTGTGTTCATCACTCAATCATCAAGTAAGTTGTGAATTTAGGAGTATCATGATAGCATATTTAATTATGATAATATGATAAAGCACAAAGCAATTGGACATTTATGATTTAGTTAAAATGATGACAAATTTGAGTAACTATTTTGCAAATATCTACAAGATTTAGACAAATATCCTAATTTTTAAAACCTCAACTAGTAGATTTAGCCTCAAAATGTGTAGATTTAAGATAATGAAATGTACCTACAACAAAAAGAGCCTGCAATCATCATTTCTAAGCTATATTTAGATAATTTTATAAAAAAATTGCAAAAAAGAATACAAAATGCTAACCTCGGTAGAGATTTTTCAGGACTAATTTGACAAAAAATAGGTATTTTTGATGGCTTGGAAGTGAAATATGTGTTGGGGAAGAAGAAGGGCAGCAACTGATGTATTTGCAAGAAGGAAGAACGGAGTGGAATAGGAGAAATAAAAATATATATATATAGTCGGCCGATCATTTCAAAACGTCAGCCGATATATCGGCTAGGACTGATAATTTGAGATATCATCCGATGATATCCTATATTTTGGGGATTTTTTGATAGGGCGACACCAAGACCAATAGTCTTCAAATTATCGTATGTATGGGGCTTATACCGGTTTGTATCGGCCGATACGAACCGGTATTGGCCGAGAATTTAAACCATGTCAGTCACGCAATGAGAGAGATATTTAGGACTTTAGATCTGCAATATCAGGTGTTCCCTTCATCATAAAACTTATCTTTATGAGATATTCAAGTCAAAGGGTCGAAAACTATATGATTACTCCACAGTTACTTGGTAGTGCGAATCCAAGTAATTGTTAAGTTACAGATGAGTATTCATCCTTAGTATCATGTGAGAATGTTGTGTAGCATAAAGGCTCATTGGATAAGTTGTGTAGCATATCATGGCTCAATTTAATCAATAGTGGTGTTGACTGTGTAGTTTGTACAATATGAAGTCTTCATCACTTTCATCAATCAAGTTGCAAGCGATGATCAAAGATTCGTAAAAAAGTTGTGTTGAAGATCAAGCTGACAATGTTCATCATTAAAGTAGTCGCAAAAGGAAGTGGATATATGATGTTTAGTCTAAGCTGGTCGGTATGTACCAACTTGAGGGGGACTCTTGAGAAACAATTGTGTTTATTTGTAATTTTGAGAGTTATTATCATCATGGCCTTGTCCCTGTTATGTTGGGGTTGGCTACACGAATTCTATTTCCCCTTCTAATCTATCCTGAACCAAATCCTCATATAGGTTATCCTTCAGATTTATCATAACCACGTCCATCCATATCTTTGGTCTACCCCCTTTCCTTGGCCTGCCATCAACTTGCATAGAAAAACTTCTCTACAACATCGTCGTTGGAATGTGTTGGATATCTCCAAACCATCTCAAAGTAGTCTCTCTTTAATTTATCACCCATTGATGCTTCCCCTAAATGCTCTCAAAAGCGCTCATTTATGATTCTATCTTTCCTAGTTTTACCATAGATCGATCTCAATAATCTCATCTTTGCTACAGTTATTGTGCATGTGTTGCTTCTTGATTGGCCAACATTTTGCTCCATAAGTCATAGCTAGTCTAATCGTTGTCCTATAGAATGCACCCTTCAATCTCATTGGATGCAAAGAACTTTAGAAGCAAGTCTCCACTTCAACCAACCCACCCTTATCATATGTTTGATATTTTCCTCAAATATCTCCATCCTTTCCTAAATTAGGAGTAGTTTAAATTTGGTTACTTTAGACTAGAGTTGTGATGGGATAAGGATTAGGTTTCCTAGTTTGAGGTTGACATCTTTGGTTGCACTTAACAATTGGCTTTTCTCAATGATATAAATCAAAGACTTGTGTCGAGATGTTCCCTAAAACTTCAACTCATAAGTTTGACCTTGAATGTTGAAGATTTAACTTTTTATCATGGACATCATGAGGATGAGTCATATTAGGAACATCCACGACAGTTACCTTTTATTTCCAAGGTGATAGGAGAGACTGACGACATGTTGGACAATCAATTAGTTTTAACATGCAACAAGACTATTGGAAGTTCTTAAGTCGAAAGGTCGACCATGATCTGATTGCACATTGCTTATAACTTCTAATTTCAGTAGCTCAACCAGGATTTGTATGAGCAGTTTTAGGCGTTCAACTTGTTTGAGCCAAGTCTTCACTAGCTGAGGAGAGATAATGCAGGCCATGGCAAAAAATGACATCAAAGAAGGGCCAAGAAGACCAGCACAAGCCCAATTGACAAAACTCCCCATTGAATAAGGGCAATGCGGTCATGTTATATGCCCAATTAACTGCAATCTCGTATTCTAGGAAGTTATATCAAGAATCCAGTTGATAGTAGGAAGATATTCCCTTACAAGCAACATGATGAGGGAGGATCAGCATCTTTGTCACGGGTCCTTCGGTGAAATTCAAGGGTAGTCCTGCCTTGTGGAGGCTCAATGTGGGAACTCCCGCATCCCGTTGCTCGTTGGAGAAAACTCTCCTTGACTGTAATATGTTTGAGTTTTTGTTAGTCAAGGATCTTTAGGCGCATATCTAATTAGGAGTGAAAATTATTGTCCACCCTAATTAGAAGGCATAATCTCTAATAAGGGGCCAAATTGTTGGTCACTTGTCTTTATACAGCTCGTAAAGAATCCAATGAATATTATCCTCTATTTTTTTCCTTTTTTTATTTATTGGTATCCTCTCTTCCTATCTTGATTTGGTGAAAGACAACTCCCTTAGCCTTAAGGAGCCATTGTTTGCACCCATTTACATATGTAAAAGGGGCTTCATTCGTAACCATTAAACATCTCATGTTTGTTTACACCGTTTTACGCATCATGAGTAAATGGTGTAAAAATCAGGTGATTTTGTGCCCAAAGTTTTCACATGTGAATAGATGGTAAATGGATGATACACATGTCACTCTTACTAACCAATTGCTACAGTAATCTGGGTGGAAAAATATTTAGTCCGGTTTTTCATTTTGTATTTATTTGAATTCTATGGGCCCCTAAATTATGATACGAACCATTGAATGCCTTTTAAAGGCAAAGGCCAAAAACAGCCAGGGAGTCAAATTTCAGTCTTTGTTTCATCACAGATTTTGAGATATTTGCAAAAAAATGACCCTAAAACTTGTCATTCTGGACCTCTGTGGGCCCCACTTTCGTGATCCGAACTGTTCATCATCTTAGGAGGTCCAAAATGGCTATGGGGTCGAATTCCATAACTTCATTTGTCACGGATCTTGAGAAACTTGTGAAAAAATTGTGAACCATTGGATGTACCTATTGTGATTTTTATGCCCCTAGGCCTAGGCCGTAGGCCCAATCCCTTTTTTTTTGTTTTTCAAAATTTTCTAGTCTTGTGGGCCCCTAAATCATGATCTAAACCGTTCATCCTCTTTAGAGTGCAAAAAAGGGAGGGATAGAATAGTTTGGAGGGAGGTAGGGAGTGGGGGTTGCATTTAGGTGGTTGTTAAAATCTCACGTCTTGATTCATCATGGTTTTTAAAAAAATTGTGACAAACGGTAAACTATTGGATGTACTAAGATTCACGTGTGAAGAGATGTGAAAACGACAAACAATGGAATGCGTTTCACATGTGACTCATTTGTGTATGCAATTGATTTGCATGTGAACCATTTTCCTATCACATATGAGAATGACAAATGACCCCTAAGTGAAGATTCATCAACTTTTCCAGTTTGTGAAGACTCCATTGACACGGCTTCAAGATGTGTATGAATACATCAATCCACCCTCCACTAGTTGGTTTAAGGCCTGGGATTTTCAGATATGTGAGATTTTTACCCGTCTATTGTGTAGGTCATTGGTGTCCAATGGTCTCATACAGCAACCTGTAGAATTCATGAACCCATGATCTCTAGTCCATGAGCTTCAAACATTTGTCTGTTGTTTATTACTGCTGGTTGCTCTTCCATTCCTTGGCTTATTATTGCTTTTCATGATGTACATTGCTATAGTTCTAGCGACTTAAGATTTTCATAAGTTTCGTATGAAACAATCTACTTGATTTTGTTTTTGGCGGCTTATCTTTGTGGATATGTCATTTGAATGTACTTTAATCAATTGCGTCCTAAATTTTTCATCATTGCTTTTCTCTACGGGTGACGTTTATTTTGGAGGCTTGCTCATCTCCAGCATCTTTACTGTACATGTGGCATACTTAGGGGATGGCTAAAAGTGTTGATCTATCAGGCATTACTTGAAGAGAAGAGGCTATAATTCGGCTACCACCATGTCATTGATGGCCACCCAACTGGAAATTAGTAAACATCTTTTGAATGAAGGAGCAGTTATCCACGTCCATCAAGTGGAATTCACATATTGGATGGCTAGGATTTGTTCTAGGGGTGACCCACCAATCCATGGTTACTATTGCTCTTGGCATTTGCTACTTGTAACAGTGGAGATGTTGGAGAAGAGCGAGCTTTCCATCTCTGAAGAGGGCCTCCTAAGGCTTCCCATATTCTTTCTCCAACTTCATATGTGATACAGTAGGCTTATTTCACAAAGCCATGCTGATTCAAAGAAATGCTTGCTGATTCTATTTTTTTATTTTTTCTCTCCAGATTTGTTCCATGTCTTCTCCTCTGTGCCAAGGGACCTCAATTTCATTGATCACACTAGCGACCTTGGATGGAAAGAGTAGGAAAATCCTGTTTCTGATTTACATTTTAGTGTCGTGTTCCTACATAAATCTGAAGCTTCTCCTCCCAACTGTGTTGGTGCTTACTCAAGTTGCACTTTTGCAGGTTCCAGAGGGTTCAGCCAATTATTGTGGACCCAGGTCTATACTTGGCAAGGAGAACCAAAATCTTTCAAGCTACGGAAAAGCGGCCGACACCAGAAGCTTTCAAATTTTTTACAGGCAAATGTTCTCATTGTTTTCCTTATTTAATTACAGGCTGCTCTCTTTGTTCTTCCCTAACACATGCTCCCAACTTGGAGTGGCTTTGCTTCTAAGGAATTTGTATTATCCTCATGGTGTCCTCCGCCTTTCTCATATTTTGGTTGTGCAGACTTTTGATCCAATAGGCGTCATGGATAGAACAGTCAGATTATTTCTAATGAAGGAACTAAATGTTCCGTTCACTCAGTTTTGGTCCATAATGAGTGTCTATCCAATGTGGGAATGGAGGAGCTCGCTTGGACTCGATTGAGTTGTCTTGTTTTTTTTTTTTGGGGTGATCGCATGTGGACTACCTGCATTTAATTTGCACTTTTGGATTTTGGTTGATTCAAGCCATTCATATTACACACTTAGTGAAAACTGGAAAGGTTCCGGCCAAATTCACCAATATCAGTTTAACATACATTGTTAGATTTATCAATTTGATAAAAAAAGACAATTAAATTTTAAGGTAAATGCCATTTTTATGCACTTTGATAAATCCAGTGGTGTACATCAATTCAACTATCATGAACTTGGGGTCACTACCTCCTTTTTCACTTCGGTGGTATGAATGGGTTGACAACGATCAATCAAAAGTGGCCTCCCTTGGAGGTCTTCCGCATGGGAATTCCCTTGTGGATGACAACATATGGACATCTCTCTTTTAATAAATTATATTTTATAAATGATTTTTAATAAAATTGTTTTTTTTTTAACAAACTTAAATTTGGAAGTGCTTCTGAGTGCATGAGTTCATAAACTAAGAGCAAAGTAGATATATTATATTCCTCTTACTTTATAAAATCTATTTCCTTTTTTTTAGAAAAAGAGTTTTTCTCTCATTTTTTCATATATGTTACAGGAATAAGTCGGGCATAGTCAATCGCAGACCAAACACTTGGTTTCAGTCATGACTGATTCCCACCATGAAACTGAGACTTGATTGCTTATTTGAAGATCCCGAACCACAATGCCTGATGAATTGAAGTAAAGATCTGTACAAAAAAAAAGAAAAAAGAGAGGAACAATGATCCAAGTTCAACATAATAGGGTCTAATACCGTTTCTTTCTCTTGTAGTGGGCTGTGTTCATCTTTTGCATTCCTTCTGTATTATTAATGAAATTTCACTCTTCTTACTATTAGAAAAATTAAGGGGTTTCCTTAGATTACAAACTGAAGGACGTATCCATATTTTTTGGATTGAAGGGATACTCTCTCTCTCTCTCTCTCTCTCTCTCTCTCTCTCTCTCTCTCTCAATTTTTAATTTTTTATTGGTATCATGACACGGACCCACAACCTCAAGGTTGCAACTATTAACGGTGTACTTCTTCATTCTCGCTACTTGGAAGACTTGAATTCAATTACTAACTCTTGCCCATGTCCCTAACCAGCTGAGTTATAGCAGGGGACTCTCTTTTATAATCTTTTTTTTTTTTTTTTTTTTAACTCACACACCTGTGCTCACTGCACATGTCCCTAACCATCCGATAAACTGTTGGGACAGTAGAATTCTTTATTTGAAATAATAACCTATTTGTCTCTTTTAACAGGTTCTCCATGGGTTATGCTCAGCCGATCCTTTATGGAATTCTGTGTTTTGGGTTGGGACAACCTGCCTCGGACTCTTCTCATGTATTTTTCGAATGTAGTACTAGCTGAGGAAGGCTATTTCCATTCAGTTATTTGCAATGCACCGAACTTCCAGAATAACACCATAAACAGTGATCTAAGATACATGGTGTGGGGCACTCCTCCTGGAATGGAGCCCCACTTTCTGAACTCAACCAATTTTGACGACATGGTTCAGAGTGGGGCAGCATTTGCAAGGCAGTTCCGTAAGAATGACCCGATACTCGACATGGTTGATGAAAAGATTCTCAGGCGTAGGGCCAGTCGAGCTGCCCCTGGGGCATGGTGTTCAGGCCGGAGGAGCTGGTGGGCAGATCCATGTTCTCAGTGGGCCGATGTCAACTCCGTGAAGCCAGGGCCTCATGCACTCAAGTTCGGAGAGTCAGTGGCTAAGATGCTTGAAGAATGGAAATCAGAATCAGGCTGGTGCAAGTAGCTCATTGCTGACTTAGTGGCCAAGTGCTGATGAGTCTCCCACAGTTATATTTTTTTGGTCATACATGAGACTGTTAAGGACCGTGCTCAATCCGAAGTGCATACGTCTTCGTAGGTCCATAAAACCTGTTTCTTTGCTTGGTGGCCGGTATTTTCTTGTATTTGTTGTTGTAATGAGGAAATAGGAAGGGGTGAGTAGAAATGAGTGGTGGCATTCTTTTTGAGATTTTCAGGCCATTAGTGGCTTGAATTTCTTATGTATTGTTATTAGGAGCAGTGAGGCATATATATATGTATTCTTCTTAGAAGAGCCACGTCTTTAAACTAATAAAGGGAAGTCTTTTATTGGTCCACGTCCTGGAGGCAGAATGCATGAGTTTTTGTTTCAGTGTTGGACGGCTGTACAGCAAACTGGCCTGTGGGGACTGCTTGAATGCTTGCTAATCCTAGCTGAAAGTTTTAAGACTAAATGGTCCAGCAAGTTTTATTTTATTTATCTTGACTGATAGTCCAGCAAAGTTGTTTCCATTTTTTACCCGGGCTCAGTTATTGGGTGCATGTTTTGAAACAAAATCTTCCAATTTCAGCAGGTCAACCGCCTCATCCTTGAAATGTTTTCAGGCAGAGAGATATTCTTTATTTGACTGTTCTGGAGAGTTGGATGATTGTCCATTTATGCAAAGAGGAAAGAAGAATTGATGCTACTCTTGGCATCACAGTTGATCACTCTAATGGAAGTTCATACGCTAGATGTCGTGTGGGTCCTTTGTACTGCTAGCCTTGCAAGTTATCTCCATTTTCATTCCAGCTTTTTTTTCCTGTCAACTATACTTTCCATTATTGCACTGATTTTGATCGACTGTTGGCACTTTCTGGCATGTTGCTGTACGATTGTGCCCTGTTTGCTTTGCCTTGGATAAATCAAATGCCTTGATTATTTATTCACTGTCTGGTTTGTGTGCGTCTGTTTTATTTACCAGTGAAGGTAAAGTAAATGTTAACTTAACGTGAAAGGTAATGCTGGTGCAAAGTAGAAGTAAAAAATTTGGGTAAAGTAAAATCTGTGTTTGTTTTCATGAGGTCAAAAGTAATTTGAAGTGGGATGAGAAGTTTCCAAGTGATAAAGTAACCACTTGAGTTTTATGTGGTAAAATCTCTTTGCCGTTGTCAAAGTAAAATTAAGATTTTTTATTTTATTTTATTGTGCTGGTTGGGTGTTTACTTTTTCACTTCTTATGACCAATAAAAAATGGGTTAAGTAAAATTTCTGGCGGTTGGGATTATTTTAGGACAGTTTTTAACTTTACCTCTTGTCTAGGCTTGTTTGTTTTATTTCCCTGTAAATTAAGGTAAAATAAATGTTAAATTAGTGGTAAAGGTATTGGCTAGGTAAAATGGATTTATTTTTCTTAAGGCAAAATAATTTGAAGTGGGATGAGGAGTCAATAAGTGTTAAAGTAACCACTTATCTTTTATGAGGAAAATATTTTGTGGGTTGGTAAAGTAAAAGTAAATTTTTTCTTAACGGTAAACATTCATGAAGGAAAAACTTTATTAATATTCAGATGTGTCCTTTCACTATTACAATACTCATCTGAATAAGAAAGCAAACCTTTTAATATTGGACTGCTAACTAAAATTAGAAAACTAAACTATCAATACTAACTAGGAAACTAAATAGGATCCTTTAGAAATTAGAAAGTCATTTCTAATTACAGCTCGTGAAGGGAAAATGTAAATAATAGAGGGAACAATTCCAAAATAGTATATGTGTGTGAAACAACTTTTGTGGCATAAAATTTGGGAGAGTTCTTGGATTTAGGGCCGGGTCCTGATAGTATAGAGAGGAGAAAAAAATATGGGATGTTTCATTTCTTATTTCTTCACACGAGGGGCTTCACAAGAGATTTGTATTTTCATCGCACCATTGCATGATTAATTTCATCGCATGGGATAAAGTCCACATATATGTGTCTGGATTTGATTTTTCTAATGATATTAGATAAATATGAAATATTTTTCAACTATGTATTTGTGGGCTCCGGTTCATCTCATGAATTTGACACGGATTCAATTGAGTCTCCTATAAATCAACATGTTATTTTATAGATTAAGCCTGGGTCTATGAATTAATATGTTACTTTAATTTTTTTTCTTTTATCTACAAAGAGTAGAAATTAGGAATGTTCATGGGAGTGGTTTTGCCCCGAAGTGACTAATATCCAAGCTATGCCCTAGCGCATAAAATAGGTTGAGTCCGAGCCCGGGTAAATAGTATTTTATTAAGAAAAAGAGGCTACCATAATTGCAATAAGTTGTAGATCTGTTGATTGGGATGCTTGTATATTTACGAAATAATATATAATGGAGTCGCATTTTTAGCCAAAATGTAATTTTTTTTTTTTTGTGCTTAACTTGAGTTGTGGATCACACTTAGGTTTTCTATCATTGAATCCAAGTCTAGCCCAGATATTAAATGGGCCCCAATTTACGGACTGTTGAAGAGGGAAAGAAAAAACCTAGGGAAGAATAAGATAAACTCCTTTACAAACCCTAACTAATGAAAAGAGTATGAAACAGGTGTTACAGTGTGAAGCTGCTCTCTCTGCAACAACATTTTTAATGGTTACGGTATGTTCTTCTCTCACAAAGAATGAAAGATTTCTTCATCGAAACATGAAAAGTTTCCTTCTTTCCGCCATAATTTAGTTCTATCCTCCTGGATGATCTAAAATGAGGTTTCTCAAATCCTTCTTACGACTCCCAAAACCCCTAGAAAAAACTGTCGTTTCCATTGGAAGAACCAATGGAATCATCCCCTATTTCAACTCCATACATTATCTTCTTCCTGATTTTGAAATGGGTTTTTTCAGCTCTCTTCATCAACTTCAGAAAGCCCATTTTAGCACTGAAACCATGGATCAAAATGCCTTTATTATCAAACAGAACTGTGTAGATCCAGAAATAATCAGTCCATATGAATTGGGTCATTCTAAATCAATTCAAGGTTTGGCGAAAACCCAGTTTTTTGTTGAATCTGTTGATGATAACCCACCTTACAGTCAGAAAAAAATCGCTGAAGAAGCAGATGTAATCTGTCGAATGCTGGTAAATGAGCCTAAATCGAGCGTTTGCTCGTCGCTAAACAATTTGGACATTCGAGTCTCACCCCAACTCGTAGAGGAAGTTCTTAAGAAGCTTGGTAATGCTGGAATTCTCGCGCTTTCATTCTTTCGGTGGGCTGAGGGTAAGGATGGTTTCAGGTATACCACTGAGACCTTCCATGCTCTGATAGAAGCACTCGGCAAGATCAAACAGTTTAGACTGATATGGAATTTGGTAGGCACCATGAAGCATACAGGTCTGTTGACAAGGGAGACTTTTGCACTGATTACTCGGAAGTATGCAAGAGCTCGGAAGATCAAAGAAGCAATCGAAGCCTTTGATGGGATGTCGATGTATGGATTGGAACCGCAGCTATCGGATTTTAATCGGTTGATTGATACCATAAGCAAGTCCAAACATGTGAAAAGAGCTCATGAGATTTTCGACGACATGAAGAAGAAAAGGTTTTCCCCTGATCTCAAGACATATACAATTCTCTTGGAAGGTTTGGGACAAGAAAGGAACCTGTTGAAAATGATGGAAGTTTATAGGGAAATGAAGGATGAGGGGTTTCAACCTGATGCCGTCACGTATGGGATTCTTATAAATGCTTACTGTAAAGCTATGAATTATGAGGAAGCCGTTAATCTCTTCCATGAGATGGAAGCGAAGAACTGCCAGCCCACGCCACATATCTACTGTACTCTGATCAATGGTTTAGGTTCCAATAAGAGATTGAATGAAGCCTTGAAGTTCTTTGAGTTATCTAAAAACAGTGGTTTCGCCCCAGAAATACCTACTTACAATGCTGTTGTGGCTTCTTACTGTTGGGCGATGCAGTTTGAGGATGCTTTCAGAGTAGTAGAGGATATGAAGAAATGTGGGGTTGGTCCAAATTCTAGGACGTACGATGTTATCATTCATCATCTGATAAAAGCACGGAAAACAAAGGTAGCATATGAAGTTTTTCAAAGGATGAGTGAGGAGAGTGGTTGTGAGCCTGGTCTGAATACATACACAATGATGATAAGTATGTTTTGTGCAGAGGGACGCTTAGATAAGGCGATGAAGGTGTGGAAGCAAATGAATGATAAGGGAGTTCTTCCATGTATGCATATGTTCTCAGCTCTAATTAACGGTTTGTGTGATGAAAATAGGCTGGAAGAAGCTTGCAAGTACTTTGAAGAGATGCTCGATAAGGGTATTCGGCCTCCTGGGTCTCTGTATAGTAATTTAAAAGAAGCTCTTCTTGATGCAGGAATGAAAGACAAGGCTCTGAAGATGGGTGGGAGGCTAGATAAATTAAGGAAAACAGCCCTGGAAGGGTGAGAAATTTATTTTTTGAAGGCATTCCTTGTATCTTTATCAAATTGTCGATGAAGTAATTGAACAGAATGCTATTGAGTTTTTATGTGGTGGGTAGTCTTCTATCAACATTTTGTCATCTGAATTTTCTACCTAGGACGATCACACTTGTAATTTTGTGACCTGATTAAGGAAGAAAACTTGGCTATCAAAATCTTTTGCTTAGAGGGAATTGTGCCTTTCTGGTTAATAGTTTAGAAGCTCTTACAACTTAATAGAGTAACAAAGATAGAAATCAGCAAGTTATGATGATGGCGATGCTCTTTATTGACTGTACCACTGACTAATGCAACACAGAACAGCCCATAGCAGAAATGGAAGGTGCTTATTTCCTAAACCTCAAGCTTGCAGGTTTGAGTCACATGCAAAAAACAATGAAATTAAAATTTCATTGTAATTTTTATTCAGGTAAAGAGTGAATTGTGCCATACTAATCCAAGGCAATGTGATTTACTGTAGAAACATTCCTTTAGGTACATGCTCAATTAATGATTTTTGATTTGTAATCGTATATTCTCATGCTGATGCTTGGTATGAACATTCTTTCTATTAAAAAACCACTTACTATAAACATGTGTTTACTAAACCAATTCAGCATTTTAAGGAATAAATCTGTAGTTGATTGCACGTATACTGGGAAAAGGGGCAATAGTAGTGTAGGATATCTATATTGTTCCAGCAAACTGGGTCAGTGCAAAGAGTTATGCTACTATATTACATAATAAGTTATGTAGGCAACTACTAGCTAGGGTGCTCTCTTGAGCTCGACCGAACAATGTTTAGTTAGGCAGGGTGAAATGCTATCAAAGAAATTATTCATATTATCATACGACATGCAACCCCAAAAGTCTGAGATGATCAGCAGCCTTGCTTACTAATGTTTATAGAGTGCTGGTACAAGCTACCCTCTCCATAAGTCCCCAAGATCCCTAATTATATGTTTAACACTAATTGATTGTGTTTAACAATTCTTAAGTGTGTTAGATGTTAATTAACTAAGTTTACTTGTTAGATTAGCGTTCGAGCAGTTTCGGAAAGTTTTTAGAGCTTTTGGACCCAGTTTAGTACCTTTAGGGACCTAGTTGGAATTTTGGGAGAAGTTTAGGGTGTTTTGGAAATTTAAAAAAAAAAATACCAATCTAAGTTCAGTGGGTAAATAAAATTATACTGAGAAGCCTTCATGTTCGACTCGTAGCCATTGGATGCCTAGAAACCCTTCGTTTCGAAATATTATTCTTAAGTCAAGACATAGTCGTCGTTTCTTTAAAAGTCTCAAAAAAATGTCACTTTTGGGCTTATTAGAAAGTTGAAATGTTTTCGAGAAACTTTCGTTCTTGGGCCATACCCATCCAACATCCACAAGGCTTTCATTTCGTCAAGTTGTTTTTCTCTCAGAAATGGCGAACTTGTAATTCCCCAAAGTTCACCTTTATGAAAGCAAGCCCAATCCCAATCCCGGCTCATTCTCTCTCTTCTTTGATTGCTTTCTTCACTTTACTCTTTCTCCTTGCTGCCCTTGCTTCTTTTAATCACATCTCAAGTTCTGTATCTCCGTCTGCATTGCCAATCGCGCCAAAGTACTTGTGTGATCATCACCTTGATACCAGTAATTTTAGACGAATTTCCATCGGTGGGACGTACCTCTATCGACGATCACAACCCCTTAGGGTACCTAAGGGCCAGTTTGGTAACTCTATTAATATAGTCAAGTCAAGTAAAGTTGATTTTGAAGAAAGAATAAAATATAAGTGGGTTATGATGGAATTTATTTTTAGTTGTTTGTTATAGAATCTTTTTGACTTTTTGTATGGAAAAGTGTAGTTTTTTTTATATTTTAGTGGATACAGGTAGTTGCTTTTTGACTTTTTGTATGAAAAAGATGGGGAGAGTTTTGAATAAAATACATTTGATGTGACATTTTGTCTGGAAAATGGAGGCTTTACTTGACTTTGATTGTATTAGTAAAGTGCCAAATGGGCCCTAAAGGTAAGCTCTTCAAACCATTTTGTAGATGCTAGCTAAGGGGGGAGTATTTTAACCGTGGACCTTGATTTATAGGACTTGATTCCAACTTTTCCTTCAATTTTGGATTTTTAGGCTTCTTTGGATTGATTTTGGGGTTTTGTGGTAGGACTTAATCTCAGTTGAATTGAGGGTTGTGACAGTTCCATTAGGAGCTAAGATACCCAAGGAAAGTACTCAATTTAAATTTCGTTCCATGCATGCTAGTTAAGTTGATGATTCCTAGAAACTCCACATCATGTTAGTACTTTGTTTAAGCTCATATGATGGTGTTTTGTAATTGAAATGGTGTATGACTTTAGTAGATAGACTTTAATCCCCTTAAATGCTTACAAAAGATCCCAAAAAATGGGCCAAGAAAGGGGAGAAAATCAAAAAAATTGGCCAAGAAAGCTTGTTGTCTAGACATGGCTAGCAGCCTGATCGGACATGGACCCTGACAAGCCCTTTTTGGGCTATGTCTGCTGGCTGTTTGGACCCCACCCCCCGAGGCCTGTTCAACAACACATTACTAAGTCTTGTCAATGTGGACTTAGGGTTTGGAATGCCAATCACCCCCAAACACACTAAGGGACTTGTAAATCCTGACATTTGGACCATAATGACGCATAGAGTTGAATAGTCTTATGTTGGCTAGCTAACATCAATCTAAGGCCTAGGATGGTATTTTGTAATGATCACTTGAATGTTGCTTTGCTTTGTATTAATTATAATATGTTGTACTTGTCTATTCACATGCGATGTGCATGTTCCTCTCTTTTGCTTAGTTTGTACCCATTGTCCTACCTTTGTCTTACCCAAATTTAGTGTAGTTATTTGACTTACCAAAGTCAGGTCCTTCGGAGTTTGCGCGTATCGAGATGCTGCTTTCTACCTTTGGACTGATAGGATCATTGGTTGTGGTGGTATACTTGGTCGGTGAGTGTGCCTTGAATACATTGTTGCCTTCCTTGTTACTCGGATCCACCTTAAACCTTTGTATCCATTTCGAACTACTCATTTCCTACCAAAATGCTACCCGATTTGCCTTTAATCATTTGGCCCAGTCTAGTATGTGCAGTAAAGTCCATCTCATCTAGTCTTGCCAAGTCAGGTCTAGTTTAGCTTCTTAAGTATTGTTTTGTCCGTTTTGCCCAGCATTATTGGTTTGGTGTGCTGGTTTCTCAGTATGGTCCAACATTTGTTCAAGTTAGCTAGTGAGCACGATTGCGTCAACATTTGCATATCCTACCTGTGATGGCCTGCCATCGCCTCCGTGAGGCTAGGAATTATTTAATTGGGATCATTGTATTGCCTGCCTTTACACGGCCACACTGCAGAGCGACCGTGTGATTGGGATCATTGTTGCATGTCTTGCCTGCCATGGCCCGCCGACACCTCAATGAGATCTCGTACCTGTCACCACTTGCCGACGCTTACGTGAGGCTAAGAATCATTTCATCATGAATTTGCTAGAAGTACTAAGATGCTTAGCTTTGTATTGCTTTGATTCTGCAATTATTACTATTCCAGCATGATTTTACCTAGTGTAGCCTTTATTGCCTTCTGATGATCGCATGTCTTTCGAATTAGTATTGATGCAACATGCTATGCTATTTGTATTGAGTATTTGCTAGGTCATCGTACGTAATTTGTTACTACACTTTGGTGCTGTAGGTAAGAAATCCCTTACCTCTACCTTGGAGGAGGAAGCGACTGAGGAGCCGCAGGGTTTGACTAAGTGGAGAGCAAACGATGTACTTTAGAGCATCATACTGGCGCCAGAGTTGTCGATAACATCTTTTTGGGTTTTATATTTTGTACTTTTGTTTATGGCCAGATTACAACCAGGGATCGAGTTTCATATGGAGCCTTTTGTAATCTGGTTGTAATCTGGTATCAGAGCCAAGTGCTCAAGCCTTACTACCCCCAGTGTGACTACTCCCTCTGTAAGCTTTGTTCTGTTTCTCTCCTATATTGTTAAACAGTCTTGTTACTCTGTCCTGTAACCAGTCCTGTTTATCTGTTTTGTTTTCAATATATATGTTTATGTTTTGTAAAACTCATGCATCATCTGTTATGCTGCTCGTCTACTTTCTGACTAGTTAAATTCTTAGTACTGCTTTGAATAGTAATTGTGTATTAAGAAGGAAGAAGCTAGGTCCGAGGCCTCTTGTCGCGCCGAGGTTGATTGTCCGTGAGCCAGTGAGCGTTAGGACGTGTTCCCTCATTTGGGGTTGACAGGCCACTAGTAACTTCTAACTTGATATTTCAATTATTGTTTGAATATGTCTAAGTTATTTAGCTGTTTGAAAAAAGATTTTTCTTCAAACTCTTCATCTTCTTCTTCTAACTGTTCTTCATCTTCATCGCATGCATCTAGTCTTAGTTTAAATATTAATAAAATGTCAATAAAAAATTTGGTAGAGATTACCTACGGGAATCTCGAACAATCAATCAATAATTGGACTATTCCTACAGTCCCAATCAAAGAAATTTATAATTAAGGTTCATTCAAACCGAACACTGATTATATAATCAAAACTGTCGAATAGACAAAATCAATAGTAAATAAAGCAGAAAATATAACTCTTATTGCCAAAGAAACAATACAAAAATTCAGCAAACAATACAGATATCTTCATATTGGACTTGTACAAGTAGCTATTAAACCTCTCACTAGAACCGGTTTAAACACTTCTTGTCTGTCTTATGTCAGAGACCATAGACATGTAAAGTTTAAAGACTCACTCATAGGTCTTGTCGAAGCTAGTCTTCACAATGGCCCTGCCTTTTTCAATTGCTTTCCCAATTTCTCAATAAGCCTCTCTGATCCAGGTGCTCATCAAGCATGTACACTTGGTATCTATACCAAAGGTTTCGACATGAAACCACAATCCGAAAATATAGCCATAATCTACAGAATATATTTCAAAGCAATGACCTCAATCATGCCTGATATAGCCTGCACCAATCAATTGAAAGGAATAACGGCCTTGTTCCTTACCGATTTCAAAAATAAAGTCACAATACCAAAGATGATTACTTGGGAACAAGTAAATCTTTCTGGAGAATGGGATCTTCACGATACCCAACCCGCAATTCCTCTAATAAATGATGACTTAGAAACTATTACTGAATATCCAGACGGAAGAGTTGCTATCAGACTCAATCATGGTAAGTCAACTATTCCTAGGCCAGTAACTAGGCATTCTACTTCATCAATTCCATCTCAATTAAATCCAACAGAAGTTGAACGACATAGACCATCTTCTGTGTCTCAATACGACTCTGTTCGCTCTATGCTACCAGACGTCATGATACCTCCTCCTCCATCTAATATTTGCTATCCTCAAACAGCAACTCATAATAGTACAACTTATCCTAATGAAAATTATAACCCTACTGAATCATACAGTCCAACTGCCTCTGATTTCAGTCCTCATATAGGAATGATCACTGCATCCTAACCTTTATCTGACGAAACTCCTGAAGATCATGAAAATAGTCAAGAAATACCTTTTCAAATTGATAACCAATTTTTAATTACTAATATGAAAAGCCATCCCCTTTGCTTTTCCTTCTTTCGCAATTTTAACAAAGAAGAACAAGCTCAATTAAAAACCCAATGGTTTGACCACATGAAACTCGTTAAACAAAGTATCCCTTTCTTTGACTGGTTTCATTCTAATATCCCCTTTCAACTCACTTATCCTCCAAATAATTTTACAAAATTACATCAAGATATTATAATACTTCAGCATAAAATCAGATTCGACCAACAATCTGATAACTCTCCATATACTATACCACCCAAACAAGAATCAACAATAAAACATACACCCATCAAAGACTTTGTCATAAGAAATCCCTTGCCACCACAATAACTAGCCCATCAGACAACGACCGCCACTTCGTCTAATGTCAATCCCGCTATGCCCAATTCTCAATTGAATATGCTTCTTAAAGCAACTTCTGATACTATTCTTCCAACCTACAACGAACCAGTTACAATTAGTATTCTCCAAAAATAAATAACTGATTCCAAAAATGAGATTAAAGAATTACAAAAACAATTAACCCAATCCACAAACTCACCTTCTGATAATGAAATTAACCCTATAACCACATATGCCTTCCAAAAATGGTTTACTCCTATCACCCTTAAAACCAAAAACCTGATACGACACACAAATGCTCTAATTGATTCTGGTGCTGATATCAATTGTATCAGAGAAGGACTAATCCCTACAAAATTCTGCCTTCGTACTAAAGCCTCCATAACTACAGCTAATGGTAATACTTGTACTGTTAAGTACAAACTGCCACAAGTTCATGTCTGTAAAAATCATAAATGTATTCCAACCTCTTTTGTCATAGTTAAAAATCTCCAACATGACATCATATTAGGAACTCCATTCATATTACAAATTCAGCCTTTTAAGGTTACTTCCATCGGTCTAGAAACAAAGATAGACCATAAATCCATTCTTTTTAATTTTATTAGACCTCCTCAAATAGGAAAAGTCTCTACCCTCACCAATTTAATCTCTTACCAAACAGCTCACATAAATAGTCTCAAAAATGATATTCGACTCCTCAGTCTCCAAGAAAAACTCAATACGCCTTATTTCCAAACTCAATTGTTACAATTTCAAAAGAAACTTTTGTTGCGCTGATGTGCCCTCAGCATTCTGGCATCGCAAATCTCATCAAGTTTCCCTTCCATACGATAAAATTTTTAATGAAAAATCTATCCCAACAAAAGCTAGACTAGCTCAAATGAATCCTCGTCTCCTTGACCTTTGTGATAAGGAAATCAAAGATTTACTCTCTAAAAATCTTATTCGTAAATCTCAATGTCCTTGGAGTTGTGCAGCCTTCTATGTTGAAAATGCAGCAGAACTCGAACGAGGTTCTCCAAGACTTGTTATCAATTATAAGCCCCTAAATGAAGTCCTTCAATCTATAAGATACCCCATTCCTAATAAACAAGATCTAATTAATCGTTTATGTACTGCCAATATTTTCTCTAAATTTGATCTAAAATCCGGATTCTGGCAAATTCAACTTCGTGAAGAAGATCGTTATAAAACCGCATTCACAGTTCCGTTTGGACACTTTGAATGGAATGTCATGCCATTCGGCTTAAAAAATGCTCCCTCTGAGTTCCAAAGAATCATGGATGAAATATTCCACCCACATAAAGACTTCTCCATTGTCTACATCGATGATATTCTAATCTTTTCTAAGAACATCGAGCAACATTGGAAACATCTTTCTATCTTTTACAATACAATAAAATAAAATGGTCTTGTCCTTTCTCAAAGAAAAATAATTCTATTCCAAACCTCTATTCGCTTTCTCGGATATAAAATTGAGAATCAAACCATTACTCCAATAAATCGCGTCATACAATTTGCTGATAAATTTCCTGATGAAATCAAAGATACCGCTCAACTTCAACGATTCTTAGGTTGCTTAAATTATGTCTCTAATTTCTTTTAAAATCTAGTAACCGAACGAACCCTCCTTCAAAAAAGATTATCTAAAGATAATAAAGACGAATGGACTGAAGCACATACTTTAGCTGTTCAAAAATTAAAAGAAAAGGTCAAAATTCTCCCCTGCTTAAATATAGCAAACCCTGATCTTTTTAAAATTATTCAAACCGATGCTTCTGAAAAAGGATATGGTGGTATCCTTCTCCAACAAAATGGAAATAAAGAACAAATCATTCAATTTACATCTGGATCATGGAATCCAACTCAACAAAATTATTCTACAATTAAAAAAGAAATCCTTGCTATAGTTTCTTCAATCCTCAAATTTCAAAGTGATATTTTAAATAAACCATTCCTTTTACGGATTGATTGCAAACTAGCAAAAGAAGTTTTGGAAAAAGATGTTAAAAATCTTGCATCAAAACAGATTTTTGCCAGATGGCAAGCTTTACTTTCAATATTTGATTTCAAAATAGAATTTATAAAAGGCACTTCCAATTCTCTACCTGACTTCCTCTCTCGCGAATTTCTACAGGGTCGAGAGAAGTCCCAGTCCAACAATGTCCAAAAGATCAAAAAATAAAGCCAAACAGCCGGATACACTAAGTGAATTTAGTGTCTCCAATCAATTTTCCCTTCTCCTTCATTCCACAATAAAAAAGAATCCTTCTCAATCTCAATATATTCTCAATGCAGAAAGCCAAATCACTCATTTAGATAATATCCTTGCAGGACTTCCTACAGACCAAATACCCTTCAAAATATTCCTTTCTAATATGCATTTCTCACCCAAATTGTCCTCCCTTACAGTCAAATTCTATGAAGCCATTTTAGAACAATCCAATAGCGCACTCATTACCCATACAGAAAAAGATGGCGAAATTGCCATCTCAAAACTCAAAATTCTCCATATCCTCTCCCCGCAGGAATGACAGAACAATTGGTCTACGACCAGAATGGTGCAAAGCCCCAATAAAAAACAATGGCCCTACAATTACTGGGATTACATGAATGCTTGGGAATTTGTTTTATTCCGCCAAAATTCTAAGCAATCTCACTCCTGGTTCATCAGCTTCCAAAAGAACCGAAACCTTCAAGTCCCAGACTGGTTTTGGGTAAAATGGTGGTCACTCCTTGGTCCACCTTCTTCCATCTTACCAAATTCCCTCTCTGGCCATTTCCAAAATTTCACCTCAAATAAAGCCTCCTTTCAATCAAGCGAACCTTCATACCTCTTTTTAGCCTATTCCCTCACTCATGGTATCCCCTGGATCCTCAAATGAGACTATTCTAAAACTACAAATCCTCCGTATTTGTTTCGAAGAACCTTTGTAAAACGTTGGGACAAGTTTGACGTTTTACCAATTCTCCAAAATCAAACCTCCCCTTCCTCTTCCAATGTTCAACATTTTCCTCCACTACCAAAAACTGACCCATATAAATCTTTCAAAGCAGCAGTCACTGAAGTTATCAGAAATCCTGCCACAGGCCCTATCAAGACTACCCCAATAGCAACACCTGCCTCTTTGGCAGCAAACTCCAATACCGACAATAGCTTCATGAATTCTCAAGAATATTTAATTAATCATATTCATGCTCTCCACAAAGAAATAGAATCTATCAAGAAGAAGCCCTTTGCCTCAACACATGAAGCAGTTCCATCAGCAGCATCTTCCGTCAATGAAGACTCTGATGCTACTCAATCTCCTGGCGAAGATGGATTCTAAATCATGCTACGCCATTTTCATACAGCTCCCCTATAATGCCAGCATCAAGCTCTTCCAGCTATCTGCCACAGTCTTCATAAAGCCTCACTTTGGTCAAAAAGCTCAAGCCCATACTCATCCGACAGCCTGCCACTCGACAGTTTGCAACAATTCATCCTACAGTCTGCCACTCGACAGTCTACAACAATTCATTCTGACACTGATGGCTCTCCTCATACATCTACAAGAAGCCTCCCGTGTAGTCAACAAAATCAAGCTCGCAACTGCAATTCAGAAAATATCATTTTCAACAATTCACTATTTGTCACTATTTGACACTATGCAGCCACTATGCAACACTATGCAGCCACTATTTGACACTATGCAGCACTATTCAGCAGTCACTATTCATCAATAAATCCACAGCTGACTACTATGCAGCACTATTCATCATAATAAACTATTCCAGGATACTATTCAAATAGTATAATGTCACTATTTCAATAGTACCAAATAGTCCCAAATAGTGCCAAGTCACTTTCAATGCATTGAATCAAGCCTGAAGCTATGTATTCCGGATTTCGCATCCGGAGTCATCATGCGACTGCCTCAATACAGCCCCCCAAGCAGCCTCATCTGAATACAGCTCCCCTGTCAAGCAGCCTCAATAATTATCGGGCTTCAAGCGTCTTCAAGTCCGCAATAGTTTGTAAATTTTTGTCTATAAAAGGGACTGCCAGCCCTCTTGTCTGAGCGGAAGCAATTAGAAGCAGGACTAAGAGTTTCCAAATTCTCTCAGTCTTAGCCTTTGTTTTTGTTTTCTCTTTTGTAAGTTTTGAGTAGCGATCCCTGGTTGTAATCTGGTATCAGGGCCAAGTACTCAAGCCTTACTGCCCCCAGTGTGACTACTCCTTCTGTAAGCTTTGTTCTGTTTCTCTCCTGTATTGTTAAACAGTCTTGTTATTCTGTCTTGTAACCAGTCCTGTTTATCTGTTTTGTTTTCAATATATATGTTTATATTTTGTAAAACTCATGCATCATCTGTTATGCTGCTCGTCTACTTTCTGACTAGTTAAATTCTTAGTACTGCTTTGAATAGTAATTGTGTATTAAGAAGGAAGAAGCTAGGTCCGAGGCCTCTTGTCGCGCCGAGGTTGATTGTCCGTGAGCCAGTGAGCGTTAGGACGTGTTCCCTCATTTGGGGTTGACAGGCCACTAGTAACTTCTACCTTGATATTTCAATTATTGTTTGAATATGTCTAAGTTATTTAGCTGTTTGAAAAAAGATTTTTCTTCAAACTCTTCATCTTCTTCTTCTAACTGTTCTTCATCTTCATCGCATGCATCTAGTCTTAGTTTAAATATTAATAAAATGTCAATAAAAAATTTGGTAGAGATTACCTACGGGAATCTCGAACAATCAATCAATAATTGGACTATTCCTACAGTCCCAATCAAAGAAATTTATAATCAAGGTTCATTCAAACCGAACACTGATTATATAATCAAAACTGTCGAAGAGACAAAATCAATAGTAAATAAAGCAGAAAATATAACTCTTATTGCCAAAGAAACAATACAAAAATTCAGCAAACAATACATATATCTTCATATTGGACTTGTACAAGTAGCTATTAAACCTCTCACTAGAACCGGTTTAAACACTTCTTGTCTGTCTTATGTCAGAGACCATAGACATGTAAAGTTTAAAGACTCACTCATAGGTCTCGTCGAAGCTAGTCTTCACAATGGCCCTGCCTTTTTCAATTGCTTTCCCAATTTCTCAATAAGCCTCTCTGATCCAGGTGCTCATCAAGCATGTACACTTGGTATCCATACCAAAGGTTTCGACATGAAACCACAATCCGAAAATATAGCCATAATCTACAGAATATATCAAAGCAATGACCTCAATCATGCCTGATATAGCCTACACCAATCAATTGAAAGGAATAACGGCCTTGTTCCTTACCGATTTCAAAAATAAAGTCACAATACCAAAGATGATTACTTGGGAACAAGTAAATCTTTCTGGAGAATGGGATCTTCACGATACCCAACCCGCAATTCCTCTAATAAATGATGACTTAGAAACTATTACTGAATATCCAGACGGAAGAGTTGCTATCAGACTCAATCATGGTAAGTCAACTATTCCTAGGCCAGTAACTAGGCATTCTACTTCATCAATTCCATCTCAATTAAATCCAACAGAAGTTGAACAACATAGACCATCTTCGGTGTCACGATACGACTCTGTTCGCTCTACGCTACCAGACGTCATGATACCTCCTCCTCCATCTAATATTTGCTATCCACAAACAGCAACTCATAATGCTACAACTTATCCTCATGAAAATTATAATCCTACTGAATCATACAGTCCAACTGCCTCTGATTTCACTCCTCACATAGGAATGATTTCTGCATCCAAACCTTTATCTGACGAAACCCCTGAAGATCAGGAAAATAGTCAAGAAATACCTTTTCAAATTGATAACTAATTTTTAATCAATAATATGAAAAGCCATCCCCTTCGTTTTTCCTTCTTTCGTAATTTTGAAAAAGAAGAACAAGCTCAATTAAAAATCCAATGGTTTGACCATATGAAACTCGTTAAACAAAGTATCCCTTTCTTTGACTGGTTTCATTACAACGTACCTCAAGAACAAACTACCTCAAGCAATATTATGATGTTACATCAACAATTAAATAAGCAAAAATGGGAAACCACTTCTGGCGAAGAAATTACCCAGTCTTTACCCCCTTTTCGCGCAATAAAAATTAAAGAAACAATAGCCACCCCTCTTAAAACAGTCTCTCTTTTTAAAGAAGAAAAGCCTGTTACCTCAAAAGATATTTCTCACATCATTGAACAAAATAATTATACTAATACCTTTTTACATTCTATGGGAACCAACTGGACCTCCACTCCCAAAACCTTCCTCGTCAATGTCAACCGAGTTCTTAACAGAGCTTTTGAATACACTAAAATTATCTCATGACAGCGACCCAAAAGGCAAAAAACATAACCTATCCATGATTACTGAAAGTCATCCTTCTCCAATAGACTCAGAATATTCTGCTAATGATGAAGCAGACGTCAATCCAATTCCTCAACTTAATCGATCTATTTTTCGACGAACTTCTACAAAGAAGTACTATCGTCGCCCATCTCCAGTAGATCTTCAATTTGAAGAAATTTCTGAAATGCCCAAAATCCATTTTGAAGGAAATGTCCTCTATGAATGGAACATTGACGGACTTTTCGAATATCAAATACTCAATGTCATGCAACACATGATCGTCTATTGTAATGCCTGTTATATTCATCAATGGGCACAAGAAAACACTGTTCTAGCCATCACCGCTGGTTTCACCGGACAACTTCATGGATGGTGGAACGATTATTTAACTGAAATTCAGCGCGAAGAAATCAAACAAGCCATTCAACGTGATGAACATGGCCAACCAATTCTTAATTCTAAAGGAGAACCACAAGGCGACCAAGTCCTTGCTCTCATAACTAATATCATCCATCATTTCCTCGGAAAAATTGGTGATATTTCAGAGAAAAACAAAGAACAATTAATCAATCTTAAATGCCATACTCTAACAGATTTTCAATGGTATAAAGACATTTATCTTTCTAAACTATTTCGCATTGACAGCTGCGAAAGCTCTTTTTGGAAAGAAAAATTCATTTCTGGTCTTCCAACATTATTTGCCGAAAAGGTTCGCAATTGCTTGCGTGACAAAGGCGATGGAAATCTCAATTACCACCGCTATACCTACGGCGAATTAATCCAAACTATTAACAAAGTTGGTCTCAGTATTTGTACTGACCTCAAACTTAAATCCCCAATGAAAAGAGAAAGGTCTAATAATAAAAAAGAATTAGGCGACTTTTGCAATCAATTTGGTTATGACCCAATAATAAGTCCTTCTCGAAGAAAACCCTCTTCTCGCATCAAAAAAGATTCTAACCAAACTTTCCCTCCTACCCGAAGGAAGCCTCGTCCACATCATCGATTTAAACCTCAGCAATCCAATACTCATGATCCAATTTTCAAAACTCCTAACTCAATCCAACGCTGCTATAAATGCAACAAAACTGGTCATTTTGCAAATAAATGTTTTGCCAAAAATACAAAAAAGAAAATTCTGATAAAACAAGTGACACTTCTGACCCAGAACATATTTGCCATTCTTGTCAAGAGTCATTTTCTGGATATGAATCTTCCTCTACTTCATCAATAAATATGCTTTCTGCAAATGAACAATTAATTCTTGAAATGATACAAACTATTCCTGATCCCCTTACAAAAAATGAATTTTTTAATAAATTAATTTCCCAAAGTATCAAAAGTAAACAAGTCAAACAAATTCCTTACACTTGCCCTGTCTTCACCATGCAACAAGTCTATGATAGACTACAACATCAAACCTCTTCTATTCCTTCCCATCCAACAGAGCATTTCTCTGACGACATAACTTCTCTAAAAGAAGAAGTCTCATCTTTAAGACATCTAGTCCAAACATTACAAATCCAAGTTACTAACTTAGAGAATTCATTCCAACACTCAACCAATACCAACATTGAAAGTTTTTGTGGCTCTATCCAAAATCATCCTTTTCATAAATGGTATACCTCAATCACTTTACAAATTCATGAATTTTCTTATGAACTTACTACTCTGATTGATTCAGGAGCTTATATGAATTGCATAAAAGAAGGTCTCATCCCCTTAAGTCTCTTAGAACATAAACATTCTTCAATAACCACCGCAAATGGTAATTCTTGCCCCATCCAATATAAATTAACTAATGCCATCATTTTAAAAGATACCATTGGTATTCCCACTAATTTTATTGTTGTCCCAAATCTACAACATAATTTAGTTCTTGGAACACCTTTTATAACACAAATCCAGCCCTTTATGGTTACCATCAATGGTCTACACACCACCATAAAAAATAAAAGCATTGTTTTCCAATTAACTGCATAATTTCATTCATTCATATTTTCTCATATTTTCTCATAATATCTCAACAATATTTTGTTTTCTCTCATCTCAGCTACCAATGCCTTTTAACAAAGGAAAGCAGCCTATCTTTGAACCTTCTACCATTCCAGTGCTGTTTCCACTACAAATTTCATTTCCTTCATCCAACCCACTCCCTTCTACCGATTCTCAAGCTCTTCTTGACCGAATATGGAGCACCCATATCACTGGCACCCATCTCTCTGGCCAAAAGAATTCACAAATGAGAAAAAATATCTCTGATTTAGCTATCCATCTCAAATCACTCGAATCCAAAATACATTTGCTTGAACAAAACAGCGCATCGTCATCCAATTACAAATCTGAAGAGCAATTCAGACAACAACTCCTGGAAAAGGTTGACAACCTCCTTCCAGATGATTTATCTGCGCAAATTAGAGCTCAAACTCTTTCTTGCCAGCTCAAAGAAAGCTTTATGTCCAAAGCCCAATATCTCAGCTGGACCACTGGCTTTCCAAAAATGTTTCTCCCAATAGAAGAATTCAATATCTCTTTTATTGAACAAGGCATGGTTCAAAGATTCATTCTCGATAGAAATGATTCTACAATGCTCTGTCAACTACCAGCCATTGTTAAATATACTCTCAGCTGCCTCGGCCTCACCAATATCGAAAATGACAATCTATTCTGCAGGAAACTATGTGCCACGCTTCCTGACTATGGCACTTATGATCATCCTACTGAATGGTTCGAAACTTCTGATGCAGCCTCGCCCAATTACAGCATCGCATGTCTTCAATCAGACAATGCTCAAGCAGATCAAATTCAGCGTTTCATATCTCTCAAACGTCACCTTGAATTCGCCAGCACTTACAAAGGAGTTTGGAGTGATGGTCGAAGAATTATCTGTATCGACGACGATCTCGCCGATCAAACACATGTTTTCTATGATCCCATTCGATCAGGACATGCTATCCTTGAAGAAATATTAGAAAAATTCATATACATGACCCTGGATGTCACTGCTGCGACTCGGGTTCAATTAATGAATGCTTTTCAAACTCACTGGTCCGACTCCTGGAGTTCCGACTAAAAGGCCTAGCTACTTCTATCAAGCTCTTCCAGCTGTCCGACACAGCCTTCATAAAGCCGCCATATTCACACGCCTCAATTTGGTCAAAAAGCTCAAGCTCATACTCATCCGACAGTCTGCCACTCGACAGTCTGCAGCAATTCACTCTGACACTGACGGCTCTCTCCTCATGCATCCGCAAGAGCATCCAGCATAATCAATAACATCAAGCTCGAAAGCGCAATTCAGAAAATGTCATTTTCAAGAAATTCACTATTTGCAACTATGCAGCCACTATTTGACACTATGCAGCACTATTCAGCAGTCACTATTCATCCATAAATCGACAGCTGACTACTATGCAGCACTATTCATCATAATAAACTATTTCATGTTACTATTCGAATAGTATTGTGTCACTATTTCAATAGTACCAAATAGTACCAAATAGTGCCAAGTCACTTTCAATACATTGAATCAAGCCCGAAGATAGGTCTTCCGAATTTCAAATGCTTTCGCATCCGGAGTCATCATGCAGCCTCGTCAATACAGCCCTCCAAGCAGCCTCATCTAAATACAGCCCCCTGTCAAGCAGCCTTAATAATTCCGGACTTCAAGCGTCTTCAAGTCCGCAATAGTTTGTAAATTTTGTCTATAAAAGGGACTGCCAGCCCTCTTGTCTGAGCAGAAGCAATTAGAAGCAAGACTAAGAGTTTCCAAATTCTCTCAGTCTTAGCCTTTGTTTTTGTTTTCTCCTTTTGTAAGTTTTGAGTAGCGATCCCTGGTTGAGTACTTTGTTTAAGCTCATATGATGGTGTTTTGTAATTGAAATGGTGTATGACTTTAGTAGATAGACTTTAATAACCTTTAAATGCTTACAAAAGATCCCAAAAAATGGGCCAAGAAAGGGGAGAAAATCAAAAAAATTGGCCAAGAAAGCTTGTTGTCTAGACATGGCTAGCAGCCTGATCGGACATGGACCCTGACAAGCCCCTTTTGGGCTATGTCTGCTGGCTGTTTGGACCCCACCCCCCGAGGCCTGCTCAACAACACATTACTAAGTCTTGTCAATGTGGACTTAGGGTTTGGAATGCCAATCACCCCCAAACACACTAAGGGACTTGTAAATCCTGACATTTGGACCATAATGACGCATAGAGTTGAATAGTCTTATGTTGGCTAGCTAACATCAATCTAAGGCCTAGGATGGTATTTTGTAATGATCCCTTGAATGTTGCTTTGCTTTGTATTAATTATAATATGTTGTACTTGTCTATTCACATGCGATGTGCATGTTCCTCTCTTTTGCTTAGTTTGTACCCATTGTCCTACCTTTGTCTTACCCAAATTTAGTGTAGTTATTTGACTTACCAAAGTCAGGTCCTTCGGAGTTTGCGCGTATCGAGATGCTGCTTTCTACCTTTGGACTGATAGGATCATTGGTTGTGGTATACTTGGTCGGTGAGTGTGCCTTGAATACACTGCTGCCTTCCTTGTTACTCGGATCCACCTTAAACCTTTGTATCCATTTCGAACTACTCATTTCCTACCAAAATGCTACCTGATTTGCCTTTAATCATTTGGCCCAGTCTAGTATGTGCAGTAAAGTCCATCTCATCTAGTCTTGCCAAGTCAGGTCTAGTTTAGCTTCTTAAGTATTGTTTTGTCCGTTTTGCCCAGCATTATTGGTTTGGTGTGCTGGTTTCTCAGTATGGTCCGACATTTGTTCAAGTTAGCTAGTGAGCACGATTGCGTCAACATTTGCATATCCTACCTGTGATGGCCTGCCATCGCCTCCGTGAGGCTAGAAATTATTTAATTGGGATCATTGTACTGCCTGCCTTTACACGGCCACACTGCAGAGCGACCGTGTGATTGGGATCATTGTTGCATGTCTTGCCTGCCATGGCCCGCCGACACCTCAATGAGATCTCGTACCTGTCACCACTTGCCGACGCTTACGTGAGGCTAAGAATCATTTCATCATGAATTTGCTGGAAGTACTAAGATGCTTAGCTTTGTATTGCTTTGATTCTGCAATTATTACTATTCCAGCATGATTTTACCTAGTGTAGCCTTTATTGCCTTCTGATGATTGCATGTCTTTCGAATTAGTATTGATGCAACATGCTATGCTATTTGTATTGAGTATTTGCTAGGTCATCGTACGTGATTTGTTACTACACTTTGGTGCTGTAGGTAAGAAATCCCTTACCTCTACCTCGGAGGAGGAAGCGACTGAGGAGCCGCAGGGTTTGACTAAGTGGAGAGCAAACGATGTACTTTAGAGCATCATACTGGCGCCAGAGTTGTCGATAACATCTTTTTGGGTTTTATATTTTGTATTTTTGTTTATGGCCATTTTTTTATAGGCCCTTGTCTTTTGGGAATCTAATTAATATACTTTATATTAACAATGCTTTGGATTTTCTACAAACTAATGTCTTGTCATTATATTTGTGTTCAAACTTATGCTTGTTAATGGTATCACACAAGCTTCCAGTCAAACATTGAAATATATCTAATTTGGGGATTTTGACCCGATCATTCTCACATGTGGAATCCTATGGGTGAATCTTAGGTGGGGATTATATTTGCATAATCACACTAATCCCAACCGGTCGCGCCCTAAATCGAGGGTTGTCGATCCAGGGTAGTGACACTCTGTCTAATGTATGCTAATTACTCATGAGACCAGAGAACTAGTATTGACTGTGACAACATCTAGTTGCCAGGTAAATGTACATCTCATTTACCCAGCCTCTTTCGAGTTATGACCTGCCTGGGGGGCTGCTTTCAGTTCAGAAGCTAAAACATTATATTTCCAAGTTCATGTAGAACATTATATTGAAGATGCTTTCCTCTTCTCATTAGCGATTTCTTTTGATGTGCTGCTGTATTGGCGATTACAAGAATACGCGAATTAAACAGGTTGGAACTATACCCCACACTATAATCGATGATATGTCTAACCATTGTGCAAAGGGCTGGAATCATTCAGACGTTTTAACCTCACCAATAGGACATTACGGCATAATACGGTCTTTGCTATGGTCCTCGATGAATTGGTGCCAATGTTGTTTGGTGCAGCTACAGATTTCTTTAGTGAAAATTACTAGGTGGGTGGGTCAGTATGTGTGTGGGGTGCGTGGGGTTGGGAGGGGAGGGGGAAGAAAGATGGTGGCTGGGTAGAGTGGGGGTGGGAGTGGAAATGGGGGTGTCCAGTTTTCTATGGAAATCAGGCCTAAGAAGGAAAAAGCTAATGTGGCGAAAAAGTAGTTATGTGGAATACTACCGCACCAAACACATGAAAAATGAGTTTTCCACAGAAAACCATCTCCTTTTCTGCAGAAATGGGCTACACAAACGTGCCCTCGCCACTTCAATCTTTTTGACAGCAACGACTGTCGCTTTTCATCAAATATGGTTTTTTACCGTAGTGAGAAATCAAAATCAAAGAGCTTCAGATTTGGAGGAGAGGATTATATGCAGATGTTATCCTTTTCAAGAAAAATAGGGAGTCAGGCTTCAACTTTGAAGTTTCAATAGCTCAAAGCCTTACCTGAAGATTTTTATTTTGTTTTGCTCTGTCCTTTCTCTGTAGGTTGTGTTGGTTCCTGTGTATGTGTTTTGTTGAGTTTCGGTTCCTCTCAGTGTTGGCAAGTTTGGTCTCTTTTAATTGTTATAGGGTTGTGTTGTGGTTGTGTTTGTGTATGTGATGGTTATATTGTCCTGTGTCTGGTTCTAGTTCTTCGGTTTGTTCTAATAAAATATCCATTTTCTGCAAAATAAAATGCAATCTGTATTGGACAGAAGGCTTATTTAGATGCACCCTAAATTGCAGCAACTGATTATAATTGGGTGGGGCAGATTGCTGTTCCTTTTGCCGAAATTTTTGGGTGGTGCCATTTTTAAGGATTCACATAGGCTAGACTTCATTTTACCATAATATTGTCTATATTAATATGTGGGTGTTTAGGTCCCTCACATTTTAGTTACTGATGTCATGGGACAAGCATCATCCCAGCTCCAATACTCAAGCATTAGATGACATGGTTCATTATTTTGAACCTGTCTGTTTACATAAACTGTCGTCAGTTTTGTAAAATACTGGTGACCTCCATAACGGTCTCATCTTTTTGCGGGATGAGCAAGACCTCCCATAGAGGTATTTATTACTAGTAATGAGATCCAGTGTCACAAATATTGGTGATATATTAAAAATGTGGCTATAATATTGCAATCTTTATTGAAAATAATATTCTTCTTGATAATATCGTGAAGATATTGCCAAAATTTAAAATACCTTAGGAAAATTGTGATAGTACAGAATAAAAATAAAAAAAGGGAGACTTTATAAAATATTATTCTTATCTCTGTGTGTGTGTTTGGGGGGCGGGGCGGTGGGGGCGGCTTAGAGGCAAAAAAATTCACTAAGAAAGTAAAAATCTTAGGATTTATAAATTTCTCATTACAAATATCTTATATTCACTACGTCAAAACTGCAAATATATGACTGGAGCCAGCAAATGAGTCCCATCGGTGATGGTGTAGCTGATTTCATTCGATACACTACTACGGTCGCTATGCCGTCGATTAATATTTGAGAACTGTAATAGTCGCCAAATGAACGATATGTCCAAAGAAACCCCTAATTACAATCTCCCTCTCTCTCCAAAACCCCAACAAAAAACCCTAATCCCCAAATCTCCTTCGCTTGGTCATTGAGTTTTGAGCATTGAAGAGATTCGAAAGCAGGATCTACGCATTTGCAGAAGGTCACCTGTCGATGGAGTTCTAGGGTTTTGTGGTTCATTGATCGACGCATCTAAACAGACATCATCATTTCTGTTGATGTTGTTCGAAGCCATCATCAATTGACTAATCAAGAGTTCTGGTTTGATTTTCAAGGACTCCACTCTCTCCCTCTTTAAGAAGAATACCATCTCTTTTAAATTCTTTCTTCTATTGATTTTCTTCTCTTTTCGCCTTTCAAAAAGCTTTCTTTCTTTCTTTACTAAAAAAATCTATCTCAGCAATCCAAAGAAGAAGAAGCAGAAGAAGAAGAGGTGCTTTAGCTGCGGCACCTACGTCTCTGTCTCTGTGGTGACTGATGAGTGCTTTTTAGGGTTTTTCTTTGAAAGTTTCAATCCAAAACGAGATAAAGATTCACCTTTATTGATGCGTACCGTTGGATAATCTCTATATAATATTGATAATTGACTGCCAAACTTTGAAATTGAAATTTATTTTAATCTTACTTTTGATGATGATGGATGATGTATGTGGATCGGATGGACGATCCAGATCTAAAATAAAGATGTGAGATGATGATCTAGGCCTTCATTTGGACTGTTTAATCATGTTGATATACCAGCAATGTTGGAGTGGGTTCCCTATGGCCATGATCATGTGGGCTCCACTAACCTGGTTAGCGATGGAGCTTTCCTAGTCTTTAGGATTCACAAAATGCATATGTATGTAAATACATACTGAGAATAAAAGCAATTGGATGATCTTTTATTAAAGGTGGCTATAGAATATCTGGATCTGCATTTTTTAAGCACTGCCCAGTTTGTGTGGATACCATCTAATGCATGACAATTGCCAATCAAAGGTGAGAAGGGATGAGATGATGTGATGGGTTAGTGCATTATCATCACCATGATTCTAGGCTCATGATTTAATGGTTCTATTAGTGCATCATTTATCATGACTCAATCAATGGTTGATGTAGTTAGTTCAGTGTTAGATTGGGAATGGTGGGTTTGTGTTTTCTGAGGGATTGGGCGGATCATAGGTAGCACCCATTGTTTGAAATGGAAATGGAGTTTGTTTTTTTTTTTTTTTTTATTGCTAACCTGGATTTTTATGGTGGTTTTTTTTTTTTTTTTTTTTTTTTTCGAACGATATTTTTCGAATTGTTAGATGTTGATACTGGCCGTAGATCTTGTGGTTTTGATTGGATTGTGGTTAGATGATTTTTTTATTTTTTATTTTGGTTTGAATTGTTAGATGTTGATATTGGTTATGGATCTGTTGATTTTGGTCATACCTGTGGTTTGATAATCTCATTACGGATTTGATCCAATTTATCGTGTGATTGCTTTAATTTGAAGAGGTTTTCATCCTCTGGATTCAAGATCTGATTTTTTCTGTTGTTAATTTGAATTGGTGTAATTCATATTTCCTTCTTTCAAGTATATGTTTGGCTGCGTGAAAGCAAGGGATGAAATATGATTGATTGCGGAACACTTTTTGCCATTATATTTGCAGTAATGGGAGCTAACATGGAGACAACCCAGTTCTTCAAATGTGATTTTGAAGAGAATGGTTCAATGGAAAGAGTGACCCTATTTCTAAACTTGGTATGTTGTTTGAATCTGACATGGCCTGTAGTTATACTCTATTTAAGGTATTCAAATTCATCCTGACTTGCAACATGACAATTTTTCATCTTAGTTATAACCGTTGAGAAGTTGATACTAGTTCTTGTAGTGCGTATTTCTGATAATGTTCTTTGTACACGCCAATGATCCCACAATCAAGCGCATCATTAGTTCATCACTCCTCACATTGCTCTGACGACTGCCAAATATCTAGCTTATAAATGTGGGAAACATGTCTTAGTCGAGTTTGTGTTTCTCACGTACGGGCTCTTTAATTTTAGCTAAAACTGAAACAGTCATTGTTACTGCTGGTCAAGTTTCACTAAGAAGCCAAGTTAAAAATTTGGTTTTAATTTTGCAACACTGACCTATGATTGTTCTTTTGTTTCTTCTGTGCATCAGATTCTGCATTGAGAAAGTATTGGAAGTGACTTGGCATTTCCATTAGTGGTGCCATTACGAATGCCTCTCGTATCTTTATACTAACATTTGTTTAAAAGTTGTTTACTATTTGCACATAAATTAAGAAGGACCAAGTAACTTGGTCAGGTGTCATGTAGTTAGTTGGGCCCAGGTAACAGAGGGATTCACAAATTCTCGATTTGGATGCACTTGGAGATGCTTCGAGATAATCATATAACACTTGGAAATTTAGTATGTTAGAAGATATTGCAGATTAGATAATATTTAATTTAGGGTCTGTTTGGTTGAATGGTATTGAATTTTTGACAGTAATAAGAAATGCCTTCTTGCCTTCCTATCAAAGTTGTTGAAATTGAAGAATTGAAGTTAGTATGTTTGTGGATACAAATTGCCATAAAATTATCTCCCCTTAGGCGGGAAATTGTTACCCGGACATCACCCTTGTAAATCAAATTCAAGGAAAGTTAGTGCCTCACTTACATCTCCGCCTTATATCCTTTACCTCTCATCTCTTTAATTTTTCTTTATCGGAACCCACTTTACCATGAATTTCTAGGAATTTAATATGAGGAACCAAACGGACCCTGAATAAAGCTGAAGATCTAAAGTAGAAAGTGCGCAATTCTTTTAGTAAATAACATAAAAAAGACATAAAAGACAATTTACAGATAGGATTCCATGATCCTTATTCACATTCTGAATCCTATTTCAATATATGTTAATATCGATATCCTGCATAATTAAATATTATAACGGAAACACTTTAATGCCCGTCTCAGAAAACTTCCCCAAGTATACCTTTTTCTCCCATCTAAAACAATGTAAAACTGAATGTTCAATCTTAAAGTTGTGATGATTCCAAGTTCAACTGAATTTAGTTAAATTGGCCGAGTTTTGGATCAACTAAATGAATATTTGAGCAAAAAGATGCTAACTGCATTTCTTTTGTGTCTAGGTTATGCAGACGAGAAGTTGCAGCTAATGTCACAGAAAAGCTTGGAGAAATGATTTGGTGATTCTCCAGTCTTTATTGCATCCACCTTCATGGAACAGGGAGGGATACAACAATTAACAAATCCAGCAATGTTGCTGAAAGAAGCCATCCATGTGATCAGTTGTGGCTATGAGGCCAAGACAAAAAGGGGCAAAGAGGTGAGCTTTTTTACTGTCAAAGTATATGCAACTTGGACATACAAGCCTGATGTTGGGCATAAAATGAAGTGTCAGATAAGCGAACCCTGTAAAAGTCAACAAATTGAGATTTGATTCAGATACAAATAGTATTGAAAAAAATATTTATTATATAGAACTTGATCAATAAATAGGACATAGGCCATGTCTATAAGAGCCAAAGAAACAGTATTGAAATAAAGTAAAAGAATTAAATAAGAGTTTTTTCCTTTTTTTCCTTGTTCTCTGTGTCATCATGTCTAATTGTTAACTGATAAAAGACTCGTGGTAAATGATTTTCTTTTTTAGATTGCAGTTGGAAAATTGATTCTAAAGATAGATAATATAGTATCACTTCCTGCACTCCTTTTTGTGATGATTCAAACATCCATAAGTTGGAGTCTAGATGATATATGTTTCTTGAAGACTAATGTGCATGTAACAGAAGATTCTGTGGAATTCGTCACGTTACTGGTGAAAAATGGGCACAGGGGCCAGCAAGAAACTGTGGATCAATAAATAATTTCGGAATACCAAAAACACGGCCCAAAGTCAGCACTTGGAAGTTGGAACAGCAACTTGCAGAAAGCTGCACATCTTAACCAACCAAATCTAAAGTAGATGCAATCAGCTAGAAGTCATACATGGGACATCTCCTGAATCTGTGTTGCTTGGGCGATTACGACCCTTTATGAAGGTTCCTTTTTCTTCTTATTTTTCTTTTGTATGTATGTGTGTGTTAGGAACAGTGTAGTATCCTCATGTGGTAATTGCAATTTACAGGGGCATTTAAAGGTGAAAAGTTGTCCAGTACAGGAAGATTTCTGTCTCTGCCCATGGTTTTTGTAGCAACCGTGCGAGTCTATTTTTGCTGGTCAATGTGGTAACAACTGCTAATGTCTCAAAAGATGGTCTTCAAGGTGTCCATCTCATAGACATCATGTATATAACAAACCAGTAGAAATCCATTTCAGCACTGTCAGTGGAGGAACTTTGAAAGGTGACAATGTCTGAGCTATCTTCCTCGCAATGTCAAAGTCCTTTCCCCTATAGCTGAAGCCATCTAGCTCCAATGACATTTTCTCTTTACAAGAACTTGATTAGATTGAGAGCTGCCCCCAAGCTGTGGAGTCCCTTCAGATGGCTCCAATGACATTTTCTCTTTGTAATCTGCCTAGACCTTGATCGGATCAAGAGCTGCCCCAAGCTATGGAGTCCCTTGGTCTGAAGTTCTCACTCCCATTCTCATGTAGCTTGCTTTGCTTGCCTGCTTTTTTGATGGGAATTGAGGAATGACAACATTTTAAATGGTATTCCTCCCTTGCAGTCCAGATGTTACCTTAAAGACCTGCTTTCCACTTCTGCAGGCCTCCCTCTCATTTCTATTATTGATTTTTTTTAAGACTCTTTTCCAATGTAATTGCTATATAGTTTTCTCCAATGTAATTATGATTTTAAATGTATTAGCGTTCCACATTAAAGATTTTGAGTGATTCTAATGAATTTTCAGGCTTTTAAAAAATATTGAAAAACCTGGGCATGCCCTGGTTTTTCAATATTTTTTTTAATTCAAAAAAATAAAAACGACGTTCTGTTTCTAACGCCATTAAATGACTGCCCAAAGTCTGTCGTTGTTGTAATTTTTCCCGACTGTCTTGGAGCCGTTGTTTTCCAAAAGCTACTGAAATATCGATGACGGCCGTTCGAATGCTCGGGCCGGCGTTTTTATTGACAAACAATGTACATAAGGCTGCAACTCTAACAAGGAATTTGGTAGCTATGACTCGGAATTTATGAAATTAAAGATGCTTGAAAGTTTTAGTAGGAATTCTAGGATGAATGATACAAGAAATCTAGGACGACAGAATTCATCAGCATTTCAAAAATCCTACAACTCAGATTCTTTGGCATCCACCAAACATACACTTCTGAAAGAAATTCCTACATGGAGATGCCCAAAGTCTTCCAGAGGTCAAAGAGAGAACTTATATTATTGCGTGACGATGGATGAAACGCAACACTAGCTGTTACGGTACTAAATGGTTATAAAACTTAATTTGACACGTTCCATTAGTCTGGGTCTTTTGACGTATTAGTTGGGTACATAACATTTAGTATCAGAGCTAACCTCCACATCTCGGGTTCAAGTCACGGAAATGGCTACCTAAAGTAGAATGATAGCCATCTAAAAAAAATAGAGAAAAAAGCCACCACGGAGAGGGCCACCTAGAGCAGAATGTGGGGAAAATGGCTACCTACCGCCAGGGTGAGAGCCGCTGATGACGTTAGCAACTACCGCCAAAGTGAAAGCCATCGCGGAGAGGGCTACCTAGAACAGAGTGTGGGAAAAATGGCTACCTGCCGCCAAAGTGAGAGCCGCCGATGATGTCGGCAGTGGAAGCGTGGTGGTATGTTACGGTCCTAAATGGTTATAATACTTAATTTGACATATTCCATCATTCCTGGAGCTTTTGGCATATTGATTAGGTATATAACACTCCTAAGCATGAATTAATAGCCTAATAGCCCCATCTTCTGAGAGCCTTAGCAAGTGTGTTATTTGTTGTTTAATTAAAGGAGGTAAAAGTGTACAATAAACATAAAAACATTGAAAAGGTGCAAATTAAGGGTTCTATAAATGTAAGAGCATTGAGAGAGTACAAGTCAAGTTTGGTTGGGGAACGACTATGGTTTAGATGTGTATATGGTTTTGGAGGTTTAGTACTATAACTTATTTTATTGTAAAATATTATTAAAAATTAATTACTCTTTGGGTATTGGGGATAGCGCAGATGGCTAGGACACAACTTGGGAACCAGAGGTTGTGGTTTTAGAACTCACGCTCTCTCCCTGGGGCCACTTGTTAAGGTAAAAGCCTAACTTACCAAGTGCGTGGGGGAGGAAGAGACTTCTTATGCTCGGGGAAATTGCTAGTTTTTAAAGAAGTCAAGGCACCTTGTCAGCAAAATAAAAGTTATAAATATCTTTGTATACATTATAGGGTCCAATCGTAAGTTGAATATTCAGTCCACCCTGTTCGACCCAACCCAAGAACAACCACATTATTTTATGGCATAGATTGCCTAAAAAAAAACCACCCAGGGCTTTCCTAGTAAACTTAAAGTGAAGCAAAGCCTCCATTATCAAGAATAAAAAAGACCAAGGGGTCATATTAAAAGTACATAAATTCAAAATCCCCTCCTTTAAAAAAAAAAAAAGAACTAAAAAGGCAACCTCCTTTCTCTAGTAAATGATAAAGAAAACATCCTTTTTTTTTCTTTTACATAAGAAGTGAAAAAGATTTTCTATCAAGCCGCTAAAAATAAAATACCAATATAACCCCTTATATTTTATTCTCACTTTACATTAATTCACCGTCCATCCAAACACAAAAAGTTAAGTTTCTTTACTATAATTGGTTTCAAAGATCAGAATTAGTGGAGTAGGCTTGTTCTAAGCGTAGGTCCTTATATTATTTTTTTCTTAGACATAGTTTAAGTAGTTTTTCATTTTACTGTTATTTTTTTATATTTCATTCATTCCTATTTATCACTAATCTTTCAGTATTTCATAGATGATATATGAAACCATGCTATCTTTTTACATACAAATGAAAGAAGCTTTGTATAAGAGATGACAACATTTCCAAGAATTTCATTCGAATTATAGAAAACCCTACTTAATATACCAATCACTAAAATAAAATAAAATATTTAAATTTACTTAAACTCAATATATGAAATGATGATGACTTGAGGTTCAAATAAAGAATATTCATAATGAAGTTTTTTTTCTTGAAAGAAGTAAAATATGACTCCTTTTAACACTTTTATATTGTCAATTTTTTTATTTTCTTTTGTTGCAGAGAACAAGTTGAAACAATGCCAGCCATAATTAAGAAGAAATCAGTTAAATAAAATTTTTAGGTTAAATAAATTTTATCAGAAAACATGAATATTTCATTTGCAATAATTATAACACTACAATCTCCATAGTAAAATTATTTTTTTTAGCAAAAACAAACTATATTGTTATAATGAAAAATAAAAATACTAAAGATAACTAAAGAAAAATACGAAGCTAAATGAAACATAAAAAAAAAAAAGTGAAAAATCTATATGCTTGAGAACTTAAAGAAAAATAAGTTGGAAAGAATAAAAGAAAAGTATATTTTTCAAGTAAACCAAAGAATTTGCTAAAAAAATAAATAAAAAATAAGGTGTTGTAAAGTAAAGATAAAAATTATCAAAACTTTAAGAGTAATAACTTAAAGAATATCACCTAAGGAGAAAGGATAGGAAGATGATGGAAACTTCAAGAGATAAAACAGCTAAGTATAAAATAGCTAAAAAAAACTTTATGCTAGAAATAAAGCTATAAATGAGCATATGATATAGAAAAGAATAAATTAATTGCTTAAAACAGAAAGTAATGTACTGTTACAGATAAGGAAGACTTTGAAATGGGTAAGATATAAATAAAGTAAAGAAAGAAAAATTAAAAGTAAAATTCCATATAAGGAAAATGCAATTGTAGTGTCCATTCTAGTTGAATAACTTGTCATCAACTTTGTAAAAGGACTCATTCGCTTTCAAATTTGAAAGACCCTAAGATCCAAGATGTGTCATCCCCTCCCCCGCTTCCTCCTCCTTAATTTTGTGCTCTAGTAGAAGTATTGAGAAACGATGCTTGGGAATGCATGCAGCTGGAATGAAAAAGATCAGCGACTTTAGTCAAATAACAAAAATAATGAGTGGGTTTGTGTTGAAGATGAGAAAGAATGGTTTGGTTTTGATAAGTATTAAGGTGAAATTAGTGGGTTTGACATGGGAACATGAAAGAAGATTAGAAGAGGGGTTGAGTGATGGCTAGGGTTTGTTTGATTAAAATGATTGGAGAAGGGAAGATGTATGGGTCTGATGAATGAAGTGGTTGTCGAGTGTTGACAGTGCCAATGAAGATGAATGGAGAGGATGACGAAGACTTATAAGTTTTGATGACGACGACTTGGATTTGAATCAAGAAGCAGAATAAGGAACATCGGCTCTTGTATGTTTTCTTCTTCTCATCTTCTTTTCTTATTTTTTTCTCTTTCGATGATTTCGAAAGAGACTTGCTATTGGCACACAAAATCTTTTTTTTGAAACACAAAGAATTTTTTTTTATTTCATTCATACCCCTTCATGAAATAACCAAAATGAACATAATCCCACCAAAACTCAAAACCCATTTTCTTTTCACACACAATCTCTTTTTCTTCTTCTCTCACCCATCTCATTTTTCACTTCTTACTCTCCATTTCCTCCATCTTCCTTGGGCAACACATTTTCACTCACATTCCTCAATTTTCTTCTCCTAGTCAAGTCATCTCACTTTCCACTTCTCACTCTCCACTTCCTCCATCCATTTGTCTACTCATCTTCACTCACATTCCTCTACTTTCTAGTGCAATGAAGGAAGAAAACAACAATCAAATTGTGCCTTTAAATCAAAGCAGTAGTGGAAAGGTCAGTTCCTTTGTTTGTTTGTGTTTTTTTATATTTATTTATACAATTTTTAAAAACTTTTCTCGCTCGGATTGAGTTGCAGGCTCCCAATATGTACGGCCTTTCAGGTCCGAACATAAACCATATGTTTGGAACTGTAGATCCAAACATATGGGGAATGTCCCGACCTGAAAGTCCGAACATATTGTTTATGTTCGGACCTTCAGGTCCGAACACAAACCATATGTTTGGATATTTCATAACGACAGTGATATTTGATTTTGTACTTTTGCAGGTCTCTACCTGGGAAAGTCAGGTTGGATCGGACTTTGTCATGGATTATACCAGTGAGTTTATAACTCAAGAGGTATGTCCAACTGTGAATTTATTACTTAAATTACAATCATTTGTTACTAAATTCGTATTAAATTTGTTTATTGTAGATATTAATTTTACAGTCGCGATTCGTTGATCAGTTGGGCTCGTGGTGTAGGAAGGAAAAACGGGTTTGTCATTGTGATAAAGGTTTCAAATGTTGCTCGGATAGGTGTCAAAGCTAGAGTACTCCTTGCATGCGAGAGAAGTGGACAATATAAGCATGAAAATGGCCAAAAGAGAAAAATGATCAAACAAACTGGTTCAAAAAAATGTGGATGCCCTTTCGCATTAAAAGACATAAAGTTAGACTCAAATGATGATAGGATGTTGGAAGTCATATGTAATGTGCATAATCATTCAGCAGCATAACATTTAGAGGGGCATTCATTTGCAGGTAGATTATCAATGGAGGAATCTCAGTTGCTGATTGATATGTCCAAGAGCATGGTTAGACCAAAAGAAATTTTGGTTACGTTGAAACAAAGAAGTAAAGCAAACGTAACCACAATGAAGACAATATACAATGCACGCTACAGATATAAAGTTAATGAGCGGGGTGGAAGAAGTCAGATGCAACAACTGCTTGGGAAGTTGGCAGAGCATAATTACATTGAATGGCATAAGACTTGTGAGGATAGTGAGACTGTTACTGACTTGATTTGGATACATCCAAGCAATTTAGATTTATTACGTGCATTTCCACATGTTTTGATAATGGATTGTACTTACAAGACCAATCGTTATTGCATGTCTCTATTGCAGGTTGTTGGAATCACATCCACAGACCTGACTTTTTCTGTATGCTTTGCATACCTTCATGCGGAATGTAAAGAAAACTATGCACGGGCATTGGGTGTATTGCGTTCTATTATTGATGATGGTTTTCTTCCCGATATCATTGTGACGGACAGAGAACTGTCACTCATGAACGCCATTAACAGAGTATTCCCGAGTGCTACTCATTTATTATGCAAATGACATATTAATAGAAATGTATTGGCGAGATACAAAAAGTTGTTTGAAACGAAAGAGAAATGGGACAGGTTTATTATGAGCTGGAACATGTTAGTGTTTTCATCAACAGAATAGGAGTTTAGTGAACAACTACGTAAGCTAAGTCAAGAATTCAGTACGTATCCTAATGCACTAATTACGTGAAGGGCAGTTGATTAGATCCTTACAAGGAGAGATTTGTTTCCGCATGGACAGACAATTGTGTCCATTTTGGGAATACTACCTCGAACAGGTACTTTTAAACAGATACTAATTATTTGATTTATGCTTATTAATTACTTTGCCTCACCTCTTAACAATCCTATGCAGGGCTTAGAGTTCGCATGCACAGCTTAAGAGGCAGTTGTGATCAAGTTAAGGAAATTTTGAAGCGGTTTGGACTA
Source organism: Camphora micrantha (assembly GCA_003546025.1). Lineage (NCBI taxonomy): Eukaryota > Viridiplantae > Streptophyta > Magnoliopsida > Laurales > Lauraceae > Camphora > Camphora micrantha. The sequence continues at coordinate 9,387,873 of QPKB01000011.1, read as the reverse complement.
AAATCCACAGTTTGCTTGAGTTGCAGCATACCGGTATCAAAGCTTCGTTTGAGAAGAGTAAGACAATTGTGCAACATAATTTCAAGCTGGCCGAATACAAAGAGCTTCGTGATAATGTATCTAAGAATGCACTTGAAAAAATCTTAACAGAAACCAAGAGAGCCAACCTAGTTGGAATTGACACTAGTGTTTGTGGTTGTGTTATTCGACGCACACATGGATTACCTTGTGCGCACGAGATTGCAGAATATATAAGTCAAGGGCGGTCTATTCCTCTAAGTTGTATTCATCCGCATTGGTGTAAGCTTAATATGTTGCCTACTACCCCATCAACAAGTTCTTCTATGGCTTAGATTGTAAGGCAGATTTGGAGTTACTTGAAAAACGGTTCAATGAGTATGATTCCACGAGAAAATTGCAATTTCTAAAGAAGATACGAGATCTATCAAAACCAGACAGTACTCATTTGATAGAACCCAAAGTAAAATCAAGAATAAGAGGTAGACCAAGTATGAAAGTTGACACCTCAACTCGACGAGATCCAAGCGCATTTGAGTTGGTACCATCTGCATAGGATAGCTGCTCTCCTAAATCAGTTGCAATGACAGAAGTTAAAGATAAAGGACGGCCAGAATGCAAACCAAAGAAAAGAGAAAAGATTAGTGCAATTCGTATGAGGTCAAGGAGCATCAATAATTATGTTCTTTCATTTCCCTTGGGGTGGAGACCTTATATTCAACATGTAAAGGATGTCGCAGCTGATGGCAACTGTAGCTTCAGAGCCATCGCCGGATTGGTTGGCCTAGTCGAGGATGAATGGAGACAAGTTAGGAGATATTTATTACAAGAGTTGCTTGCACATGTAGACCACTATAAACAATTATATGCGGTGGAGAACAAAGTTGAGGAATTGGTTGAAGTATTATCATACTATGATGACAACCTATCGGTAGACTACTGGATTACTATGCCTGACATGGGGCATCTCATAGCGTCTCATTATAATTTGGTGTTATACCACTTGAGCATAGAACAGTGCCCGACTTTCCTCCTATTGCGGTCTGTGCCAATGCCGACTCCTTCTCGAAACGAGCGAAAAATAGGTTTTGTTAATCGGAATCATTTCATTCAGTTATTCTTAGTGCCTGGTCATCTAATTCTGCCTATTGCAAATAAGTGGACACAATTTCATCATTCTTGTGCTGATGGTTAGGAGACTTAATATAGGGATTGGATTTTACAATTCAAAGACCTCGTAACTCCAGACGTATCAACATGTGAGACAATTGATTTGGATTGAATAGAACTACCTGGTCATCGGCAATTTATGTTGAATGTAACAAGTATTTGTAAACATTTGATGGAGTTTGGAATGTGTTTTAGTAGTTCTTTTATTGTATTTAATGAATGCTTTGATTTTTATTAGAGTATGTAGTAGTTTTAAAAGTAGGAGAGAAGAAGTGGTTTTGATTTGTATTAAAAAATTTTAAAGCGATGAGAATTACAAAAATTGTTCGGAAACACAGTTCCGAACAAAAGACAATTGTTCGATATTGTGTTTCCGAAAGAAAGGGTTATTTCGGAAACACAAAGCCGAACAAAAGACAATTGTTCGGCACTGTGTTTCCGAACAGATGTTCAGTTAGTCCCTTTTGAAGCATTTCATATCTACTATTGAAATTTTCTATTTATCTATAACAATTCAAGCATATTCTGGATATATAATCAAATATAACATAACCAAAATGCATATAAACTAACTAAAAAAAGGACAAACACTTTAAAAAGTGAAAACTACTTAAAAGAGGATCGAAGTCTTAGAACAATCATCCAAACTACAAAAATAAAAAGAAATACAATTTTTTCATTCTTATTAGTTAAACTTCTTCAAATTTCGTCAGGTGTTCCTTCCCCTTGTTGACTTGCTGCGGTTGTAGCTTTGTGAGCTCATATGGGGATGTCGAATGGTTCGTTGAGCATCGACAATTAACATTCCCCGTAACAAGTGGGATACCTAATTCACATGGGTATATAGTCCCCGTGGGTCTTCAACCCAATGATCCTCACCCCTTCGCATCACTTCATAAAAAATGATCAGTGCATCCGAATTACGCTGCTCATAGTCCACCATACTGATAGATTGAGTTTCTTCGGGACGGGACACAAAATTAGAGTGATGGTTCAGGTTTTGTAATATCCTCCACGATACTCATTTATACCAATCCATATACCCAGGTACGCAATCTGCAGGACACCTCACTGGTTGACTGCGGTTCAATGAAGACAGTAAGTGATTAGGCCATCCCTCCCAAACTTGATTAATGTATTGATACGTGATATGGTAGTCATGGGCAGTCGGACCTCGCGTAACACGAATGGGGGCTAATGGCAGTGGAAGAATAGTTTGTACTCTCTCAAACTGTCTGAGCACCCTATCCGGATGATAAGGCACAACAACATCCATGCATTTGATGCATCCACAGTAGTATGCAACCTCATTGAAAGGGTGATAGCGCCTAACATCACGATATGGGTCCAAAGTGACTTGAAAATAGTGAATCCAAGCATCAGATATAAGAATACATAATAACTTTATATGGTAGAAAATGAGTATGAAAATATGCGTAATTACCAAGTCAATGCTCATGGAATCAACTCTCTCGTATTGCTTGTAAAGGAGCAGACTCCATACCAGGGACCCAGTGATGGACCCGGGGCTGATCGTGTTGATAGTGAATGTTTGGAGTTGAAGCCAAACATTCGAAGTGCTCGTACACCTAAGCTTCCAACAGAGTTAGGTAACCGGCCATTTGTTTAACTTCATGCCGGGTTGCTAACCCTAACTGCCTGTAGAGGTATGCTAGTGCAGCAATACGCCATGCATATGAACGTACGTTATCCAAATCCACCAGATGTGTAAGAAATATGATCGGCACCCGTGTGCCACTCTTGTCTGTGAACAACGTACATCCCAATAGGTACATAAGGTAAGCTCTGACTGCACAGTCAACCATCTCCCCATCATCGTCAGACATTCCGCCAAACCTTTCTTGTAACCACTCCAATCTGACAGATTGGCCCCGCACCTGGATTAGCTCATCATGTGCCTCTATGGGTTCTACTCCAGTGCATCAACAAAGAGTGCTTGAGCTTTCTCATATGCTATTCTATCATTATACGAGACAGTCCGCCCCGTCACTGGGATGCCTATGATGAATACAACATCATTTAAAGTGATGGCCATCTCACCAAATGGCATTTGAAAGGGGTTAGTCTCAGGTTGCCACCTTTCCACAAAACTCGATACAATAATCTTATTGACAGAGCAGTATGATGCAGTCACTAAGGGCTCCAATCTGGACATGGAAATCCACTGCTTAAACCAATTAGACTCATTCAATTGCCATTGACACAATGGAACTTTCTGACCATGACTTAGACACTTCAGTGCTCCTCGATCCTGCATTCAACAATTGATACATTATCGAAAAAATTCACAACTAAATCAATCAATTAATCTTGATATGGAACAAACGAAACACACCTATCAACTCCAAATATACTCAGCTATATGAGTATCAAAGCTGGTCAATAAGGACCTATCTTGTGGCCCCGGACCTGGTTCCATTTCCATCACATGTTGTTCTTCAACGTCCTCCTCACTAAGAAGAGGTTCTTCTACAACCTCTTCCACTCGGTGACGACGCCTTCTGTTTGAAGCAGTAGATCGCACCCTAGAAGAGCTCGGTCGGTTCATATCTGAAATAAAAATACAAAACATTGTAGTATAATAACATGAATGATTTTTGCAGTAGACTGTTCGGACCTGAATATCCAAACAAGCCACTTATGTTTGGAAGTTCATATTCGAACAAAATAATATTGTTCGGATGTTAAGGTCCGAATGTAAGGAATTTGTTCGAACATGAACTTCCGAATAAAAGTAGCTTGTTTGGATATTTAGGTCCGAACAAGTCGCGATTTCTGGATAAAAAAAGTTAAATTTGCGATGATGGATGGAAAACAGTTCAAATACATGAAAAAACTTTACCGTTGTTTGTAAAATCTTACATTGAAGGAGAATCTATCCCCATAACAAGTTTTCATGAAAAAAAAGGTGATCTATGATGGATAAAATGGTAAGGAACAAATGGTGAAGAAAAATGAAATGACAATGGTGGAGATGGTGATTTACCTTTGGAAGAGTAAATGGTGTAGAGGACTGGGAACGCCGAAGGTACGCCGAAGGAATGTCGGAGAGACAAAGATGTCGGAGAATGCTTTGAGAGATCGGTTGATTTGTGGGTGAAGAGAAAGGAAGATTATGTGTGTGTGGGAAGAAAGAGGGAAACGGAGAGAGGGGTAAAATGGGGATTTTTGCTGAGTGTGGAAAGAAATAATGTAATTTTTAAATTATTGTGATGTGTGTGGAGAGAATTTGTGTGGTAAAAGATTTAGTTTGTGTGCCAATAGCAACTCTATTTGAAAATTATGGATTTCACATGACATTGGCAAAATAGGGTAGCCTATCATGCATGTCACCCGAAACTTTAACCATTATACTAAATATAATAACCTAATTTTTATAAATCCCAAAAAATAAATTCAATCATTTTAAAATAACAATATTACGAAGTGATAGCTGTTTTTGAATATGCTACTATAGGCCCGCACTTACAAGAAGCAGGATCAACTTATGGTGAGACCCACTATCTATAAACGTTCTTTCTGATATAGATGGCCCACCATGGATGGTCCTAGAGTAAGGACAGGGAGGCCCACTTTTAGTCCCCGCCGTCCGCACTATCATCCCAATTTTCTTAACCCCTCCTCTCTCTCTGTCTCTCACGACGCAACGTTTCTTCTTCCCGTCCGCAGAGCATCTGCCTTTTTGGCCTGGTAGATCAGGCTCTCATCGACGAACCCAGGTACGTGTTTTTCCTATCTCTCCTTTATCTCAGTCCTTTCTATCATCGTTTCATTGATTATGTAAAAATTCTCTTCTCTTCCCTTCCCTTCCAATACCCAAACCCTGCATTTCATTAGAGTGATTCTAAAATGATCTATTCATTCTTGTATCTACAAACAGAATCCACTCTGATTATATGAGAGCAAGGCTTTTCATATGTTCTTCCCTACAATGAATTTTGGCACAGCTGAAAAGTGGGTCTGATTATATGATTCTCCTCTACAGTTTGGAGGACTTTAGCTCTGACGCTTCACAAATGTTAATGGGATTTTTGAAATTTCTACCTTTCCTTTGTTTGCAAGGGAAGGGGAAGTTTTGGATTTGTTTTAATGTTTTGTAAACTCTTTGGCTGGTAAAAAATAAGTTGAGTCTCAATGAATTAGGACTCGGAAAGGTTTTTAATCTTTCACTAGCCACTGACTCAATGCATCAAAACCTGAAAAATTCGGATAGTCTTTAATATCTTTCACTAGCCACTGATTAATTTGACCAAGCATGTTGCTTCATTCATGCCAAAAATGGGTTTTGATTAAAAGCCTCAAATGATGATTATAACATTGACAATGACAACATCTAGCTGGTTTAGTTTACATTCCTTTTTTAATTGCAAATCATCATGAAGCTCCATTATGTAGATATGATGCTTTCATATTCCAAGTGGAGCTCCTGCTACATTTCTTTTTTCATGTCAGTGTCATGTGAATGTATTTCTTTAGACTTGCAGATTTGGTTGATCCCGCCAAGATAACATTGTGATTAAATTTTTTAAATGAGCTTTTTTAAGTCCAACATTAGATTTGGTTGATCCCGCCAAGATACCATTGTGATTAAAGTTTTTAAATGAGCTTTCTTAAGTCCAACATTAGATATTGAGTGGTAATAGTGCACTTGCATATTGTGGTACATTCCCACTTGCATGTGGTGTCCCAAGTGTACAAAACTGCAAGTCAACTGCTATGGACGAAGTCCAAATGTTGATTATATACTCTATCCGGTAATTCTTTGACTTCTGTCAAGACTGACTGTTTGCATTTATTTGTTTATGAAAAATAGTTACAATGCTATTTTATCTTATGCAGGAATCTCTCTTGTATTGCGAAAGTGGTGTGGCCTGAAGTTCAGATTTATTTTGCCATTGTGTTGTGGGCCTTCATGTTTGCACACCTTTCAACTTAACATTTTTTTCACTTTTCTAAAGAGGGCCACTTTGAGTTACGTGGGTGCTTAGAGAAACGGAAATTCTGTCTCATCCATTTAGACCCTTTAATGGATAATGAACAGCTAACCCCTCCTGGTGTCATGCCAGTGCCAAATTTTCCTCCAAACTCAGTTTCTGTAATCACTCCAACCCCATATCCTTCCCACCCTTGTGAGAACACTAGAAGTCCATTCCAAGTTTACCAACCTAATCCAGCATTTTCTTCAAACTCTCAAAACTTCAATCCACATTTTTGTCCACCAATGTCATTTCAGTTTGCACCAGGTAGATTACCTGCACCTTATGCTCCTCATGTATCTGAACAGATGCCGAACACCATTCTTCATCCCAACATGCCAAACTATCCATCTAATGGACAAGTGCATGTTGCAGTATCACCCTATGGTTCTGCTTATGATACAATAGCAACACAACGTGTTGATGGAAATGGCTTTCAGTTTTCACAACAAATCGTTCAAGATGGCAATGCCCCTCAATTATCTATGTCAACATCTAATTATCAAACCTTGGTGCAGTCAAATGAATCCTGGACTTCTGGCACCATGGGTAAGGGTAGAGATGGAAATTTGTACCAGCAAGGAAATTCAGGGGAGCTAAATGCAGTTCAGTCAGTACAAAGAGGATGCTCTGAATCATCTGTGACATGTCAAATTGAATCACTGGACCGTGCCCATTATAGCACAAATACGATGGATCAGTGTGAGAAAGTTGGTCAAGAGAACAAGAAAAGGAAAATGCAACAAACATCAACTGAGCAGAAATCAAGTTCAGAAACCCGTGCTGATGAGAATGATCACAGTAAGTCTGGGTCTTTGTTGTCATTTCATCAGGAGTCTAGCCATCATAATTTTGCTCAGAAAGAAGCATTCATTGCTCCAGGTGTTAGTGGTGTTTCTACTGGCCAAACAAGATTCCATGGTGAAGATGCTATTGATATTGAAACTGCTGCTCAAGATGCTGTGTTGCGTGAACAGGTATGTTTTCATTTATATGTCTGTTTGGCATCCTTCAGTTTTTCCATCGGTGTTAATTTACTGTTCTTGATTTATAACTATCAGGATATCGCCACACAACAAGTCATACAAAGTCAAAGGTTAGTGTCATTTCCTTTTCATCTGGAAATAAATGTTGCAGCTACAAGAAGGTAATTTTCATTGCATACTGCATCTGTATTATATTAGGGAAGGAAGAGGCACACGCACCTCTGAAGAAGATAATAAAGACATTCTTTCTGGACGATATGACCCCAATGCTTTAAAGGTGTGTATGTTCATATAATTTCTTTAGACTCTTTCATTTTCTTCTTCTTGTTTGCGTAACACCTTCTGCATGAATGCAATTGCATGATTTATAATTTTTTACTTTCACTAACTATTCTTTCTTTATTTGTGCACCTGTTGCCTTATTTTAGGAGGTTCTGCTTAAGATGACAACCAATCACCGTGCAGAAATGGCATCTAAGCGAGGGAGGTCTACTCATCCAGATAAAGGTCACTTCGTGTCTGTCTAATGATTATTTATCATATTTATTTTATTATTATTTTTATTTTGTGCTAGATAGGTGAGTGGTACACAACTGTGAGCCAACCTGCCTTCTCATGGATTGATACCTGGGAAGCCGTGTGAGATGAGACACCCTTGCCACTGGGGTATCTTGTGTTTTTCTAGTGATTAAAAAATTTATGTCATGTATGTAAGTAAATTTTCTACTGTTTTTAGGTCTATGATTTGTTTTCAAGTGTCTATAAGGCTTGATAATTTGATCCGTGAAACAGTGAAAGGACTCTGGTGTCAATATCGTGCAATTTTGGGATATGTTTCCTCTCTTCATTTAGCTGTTGTTCCATTTAATTCCTTACCATGTTTGTTTAAAAGAAGCAATAGCAAAATGTTATGACATCGTTGTCAGTTTCAGGCTGCGCAACATGTGCACATGCACAATTTCATAGAGAATCCCTTTAGCTAATGTAACATCTCGAAGTCCAAGGCATTGTCGGATTCCGTGTTGTTTCCAAATAATAACATAACATTATCATCAATCAAATCATCATAAGAATAAATAACCAGGCATTTACCTTATTAGTTCCATCTTTAATTTAAATAATAAATCCAAATCTCAATGTTAAAGCATAATTTAGAATAATCCGAATCTCGTTGACGCTCGGCCGCACATATCAAATCCTATTTCTTCATTGCCAGGATCTTCTTGTCTTTCTATGCTTTGGTTACCTGGGATTGGGGTGAAAACACACAAGTCAGTAACGTTGAGTACATAGAAATCTAAATCTACATGTGTGTACAACATTGAGAAAAGGTGTCAATGCATCTCAATAAAGTGATATTTGAGTTTAAAGGGGGTCCCTAGATTTATCCTTAGGACTACCACCTAACCACCTGAATGCGCTGGCCCATCTCTTGCATCTCATGGATGCTCCACACCATGGATCAAAATAGCGACATAGCGGCCGCTATATCAGGCGTAGCGGTCTTCACCGCTAAGCTAAAGGGCATTTAGCGCCATTCACCTTGGCATCTATGCCGAAGTAGTAGAGGACTAAGATCCTTCATATCAAACTGTGAGCTGAGAATGGTCTTGAGAAACTGAATTCCTTCTTGATCATTGCTTGTGATAAGCATATCATGAACATAGAGAAGAAGCACACGACCATGATAGTAGAGAAGCAGAACATTGTGGAGTCATGGAAACTTTGAGAATAGTCAAATACTGAGAATGGCATTCTTGAAGTGTTCAAACCAAGCATGTGGAGCTTGTTTGAGTCCATACAAAGCTTGACGCAAGTGACGAACATTATGTGGAAGATGAAAAAGTCTAGGAGGCGGGGTCAGGTAGATCTCATCTGTTTGAAAGCCATTTAAGAAGGCATTCGTGACATATATTGGTTATAATGGCAAGCAATGAGCGGCAACAATAGAAATGAGTGCCCAAAAATAGTCATCTTGGCTATTGGAGCAAAGGTTTATTCATAATCAATGTCATATTTTTGTTTGTAGCATTCAATATTGCTGTCTGATTGAGTCTGGATTCTGTAAACCTATTTGCATCTGATAATGTGCTTTCCAGCAGGGAGAGGAACAAGATCCCAGACATGAGTTGTGTAAGGCGTAAGTTCCTCGGCTATAGCAGTTTGCCAATTAGAAGAGGTGGATGCTTATTTGTATGACTAAGGCTTAGAATAAGAATGAAGGGCTACAAGAAACTATTTATTGGTTGAAGAAAAATGGAGAGAAGTAATACAACCATAACGATCAACAGGTTGCGAGTTTAAAGGGGATACTTGCAAGTTGTCTCATTAGTCGGGAGAGCAGGGCAGTTAAAAAGTTAGGATGCACTGTGGCTGGTTCATGAGCTCGACGACGATAAACACGAAGTGGTGGAGTATAAGGTGAAGAATACGAATTGGTAGCAGGGAATAAATGAGGGAATGGATCAAGAGAATAGTAGAAAGGAAGGCCAGGAGATAGTGAGGCAACATGAAGTGAATAGAAGGGGATGTGTTCAAGAAAAGTGACATGGTGGGAGATACGAAGAAGATTGGCTTTAAGATGGAAGCATTGAAAACCTTTATGTTGAGTTCCATAAGCAAGAAAGACACAAATGGTGGACTTGGAAGAAAGTTTGGACGTTCATGAGGAGGAAGGAGAACAAAGCAGGTGCACAAGAAAGGGGTGAAGCAAAATAGTTTTTTTTTTTTTAATGACAGAGTTTCAAAGGGTGTTTGGCTAGGCATAATAGTTGATGGATAGAGGGTGACGATATAAGCAACGGGCTTCGCCTCAGAAGGAAAGAGGGACCTGAGAGGAATGAAGAAGAGTGCATCATCTTTTGTTAAATTGTAAAGTAGCTCAACGGTTGTGGTTGGCTGTTTTGTACTGGTTTGATTGTTGGGTTTTTCCTCAAACAATCAATGAGTTCTTTGCGTGCTGGTTCTTGCTGCTTTGTTCGGACAAAGGAAGGGTGATAATTTAAGACTGCTTTCCTTGTGGGTAATGGAAGGAGAGGAACTCACGTTGTTTCAAGAAATTGGCCTCTACAAGGGAGGTTTTGGATGATCGGCTGAAGTTCACCATAGCATCATGGGTGTCTACCCTTCCTTAATTCCGAGGAATTCCCGCAGATATTATTGTGTGCACCTGGAGGGAGGTGGCTCTATCCTCAGTAGGGGATTGATTTCAGGTGGTGGTTCTGCTTCTGAGTTCATTTTGGGAGGCTGTCTTTAGTGTAGTTGGGGCTCTCGGGGATGGGCGGGATGGGCTCCTCGGCTTCTCTCTTTGCTTCTCTTTTTGGGCATTGTTTTTCATGTTTTTGTACTGTTCTGTTTTGTTTGCTTGGCTTGTCAGTATATCTCTCTTTTACTGTTAAGTTTCTTTAATGAATGTTAATCTTCAAAAGAAAAAAAAATCTTTTATTGTTACTAATAAAAAGATAAGATTAAAGATAAGTCTATGCATGATACTTCCCTAGGGATGATTTTACACTGTGTACTAGTTCATCTGCATTGGCAGCAGTATTAACATTACTCCTTCATTTCAGGCAACATTGAAATTGGCAATGGGTATGGTGTGCCCGGTGGGGGTGCTTATTATTCTGCCCCGAGGCCCACTACTGCCCCTCCTGGTGAGATTGGAAGTCCTTTATCTTTAACTACAAACTTTTTTGAATGCATTCTGATGCATGTTAGCTGTTGCTATCTCATTGGACATCAGGAAATCCTGGAGATGAAAATCTTGATATTGGCACCAACGGATCTAAAGTAGACAAGGAGTCGAAGGCTTCACGAAAGGAATTGCCTGAGTACCTTAAACAGAAGCTTAAAGCAAGGGGTATTCTTAAACATGATAGTGCAAATGATGGTCCTGCTACAACTGAAAATGCAAGTTTATCTTTTACTCCTTGTTAAGTTTGTTATATCTGAAATTTGATATCCATAAATTCCATCTTTAGAGTTTTGACCTTTTTTTAAATCATACTGCCTAGTTTTGTTCTCATTGGAATTCCCTGGTGATTGAGTTTTTCTTCAGCTAGAGATTCAATCAGCTGCCACTGATTCCACAGGAGATTTGAAGTTGCCTCCTGGCTGGGTCAGTCTCCCCTTTTCCAATTAGTTAATTGGCTTTTCGTTTATTTTTATTTTTGCATTCTTTCATCTGCAATGTGTACCTACACATACATGCCATTGGTTAGAGGTGAGGGCGATTAGAGGTTATTCTACCTATAATGTAATAGGAATTTTCTTTTGGTGCTTAAATAAGCGAAGCTGCTGTCATTTCCTTATGCATTTGGTTAGCTACTGTGGTTTACATGTGGCCCACATAATGATTCATCTGGCAGCCAAGTTGATCTTAATTCATGCCTTACCTGGGCGCTCAGCTGCATGGAAACCAGCTGGTTTCTATGATTATTGTATGTTTACAAAAATTGTTTTGCTTATGCTGATATTGACCTCAGGATAAAATATTTAAGCGGTGAGGTGCTAGTGGTGCATGATATTTTGCTAATTAGTTAGCATTTCTCCGTCAATATCAACTACTCTTTTACTTGTGTAGGTTAAGGCGAAGGACCCTGCAAGTGGTTCTATGTATTTTTATAATGAAAATACTGGTAAAAGCCAGTGGGAGAGACCTATTGAGTACACTACTTGTCCACAATCTCCAAGCATTTCACCCCTGCCACAAGATTGGGAAGAGGCATTTGATGATTCAACAGGTATGGAGATGTGTCTGAAAATTCCAGCTATCTCCTATAAAATGGAAAATGTAATGGTAAAAAGAACATATAGCATTGAATCATTGAATTTCTGTGGTTGTATGTATATGGTAAAGGACCATTCAAGAGGTTGTAGTGGTAGGCTTCATCATCAGTTAGCCATGGGAAATTGTGTCTTCCTACAACTATCCTAAATATAGTGTAAGTTTCCTATAAAATTGATACATTGACAGCAAAAACCATATGATGGTGATAATGGTCAGAATCTCCTTTATGGCAACTGAACTGAGGGGGCAAGGTTACCGGTCCTTAAAAGCTTAAAACTAGGACATCAAGGTCATAAGGTTGCGGCACTTGCTATAGCCTTTTCTCGGCTACATACTCCTTGATAATGGTTCCAAGATGTCAATATTCTTTCCTTTTTGACAGGTCAAAGGTATTACTACAATAGAAAGACACAGGCATCACAATGGGAACACCCTAATTCATTACAGAACGTAGCATCGGAATGCGTTGACAGGATTGTTCCTGGAGATGACGCTGCCAGCAATGAAAGTTATCAATCATCCATGATGAAGAGGTGTATGGGATGTGGTGGATGGGGACGCGGCCTTGTCCAGGAATGGGGCTATTGCAATCACTGCACACGGTATACTTCATTCTTCAGATTAGTTAGAAGTAGTGCCTTCCATGTGGTTCTCTTTAAATTATGTTGCAAGATTTCCTATTCTGTCCTAAATACTGGCTGCAAATAAATCATAATCTTCAATTAGCTAAAGTTCATTTAGCTTGTGGTGCCCAAAATTTGCTTCTACTTTGGGTCCATCTGACCACACTTACCTCAATGATGTCTATGACTTCTTTCTCTACCCTTTCTTTCCAACTTATCATCCTCATCATTTCTGACCCTATAAAGAGACCATAATATTGCTTGAAGGCCATGACCGCAGCAAGCAACTGAATTCTGCAATGACCTTGGAAAACACCACTGGATGTCACATAATTGGAGGAAGAAGCTCCAACTGTGAGTAGAAAACTTGTAATGAAGGAACAAATGATTCGTTGATTTCCTCTCTGCATTACATTGTATGCGTTACTTGGGAAAAGCTTCGGAAGTAAAAACGCCCCTTTAAATTGTCAATAGTTGAAACTTTGCTTTAGCAGCTAGCTAACAAAAGCCTCCACTCGGGATGGACCAAGGCTTTTGCAAATCAAAGAGCTTTGGATGGAGGAGGTGGGGCTGATACCCTCTTCTCTACCTTTTTTTACTTCTGATCGGTAATGAGAACTTTATATTACAGAGGAAAAGAAACATATGCTAAAGGAATAGTAGTATAAAATCCTTATACCAAAACCCTCAAACTAGAACAAGAAAGACAACAACAAACATCAAATACCACGGCGAAAGGAACATCCCATCCACTCCTTGCTTAGATAGTGTGTCCACAAAATCATTCGCTGATCAAATAATATGCTTGAGGACCACCTGAATCGATGAAGATAGGGAGAATCTCATTAAGGAAGCAGTGGAATTCATATTGGAGTAATAGCATTGAAAGATCACTCTCAACAATCCAACTTTAAAAAGGCCACCATCTCTGCCTTATTGGAATTTTTCACTCCAATAGGTTTAGAAACTGAACTGAACTCCTCTCCTTTATGATTTTGATGGACTCCCCCAGTTCTATCCACTCTTAGTGTACCTCTAGCCTCCCTGTCCACATTGAGCTGCCGAAAGGCTTCCATTGATTGGCACCAACTTTCAATCATTCTGGGTTTGATTTGCCCACTCTCCATACACAGTTTCAAAATGTTCTTTTTCATTTTTGTGGGAAGTGAGTGGACGTATCGCGGAAAGCATGGTCCTCTTTTCTTATCCTTTTGTAGGGTCTCCCTATAAAATCCAAACTGCTCAAAATCAGATCATCTTGTGTATTAGTGTTGGGACTCGGGTCATATTTCACTCCAATTTAAGTTAGTCCAATCATCAGAACGATTAATTGTTAAAAAGTGATTAAAAAACACAAGCCAATAGGAATAAAATGATAGTGTTTTACATTTGATAAATCTAGTGGTGGGCTATACTTTGATTGGAGTAAAATTTCCCCTAGAATCATTACAAGAGTTCTTAGTTTTTAGTAATTCGGATTTTGTACATGGGCCCTGCTATTGGATTTTAAATTATTGAACATGGAGAGCCAAATGATGCCGGTTATTTTTCATATCTCATTTTTCTAAGAGATAATGATCGCGATGATGCCAATAGCATGTGCCTTGTGACAAAGAATTGATGTGGGGCCATTTTATACCTGTAAGGGTTTTATATATTCTGTAGTTAGTTTTTCTTTTAAAATTTTTAATATAATATTTAGTTTTTCTTTTGGTAAACATATATTATTTAGTTATAATCTGCTAATGTATGTATATATATTAATATTATAATAGAATAACCTTGGGTGCTTTTGCTATTAAGAAAATAAATGAAACTTACACTCACCAACAACCTTTTCTTCTAAAAAGTTGCTAAAAAAAAAAGGTTGTGAGAAGCTACTTTTAAAAATCACTTTTGACTTTAAAAGCCCAACCAAACACATCATAATTGATGGACCACCGTTTGGAGAAAGTCCTAGGTTGGCAGGTGTTGGCCATCCATTCCTTTTCACTTTCTTTTTTTGGAATTGCATGAGTAGGCAACTGATTAAAGAGTTGAATTTAGCTTGGCTTGCTCGACAGGTATGAGCATAAAGGTGCAAAAAATTGTACCTAGGATCTTATTCCTATGTTCTTTTGATCATATCTTGCTTTCCTTGGAGTATCCTTTTATCTGCATGGGAGAAATGCATACCATTTTCATTCTTCTAATAGCAACAGCTTCATGGTTTACGGAAATTTGTTGTTAGAACTTGCTAGTGCAGGCTTGCATACAGTCCCATAAATCTACTTGCAAATGCAGGGTTCTCAACCTTCCTTATCGAAAAGATTCATCTCCCAATTTTGATTACGAGCAACAAAGTGGCAATACTGCAGTTCCTAAGGAGTTAAACAACATGGCGCCCAACCGTAGGTAAAGTACTTGATTTTTATATTTTTTATTACGAACTTAAGCAATTATTTTTTTCTCGCATATTTTCAAGTTATGGACTTTGCAGCATAAACCTGGGTCAACAGGACACAATGGGTAGACATAAATAAAAAATGACATGGGTTACACAGATAGGGCAGCTTTGGGCTGTGCCGATCCGCTATGGATTTGATCTGACGGTTTAATCCCAAGCTATAGGCTTGAAAGAAGAGGATCTGCCCAAGAGATGCACCTATAAATCTAGCTTAGCACCACCATCTTCGGTTTATATCCCGAGATTTAAGCACATGACAAGAAAGAACGAGAAAAGTTATCTTTATTAATGAGATGAATGCCTCAATGAGAGAAGACATGTATTTAATGGACTGCCTAGTGATGTGCACAAGTAGCACTTCAACTGTATTAATAAATTTAACCAAGTTCATAACTGGGCTACAATTTGTTAGAAAATGGGTCAGAACTTAATCCAAATCATGTCATAATGATACAATCTTGCGCTCCTTGGATGGGTACTGAGAATTACTGAATAACCCATCAAACGGATTTTGTCAGTTGGAGTTTGTTTGACACTTGAATTGGGCCCATTTTTAAAAAAGATGGGATTGAACTCCAACTTCCTATTTTGTGGCCAATGACAATTAGGAGTTAGGACACTTATTTTCAGACTATTAACATCGTAAAAAATTCTTACAAATCAACTTCCTGACATGACTTTTATTAAAGGATGGGCCAGGGCTATAGCCTATGGACTCCTTGGATTTGGGTTTTGGGGGGGTGGGGGGGAAACTGCATTTTCATTATCTAAACCAATGATTATACAAACCCTAAATCTATGGAAAATGGCTTAAATCACTAGTCCTTGTGCCAATACATTGTTAGCCTAGTGACAAGGCACTTTCCTGTCAATCCCCAACCATAGTGCTGATGATGGTTAGGGACTTGGGTGGAGTGCATGAGTGGGTTTGTTAGTTGTACTAGCAGATTTTCTCCATTGGGAATGCTCATGTCCAATTTTTTGTGCCTCAAAATTTAGGGGTGGAGTGCATGAGCGGCTGTGCTAGTTTTACTAGCGAATTTTCTCCCATGGGAACGCTCATCACCAATGTGTGGGTGCCTTAAAATTCAGGGGGTTCCTGTTCTTTTAATGGGAACCCACACCTCTTGAACATATATTTAAGC
This sequence comes from Camphora micrantha, assembly GCA_003546025.1. Classification (NCBI taxonomy): domain Eukaryota; kingdom Viridiplantae; phylum Streptophyta; class Magnoliopsida; order Laurales; family Lauraceae; genus Camphora; species Camphora micrantha. The sequence continues at coordinate 9,371,699 of QPKB01000011.1, read as the reverse complement.
GTAAGTCCATGTAGATATTCTAAATGTAGACATTTCAGGATCCGTCATCAAGGAGACCCAAATTCACGCCCACCTAGGATGTTTTCAACTCGCGACTTTAGGGTTGTTTGGTAAACATTTTACCAAACTCCACCATCACAAAAGTCAGCCTTAATTTTGTGACTAGTATATAATACTGGTTTATTTTTAGTATGTTAATGCAAACCCCAATAACCATGGAACAGATACCAGATGGAGAGAAAATTTGATGTAGAGCATATGATTTTTTTTTTTTATCAAGTTCATATCTAAATATATCTTTTTAAAAAATTTTTGATCTAGATTTGGATCCCAACATGTTTGAGATCAGTGGACCCCGATACATTAAAAAATTCAACATTGCGTCATGAGAGTACAATGAGATAAATAAGGACACTTAATCCCCTTCCTACAAAAAAAAAAAAGAAAAAGAAAAAAACACGGACACTTAATCCCAGTGTAGAATCCAATTAAACTATCATATTATGGGAAGTATAATCATTATTAAATAAGGAAACTTAATACCATCCAATCCTTATAACGAGAGATTAACTCTCAATCTAACCTACCGCTTTAATTACAATGTTAATGAGATTATTCTCTTATTAGTAATCTAATATATTAAAATTATTTTAGGGGAAAATTTCAAAATATTATGAAACTTTTAGCTCATTTTGCAAAAAGTACATGAGGATTTGAATATTTCAAAAGAATATAAAAGTTATTCCATATTTCTTTCAATCAAATCCTCAACATAATTTGCTTAAATGGAAAAAATTCCCTTATGTTGTTTTTCAAAATTTCCCTTTAACAAATCATTTAAGAAAAATGATCAAGTCCAACCCAAATGATCTAGTGGGGCTCACTTCAACTACCTTTATGCATAGTTGGTTAAAAAAGAAGGTTTTATATTGATTTCAAATGACTGAAAAAGTAGCTTCATTAAATGGTTATGATTATCAAAATCAAGTAGAAACTTGGGCTATAACCTTAGGACAATTTCTGGCATTCTCCTGGGCGACTGAACCATCAAAAGAAGGTAACCCGCCATCAAGATTTGATCAGTGAGGCCCATAAAGTGATTTTTGGGTTAGTTTTGGGATGAAAGAAGGTTAAGAAAAGACAAACTTGTAATAAGGTATTTTTCTCATTTAAGAAAAAAATTATGGAGAGGACTTGATTGAAAGAAATTGGAAAAACTTTTATGCTTTTCTGATGAGCTGGTTAGGGATTGTTTGGAAGTATGGAAACCTGGAATCTCTGCACACCTCCACTGTTCTGGTGAGATATTTTCTATTTGGATGACTCCCGGAATCAAAGAATTGCAAGGGCATAATGATTCCTTTCCCTCAGGAATGAGGACAAATAGGTTTTCATTTGGATGCAAGGATTCCTTAAAAGGTTAGGATATTAGGGTTTTAAGGAAAACTTTTATTTTAACGAAAACTCATTTGACAGAACTGCAAGGATTCACTGTCTGAAAAATAGAAAAAATATTCCTCTCATTAAGAAAATATTTTAAATATTTTAAAATTCTTCACCAAATTGACATGGTGCAGAGAAATGTTTTTAGAGGATGCATTTAAGTTTTTTCACTCGAGTTTGAGTTTTGTCAAAAGCTCGTTAAGTTTGAGTTAGGACCAACTCAACTGAAAAAATGATTTAATTGATTCACCTTTCTTGAGTTCAACTCCATGGTTTCTTAAATTACGACGACTTACATATTCATTATATTTATCTAAATTGAAAATATTCATTGTTCTAACATTGCACCTTCCAGGTCAAGTTCAAAACCTCCCGTTGGAAGAGGAAATAAAAGGGACCACAGAAAACGTACTTACTCTGAGGACGATGAGTTGGATCCAATGGATCCCAGCTCTTACTCTGATGCTCCTCGTGGTGGCTGGTATGTTGTGCAATTCCTATTTATAAATGCGTGGTTACTTTGTTACTTTCATCTTTGAGCTCTTTTCTTCAGCTGTTTCATAAAAAAACCATGGCAGTTTTGCGTAGTTCTATATATGTAGCTTTCATTTTGGTGAATTGTCTGTTCTTGAAGTTTTGGCTATTTAGAGCAACTAGAAATTCCTACTCACTGTAGTTGGAGGCACATCCAGACATGTGACTGGATGGATGAACGGAGGGAGAGAGGGAGAGACTTTTCTTCCATGTGAAAGTGAAAACTTTCACATTTTCTTTAGTGCTGAGCCCATTCGCATTATCAGCCGTAGCGGTTGAGGGTGGTGCTAGCTATTTTGAAAATAATGGTGCTACAGTCTAAAAACCTAGTAGAACCAAATAGTTTTAATTTAAAATACCTTTTTTTCCTATTTCTTCTACTCAATAGCCTTTCCAAAAGTTCTCTACCCTTATATGGTTTTAAATCCCTGAAAAAAAAGAACATAAAATTGGCTGTTATAGAAGATTCAATTTTTTTTGCTGCTTAAATAAAAATTCGCACCACTTTGCCACTACGTATCGCTGCAACCGTTGCGTATCACCCACTACATAGCAGTTTGGCAACTTGCTGCTATGCATGCCCACAATCACTATTTTTATCCTTGATGCCAACACATTGACATGGACATGTGTGCTCCTTGCCATTTTTTCCATAAAACTAAATTGTAACAGTAGAATTAATACTAATTTAATTTTAATTAAAACAATAATAAATAGGACATATTTAGAGGGTTTTTTTTATTTTTATTTTTATTTTTTATTTTTTATGATACTGTAATGTTTGTTTGAGTCATTGTCCCAATGAAAAAAATACGATATACTATCTAATATATCTTTAGTTTAGCTGGTGTAATGGGCTTCATGCCACATGCCATGTCCAAGTTACATTGCTTTCCTTCTTAGTGCGTATGTATGTGGTGCAATGGGTGATCTCGCGCATTTAATCAAAGGTGGGGCACATAGAGTTCCTTCAATGTTTGTTTGTATGTATTTGATCTCATGGGTCATCTGGCTCATTTTTGTCACAGGTGGGCTCCACGAGGGTTTTGCTTATTTTTGTCCCATGTACAACGTCCATGGTACTAAATTTGGTATGATAGCGAATCGACTTAGTGACTGATGTTCACCATCGTTGTGTCTCATTGAAGGAGACAGTGGAATTGCCTCTACTAGGTTGAGCCGGACTAGCATGCACCGACTTGAGATCGACATACGTATGTGACCCAGAGACTGAGTTGCATAATGACTTGAACAAAAAACATATTTAGAAACTCTTTTTCTTTTTTTTTTTCTTTTGATTATTCATTATCATTTTCTAATACTAGTTCCTGAAAATGTGCGGTAGGTAGAATATCACTTTTATAATGAAAGTAAACCTATAGTTTGTTTAACTAGTTCTTATGGTCAACTACCCCCTTGATAAATATCAGTATGGTATCCATATCCAAACCATTAAACTTGCTCAGTGTGGATATGGTACGGATCCTATTTTTTTTATTTCTTCATTTCATATGCTGATTGTCATAGACCACGTGAACCCTCTTGATTCAAGCCTGTGCGACACTTGAATTTTCCTTGTGCACTAGCGAGTTAGCCTTCCCAAAGTTGCCTGGCCCTTAAACCAAACTCACATCGAGGCTTGTGCTCTCACACTAATAAGAGAGAACACTTGAGAGAACTTTTTGATTGATTCCTTAATCTTGCTCACGGACGAGTGAGGTCTAACTTATTTATAGTCCTACCTTTTACAGTTGATGGCCTAGATTGAACCACATCACTTATTCAACGGATGAGGACATTTCAGAACCTACTTTAGAAACTTACACCTCTATCCTAATCCTACACTTATCCACGACATTCTAGAATACTCCATATATCTTTAAATATTTTCATAATGTACAAGACTGTACTAGATAATTATTCCACACAATTCAAGACTATCCTAGAGTCTTCTAGAATCTTCAGAGCCCTTAAAGATATCCATCACTCAGTCAAGATCCATCCGTCCATTCAATTAAAGTGCATCTAACCACTTAGGCGGTTATGAATCATGATGCATACGTGATTCTAGAAAAAGCCTCAACCCCGCCATTCTGCATCATTACCTCACCTATGTGCGCCATGTGCTATGAGCGCGTGACAATCCTCCCTCATTGATCACGTGAACGCCCTTGTCGCATACCAAAGTGATACATCGTGTGAACCTTCCATGCATTCCTTCTTGTCGCGTGACTTCTTGTAATGTCAGGTCCTACGTGTCTTGAGCTGACCATTGCCGCTAACAACTTCATGTGGCTTGCTACCTTTAATCACGCATAAGACAGGCAAGGCAATCTCATTACGCTTCCCTCTAATAATTGGCACTGTGCATGGAGATGCCTCATCCTTGATCATCTACACATTTGCTGTCAAATTTGCAGATATATTTGATTGATCGAAGAAGTCGATGCCTAGGACAATATCACAATTATCTAGTCGCAACTAAGCAATTTACCGCACCTTTCCACCACCCCACTCGCAAGTAAACCTTCTTCACTAGCTTGTGGTTGTATAGTTTGACGACTTCATGTTGCAAGATGAATCTCCTATACCTTCACCATGTCGAGGAGCTGGAGTGGATCAATCCTACACTGCTCCGTGTCATCCTCCTTTTCCATTATGGTCTTCCTTGTCTTCTTCTGATTGCATGCTACCAATACATTAATCATGTTTTTGCTCAGGCAATTTGTTGGAATATGACTTGACTTTCCACAGATGAAGCACTAAAACTTCATGGCAAGGATGAAAATAGCGGTAGTGGTGGGTGTAGTGGGCGATACGCAGCGGTAGCTACGTAGCGGTGTGATTGGAAAATGCTAGAATATATGGTGTTTTTTTTCCCTGCAAAAAGTAACTAAGATAGGGGCGCATGGTGGTCCCCTCATTGTATGAGGCTATGAGCTCGTGTATCGTTGTATGGTTTTAAAATAATAGTATTGATATGATTTTTCTTTTTTCACATCCAGACATGTTGATTACTTATGCTAACCGAAAAACTAATGAAATACTTATAATCATACTTTGTCAGCAAAATGTCATCACAATTATACTAGAATCAATGTTTTAGAGGTACATTTTGGAATATAAAAATGTGAAAAAAATTTCTGTTGAAGTGAAATATGATTAGGACCCTATTTCCTATTAAATTGAAATTTGGCTAGGGCCTATTCCCTATTAAAGTGAAAAGCGCCCATTTTCTATTAGAGTGAAATTTGGCTAGGGCTAATTTTCTATTAGAGTGGAATTTTGGTTGGGACCTATTTATCTATTTCCAGTTAGAGTGCAATTTGGCTGGGGCCTAGTTTTAATTAAAATAAAATTTAGCTAGGCACAAGACATGATTTTTTATTTTATTTTAGTAGGCGGGCCTAATTGTGCAGCCCACCAGTCAATCTTTTAAGGCGCTTTAATTTAAAAGAAAATAATAAAAAAAGAGGCCAACCAATCATGGGGCTGTAAGCAATAGGAAATTGCTTGGTATCATTCAAGAATTGCTTGGTATCATTTTAGGAAATTCCCTGATTTCTTGGAAATGTAAGAAATATGAGAGTGTCTCCAAGTCATCTATAAAAGCTGAATGTCTATCCATGTCCTCTACATGTTCTGAAATCATCTAGCTTCGGCATTTTCTATTAAGTTTCTATCTCATCACCTACTCTCTATGCAGACAACAAAAGTGTTATCAAACTCATCACAAATCTTGAATTTCATGAATGAATGTAACATATCGAAGTTGAACACCATTTTATTCATGAACACTATGAAGATGACTCCATTACAATCCCTCATGTTTCATCCGAGCTGCAACTTATTGATCTCTCTACTAAAGCCATGACTTGTGATTGCCATTATTTCTTGGTGTCCAAATTGATGCGGATTGATGCTCGTTGATGATCTTCAGCAATTTAAGGGGGAGAGTGAAGAGAGTACCTGTTCCGGTACACTGGCAGAACATGATATCACTACCAATCGGAGTCCCTCCAGATAATTACTTGAAATTTAGGTGTTCCTAAATTGCCCTTGTATATAACTAACATTTCTTCCAAATGGGTATTCGTATAATTTTACCTTGTAAACAGCAATATAAATACAGGCACCTCCCTCTACGAAGGTATAACAGATTTTATGCAAATCCTAACTCTGCTAGACTTGTTGGTGGGTTGCAATTAAAAATAAATATAAAAAGTACACAAAACTTGTCTGGGGCCCACCAATTAAGAACCGAATCCATTCAAAACAATTGCCCATGCCTTGTATGTCCCTGCAAAACTTAATTCGAATTGGAGATGAGCACACTGTCTGATGGGCCCATATCTTGTATTTACCTCTCTTTCTCTCTCTCTCTCATGCAAAATGGTTCTGCCTCTCCCCTTTCTTTTTTTTTGTAACATGGAAGCAAGGAAGAAGTCTTAGCTTATGATGCCCAGATACAGCACGGATATGGCAGGGACACACCATAGATACAGATTTTACAAGTAAAAAGTGAAGTAGCGGATATGATACGACATGAAATGTTGCCCATTTTGAAGTATCCGTGCATCATAGGTCTTAGCCGATATTTCAGTTTTTTGGCAGTCTCGACCAATATTTTCACAGTAGTGGCCAAGACCAACCGATAAATTGGTGACACTTTACACAGCCGAGATTGCAACTGATAAATATCAATTTATCAGTTCAGTCCTGGCTGATATTTAAAACCATGTGCATGACTCACATGCACATGAGTCCCACTTAATCAATCATGTATATATCTCCACGTGAGTATGGGTCAGACATCGTACAGTTACAGTTCTTGGGAGATATTGTTAGCCACATTTAGGTAGCTGGTTTCATTGATTTTATTGTGGTCATCTTGTAATCCTTGATTGTAGCCATTGATCGGCAGCATATGAGCTATAAAAGTTGTTGCTGTCTAGGTTTTCCATAAACAATTATCTACGGTTTATTCAATTTTACTTTTCCTTTGTGGATTCGACAAACTAAAATGGCCTAAAAAATCCTTGGAAACTTTGTCATATAGCACCGTAAGTACATGTTACTCTAGATCTGTAGGCCTTAATCTATCCATACTGATGATGAAGTCAGCCCTTGTAGTGGGACCTAACAGAAGGATCTTTGTTTCTAGTATCAAGTTCTAATGTAAGAAGAATAAAGGAGAAGGAAGATGGGAACGATAAGAAGAGAGGAAGTAGGAGAAAAGGATTGAGTGCTGTTCGGGTTGACTCTTGACTAAGATCTCTTTGTTAATTATAGTGTAAGGCATAGAAATTCTGAAATGTCTCTCTCCTTTTACAGTTTACAAGTTTAACCCCAATATCCTTGTATATTGTTTGTTCTAACAAAGCCAGTGAATCCTTTTTGTAGAAACCTTTGTTGAGTTTACCAGTAGAAAATGCTTTGCACCATTAGATTGGCATTAATTGTCGAATTTTCTGCAATTGTAATTAGTGTGTGCCGATGCATCTGAGCTCCCATTGTCTTAATTTTTTGGTATTACAGCTACAATGCTTTTCATTTTGCAGGGTTGTTGGGCTAAAAGGAGTACAACCGCGAGCAGCGGATACTACTGCCACGGTATGTGTTTTTGTGATTTTGTGACTGATACAATGTTGGGAATATACATCTTTATCACCATGTATGCTAATACATACATACATACAATGTTGGGAATATACATCTTTATCACCATAAATAACAAAAAGGAACTGAATTAACCTTAATAAAAATTCATTTAGTACTTAATGTTGGGATTTGGGGGTGTGAAAGCCCTTTCTTGCAAACATGAAGAAGATCGAGAAAGATGGGAATTTATGGCCTTCTTTGACATAATGATCTTTCGTTGAAATAAGACTCTTCTAACAAGCTAAGCCATAGATACTTCTTTGAAGTATGGCTAATAGATGTCTTGCTTCTTAACTTGGCTCTTCAGAAGAACTGTAATTACTCAAACAAAACTACAAAAGTCTACAAAAGTCATAATTTGCAAAAAGTTGATGGTATGATTGCCAGATTAAACTTCAAAAACAATCCAAACCACCATACATGCACGCGCACACACACACACAACCTTCCTTGTGAATTGGAAGTTATCTCAATTTGACGCTGAACCAACCTTTACCCATTGTTAGATTGAATCATTGATGAAAGTGCACTTTTTTCCAACTATTAAGCGTGGACGCCCTAAAATCGAAGTTTAGAATGATCTAATTATTGTGACTTTGGAATTTGGAAAGAACTCTAATCTGCGCCATATTCATAGCTTCTCCCCAATTCGATTGACAAGCATCTAGGTGGCCACTCTGTACTTCTAAAAAGAAACTGGCTTTATTTATAGCACCCCTCTGCATGGGGAAAGCTCCCAACTAACCACATATTCATGCTTTAGATACGGCACTGTACTTTTTGCTACTGATAGTAATCCCTTAATAATTCAATTTATGTAAAACCCACTGAAATCTTCAAATTTTTGCAGAAATTTCTTTAATTTGACAGTCTTTTAGTCGAACAATGAAAGAGGACTATTTTACCCTTTTCTTGTTCTACTAAAATCTCAAGCCGAAAGAAAGAAAGAAACCACCACTTGACAAGACAATGAGAGAGAAACCCTAAATCCGTCATTGTCATTGTCATTGTCATCATTGTCGCCGTCGTCTTCATTGAAGCCCTTCCTGGACTATCGGGCTCAATTGTGTGAATTCTACTTCAGGATTAAATTTGTTGTCCCCACTCCTCACAACCTAACGTGTCGCTTCTATGTACTTTCAAGTCTCTATTGGTCTCCCTTTTTTTCTCAGTTATTGTACTTGCTACACTGTTTTTTAGTGTAGTGTTGTTTCTTCTCTCATAAGCATATCCCCGTACTTAGATGGTATTCCTTCATTTTCTTTTCTATCGGTGCCACTTGTTGATGTATTTTTTTATTTATTCATTGCTAATTCTATCCTTTAAAATTACTCTTATTCGGTTGAGTGGGGTGTTCGCACCTTAGTCTCACACAAATTCCCAAGGCTCGATCCCTGGGTCTTCAAGTTAAGTATCACTCCTTACCACTGGTCCAACTTAGCAAAAAAAAAAAAAACTCATTCATCTTACCATTGCAGCTTGGCTGTATGTACTTTGTCTTCTTGTTGTTTGTTGCCCAAGTTCAGTCATACCATGATGCCCACTTCCTAGATATGGATACAGATATGGACAGGGATATGAGTGGGAAGATGAGTCACCTTTCTGAAATTTAGGATACATATTTGGATATGGAAAACCGCCTTAAGGTTTTCGTTAGAAAGAGTCCACATGATGCAAATAACTTGATTGTTTATTTCAAATAGTCAAATTACATTATACTATCACAACATTGTGAATCATACATAAATCAGAAATTTCAAAAATCATTATATTAAGTTTTATGAACATTGAAGCCTTATCCCACCAATGATGCTTTATTTTGCATTATGACAACCTTCAATTTTGACATAATTTCTTCTTGTTCAACGAGCTTTAATTTCCGCACAATTTCTTCTTCTTCCTAAGTGAGGGAGAGATACATAACTCTTTTTTCTTCCTCTTTTTGAAATACTTTATCTTATTCTTGGCTTGGAGTGTCTCTAATGCGGGCTCAAGCTGAGGCCTCCTATAAAATGGAGAGAGATTTAACTGTCATAATACTATCGCAGTTGGCTAACCTTCTACCTCTTAGCTTAGCTTACAATGAAGACAAATTAAGGATTTATATGATTGCTTATTTAAGCCTAGGTCTCCTGTAGAAGTTAAGATTGCCTTACCTAAGGGCACGTTTGTGTGACGCGTCATGTGGGGAAAAATTCTTTGCGGAAAAATTCACGTTTTTTAGTGAAAAACTAATTTTCCTGATGTTTGGTGTGGCAATTTTCCATGGAGATTAAAATTTGTGGGACCCACATTTTCCTCAAAAAGTTTGGAATTTAAGTCCGAGTTGTGGGGGGGGTGGTGGTGGTTGACTTCAGTTCCACGGCCGTTTATAAGCCTTCGTTCCTTGCTAGTTCCACAAAAGCGAAAAAGAAAGAAAAAAAAAAACCCTCCAACATTGCCCCAAACCGTTGTTCAACTTCTCCATTACCCAAGCCATCAGAAAACCCCTCTGGAAGGTCAGACTTCTTCTTCCCCCTTTCCCCCCGCTCTCTCCGTGTTGCATTTTCAAAACCCATTCAAGACCTCTCTTTCTTTCCATGCTTGCAACTTGCAAAACCCATTCATGAGACCCTCCACAACAGTTTGATGCTTGATTGTGGTTTGTCGAAATTCCCCTTTAGTCAGATAATCGATGGTCTCATCACACTCTAGTAGCTTTCTCTACTTTGCCCACCTTGCAATTTACTTTTAACAGCTGATAGGTACAACGTATCTCCATCATTCAGGGCCTGTTTGTTTGCATGAAATTGAATACAAAGGAATTCATGGTCAAATGAGCTCCAATGAGAGATTATTAAAGAGGTGAGGAATGAAGGATATAGCAGGAGATGTAGATGAAAATTACTAGAGTAATGGCTGGGCATTCATTTTCCATCTCCCCTTGATTCATTTTCCTTTGAAGGGCAGATAATTTGATGCCATATGACCAATTCAAGTGCTGATTATGTATATTCTTAAGTCTCAATTATTATAGTAAATGGCAAGGCACACTTGAGAAACTAAATGAAATGTATAAACGCATATAATTCTTTGATGCATTTCTATATTCCTGTACAAGTCAAACAACGTTTACCAACAGCCAGTATAGAGGAGCTCAAAAGTTGGCACGAGGTAATTGACAGTTCCATTGGCTTGAATATCAGGGTCCTCTCTTTCAGCAGCGACCTTATCCTTCCCCTGGTGCTGTTTTGCGGAAAAATGCTGAAATTGCTGCACAAACTAAAAAATCAAGCTCTCATTTTGCACCTATATCCAAGAAAGGCGATGGCAGTGATGGGCTCGGGGATGCAGATTGATACTCATCTGATACAAAGATTTCAATCCATTCTCATTTGAAGCATTTCAGACATGTTGGGTGGATGTAAATCTTTCATCTCTTTTAGAGGCGGAGTTTCCACCGAAATTCCTGTCATCTGGTTGTTGCTTGTGTGACAAGTGTCTAGGGCCGCTTCTAGTCAACATGGATGAGCAGGTCTGCTTTGAGGAACTACTCTAGCTTGAGAAATTTGTATACAGAATCACAGGTAGTGTTTTACAAGAACTGCTACACATTTCATTTTTACTCAATATTGTAATACAACCCAACAACTGAAGACTGACTAACGGAATTCACTGTCATTATTTCTACCCCAACGTATACTAACTCTTTTATGAAGGTGACACCGTTGGCAAATGCTGAAATGCAGTGGGCCAGTGGCCGTATGATAATATATTGAGAGCTGTCAGGAGCTCGGAATACAAGATTGTGGAAATGGGTGACAATAGTTTCTACTCAGCACCAATAGTAGAAGATGATGCGAAAGAAACGAGTGCTCTAACTCTCAGAAAAGAAATCTAAGATGGAATCAACGCTGAACAAAATGTTGTAGACAATCTGATTCTGTGGGTTAGAGATGATACCAAAAGCATTTATCTTGATATTCCAACCCCTACACTTCTCCCACTCTCACTCTGTCTCTTTCCTTCGGGTTTATTTGTTTGCAGTAATTTACATACATAAATTATTCACAAGTGTATCAGTCAGGCATATCACAATTGTTTGCACTCATGCTCATGCGCAAATGAGGTGTGAAAATGGTGTAAATTACGTACCAAAATTTTCACCTCTTATGAAGGCACTAGTACAATTCTTTGATAGTAATTGCATTTATGTGGGCCCCATCAATCACGTTTTTTTTTTTCCTATGGACCCTATATTTTTACTCCAAACCTTCCAACTTGTTTTTGAACCAATAAACCTCAAGATCTTGAAGCTGATTATCTTAAATTTGTTTATGAGTCCCAACCCATTGATATAACTTTTTTGCACTTTTGTGGGATCTCAATTCATGCTCTAAACCATTCAATATTCTTTAAGCATCTGGATGTTTAGTTTTACTTCTTAATTCTTCACGGATTTTGAGAAATGAAAAATGTTTAAAACATCCAAGTACACCTAAATCCATTTGATGATCTCATTTACACATGAAAATTGTGATTTTGACAACCATAATGTGTTTCATGTGTAACATTTGTATATATAGTATTTATAAATGTAAAACTCATTTTCATATTCCATGCATGAACGACCCCTTAACTTCTTTTTCCCCTAATATTATCTCTACGTCCACGGTTTAATTTTCTCTTGAATCGCGTTGCTGGTCCATTTTAAGTGCAGTTATGTTAGACAATGAGATCTCATTGGATGGATGACATTTTTGTCACTTGGCATCTCGCAATTCCATCCCATGTCATTGTACCTTTTGAAGGGGATTTTTAGCATTGTAAGCTGGCTTTGTAGAGCCTTGTCATACCATTTTTGGGCTGAGAGTTGAGTAGGTTTTAACCCACCTTAGCTCGCCAGGTTTAGATAAAAAGCTTGAGAGTCCCAACTTGAGATGAGCTTCTCAGGCATTGGAACACTGCAAGGGACCAAATAAAGCATATTGGGCTGCGTACCAATCAATATTGGACCTACGTTCAAGACCCAACTTGCTACCAAAGGCATTGTGAGCTTCATTACCCATGTCCTAATCTAGTCCCTGGACTAGATTAGCTTGAATTTGGGAATGTTTTGACTGATGGCATTCTGCAAGTCTTAGACCTGCATCCTATATTTTGTGGGGGAGTCCGCTGGAGTAAGCATGCACGAAACTGCATCTCCATGTTTATTGAAGGGGCCCCCACTCAAATTGCTCTGTGGGCTTGTAGCAGGCCTTTCACATTGTTAATAATATGATGGAGAAAGGGTGTCCTTTTCCAAGCTAGTTGTGTGGTTTCCTCTTCTATATGATAGGAAGGAGTACTACTTGGAAATTGAATCCACACGCCCAATCTCATCCACTCAGCCTTGTACATGGGTTGCCGAGTTTACAAACAATCCCCACCAGATTTGAAAGTTTTGCCAGGTCAGGCACACTTTTTTTTTTTTGACCTCTCCCTACCCTTTTTTTTTTAATTTCGAGGAGGCATAAGTGAAATTATTTTTCTTAAATACGGCAAAAAAACATTTTTTTCTAGTAAGTTATCAATTATTTTAAAGGTATTTTCTTAGGCTTTTTCTCTCAAAATTTTTTAAATACCTAAATTACCTTTCACCGAAACAAAACGCTCCCTCATTTCGTTTTGTTTTTTCTTTTAACTGGCACAGTCACGGCGACCGACGGCATATAATGGTTATTGGAAGCATGCCATGACTTTAAATGAAGATTAATTTGGATATATTAAGAAAATGAGGGAAAAGGCCACCGGAGAATACCTCTGAATGACCAAGTGTCATTGATTGAAAATTTAGGCACTAATTTAAAAAGTTTTGAAACTTTAACTTTTTTTTTTTTTTTTTTCAAATAAGTCAAAAACTAAACTGGTTGTTTGATGTTTTTTCATCACGTTTCTGCCCATCAGAAGTGCCGTGGAATTTTAGCATGCCACAAATGTGTCCCGACTCCCAACATGCCTATAAAAAAAAAAACCTCCCAAACATGCCTTTTACCCAAAAAAAAAAATTCCAATTTATGGCAATAAAAGAAATTTACGTTTCTGGAGAGAGAGAGAGAGAGGGGTACACATCAGTACAGCTGCCCACAGCTATGTTTGTACTGCTTACACACGGTGGAATTGCATGGCCCATGCCTTTCAGTAGCCAAGAGCTAATAAAATTGCGTTGAAAGTTAAAAGCCCGTGGAAGTTGATTATTCCTTTCACACTTCAGAACGAAAGAGGACTGGTAAATGGGAAGTATGTGGTATTAGGAATCTACTAACATTGGTTATTCAAAGCCAATTATAACCCTTCTAATACTATTTACCAACTTGTAAAATTTATTGTAATTAATCAATTATCATTTCTGGTTAAATCCTTTGAAGGATTTGTTCATAAAGCCTTCACCTATTTATTTAAAAAGATTTCTAGAAATACTACCAGACAGCGCGAAAAAAAAAAAATGGTAGAAACATGCATGTGCCTACAAAACTGACTTTTACTAGAGAAGTGAAAGCAATACTTGATGCCAAAAGAAGCAATATAAGGCGACTGTTATGCATTAGAAAATCATAGTCTTAAAAATTGTCGTAGTTGCATTTGTAGAATTTATCTCAACCTAGAAATCATCTTCATAGTTGTTGTAAACTTTATTTTAAAAAATTTCTCATACTTGTAATTTTTATTTTTTGTTTATACATTTTCTAAAGTCGAAATTCTCATCAAACTTGTAAATTTTATTTAAAGTTGAAAATCATCATCAAAGTTATTGTAAAACTTTATCTCAAGGAATACAAAATAATTAAAATTTTATTTCTCAGTTGTAAACTAGCATCAATGTTTGTGCATTTTATTTAGTAATTTCTATTTTTTTTATAAAGTTGAAAATCCTAAAATTCAATAAAATCACTTTTAATTTATATAAAAAAATTAAAGAAATTTAGGAGGGCCTGTTGGCTGGCCCAGCACGGCAGACACGGCACGGCTGGGCCGTTGAAATAGCGCCGGCGCGGCCCTTTTACACCCCCACAAGTCACGTGCAGTCAAGCAAGCAGGAGGCGTGTTATACTTGTTTGAATGCAAGCCTTTAGACTCTGACCATTGACCATGGACCACGCAATGGTGAATCCCTTCATATTCTTTCGTAATTGCTGACATTTACCAGCTTGTATATCAAAATTGCATTCCATGTTTCTCTCATGAAACTGACTGGTCTCCGGTCACCAACGTATCATGTCAGCTAACACATGGAATAATTCTATCCAGGCCGTGGGATCGGATAAGGTTTTAAGTTCCCAAGGCCTGCGGCAAAGATGGTCTAAACTCTTAACATTCAGGGCCTGATTGTTAAATGGGGGCGGCTTGGGCCTATTTTTCATAGACGGCCTTGATCAGCCCTACAAACTTAATACTATCAGATATACATATATCATGCCAGTTCTTTCACACTCTCGCACCAAGTTCAATTTCACTCTCGTCAAATTTTTATCCACCGTTTGGTTTCATTTCAACGAAACTTATAGTTAAATTAATACTGACTTTTATGAATATTAAATCAAAGGCTAGGATGATCTCATACACTGATTTTTTTTTTTTTTTTTTTTTATTGACTCTTAAATCTGTCCCCCCACCCTTCAATTATAAATAGTTCCGGGCATCTAAGTAGGCTCCAGGAGGTGCACTGCATGTGGGACCTGCAGGAGAAAACAAACATTCCCTTTCAAAGATTACAAAATTCCATACAGCGCGAAATGTCGAAGCATTTTCCCACGAAAGCAAGCTATAAAAAATTAGCCCCCCGCGAAACGAACGGTT
This sequence comes from Camphora micrantha, assembly GCA_003546025.1. Lineage (NCBI taxonomy): Eukaryota > Viridiplantae > Streptophyta > Magnoliopsida > Laurales > Lauraceae > Camphora > Camphora micrantha. The sequence goes on along the minus strand of QPKB01000011.1, from coordinate 9,356,246 downwards.
CAAAACAAGAACCTTAGCTTTCTAGTTTCTACTCTCCTTCCTTTTCTTTGTCCAGATTATCTGCATCCACAAAAGCACTGATCCGCACAATCCATATTCCCTCTCTGCGAATCTCTTCTTCTTCACCTTATTCCCTTCTCATTTCAAAACCCCAAAAATCTCCATCCATCCCCATGTCCATAAAAACCCCACTTTAACATCCAAAACAAATCAAACCCAAAAAACTTCAGTCAATAACCTTCTCCTTTCAATGGCCATTCCCTTCCCCTGTTTTCCCTTCTCTGATACACTCTCTATAGACAAAACATCAGTCCCATCATCCCCATCTCCATCTCTCCTGACCCAAGACGACCTCAAAAAAATCGCCGCGTACAAAGCCGTCGAGTTCGTCGAATCGGGAATGGTCCTCGGCCTCGGAACCGGCTCAACAGCCACCCACGCCGTTTCCCGGATCGGCGAGTTATTACAACAAGGAAAGCTCGAAAACATCGTCGGAATCCCAACCTCAAAGAAAACCCACGAGCAGGCACTCGCTCTGGGAATCCCCCTATCGGATCTCGACCACCATCCGATCATCGACCTCGCGATCGACGGTGCGGATGAAGTGGACCCGGATCTGAATCTGGTCAAAGGAAGAGGTGGGTCCCTCCTGCGGGAGAAGATGGTGGAGAGCGCGTGCAGGAGGCTCGTGGTGGTCGTCGACGAGTCGAAGCTGGTGGACGGGCTTGGCGGGAGCGGCTTGGCAATGCCGGTCGAGGTGGTGCCCTTCTGCTGGGCGAACACGGCCCGGCGGCTCGAGTCGCTCTTCGGCGGTGGCAAGGGGCGGTGTGTGGCGAAGCTGCGGAGGGCTGAGGGCGGCGGAGAGCCGTTCGTTACGGATAATGCGAATTATATAGTTGATCTGTATTTTGCGGGGCCCATTGGAGATGTTGAGGCTGCGAGCGATGCGATGTTGAGGATAGCGGGTGTTGTGGAGCATGGGATGTTTCTTGATATGGCCACTACGGTCATTGCTGCAGGGGCCTGTGGGGTCACCGTAAAGAACAAGGGAGAAGTAGAAACAGGTCTTTTTAATGAAGGGTCTAGATCATGATTTGGTGGGCCATCTTGTGGCCAGGGGCCTGTTTTATGAAGGGTCTGGATTGATCATGATAATTGATTAGAAAATGGATGGTGATGTATTGGGACGATGAGGGATGTAAGGTACTAAGTTTAACATAAAATAGTTTATTGTAGTAGGAGTCATTCTACAAGCATGTCTCTTGCTTCTTATTCTTTTTGGTATTTTTTTACCAAGACAAGATAATTTACAAACTCTTGCGTCGAATTGTATTTGTATAACATGTCCGGCACAATAACAGTCGATGTTAAAGAGTGAAAAATGTCTTTGTTTTTACATAAACATATGATATTATGGTAGTTTTGGTCACTTTATGATACAGAATTTGCAGGCTTTGTGATAACAAAAGTTTGTTAGCAAATTGTTTTAAAAGCTACAATCTTATGATAAGGATTCTTTATCTTTTTAAGTGGGGCTTTGTCCCATCTATGCTATGTCTTTTATTCTAAAAGGATTAAACATACATAATTCAGATCTATACTAATAATAATAATAGATTTGATCAACACAAACTTAAATTTCAATGTAAACGGATGTTTGACTCAGTGAGGAGGATTTGCTTGATCAGAACCTTAATCGAATATCTCCCCCTTAGAAGTTGTGATTATAACTCTAGGAAAGGACTTGGACTTGCCTTATTCAGAGCGAGTCCGAGTCGACTCTGCCGAATAAGTTTTTATACTTCAAATACGGACCCAGTCAAGGCATCCAAATCCAAATAATTTAGCTTTGAAGCCAATTTTTTTAAAAAGAGATGGTTTTTCTATTAAAATTTATCGAAGCACCCAAGACCTACTTCCTTCATAAAAGTGTTAGAATTACGTAAAAATTACATATCAAACCTAAGCATAGACTATCAAAAAGAACATATTCCTAAGCATAATCTATTATAAGTAAGTATAGATGATAGAAGGCTTATTTTAACATTGAGAATTACAAAAAAAAAAGGCACCTACTAGGCTTATTTTAACATTGAGAACTACAAAAATAAAAGCACCTACTGGTATTAAGATAAGCATATTCTAACATTCAAGTATATTGCATTCTTAACTAGATCAACAATCATTTGCATGAATAAAAGGAAAGTTAGGGCATACTTAACTTCATCTACAAGCCCCGATCGCTAAATTACTCGCCCATTTTACGTAAGAAAAAGACGATCTTCATTAAAAACATTCTTAAGTACAACTTCAGCTCCTCCTATAAACCCAAGGCCCAAAGCTTGGACAAGGCCCAAAGCTGCCTTTAAAAAAAAAAAAAAAAATGGAAAAAGGTGGAGAGCTAGAAGGAGAAAGGGGGGACGGTCCTAGGCTAGGTGAACACGGTGATGGTTGTCCCCTAAGGGAGAGAGAGCATGCATTGGACGTCCCCCCCTAGGGTCTATTTTTTTTTTTTCCCTGCTTTTGGCTTGAAACTCTTCCTAAAATAAATCTCTATCTCGGCTTGACTTGTAAGCAAAACAGTTGTAATTTGAATTAGAGTTGATTTGATCCTCTTTGTTTATCTTGAAAACAACTCTGAGCAGCGGGTCCCAACTAAGATCACTTTGTTGCATAGTAGTTAGGAAACCAATGGTGTAGGTTGAGCAGAGGAGAAAGATGAGGAGATGATGTAGATGTCCAAGGGCAAGTGGGCCACAGGGATGGACGTCCACATCCCTTGGGATGACTTTTCTTTAAAACCATTTATCTCTTTTCCTTTTTGAAATTATTCTATCTTCTCTTGCTAACGCATCCAAATCTTTTTGGATAAAAGTTCTTAATACAAACACTTGCGTAGAATTGTATAACATGTCTGGTACAAAAACATTCGATGTCAAAGTGTGAAATATGCCTTTGTTTTGACATAAAAAATATGATATTAAGGTAGTTTTGGTCACTTTGTTTTACAGAATTTGCAGGCTTTCAGATAACAAAAGTTTACTTTCAAAATTTTAAAAATCTACGATCTTTTGATAAGGATTCTTATCTTTTTATGTGGGGCTTCCTTCCATCTCTGCTTTGTCTTTTATTCTTGAGTTTTTTTACCAAAAGCATCATCAAATATCTTTGTACTTCCAAAAGCATCATTAAATACATGTAATGCCCAAAAGCATCATATACATGATATTCTGATTTTATTCGGACCAAATTGCCCCTCTAGCCCCTTCCTCGAAACATCGAGACTTGATTTAGCGACATCAAGACTTGATTTGGCACATTAAAATATTTTGAGGCTAGTCAAATCCCTTTTCCGCGATATCAAGACTTGATTTCGCGACATATAGACTTTATTTGGCAGGGCATATTAAAGTATTTCGAGTCTAGTTCAACCCCTTTCTCGTGATATCGAGACTTGATTTTGTGACATCAAGACTTAATTGGGTACATTAAGGTATTTTGAGGATAATTCAACCCCTTTCGCATGACATCGAGACTTGATTTTGCGACATTGAGACTTTATTTGGCATGACACATTGAAGTATTCCGGGGCTAGTTCAACCCCTTTCCTGCAATATCGAGACTTGATTTCGGGGCATATTGGAGATCATGACTTTGTTTCACGACATCGAGACTTGATTTGGCACATTGCAGTATTTCTAGGCTAGGTTTTTTTTTTTTTTTTTTTTTTTTTCAATTCTTGAACTCCCTAGTTGATTTTTCCATTTTCTCATTAGCCCTTAAATCTCATTAAGGCTCATGAGAAAAGAAAAAAAAAATCAACTAGCGAGTTCGAAAATTGAAAAAAAAGTATATAAATACTTCAATGCGCCAAATCAAGTCTTGATGTCGCATGCCAAGACTCGATGTAGTGAGAAAGGGGTTGAACTTGTCAGAGAATGCACTACTATAGATGAATAGAAAGGAATGGGTTGGTCTTCCTCAGGATCGATTAATCTCTATATATCTTAATGTACAAGCCTCGATTTGGGCTACAAATTAGTTATTGTCTACTTAGCTATATCCTAAGATAGAATGTAGTATATGTACAGTATATTACAGTTTGACTAAGCAATTGAGTCAGGCTTTATTTTATAAGTGGATTTGGCCCAATTGATATAGAATCATTAACACCCCTCGCCCCACCCCAAATTGATGCTGATAAGTCAACAAGCATCAATTTGTTTGTCAAGAACTGATAGCGTGGTCGAGGAAGAGCTTTTGTAAAAATATTAGCAATTTGGAGGCCGGAGGAGATGAACAGAAGAGAGATAACATCGCGTAGATATTCATCCCTGATAAAGTGAAAAGCAACTTCGATGTTTCTTTCATGAAACGCTGGATTTTCTGTAATCAGAATGACATTGGTGTTATCTGCATGTAGGGGTGTGGGGATTTTTATGGAAAGCCAAGTTCCACGACTAGGCCACGAAGCCATAGAATTTCTAAGCATGCTGAAGACATGGCCCGGTATTCTGCCTCAGTTGATGATTTGTAAACTTTGTCTTGCTTTTCACTTTCCATGAAATAAGGGCATAGGGATTATTATGGATTGTGTTTGAATGGAAAAACCTAGTGCCATGGAAGACGAGCTATATTTTCACCCTGCACTATTCTTTCAGAGCCGCCTTCCACAAATGAGGTGCAAGAGATTTCCAATTCCAATTGTGTTGAGATCCATGGCTCGACCTTTGTCCATGCTGCTGCATCACCGAGTCATCATGGTTCGAATTTGGTATTTCTCGACAACCCATATCCCACCCTAATTGGAAAGAGAAGCATGCTTTCATTCAACGTCTAACTTCAAATACACTGTCATCTAGTAATTTCTTTCAATCCAAGGAATGCTTTACTTATACAATTTTTTTCCTATTGCATGCATTACATGTGGGTTTGGCATTCTTAGTTTGCAATGAATAAAGAAAAGGGGTGTGTAGTGAATAAACCATGTTGGAATTAAAGAAATCTAAGAATCTATTCCACCCTGGCAACATTTTGGGCCCACTGTAGAACGAGCATGTATTACTATAAGAAAATAATTCCCATATATGATCTTTTAAATGAAGCCATCCACAAACAAGAAGTCCATAAAATCAAAAAACCAAAACCCCAAATCAGAAATCTAGTAGCCCGGATGATTCAATATTCCACCAGAATCAGACATTTGCCAAAAACACAAACATGCAGGTATTTTTGCGTCACCTGTAGAATGGTGATTTTCCAATTACCACATGTACCGGTTGTTAGAATATATTTCTTGATTTTATTTTTTTCTATCATTTGTACATTGCAGGGGCTTCATTTCTTTTTTTAGCTGCTACATACACGCCCATTGACAGTGATACTAAGGGCCTATATGTCTGTATTGAACATATTAATTGATTGGGTAGTAATTAATGATTAAAATGAGCTCCATCAAAAGATTAATACAGAGAAAATGGGCGCTGATCTCTTTAAACAACCACCATGCTCATTACCTTCCCTAACAATAACATAGATGTTAGTAAAGCAGAGGAATCAGAAATATAGAATAGAGATAAAAGAGAATATTAGTAAATAACAAACCTCCATTTAAAGAAGGGTAGTAACTACTAACTAGCAAGAAACACTTCACAACAACACACAAGGCCAGCAAAAAGTAGAGAGATCAAATCTCAAACAATAAAATAATCACCCAAGCATAACTGAACCGAGTGAATAACAATGCAAACCAAGGGTGTTGGAACCAACAACACCATCTGGGAGCAAAAATATGGTATAGAATCCTTTACATTGATTCAAAAACCCCAAACCCCAAATTAGAAATCTACAATTTAAGAATCTAAGCAACCCCAAATAAAGACCCACAAACAAGAAAGTCCATAAAATTAAAAATCCAAAATCCCGAATCAAAAATCTAATAGCCCAGAGGATTTAATGTTCCACCAGAATCAGACATTTGCCAAACCTAGATTTTGAAATTGTTAGATTGTATGGACTCAATCCATCAGAAGATGTAATAAATTGATTATTTCTTTATTCATCAACAAAATTATGCTTTCCTTTCATGAGATGAATGATGTATTATTACTTAATGCACATGACCAATACATATGACATGATAGTTCATGAGATGAACTGGATCCCATTAGTATATTAGATGTGATATATGTGTATGGATGAGATCCATATACAGGAGACATGTGTCACAAATCTTATACTTAAATATCTTCACAACTAGTGATGAGACTGTGCATCTCATCTGATAAGGTTGCAGCACTTTGATCACTATGAGATAGTGTGATTTGTCTCAATCATCAAAATGTAAGACTCTGGATCACGGTGCTGGTACATTGGATGTATTGAAGGACCATGAGAAGCACCTTATGGAATACTGTCTCGATTTTAAAGTCTGCTCTCATAATTCCCTAGCAACAGGCTCCTAATCCTGAGACATTGATGAACTCAAGTTTCTATCTATTCATTTACTTTGAGTCACCAATGAGTGATGCCAAATATAGGTCAACACCTCAGTGTCTTGGGTACGTGGTAGTAGGACTGTGGGAACATCCAATTGTCAAGATAGCATCTATCTATATTATCCCATTATGCTAATTAATGGAATTTGTCATTAGTAAGTGCGCACCCATCTCCATTAAGAGTTAGTTGAATGGTATTGATGATCACTGTGATTAATTGAGGCTCAAGAATAATAAGATGTGGATCTAAGATTGAAATGGACAGATTTATTCCAATTGATCCATGGATATTGATAGATGGGCCTATTTGTGGTAATCGGGAAGTTTAGGGTCTTCTTTATAATTTATTCCAAAGACTGCAGTGCAATTGCATTTATATAGTGGTGTTATTTGCAATTAACCGTGGGCCTGGATTGCACATGAGATGTGGGGACGCGGTGTCCCAGTTGGAGCCAGCTTTCTATGGAATCCCAAGTGGTCCCCACGCTAGCCTAAGTTATTGGAAAGATACTAATCCTACTTGAACTCAAAAATGAATGAATTAGAAAGTTACTATTTCGATTTGAAGTAAGATTTCTAATAGTAGTAATAGTAAGTTACTAATTCTTAATGGGAGTTGGACTTCTATTTTAATTAGTAAAAGGAGGTGTCTTTGTGCTATAAAAGGAGGAGAGAAACCCCCATGGACGTCCATACAAGGAGAGCACGCCTAGTCTCATCTTTTGTGCAATAGTTGCACATATCTTCCTCCTTCTAGTTCTCTTCTAGTTCCTTGGAGTTTCTAGTTAGATTTTCTTTTAAAGTTTCCACCAATTTTCTTGAGAAAAGAAATCTGATAGCGGGTCATAGCGTGGAAGACAACAAGGTCTTGAAGATCCTAATTTGCTTCAAGAAGAGTTCTTCATCTAGCTGATTGTCTTCTTCTCCATTAGAGCACTACCGGGCTCCAAAGGTATAATCTGCTTCTCTGATTATTATGGGTTATTTTGGTTGCATGATGCTGCTGATTTCCATCTATTACATAGGTTCTATTGCTGTACATGATTGATGAGATGGAGGGATTGCATCCTGGATATGGTTTATGGCCTTATGGGTACTTGATCCCCGAGTCAAGTGAATCAAAAGTTTTGAAAATCAGTCCACGAGACCCGCCTACTTCCAACAGAAAAACCATTATCCAAACTTTCAGTGAAAAGGAACCATGCAACAAAATCGTAAGCCCTAACCCAATCCTTGAAACCACTAGAAACCAGAAATTGTAACCCATTATCAAGAGAGAGGGAGAGTACTTGAGATGTGGAACGTTTGCTGGAGTAGAATCAACTTCCAACGGCGAGAGGAGAGGAGAGGAGTGGAGTAGAATCGACTTCCAATGGCGAGAGGAGAGGACAGGAGTGGAGTAGAATCCCGATTTTACTCAGGGGAACCGAAGTGAATTGGGTTGAAGTGAAATGGGATCCACGTGGGCCGACCAGACTACTTTATCTGTCGGGCCAGCCTGATCTAAACAACATTGAGTTGAAGTTTTAAACCGTTGGGCCTCATTTGACTTAACTTTATTCCATTACTTGCATATCCAAACAAGCCCTCAGGGAAATGGATTATTTAGATTAAATCAAGTAGAAAAATCCCGTGGTTATGCCCTTCTAGCCCAATTATTAAAATCCAAAAAAACTATAAAACCAACAAATCAAACCCAAAAAATATTTTCTTCTCTTTTCCTCCACCTCTTGTGCCAAATATTTATTTAAACTCAATGATTAAAGGGGAGTAAAGGTTAAGTTAGAAAATCAAATTAATGCCAAATATGAGACTAATGTGTGACTTCCCCATCTTCATTACCAATCAAACAAACCAGCCCATTGGTCACATCGACCCAAATGCGATCACTTTTCAAACAAACCGGCACATTGGCCACACCGACCCGAATACGGTCACCTCTCAAACAAATCGGCCCATGGCCAAAATTCATTCCTTGTCGGAATCACATATTACATCTTATTTGCGTCGGCGATGTGATTCGGAAACTTAGCCTTTAAACCTTACTCTGCCAAGGGCATTTTAGGAGGTACCCAGGAACGGGGCCGATCCCCTTCTAAATATTTAACACCTCCCCCTTATTTTTCTAATTTGCTTCTATTTTATTTCATTTATTTTAGAATACTTGGATTTAATTTCAATTAGCTTGTATGCCCATAAATGTAGATCTCCCCTACCTAGTTCACTATGACCCTACTTTGAGACCCGTAATTTGACCCAAATTGAAAGACACAAATCAAGTGACAAGATAACCGTCGTGTGTTGCCTGCAACACATTAGATGAGGGGAAGAACCCATCCTATTCTCATCCCTTTTTCTTTTTTTGCTTTCATCAAAGGACGATGTTACGACCATATCCGTAGCTAGCAATCATGATTCGTCGATTTTAAGGGTAGTCGGAATCCTCATTTTCGATGATTTTTTTTTCATATCTCATATAGCTGAATGGAGATTTCCCTCCCCGGGGGATCAAAATTCACATCCGACACACATCCCTTGTGGGACCTCATTTCAAGATTAGTCAAGCCATCCTGAGGTTTCTAGAATCTTTCACCTTATCAAAGAAGATAAACCAAATCTGCAGAGAAGGTGTCCATATTCAATGTATCTGTAAGATAACCGGAGTTATAAAAGGAACCCAAAGGAAATATACAGGAGATGAACTCTCCCTTGGACGTCCTCTTTCCTCTCTCATTTTTCCTTCTTTCTTCCCTCCTTCTTTTCTCCATTTATTTTTATTATAAAAGGAACCCAAAGGAAATATACGGGAGATCAACTCTCCCTTGGACGTCCTCTCTCCTTTTCCCTTCTTTCTTCCCTTCTTCTTTTCTCCATTAATTTTTATTTTTACTTTGATAGCCGTGGGCGATGTCCAAGGACTTATTTTGAAAGAGAAGTATTGTAAAGGAGAAGTTGTAAAGATGCAAATTCTAATCAAGTATCTTTCTTTGCAATGGCAGCCTAAATCCATTGATTAGAGCTATAGATGAAGATAAGTAATCGCCACTTATTCGTTTAGTAGTTCTAATTTGTGTTCCATGTTTATGTGGTTAATGATTAATAGGCTTGTCTTTGTGCCCTAGGCAAATCTCCATTTTTTATTTCTAAAAATAAACATTTATTTTTGACTATTCATGCTTAGGTTTGATAGGCCATGCTTAGTATTTAGATCCTTTGATGGTTTATTCTTACTTTTGATGGCGGGTAGTGCTTAGATTATTTTTATTCTTTTATGAGGTGAAGGAAGTCTTGGGTTTTGGATTTTATAATTAAAAAGGGGTTTTTAAAAGTTAGATTTTCCAAATTAAAAACATTAAATTGTCTTTGACTTGAAGTAAAAATTGGAACAAGATAGGGTTACTTGATAAAAAAATTGGAAGGTTCTTATTGGATTCATATGCTCTAGTCACTTTCATTAATTTGCTTTTATTTCTAAACTTTCCTTAATTATTAGTTAATTAGGTTTCTTAATATAAAAGTTTCTTTAATTAGCACCGAGTGGGTTCGACCCGTTCTTGCCACTGTCTCATCAAGACACCCGTGCACTTGCAATATTTTATACTTGATATTGATACACAGGGAATGGTGCGTGAGACAACTAATTGATATTGATTACCCAGGTAATAGTTGGTGAGAAGTCTCACCCACTATTCCCTGTGTAATCAATATCAATTATAAAATACCACAAGTACACGGTGTCTTAATGAGACAGTAGCAAGAATGGGTCGAATCCAATGGGAGCTAATTCAAAAAACTTTTACATTAAGAAAGCTAATTAACTAACAATTAAGGAAAGTTTCGAAATAAAAACAATGAACTAATTTAGAAAGATAAAGTATCAATTAATGAAAGTGACTGGAGCATAGGAATCCGAAAAGAACCTTGCAATTTTTTATTAAGTAACACTAACTTGTTCCAATTTTTACTTCAAATCAAAAACAAATCAATGTTTCTAATTTGTAAAATCTAACTTTTAAAAACCCCTTTTTAATTATAAAATCCAAAACTCAAGACTTCCTTCACCTCATAAAAGAATAAAAATAATCTAAGCACTACCCATTAAAAGTAAGCATAAACTGTCGTGACCCCGGACTGAAACCCGGGCCCGCGACGATGAAGTACTGTGATAATTTTCCTACAGGTTCCCGCGGTGAGGATTCCGAGATACGGGAATCTAATACACGCATTTAAGTTTGCGGAAGCATGTAGCAAATCACATCGCGACAAGTCATGAATAACAATTTATTCAAGTGCATGAGTAAGATAGCATCAAGACCAAGATATCATAAGTAGGAATTATAACCTGACATTCCCATCTTAATTCAAGTTACGAGGTTAACCAAAAGTATGTTAAGTTTGTTACAACCCAAGATAAGCGGCCAATAAGCCAATACAATACCAAAAAATATATAAGAACCCAAAACATGTTGAACCGAAACTTAAGGTTTCGCTCGATGTCTAGATGATGTCGTCGGGCTGCCACTCACGAGCTAGGGGTGGCTCAACAGCCTCCTTTGGACACTCCTCCTTAAAGGCAATGTCGCCTGCACCTGGGCACCAAAACAACAAGCATCAAACACGACGGTTTGACAGGTAATCAGTTTAGGCATGAGCATGGAATAACAATTGTTTAACGAAAACATAATAAAACAATTCACTTGACTGAGATACATTTCAAGATAGAAACAAACTAGCATGAATACATATTATATCATGAATAGTAAATCCACAAAGAGCCCATCCTTTCTCTATCATATATAATGAAATGAGCAAGCACGCACGACGATCACGATATACATAATATAAGCAAGACACGATTCCCACAAATACGGAATTCCGGCCTCGGAACCGAACACGTATGATGTGTAATAAAATACACAACCAATTTGCAGATAGTCCACATGTTTAAGGACCCCCAGACAGTGGATCAAACTGAAAGGGCAGTCTAAGTTCAGTGGTGTTCACTTGGATTTATGAATGCATAAAACACGCGAAACACATTTTAAACAAATCGAAACAAAATGGGGGAGAAATCACTTTTCGAACGAGACATGACACGACTAGCAAAAGGCATAATTAATATACATAACAAGCTTATGAAGTGATCCCCTTTGATTCTTGGAAACAAATCTTCAAACGAGCTTATACTTGAATTTCAAAACAAGTGCACGATGATACTTATTGTATCAAAACTAAAATACGAGAGCATTGTCTATCAAGCACATGTAAGGACCTTTGGTTAACCCTTGTGTAATTGAAACCCACATGTTGGAATTTAAAAGAGAATCTGTCCCCCCGAAGTTAAAGGACATTTCGAGTTATCAAGTGCACGATATCAGGCTAAAGGTCCCTTAACATGTTCTGGTTTTCACTCTTACAGAAATTCTTCAAAAACAGGGCATTTTGCCAATTTCGGTCAGCTAGCGGTCACCTATCTGTTAGCCGAAGTGGGATGTGTCGGCTAGCCGCCAGCTTACCAACAAGTTGACCGCTGGAATCCATATGAGAAATACAACAATTCTGGAAAAGGAACCGACAGAGTTCAGTTGGCTCGCGGTTAACCGAGATGGTGCAGTTCGGTTAACCGCCAACTTACCGACAGTTGACCGATGAGATGCAGGCTTCTGGAAATGGAACCGCCAAAGCTCGGTTGGCTTGCGGTTAGCCGAGGTGGTGCAGTTCTGCTAGCCGCCAGCTGACCGACAGCTAACCGACATTGCACGGGCAATGCTTTTCAAGTCAGATTTTCACACTTCTTCTCTCTTCTTCTCATTTCTAAAGCACCTGCACTTCCTTGAGCCTTCATGCTCTCCAAGGGATCAATCCACATTTTCATATCACTCAATCTACAAATCTAAAACATCACATGAAGAAAACTAAAGAAAACAAATAATGAAGCTTAGTGACAAAACTATGAAATTTCAAAGTTATATTTGCAAATCTACAACAAACATGTAATATTTAACCTATAGAGATTACTTGCCTTGCCCAAATGCCAACATCTCCTATTCTTCAAGCACACTAATCCAAGAGCTAAGCCAAACACTACAAAATCCCCATGAAAAACATTCAAAACTCACCCAAATTTGCAAACAAGAAACCCATTTCGAAATGGGTGTTGAAAGTTAGAAAAACAAAATCCTTAGGAGTCAAAAGGACTCCATTGAAGAGATGGGTTGGAGCTCTCACCTATAGATGCCCAAACAAGAAGCAAGGAAGAAAATGGAGAGCTTGCCCAACTCTATATCTCAAGAAAATGATATCAATAGAAAGTTTGGGATGAGAGGAAGAAAATGGTGGTCATAGAGTTTTATTTGGAGATCTCTAGCTTGGTGTACAAGAGAAGAAAGTGAAGAGGAAAAAGGGTTTTCTTCTTGAGCTTGGGTCTCCTAGGGTTGTAGAGATTTGGAAATGAAAGAAGGAGAAGGGAAAGTGATTAAGTACTTGCAAATGGGGCCCAATAGTGCTAATTCTTGCATGGATGAAAACATGATCTTGCGGGTCTCGAATCAAGTTGACGAAGAAGGATAAAATAATCTTTGAAATATCTAGTTTCCGAAAAGCATAATTTTGCAACGGTTTTGAGATTTCAAAATTTATGTCCAAGTTTGGGTGTGAAAAGACAATGTTACCCTTTTGGGCTAAAACTTGTGTTTCTGAGCTTCAAACATAGACAGGCTAAAAAACAAAATTTGTAGATAATCATAAAACCATTCAAATGAAATAAAAATCACGATTAACACGAAAATCAACATGATCCTCCCACGCTTGCACGTACACCCAAGCCTTCTTGAGTGTGTCTAACTAACATAAAACGTTCTCAAAATTCCCAAAGCTATGTCTAGGACTAAAACCAATTACTTTCTAACTAAAACCAATTACTTTCTGACCCAACGGTAACTAAACCCACTTAAAACTAAGCACACACTAAGAATACACTAATCGGGTAAATTTTGGGTTGGAGTCTAACATAAACCATCAAAAGATCTAAGTCCTAAGCATGGCCTATCAAACCTAGCATGCACATTCAAAAATTAATTTTTATTTTTAGCAATCAAGAATGGAGATTTGCCTAGGGCACGAAGACATGCCTATTAATCATTGATCACATAAACATGGAACACAAATTAGAACTACTAAACAAATAAAATGGCGAATACTTATCTTCATCCGTAGCTCTAATCAATGGATTTAGCCCGTCATTGCAAAGAAAAGTACTTGATTTGTCATTAGAATTTGCATCTTTACAACTTCTCGTTCACAATACTGTTCCTTCAAAACAAGTCCTAGGACATGGCCCAAGGCTACCAAAATAAAAATAAAAATTAATGGAGAAGAAAAGAAAGGAAGAAAGAAGGGAAAAGGAGAAAGGAGAGAGACAGAAGGAGAGAGGACCGAGAAGGGAGGGTTGATGTCCCGTATATTTCCTTGGGGCATTCGGTGATAGGTCCCTGAACATTCCATTTTTTTGTTTTAGATCTACAATCTTTTTCCATAGTGTGATAGGACTTCTTTCAAATTTGAAAACCTAATATGTCTATTTTACCCTTTCTTTAAAATCATATCCCACGATTAGTGGGATATGCCATTAATAATGGTCAACTACCATTTAATTGGCTAAATAAATTTCAAAAGATTCAAATCAATTCCATACTATCCAAATAAATTTAAAAAAAAAATGTAAATAAACTTCAAAAGACGAAAGTAAATTTCAAAATACGTAAATAAAATTTAAAAATACAAATAAATACAAAGAAGATACAAATAAATTTCATAAAATACAAATAAATTCGAAAGAACACAAATAAATTCCAAAAAATGTAATAAGTTCAAAAAACGCAATAAATTTCAAAAGAACGCAGAGAAATTTAAAAAGACACAAATAAATTTTAAAAAGATCCAAATAAATTTCAAAAAATATAAATAAAATTCAAAAGATGAAAATCAATTTAAAAAGACATAAATAAATTTCAAAAGATCCAAATAAATTTCAAAAAAATATAAACAAATCTCAAAAGATGAAAATCAATTTCAAAAGATCCAAATAAATTTCAGAAAATGTAAATAAATTTCAAAAGACATAAATAAAATTAAAAACGCAAATAAATTAAAAAATATATGTATATAAATACATTTGCCAAAACTAAGATAAACCAAATTTCAAAAGAATTTTCCAAAAACTCAAGTATTTTTGTCAGAACTCAGTTGAATTTATTTAAAAAGTACAAATAAATTTCAAAAAACACAAATAAATTTCTTAAACACAAATAGATCTAAAAAATTCAAATAAATTTGCCAAAAACACAGAAAGATTCGTTCAACAACTCGGTTAAAATTTTCAAAATGGAGTTAAATTTGTTAGAAAATCAGCTATATTTTTCAAAAAATCAAATCAGTTTACCAAAAACTAAGATAGATTTGTTCAGAACTCAGATAAATTTTTTTTAGTATTCGGATAAATAGCCAATAACTCAGATAGATTTGTCCATCATTCAGATAAATTTGTTTCAGAACTCAAATAAATTTGACAAAAAATCAAAAAACTCATATAAAATTGACAGAAGTCATATAAATTTGCCAAAAACTCAAATAAATTTGACAAAAACTTAGATAAATTTCACAAAAACTCAAATAAATTCTATAAAAGCTCATATAGATTTGGCAAAAACGATATAAAAGCCATGCTACCTTCCTTCTCTGGCGATGGCGCAGCACCATCGCCTACGTTCTACAAAGATTGGAAAACTACAGTGGCAGCAACGAGGCCGGCAGCCTTCTTCGGCTGCTAGTTACTGCTGAACTGGGTCTTGTCGGACCTGACCCGTACCTGAACGTAGGCGAGAGAGAGAGACAAGAATATGTAATAGAATCAGAGAGAAGAAGAAAAGCGAGATTCTGATTTATACATCCAACGATGGAGGAGTCATCATAGTCATGGATGGAGAAAGGACAGTCGTTCGATTGACAATTCTGAAGAACGGGATTCAGAAGAAAATGAAGAGAGAGAAGGAAGAAAGAGCTCTCTCTCTCTCTTTGGTGAGAGAATACACAAACGAAAAGAATGTAAGTGAAATGGCCCAGGGTCCTTATTTCTAATAGGAATGAAGAAGACGAACTAAATGGGATGTGATTTCTCAATTCATCTAACGGTGTACTTGGTCCCTACGTGTGTCGATACAAACCGTCTGTAGATGACAAGGATTTCATTTAGTTGCAGAAAGTGGAAACTGACGACCATTATTAAAAAAAAAAATGGAAATTGAAGCCTTAGTTTCTATTGCTTGGTGGTGCAAAACAATCCAATCTCTCTTCAGCTGCAACTCTGATCTGCGTTGCTGCCCTCACGTTGCCGAGGAAGAAACATGATTTTTGCTGCTCCTCCTAGCAAGCAGAGGCACGATTTGGGTTCGTGTTTTTTCGGCTAGACCCACCTCGCCGAGGACAACTATGTGACGCCGGAGAGCACTGCCGCCCTCACATCGTCAAGGAAGAAGAAGACCAGAAGAGGAGAAGGCGATCTATTCCATCGCCGCTGCTGCTGGTCCATCACCGAAGAGGAAGAAGACGTAGGAAGAATTCCAATTGTTGTTGAACTTTGCCCCAAAAACGAGAGAGAATGGAAGATTTAAAATTTTAAAATTCAAAATTTTTTGCCTAAACAGTTGAGAGGGAAAATCAGTCATGAAAATATTGTCTAGAGATCTCTCGTCACAATATGTCCAGCTATATGAACTACAAGTCTTAGATGGACTAGAGGCCTTATAAGACCTTTATGAGGGACCTTTCGCTAATTTACTATATTTTCTTTCTGTTTCTTTTATAACTCCGGTTATCTTACAGATATATTGGATTTGAACACCTTCTCTACAGATTTGGTTTATCTTCTTTGATAAGGTATATCTTTTATCATTTTTGAATTTGAATGAAGTGGAAGCTTCTAAAAACCTCTGGAAGGCTTGACTAATCTTCAAATGAGGTCCCACTAGGGATGTGCAATCATGGATTATCAACAATGTGGATTTAATTGCAATCCTATATTGCTTTCTTTAGGGGAGGGGTGAATATTGTAGGTTGTGAAATAATATATCAAATGGGAGGGAGGGGAAAGGGTATATCCTTTGGCTTTCCTGGGCAAAAACAACTTCTTTATATGCTTCTTTGAAGATGCTATTTCTCCTTCATTCCCATAGAAGCCCTCTCTCTCCAAGGTTTCTCTCTCCTTTTATCAGGAATGAGCTCCTTTTTTTCTTCTCATTTTTCTTTCTTTTCTCTTCCATGTGTGAATCAGGTAACATGATATGTTTGAACAAACTCATTGAATGTTAGAACTGAATAAGACATACCATCGTCTATGAATAAGAATGTTGCAAGTTTTACTGAAATAATTTATAAAAATATAGAACCTAAACAGTATACGTGATGGGGCAGGAACTGTTACACATTTAATGATCTCAAAGAGAGATTGATGAGGCTATCTAGAACCTGGCTTCTGCATGGTTGTCTGTGGGATTAAAAACTAGGAATGCTTGGCAAGAGATGAACTTGTTTGGATGTTTTAGTTCGTCGACGATGCCTGATGGAATGATTGCATAGGAGTCGAGTTGGGTTGGGTGGTTTGGGTTGTTGGAGTGAGGTCATTGGAGTTCTTCAATGGAAGGGTGAATTGTAATATTTCAAGGGCCAAGATTAAAACATATAAAGTTGGTTTAGATGATTGAGATAGTTGTTTTTAATGAAAAATTTGATAAGAAATTAAAGGGTTGAAAACCCCTAACTAGCATTGCGTTTACTCTCTCGTTTACTGTTGTTTTGTAGAAAAAACACAATAGGATGTGGATATGTCCATTTCGGGCATTTGATCCAACCTCAGTTTCACGTTTTTTTTTTTTTTTTTTTTGACTTAATTGTCTCTAATATACCAATAGTTGTGGTTCAGTCGAGAGATACAAGGTAGTGAAAACCCTAGATCCTTGCTTGTTATTTGGATCAAGCAGAGATTTTCAGTTGCACTAGGGGCTACTATAATGAAAGATCTTGCCATTGGAGTGTCAACTGAAACCACCCCCCACCCCCCACCATCGAAGATGTTGCGGAGTGGCACGCCAAGGTACCAACAAGTTGCCCAATGCTACAGTGACATCAGTAGATAAAAAATAGAATGGAAAACTTGAAGAAATAGGTAAGAAATATAACCCATAGAAAGATTAGTGCAACTCACAACGTGAATGGAACACTTTAGTGTTTTCAGATGAGCTTCCTCAAAAAGGAAGTCCTTTCAGGAAGTTGTTTGCATGAGTTCCATTATTAGTGAAGCTGCTTTTTGCCTATGAAGATCCGATTTTCGATGAGTACCCTTGCAATGACAGTAGTGGCAAGATCATTTGGAATGATTTGGAGAAGCGCTGATCTTGTTCATCTTACAAGGAGACGATGAAAATAGAATTTATGATGAAAGATATAGAGAAGAATTTTATATGGTCATTGCAGGGTATGCAAATACTCCAAAGTCACATTGCACTATTTCGAGGAGTACGATATCACGTGAGAGAATTTGCATGTGGAAATAAAGGCTCTTTCAATGCTAAAGAACTTTCTAACCTTTGGCATTCATCATTACGGAGTGCAATTGAGAGGATTTTTGGTGTAATTAAAAACTGATTTCTTATTTAGAAGAATGCATCACATCACTCTTATGACAATACGACAAAAGTTGTCATTGCATATTGCATTTTACATAATTTTATTTGAACCGAAATAGGTGGTGAAGATTGGATATATGAGGAATATGACCGTATACCTGTGCATGAAGTTGTTTAAGAAAATGATGATTTTAGTTCAAAAGCTGATTATCAGAGTGCCGAACAACAATGACTGATGGGAAATGAAATATGAAGAAAAACTGCAGATTCAACGTGGGAAGATCGTTGCCATCATATTAAGAATCTTGAAGAATAATTGTAACTTAAGTATTAATGATTTTATATTGAGCAAACTAAATAATATTAATAACCTTTCATTTCAAATTAGTGCTTCATTTTGTTTTTATTGTTTCTTTAAATATTTATGAATAGCCAAACACATAAACTTATAATATCTTGAAAGATCCTGCAACTCCCAAATACTGAAAGTAATAATATGTTAAAATCTGCAAAAACTACCAACAACAAAAGTAACAAAGTATTATAATATACCAATATTGTAATATATGCGAAAAAGACTATCAATATTTAAATCTACATATATTTTATTCTTCTCGTACCCAAACACCCCCTAAATGTGCATATTAGCTGTGATCATCTGTTACCTTATTTGGTGATAAATGTTTATATTTGAGGAATGATACTTAAGCTCACCGCGGACTCCGATCCACATTGGGGTATCACGTTCTTATAAATGTTTGAAAAAGTTTTAAATTGACCTAATTTCACCCCTGAGATGCGGTTTAACCTCAGATCCGAGGGACTTGACAATGATGGTTCTAATGGCAGAATTCTACCGGGGCCTCGTATGGTTGCGGCTGTAGCGAAGTAGTAGTTAGATTCACCATTTAATATGAGAGGATGGGTGATTACATTAATTGAGTGGTTTGTGTGGCAAGAAAATGCTGACTTAAGTTGCCTATGAAGATATAAAAAAGGAAAGTTCCGTTGTGCTGGATCTAGATCCAACATTAAGAAAACAGGAAAGATCTGGACCCAACCCATTTACCTAATGTAGGATCGAAATCTAGGGCCAGCTTGCTGTGTATGAAGGATGGAAGATTTCTGTAATCCATTCCAAGCAGTGCCTGCTCCTTGGGATTATCTAGAACCAATATGCTAGTCTAGATTGCCGGTACTAGAAGGAATCGGTTGTATCTTCAGGTGCTTATATTTTTGTTTAATTTTATTCCTTTACACATTCAAGCTCGTTGCTTTGAAATGTTGGACGTCTGATTCCTCCTTTCTGAATTGTAAAATCTTTCTAATTCTTCTTCGAGACATTGGTTTCAATTTAAAAAATTGGAAGTACTTATGAAGAGATTCAGAAGTCAAAACTCACTTCAAAAAGAAGCAACTCCCAGGTCCACTTCGCTGTTACAATGGGCTTTTTCACTTCTCTCTTTCTTCTCACCTCTCCAGAGTTTCGTCATTCGTCTCCCTTTTTGTCACGACCTGGGCCTGAGATCTGGTAACCCCGAGCCGTGATCACATACTTACTCCCGTAAACCCCGAATTAACCGAAATTAAAACGGAATCCACAAGGAATAACATACTCAAAATACATGTCAAATACAAAACTTTTGCGGAAACAATTATATTTGACAATATTAATTTACAATTTACATGTATACAAAATAAAGTTCTTATACATGTATCATTTCCAGCATTTGTACGTCAAACACTGCATATCCAAAAATACTATGCAGATGACAAATTAGTTACATTCCAAAATGAATTTATAAACAATCCCTCAAAACATTTCTCAAAACGTTTCAATTCCCATTTCGCACTCGGATACTCAATTCATATGGTATCCCGCCTGTTCCACTCAATCAGTCCTCCTGGAGGAACCGGAGCGGTCTCCTCCGCTGCCGCCGGGGGCGCTGCTGCATCGGCAGGGGCAATTGGGCCTATAATGCCATCAATAACACTAATGAACACGACGGTTCAACAATGTATAAACAATTCTTGCAATAGTATATTAAAAACAGTTTCAATGCTAGAGAAATCTAGACAATTCTACTATAATAATAAGAGACACAATGTCAGTCAATATACATGTACGAAATGGCAACTACCATAGCATTCATTGCATTATATTTCATTTCATTACCATCTTCCTTCCAAGGAAGAATTCATTCATTTACCATCTCCCCTCAAAGGGAGGATTCATCTTCCAATGGAAGGCATCAATCAATATCCGAAGATATGATCGGAATTTGGTGGGACTTACTAGTGTCCGGGCCAGGGACAACTAGCATTACCACGGAGCTCCGGAACACCCCAATATCCATCTGCTGCAGCAAGATTAGTCATTCATTAATTCATTGAACTCATTTAGAGCTCTAATACAATCACTAGGTAGTGCCAGACTCAAGGGTCAATAACATTCAATAAGAATCATTTTATGGATTCAATTCAATTCAGTAATTCCTTTCATAACAAAGGAAGGGGATAACAATAATACCAATCTCCTTAGATTGGATTACAATGATATAACGAGAGTATTATGAACCACCTATGGTTTTACTCAATTTTATCCAATTCCTAAACAACCATTTGGGTGTAACCGTTGGTTTCCAAATGCACGTGTTATTCTTGATGGACATCACTTTTATACATTTAATATGTGCATTATTAGTCCCCGTAATTATCACCCATGGAGCTTAGGCCATTATCGATTATGATTCGTTCAAGGAACCCTTTTGAAATATTAATAATTCTCAATAATCTAATTTAATCCATGATTAGTCTTAAAACTAATCGGAAAAGCATTCATACTCATTAGAAGTATTCCAATTTCTAGTAAAAATCCAAAACCCAAAATCCACTGGGTCCAATCGATTGGCCCAAATTTTCACTAACTGTTATCGTTGGGCCAGTATCAGGTTCGCTCGAGCGAATTACTATTCGCTCTAGCGGACAAAGACAGAACGTTATTCGCTCGAGCACACTTAATGTTCGCTCGAGCGAACTCCTCAGAATTTTTATCAGTCGAAATAGAACCTCGTTCGCTCAAGCGGACATACTGTTCGCTCCAGCGAACCCTTCAGAATTTCACCCGAAATTCTGATACACTCTCTCCCTTCTTCTACTTCCTTTCTCCATTAATTTCCACAACCTGCATAAGATCATTGGAACCTCCTGTTCCCCCTCATACATCATCCATTCACAAATCCATACTTCTAATCATTCATTAAACCATAATTCACTCCATAATCTAATGGAAAAGTGCATAAAACCCATGAAAATACCATGTATTTCTATAATGATTAACACTGATTACAAGCAAAGTTTATACTTGCCTCTCTTGAAGCTAATGAACTCAAAGCCCTCTTTTGCTTAGCTTGGCTTGAGATCCAAATTTCCAATTTCAAACCCTAATCCATAAAACCATCCAAATGAACTCCCATGAGTCATTTGTGCTAAAAATCACTACAAAGCAATCAATAGAACTTGGAAATCACAAGGGAGATCCATTACTTACTTGTGATTCTAAGCAAGAGATTTAGAACTCTCTTCCAAGCTCTAACACTTTAACAATGGAGGAATGGCTTGGGGAAGATGAGGATGATGAAGCCTCTCACTCCAAAGATCACTCAAATCACCCCCCAATCTCACACTTGATGAAGGAAATGGAAGAGAAAAGAGGAAGGTTGCCTAGGGTTCTTGAGCTCTTGAGGTGGGAATGAAAGAATGAACCATTTCATTCATTTCATTCTAATATAAGGCACTTTAACACTAAAGCCCCCTCTCATTAGGCTTATTTACATTTAGGGTCAAATGAGGCTCCACTTGGCCCATTTGAGGTCAAATGGAATCGCGTTTATTATGAAAGTTGACGTACTCATCGAGATACACACGTTGGTATTAAGAATTTCCATATTTGACGAAATACGTGAAAACCCGTATTTACGAAAAAGTCCTTAGCCTACCTTGTTTGAGTCTAAACTCATTTTAATCAATTCAATTTCATTCAAATCCATTCCATTATGCTTAATGCATCATTTGAGACGATTTGTCCCTCTTTGGTCATTAACCTTGATTAACCTAATTATTCATGCTTAATTAGCATTAATCTCAATTAATTAGCATTAATCACGATTAGTTTGGGTCGGGGTGTAACACTTTCTCTTTCCCCACATCTCATTGTCCAATGTACCCCTCTCCACCAACCTCTCCCCCAAAACCCTCAAATCCCACCTCACTGCTTGCAACATCCATTCTAATATCTTCCTCAGCTTCTCCTCCACCCTCATTGAGATTGCTGGCTATGACCTCACCATCACTGTTGCTGGCACCTTTGTCGTCCTCCACCTCCAATAATCCTTCCCATCAAAAAGCCCTCTGAAGATGACCCATTTTCAACCCTAGTATGAAAAGATGTCAATCAACAACATACAAATAGAACATCTAAGCATGGCGCCTGATATTAAAAAAAATGCAGATGAACTGTTTGTAAAATCATGATATAAGCCAACATTCAAAATAGGCATGTAGTAAACCCCAATGCAACATGGGAATTTTTTAAATTAGTACATGGATAGGGAAAGTGGAACCGGAATGATGTTCAACAGTTATTTAAGGTTCATTATGGGTTGGTTGGGATTACGGATCGGCTTGATTCATTGGTTTATGAATGGAAGAGGGTACGTAACTATGAGGAAGGGTTGGTATCAGTGGATAATTCAGCGGGGAAGTGGATTTTGAGGACGAGGAATGGGTGGTTATGTTCAGTCGGTTCGACGATTGGTGTTACACCCCGACCCAATTTAAACTTGATTAGCACTGATTAAATGTGTTTTAGCTAAATTAAGTATACTTAATTTCTAATTATAGTGTTTAAGGTTGATTACACCCTATAAACTGAGATAATTGAGTTTTGAACCTTGAATAGGTGAGTTGGAATAGAATTGACTCAATTGAATTGAGTCAAGGGCTTTTTCGTAATTATGAGTTTTCGCATTTTGCATCATTTGCACGTCATTTTGGCACCATCGCGTGTGTTACAACGAGTACGTTGATTTTCATATTGACATCTTTTCCATTTGACCAATCGTTGAATAATTGGACTCTCAATTGACTCAAAATGAAAATAGGCAACATTTAGGGGTTTTCTTGCAAAAGGGACCTTTATATATAGCCTTCACCCCTTTTCTCTTCATTCCTTTCATCCCTCTTTCTCTTCACTCATTTTCTTCTCCTTCCTACTACTCTTTCTCTCTTCTCCAATTACCACATAAGTGACTACATGTGTCTTAAAAGCTAAGAGGGGAGTTCATCTTCATCATCTTCATTCCTTCTCTCCATTGTGGACAAGAAACTCTCTTCACCATCTCTTTTCTCTTCCAAATTCAAAATCATTGTCAAAGAGGTAATCATCAAGCTCATTTTGTTTAGGTTTTGAGTGGAGATAGAGTCAAAAGACTCACATTGATTCATGCATGCATATTCATCCCCATTTCCTATGTTTATTGCGATTAGGGTTTGAACATTTGGGGGTTTTTTAGCTCATTTGAGCCAAGTGTATTGAAGGGGTTTAAAAGCTCATTAGAGGCAAGTATAAGCACTAATATGAATTTACATGTTGTTATTGTTCATTGATTTTTTAATAAATATTACTCAATGCTTGTAATTCTTGAGAAATAGATGGATTAGAATGGTTTTATGAATTATAAATGATGGACATAGATAGGAGATTGTCTTACTATGTATATGGGAGCAGGAAGGCTCTAATTATGCAGGTTGGAAGTGAAAAAAAAGAGTTGGAATGAAATGGAGAAGAAATGAATGAGAATCCTGCGTTCAGGAATTCTGGACAGTTCGCTCGAGCGAACTGGAATAGTCGCTCGAGCAAATCTCCTTCTGAAGTGTTGGGTCGAGCGAACAAAATGATCGCTCGGACGCCCATCTCTCTGAATGGGGTCCTCTCGAGCGAACAAGGGTCCGCTCGAGCGACCACAACCCCTGAAGACCTCGCTCAAGCGAACATTTTGGGTCGCACGAGCAACAAACATTCTGGATGGAGTTTGCTCGAGCGAACTTGGGTCCGCTCGAGCGAACCTTAAGCTAAACCCTGGCCCTTTTTCTGACCCATTTTTTTGGGTGAAACATCATCCTTAAATTATTACAACCCACCTTAATCTTCTTTAGAGATAATTAAGGTGTTTACCGTACTTCCATAGGACATTAGAAGATTTTGAGACTTTATGACCATAAAAATAGAACCGATGACCCTTTTTATGGTCCAAAGGACAATTATTAGTCGAATACTATGCCATGAAGGTTCGTTTGGGCCCTCAATGAAATTCTTGTCATTTGGTGACACCTAACTAAGTAGTAGTATGTTGATAAAATCCAAACTTACCTTGTATTGGACGGTGTGAGATTAAAGCTAGTAAATTAACAGTGGTTAGTGAAATACTTTAATTTTTTTTTTAACTATTGCATTTCATATTGGGTTATAACTTCATTGATTTCAAATTTTATTTATTATAATTGAATATGATTAAAAGAGAAATGGAAACTCACTCAAATCCCATTTATGATTCAAATCGTATTTGATTTAATTGAGTCGGCACTACTTAGCTTCGACCTTGTGATACTCGACGGGGTTACACTTAGTTTATACATGAGACTACTGCAATAAGTCATCTAGAGTACCGGAACTCCAAAACCGGGTAGCCAGTGAGCCTTTGGCCGGGCCGCTGGTGACATCCCAATTAGATTTGCTCTCTATTAGAGAGGATAAACTTAAGGTAGTAGTCATTTAGTATGTTTTTATTTTTACTTGATTCTTAACATAATTATTTCAATAGTGTAAACATTTGCCTAGCTGATACTTATCATTGACATTCATAATTTATTCGTTCCTAAATTTCAATTTTATACATTATGTATTTTCTTATTTTTGCATATACTTGCTTAATTGTCGTATTAATGATGCTACTTTTGGTATCTCAGTCACAGATTCAGCCTCCGGCCCTGAGAAGGCCGAGGATGGAGAGAAGGTTACCCTTGAGGTACCTTCAGGTTTAGAAGAGTGGCCAGAGTTAGGGCCAGCCTAAACGTCTTCTTCGGAGAGCGTACATGTTCTTTTTGATGATTTTATGTATTGTGTGGTCAGCTTCTTTTTGTGTGGGCCACACTTAGGTTTAAATATTCTTTTGTTATATTTTTGGTATTGTCTATCTAGTGTTCTTTATATACTCTCTTTTGTAAACAATGTATATGTTTGTAAATTTCTTGTGTATTAATCTTGAATGTTAATTGGACAGAAAGGGAACTGATATCCTTACATAAATGAATACAGCTTCCGCTCTAAATAATCGTTTTTGATAAGTGTATGGAAGATTATTTTTCTCTCCTTTGTGTGTTGTATGTGGCTCGAGACAGGTACAGCACGCTGGAGTACGTGTGACACACCTTGGGGATTACCCTAGGCCAGGGTGATTCGGGACCGTGATGTGACAATTGGCAACCGAAGGTGGAGTCTGGGGAGGCGAGGATCTTGGATAATTGGATGGAGGGTGATCCGTTTTGTGATGGTGGGCCACCGACGTTCATTGGGCATAGCATTCATATCCTTTTACAAATGAAAGAAACCGTAGGGAGAAAAAAAGGCATCCTATATCTACCATGGATTTCTTCTTTCCACGACATTATGCTGTTGAGAGGTACGTAATTGATATAATGATTCTCGCATACATTCCACTGATATGGACCCTTCATTCACAAATGGACCAGTCATGCTACCGGGGAAAATATGCGAATATTAAGTAATAAAAAGTCAAAGAAAACAATTGTTTAATGTGATTTTTTTTTTTTATAAACACTTGAAGTATACTGTCAACTTTTCCAAATAAGTTGACGTTTTTAGTATGAATGCAAAGACAACATTACAATATATATATATATATATATATATATATATGTATGTATATATTTTTAAACTACTAAAATCAAGTGGCTTTGAGTTGGGGCCCACATGAAATATAGGAATGTAAATGGGCCATTGACTCTTTGGTTATCCAGAGGTTACAACCCGTTAATAACCGATTTTGGGTCCTCATTTAGGTCTCGATAACTAACGGCTCTAGTTTTTGTCCTTTTTGGACCCGTGACCTAAATAGGTCCAGATCCGGGCCCGGTTCCACCTTGATTCTTGGGTGGACACAAGACCTGATATATTATCTTAATTTTTGAAAATTTCTCCTAAAAGTTACTCTTTCTTTTTTCAAATCATTCTCTATCTAAATCCGGACCGGGACTTATCCCATATACAGAACCAGAGCAGTTCTGATTCCATCTTCTCATTAACGGTTCAAGTTCCAGGTCCACATGGAACCAGACCAAAACTGACCCATTTACATCCCCAGTTGTATCATTGGGATTTTTACAGTTTAATAATAGTTTCTTTCTTATCTTTTAAATAAATAAATAAAGGGCATCAACAAATATGCTTAAATGTCAAATCCTAGCGCGGAATTAACAACAAACAATCATCTCTTTCAATAGAATGACTGATAATTGCAAACCAATTTCATCTAGCATTTCAAGATTTAAAGGCAACAAAGGCACATATACGCAGTAAAGATTCATTTCTTTTATCCAACTCATCTTTCTACGTAAACATATTGAAATAAGCTCAAGGAATACAGAATAAAATATCAATAAAAAATGAAAAGAATGAATGAATTTATTCATTTGTGTAATGGCACGCTAAAGTCTTCTACACCATCCAAATCTTTCTACCAAAAAAACACCATCCAAATCTCATGACCAAGTAGAAAATCAACTTTGGTCCCTCGACACATGGAGCCAAAATCAACCATTGGATCGAGAAACAATAAATAAAAAATTAATTTATTGTACCGTTATTCTGTCATCTATCCTAACTTCATACAATTCTTCAAATTCCACCAGTCTATTGGCCCACATGAACTAAAATGGAAAGAAGGCATAGGCACAGGGTGCCACTAAGAAAAGTGAATCCAAAGGTCCCAGCTATCAACCCTGCAACCTCTAATGTATCAGATAGTTTCTTCTCATTCTTGAGCTTGGAATCATACCCAGATGTGTAATTCCACCCAGATGTGTAATTCCACCCCTCACCACCTCTGCAGTAGCTCTTCAGCCTTTCATGCATTCTCACTTCTTCTATTCTTTCTCTGAGAAGACTCATGTTAGCATCCACAATATTAACTGATTTCCCTACAAAACCCAGTATAAAATAAAATTATACGCAGTTCTACGATGAACATCAAAATTTGCAGCCAAACATCAAAATAAAATAAAAATAGAACAAAAAAAGAGACAATGAACTCTGTTAGACATGGTAGAGCTCTCTCTCTCTCTCTCTCTCTCTCTCTCTCTCTCTCTCTCTCTCTCTCTCTCTTTCACACACCTTTATCCCCAGAGCTATGAGCTTTCACATGAAGAGATCTTCGAGCCTTAGGGAGGGAACTAGGTGTGCTAAGAACATAGAAAGATGGTAAGGATGTAGCCATGCCGTTGTTGGAACTTGGAAGGTATGTAATTCTCTTCCTGTGTATATGTAGTGACTCATAGAATTAATAACGCGGTTTGGGTTGTCAACTTGCTATATGAATGCCAGCCTAAGAACAATGGGTACGAATAAGCATTATAAATAAGGATCCTTGATTACGACGCACCAACAATATTTTATAGATCCAGACACCTCTCCTGAATATTTATAAAAAGATAAATATTCCCTCTTTCTCTTTTTTGACGAAAAAGATTTCCTTAGTTAACTATTCATATAAAAACCTTGAGGCATTAATAAGAGGTAGCATAAATACTTTTCAATACTCCCGTGAAGCCTACTCTTCAATACTTATCATCTCGTAAAACACGGTCGGTGCACTTTTGACGACATACACATTTTTTTGTTGAGTCATTTCTTCAGATATTTGAACTCACGATCGGTTGGCTCATATACCATTAGGGTTATAAACGAGTCAGCTCTGTCCAGGTCCATGGTAGACCCAGAACCATTAAGGAGAAGGTGAAACCAGATCCGAACCTGGAACCGTTTCGGAACCAATTTCTTGGCTCCGGAACCGGAACCAGAACCATATATGGGACTGGTCTGGATCCGGGTTCACGTCTAAGTAGAAAATGATATTAAAAAATATAGTTTTAATAAAAGATTTTCGAAAATTAAGGTAATATGTCGGGTCTCGGGTCCGAATCAAGGTGGAACCGGACTCGGATCCATTAGCTTATCGAGGCCTAAATAAGGACTCAGACCCGGTTTTTAATGAGTCGGAACCTCCAGGTAATCGGAAAATCGGGGACCCATTAACATCTCTATATAACATATTAAGTTTCCTTAGCTAACCATTCGTACCAAAACCTTGAGACGATAGTAGAGGTAGTACGTATATACATATAAATACTTTTCAATACTCCTTGGGTGGAGCCCACTCCTCAATAGTAAAATGGTACTTTAAGTATCAATTTGTTTGCATTAAATTGAATTCTTAGAAATTCTAAAAAATGTATATATTTCTATCAAAGTGGCTATACTCAAAGAAATAAAAGTGAAGATCCTCAAATGATTTCCACTCATCGCCAGAGTAAACCAGACTAGAAGAATGTGAGAATCCCATCTGAATCTCCACCTTGTATCCTTGGCACTTCACCTCCTTAATAATTAATACTCCTTTATAGAACCCATCTTGCCTGTGACATTTAGGTAAGATTCGATTGTTAGATCTATCTGTTACTGCAGAAGCCACTGCCATGTTCGGTCAATCATCACAGTAAAAATAGAATTCTTCAGTTACAACAACATTCTCACATATATGCCTTGAACTTCACAGTAGTATTCCTTTAGAAGAGGCACGATAATTGTAATTTGTAGGGCCCACTTGCCTCATAACGTGTAAGAGGTGCATGTATTATCCTACATTCTTAACTATTAAATTCTAGACTCTGAAGTTAATGGTATAAATAAAATTTAGTTAACCAATCAATTGGGCAACCCCTCACGCCTAGCTGCCATAGCTTAGTATCAAATTAACGGTAATGATGCAACTACATTATTGTTAAGGCTAGAATTTCTGTTATGACAAAGTGTGAGGGCATAGTTGTCTTTTTGCAAAAATATCACTGGGTGTGTCCAATTTTATGAAAAATAAAAAAATAAAAATGGGATGCATGTATTCAATTCAAGAGCTCTCCAATAAATAAATAAATACATGGATTTCCACCAACTTGCTTAGGGACTTTCTTTTGTCTACACTCCTGCGCTTGTACTTGAGACAAGAGAGAAGTCTTTCAAGAATAACTTAATTTGATGAAAAACACAAAGCATAGTAACAGTAATCTAAATGTGTCTCATTTTAAAATTTTCTTTTTCATTGACTTTGCGGGGGGTGGGGACGGCCGGCCGGCCGGCTAGGATTGTTTTTTGGCTCTCGGTGTGACACACATTTTCATTTGTGTGGGCTTTTTTTCCATTTGTGTAGACTTCTTTTCCACTTTGTACGGACCTTCTTCCTGCTTGTGGGGGTTATCTTCCTGTGTGTGTGTGGGCTGAACTCTCTCTTACATCACAGCCCCCTTGGCCGAGTTAAAAAAAAAAAAAGTGTAGGGCCTTCATGTAGATATTCTTGATTGCTTGAGGTTGTCCTTGCAAATAGAAAGAGAGTTAGGCTGGTTCTTTACAATGAACCACAGCCGGCCTCATAAACAAAAAAACAAATGGGTTGGTAAGAACAAGGAAGAAAATATGGGGGTTAAAACATTGGCTTTGGATATCTAGATGTTTTGACTTGGTCTTGGGTTTCTATTAGTTAAATTAAACACGTTCATGGATTTTGGATTTATGTCTTTGGAAGAATCTGATAATGAGACGAGTCAACGTGATTCTACAAGATTATTCTTCTTATTGACCCCAAAGCAAAATCTAAATACGATTAATTGGCATAATCATAACGTTGGAAATCTTATAAAGCAGTATTGAGAGCGACATACAAATTACATATATTGCATGTTGAACGTGAAGAATGTGTTCATGTTTCTCTTATGGATGGTGGGATTTTGACAATCTTACTGCCAATCAGATATGGAAAATGCCTGCTAAATTTCTTACTGAGATTTGGGTTGTCATCAATTTCAAATTTCATGATGAAAACCTTTTTCATAGGAATAATTCAGAAGACCTTTGCAATTCTTTGGTTCATGAATTTACGGGGTTAAAATCTGATAACATTTGTGTTCTGGACCTCCCCCAATATGAATTCTACCAAATACTCTAAGACGGGAAGATTATTAATGTGGTATGTCTTTAATATATATGTTTTAGAAATAAATTTACAAATATAAAGGGATGTATGCAGGTCATATTGGTTAGGGGGGTGAACCCTAAATCAACCCCTTTTTTATGGGGTAAAAATTCCCAACCCGTATTTTATGGGGGTTCATTTGGCAAGTCAAATAAGGGCCGGGTCAGGGTTGGGTCAAGTTTTGCCACCTGTAAGATTATGTGGGTGAGGCTCTCTTTTTAAATCAAGGGGTGGGCCAATGTGTGATTGAAATTAGTTTTGGGTGGATGCTAATTCTGATTAAGACATTAATTTTGAATGCTTTAGATTTCATTAGGGGTCCATTATTTATTTATATCATTGTATATGATTTACATTTTATGAGCATGTGCTAATTTGTCCATGGGCCCTTTGGTGGATTTTTTTTTTTTTTTTTTTTTGGCTATAGGTCCATTAGTTAGATTTGTAACATTTCTTCGATTAGACATCAGCTTATTTCAATGGGTTATATTTTATAAATGGCCCACCTATTTTATATGTCAAAAGTTACTTTCACTTATTTAGTTATTATGTTAAAAGTTACCTGTAGAGTGAGAAAAAGTAACTTGTCACATCCGGAGAAAATAGTAATTGTCTCCAAGTGGATAACATTTGGGAAATTGGAAAAAGGTTTTTGAATGATTGTGGTAAAGGAAATGGATGCTTAATTTACCCGGTTTAAATGATGGAGTGGTAAAGGAATTAAAATTTGATGCTTACTTTCACTTATTTTGTGCTTTTTGAAATCAGGGGGATTAATGTATGTGTTCGTGAGTTTATTCATCATTGGATTGGATTTGGGAAGAGAGGAAGAAGGAATAAGATGAGGAGACATGCCTGCTCAAGGTTGACGTCGACCCTCAGTTGTTATAGCGAGGGTTGAGTCGACTCTCAACACAGAAAATGTGGATCGACGTCGAACCATGACAAAAAATAAAAAAAAAAAAATAAGGGTTTTTGGGTGAGAAAGCTAGTTTGGTGTGGTTTTGGCTAAAGTGACATTTTTGGCATGCCGAAGCCTGCATCGAAGTGGCCAGAAGAGACGGTCTCAACCCAAAAGCCCAAAACACTCTTCATTGCCTTCTTCGCAAACTGACAAAATGGCCCAGATGAAGGCTAACCCCGCCCCATCGGACAACTATTCATATCATGCCTCCCAACCGAAAGAGTTATCTATGAACTCTTTCCTATCAAAGACACTAAAGAAGGAATCTCAGCACGAGGTCCCACCCAAACCGTGTCAGGACTGGCTGAAAAAGCCCCCATTTCTTGACCAATCTCTGGCGCCCCTTGCTCATGTTCTTAAGAAGGAAAAGGAGCTTCTCTCGTCACTTCACAACCTGCCAGAGAAAGATAAAAGTGGTATGAGTATGATCTCTTGAAGATAAAAAATCAAGATCATCACTATAAAATACCTTCTTCGGCGACAAGCGGAACACTTTCTGCCTTCATGACCTCATCCAAAGCATCGTCAAAAGTTGCATCCATGGATAGCTCGAAGTCGTCGGAGTCCTGTGGCAAGTCAATCGACATGAAAACAAACTACATGTTAGTAAATGACAACACGGATAAAAAGATAAAGAAAAGGAAAGAAATCATACCAAGCGCAGATTCTGAAATCATTCTCGAGTCCCTTGGTTCTTCTCTAGATGCCGCAGTCAAATCCATCATGACCTCGTCATTTGAAGCCTCAGGCATTAACATAACTTCATCTCCTGCTACCGTCACCCTTGAAAATGCCAAGCTTCATCGGTCTCAAATCCACAAAGGGATAGTCACAATGCTACCAGCATCAGAAAGGAAACTAGCATGATTTCAAGATTAGAAGGTGACTCTTGTCGTCTCTTGATGTGTGCTTCGTACTCCAAAGGTTGCAACCTTTCAGGTATGTCATTCCAAGCCGTCCAATTCCTTTCCATTAGAAAAAAAAAAAAAAAAAAAGACCTCATGCATTTACATAAATCTTCATGCATTATGAATTAGGAACCCTTTTCCAAAATATGACCAATCCCAGCCCAAATTTGGTCAAAAACAAATCTTGTTCAAATCAAAATCCATGTTGATTGTACATTAAGCCTTAACCTCTTTTTCTTGATATCATTCATTCAAAAAATAATAATAATAATATAAAAAAAACCTCTGTGTGTATATTTGTCTTGCATAAAAACATCATTTCCATTGTGAGGAAAGAAAATCCAAAAAAAAAATAAAGAAAAAGAGAAAAATGGTCGAGTGGCCATAAAAAGAGAGAGAGAGAGAGAGACAAGGAAAAAAAAGAAGAAAAAAATTGGGAGAAAGGAAAAGGAAAAGAAAGAAACAAAAAAAAAATGCGAAGAAAGTTTTCATTTCTTGGTCCTTACTTCTACATAGAGTTTTCTTGGAGAAGAAGACTTACTTGAAGCCATTGATGAAGAAGAAAATGAACTTGAAGATCTTTGGAGAAGAGAAGCACTTAGTCTTAAAGCACTCTTGAGATCTTTGCAAAAAAAAAAAAAAAAAGCAATAAGAGCAAGAGAGCCAATCTCTCTTTGCTTCTATAAAAGAGATCAAACCAAAGAAGGAAATAAGGAGAAAAGCAAGAAGGTAAGTGCTAAAAATTAGCAACCTTCCTAAAAGAAAGGGAATTTGGGAGATTCTCTTCAAAAAAAAAGCAAAACATATTTTGAGAGATTCTCTCCAAGAAATGATATTTTGAGATATTCTCTACCCTAAGGAGATATTTTCAAATATTCTCTACAAAGTTATCTCACATGAGATCCAAGCCATCGTTAAAGGTTTAAGGTCTAAGCCAGGTTTGACCACCTAGGCACTAAAAGGGGCTTCCAACCAATTGAGCCCCACCCAAAATTCTGGAAATCCTTTTTTCAACATAAAAAAACCCCTCTTACCAAGAGCATACAAAATGGTCCCATGCCTCTTTTGAGTTAATTGGACCAAAAAAAAAAAAAAAAAACTTTCAAACCTTATGAGCTTCCAAAATTCAAACCATCCAACATCGTGCATCAAATTAAGCCAAAACCTTGAAATGGACATTCCGTGAAAAAAATCCCAACCACTCCAATGAACCCAAAATAGTCTCAAAGAGTGACCAAAATCCAAATCCCCTCCCACCCAGCTTGCCACATACAGATTGTTAGGTCACAAGGTCAAAAACAAAAACCCCAAAAGAAGAACCTCTTCTTGACAGCTTAATGCATCGCATAAAGCCTTTAGGTTCACAAGGTCAAAAGAAATCTAAAAACCCAAATCCAAAACTCTTATGTCATTTTCAAAACTTTGCCTTGAAATGATACATGATCCCTCTCACTGCCATGAAATTCCTTTGGAGACACAAAAAGCCATTCCATCCATCAAAACAAAATTGCTCAAGACTCTTTGTTAAAAGATCTCCTTCAAAGCTCAAAAGTTCATTTCAAGGCACATCGACTATAAAAGTAATGCAACTCGTCGATGTACCTCGAGGGGGCATTTGTTGACACTAAAAATGTCACGTTGCCTCTTCATACACTTTCAACGTCAAAGCAGCTACATGAAGTTGTATCTGACCACAACGGATAATGCTACTTTAAGCATCAGATCTTGTTAGAACCATCCAAAAACTTCAAGATCCTTCAAAACAGTCATAAGAAGAGTATGGGAGCTCCCGGCGGCGGTGAAGCTGGAGACCTTGTCTCACAAAACAGAGCTCACAATTGGCCTCAAAATTTGAGTAGAATGCTCTACCTCAAATTCCAAGTCATTCTGACACCGTTTGGCCTAAAATGCAAAAGGTTGCATTCTCCATGCAACAAAGTCAACCTTTCTGGCGACAACAGCATCAGAGACATCAAATCTTCAATAAGAGCCTATGGATGATCTTAAATTACTTCCAAGAGGCTCTATGTCAAATTTCAGGTCAAACTGACAATGTTTGACCAAACATTAATTCTCAAACAGCAACACCAAGCCTCCCAGTGTAGACGCCACATTTGGCCCCTACGATGGCCTTAAACACCTGTCATATACAATGATGCCCCCATTTCACCTAGGGCTGTCAAAATGTCACACGACCCGTTAACACGACACGAACCCACATGATATTAACGGGTTTGGGTTGGCTCTTCATGGGTTCGGGTCGTTAATGGGTCAAACTCATTAACACGTTAAGTTAACGGGTCGGGTCTGAATTAAACAAGTAATCCGTTAACAACCCGCTTGACCCGTTAAAATTTTTTTTACTCCCTAAATTTATATAAATTAATTTATATTCATAAAAAAATTAAAATTTATTGTTTTATAGTGGGTTTTTAGGTGGGATCCACTTAAGATCCTCACTTATAGTTTTATGTGGCTTAAATATTTTTCTTCTTCTATTTTTGTATTTTTTTTTTAAATTTTGAAATGACTTAATTACTTAACGGGTTAACGGGTTGGGTCGAGTAACCCATTAAATTAACTGGTCATGTTCGGGTTAGATTTTTTGACCCGTTAAGTTAACAAGTCGGGTACGGGTTGAGGTGATTTTAACCCGAATTCGTTAACCCGTAACCCGAATTCGTTAACACAACACGATTGATAGCCCTAATTTCACCCATAATTGAATGATTATTGGCATAATTTAGATTAATTACCGACGATGAAGATGCTTACTGATAATTTTAGACTTAGTTCGACGATTTCTAGAAATTCGTGAGAGAAAAAGTCGAATCGCATCGAGATCTCGAGTTCAACCCACTATTCACACATGGAATGGACTGCAACACTATCCAAGCCCCTTCCAGACTAAATAGAACACACTCAGGTTGTTCCAAGAGAGATTACACTTAGTTTGCCTAAGTACAATATGATTAGCGTGAATTAGGAGACTAGGATCATTGATCCAAGTATCCTTTACTTTTCCTGACCTCTAACCATTAGGATGTATAGACCAACAAATTCTACATTTCAAGATCTATCCAACGATATGTAGAACGTCCAATTCCGACAAACGGATCGAAAGATATGGCCCTCGGAAGACTGCCCTAGCGGCCTCTCCAGAAATACACCTAGGCAACACTATAGGTGCACCCATGTCCCAAAATTGCACTTGGGCGCACACACAGGTGCTTCCAGTTCCCCGGTTACCTTAGAAACACACTTGGGTGCATAGTTAGGTGGGTTCCACTTTACCTTTCGTAGTTTCGGCCTAATCTCAGCCCAAAAACAGTCCGAACCTGAACCCTAAACTCTTTTAACCCCTAAAGAGGACCTTGGCGCACTTGTGCGTGCGCCCAAGTCACAAAACCCACTTGGGCGCCACCCTAGATACGCCCAAGTCACCCAAAACCCTAGATTCACCTTGGGATGCGTGAAACTTCTAGATGTTCGTGCAAACAGCAACCCTAACTACTTTTCCACGCCAAAAACCTCTATATAAGGATCTCTTATACCATTTTGCAATGGGAGGCTACCAGAAAAAAAGAAGAAAAAGAAAACAAAAGAGAGAGAAAGAGAGTAGCCACCATACAGAGGGTTTTAGATCTAGAAGAAAGGAAAAGATGAAGCATTCTGGTTTTCAAGATCAACAATGGAGAAAGCTTTCAAAGGCCATGGATTTGCACAAAAGCTTCGATCTAGGACTTGAAAAACACAGATCCAAACCATTATTTCTAGATCTAGTTCTTTTTAATTAGTATTTAGCATCATTAATAGTTAGAAACATGCTTAGGATCATCCATACATTATATATCTGCATTAATAGTAATACTTCTTAGTAGATCTGATATTTAGTATTCATCCATCATTAGTAACATGCATAGGATCATTCATAGGCTGTAGATCTGCATCATTTTCATCATCCTGAATTCGTTATTAGAATGGATCTTGCATTCACATCATTTTCATTAGGAAAAATCCGAATTTGAGAAAGAAAAGTGCAAAAGAGCACTTGGGCGCCACTATGGGTGCGCCCAAGTCTCTGGGTAGGGTTTCAGCCCTGATTTTTGTGTCGCGTGTACTTCGTTTCTTAGATCCAAATTTATCCTCATACATATTGATATCGGGAACCTTGGATCTGTGACTTTGTGTTCTAAATCACGCAAAAAGCATTGAGAAAAGAAACAAAAGAGGAAGAAAAGTTCATAAAAGCACTTGGGCACCACAATGGGTGCGCCCAAGTCTTTGGATAGGGCTTTGGCCCCGATTTCCGTTTCGTGTGCATTTTTTTTCTTAGATTCGAATCCATCCTCATACAAGTTGATATCAAAGTCTTCGGATCTATAAAGAAGATTTAAAGAATCAAAAGAGGACCAAATATATTGCTAAAAAAAAAGGGAAGGAAAAGAAAAGGAGGAAGAACAGAGGTTCTTGGGCGCCACTGTGGGTGCGCCCAAGTCACTATAAAGGGATCCATCACTCAAATCTTGGTCCTCACGTCATTGTTTTCAAGCCAGAAGTTTTGATATTAATAATTCATAGCAGGACCATGCATTTAGTCGCAAATTGTCAAAAATCGCGTCGGAATATCACCGGATATCAGAAATACCTCACAACCAATAGGGAGTGACTTGGGCGCCACTGTGTGTGTGCCTAAGTACTGAAAAACACTTGGGCACCCCTGTAGATGCGCCCAGGTCCATGGCTTGCCTTCCGACCCGGTTTTTTTTTTTTTTTTTTTGTGTTTCACATTGCATTTAGATTGATGTTGAATCTCTGTGATGACTTTGATTGATTACTAAACTTCTGGACTTCGGATTATTGGATCATCACACTTTAGGTTAAGTAGCATTGACATTGCATAAAATACAAAAAAATCAGAAAAGCATAAAACTCTTTCCTTCTTATCTTACTCTTTAGTAATTGGAGAAGAGAACCCAAAAACAAGATTAAAAGAATTAGAAAATAAAAAAAAAAAAAAAAAAAGAGAGAAAGAATAGATATTAGGTAGATAATCCTAGGTTATTCTATTCGCGCCTAAGCGAATTAATCAACCCTAATAAAATACCTTAACTAAAACCCCTAATTAAAAACCTTCAAGCAATCCCAAATTAATAAGACCCTAATTAACAAGACCTTAATCAAAACCCTAATTAATAAATCTTAATCATTCAAAGCTCCAAGTAAAATCCCAATTAATAAATTTAAACAACAAACCTTTAATTCAAACACTAATTAAAAAGGTCCGATTAACAAAATCATAATTTGAACCTTAAACCCTAATCAACGCAATTATAATTGGCAACCCCACCCAAATTCAAACTTAAAGACCATAGTCAAAACTTAATTAAAACAATAGACCAAGTCATAACCAGAGGATTAAAAAACCTTCCTCAACCAAGACACGAGTTGGAATACCCAAAACCGACCTAGAAATACCCTGGAAACCATTGAACCAATAGCCACCCAGTAGAAGGACACTTGGGCGCCACTACAGGTGCGCCCAAGTCACCCTAGACACCGCCTAGGCACCCACACAGGTGCGCCCAATTCCCTGGTCCGACCCCAGAACGCGCTTTGGTCGCGTTTCGTCTTATGAATTCCAACTACAATCATATTTAAAGAATAGAGACTTAAAACCAATCTGGGATCCAAGATTTATTGACATAGGTCATCTGAAAATCCAAATTTAAGCAGACGAATCTCGAAAAGAACCAAAACCCACGAGACAGCCACTTGGACGCCACCACAGGTGCGTCCAACTCACCCAAGAGACATAGGCACCACTACAAGTGCGCCCAAGTCCCATTCTACCCCTGGGACCCCCCTAAATCCCTATTCACTTTGAACCTCGACCTCAATCAACATCTCAGAACCTTCACAGAACCTATAACAGTTCTGAAATTAAAAATTTAATCAACTTAAACCCATCCGAAACCTCGAATCAAATCAGAGGACCAAGAGACATCAAATTATCACTTAGGCGCCCACACAAGTGTGCCCAAGTCCTCCATCCAGCCCGAGTTGCGAGTTCTGGTTGTGTTTCGAATTCCAGACTTAAATCATTAAAATAAAATTAATCCAGGATTTGAAACAACATCAGAACGGAAAATAATCAAGTAGAAACCCCCATGAACTCCAAAATCAAGTTGATCCCATCACTGCTAGCCAAACCACATAGAATCAGCCACTTGGGCGCCACTACCTATGCGCCCAAGTCGCCAGAGTGACCTAGGTGCCATTACAAGTGCGCCCAAGTCCTCCACCAACCCCGTTTCACCGATTTCAACATTTTTTTATCATTTGAAGTAAAACCTGAAACTCCAGAACCTTCAACAATTAAAATAGAACCTTAAAACACCCAATCCATCCCTAAATAACTCTTAATCAAACCACGACTCAAAAAAAATCAAATCAACCGAACCAATTAAAACCTTACCTAATAAACTGCTTAGGCGCAGGAACTATTAAACTTAGGCCATTTGCACCCTAGGATTAGATCGGATTACCTTGTTAGGGGACCGGGAGAGCTGATGTGGCGGTCTAAGACCTTAGATTAGGGTTAATTCAACTATCGGTAATAAATCATTAAACACGTAAATCCATGTAAAAATCCCGTAGTTAGGCCCTTCTAGCCCCATATTAAAAGTCCATAAAACTTATAAAACCAACAAAATAAACCCAAAAAGATTTTCTCTTTATCTCTTCCTCCACCTCAGGTGCCAAATGTTTAATCAAACTTAATTATAAAAGGGAATGAAGAACTGATTTCTAAAGTTGAATAAATGAGAATGACGAGATGAGATGAGTGATTTCGCACACACTTTTAAACGATCACGGCCTCGGCCTCCCTAAAACAAACACCGGCCCATCGGTCACCTCCAATCAATTACGGCCCATCCGCCTTTCA
This sequence comes from Camphora micrantha, assembly GCA_003546025.1. Lineage (NCBI taxonomy): Eukaryota > Viridiplantae > Streptophyta > Magnoliopsida > Laurales > Lauraceae > Camphora > Camphora micrantha. Next base: position 9,316,873 of record QPKB01000011.1, on the reverse strand, counting down.
CTTTTATCATTCGTATATCACACACGAAACAAAACACATAAATCACAAGTCAAAAACTCATTTGCATCATCATTTTGGTATGAAAAGTCTGCCTTTAAACCCTATTTGCCAAGGGATCTGAAGGGGGTACTCGGGGACGGGGCCGATCCTCTTCTTAAATATTTGGCACCTCCCCCTTTTTTATTTTCTTTATTTTAGTTATTTTTATTTTACTTGGATCTACTATGATTTTGTTGTATGAGGATTAACCTTTATTTGGACTTTAACTCATGACCCTGAATTGACTCTGTATTAAAGAGACCCAAAGAGACCCAAATTAATGTGACAGGACAGCCGTCGTGTGTTACCGGCAGCACATTAGATAGGAGGAAGAACCCACCCACTTATTTTCTCCCATTTTTCTTCGGCTTTCGCCGAAGAACAGTGTTACGATTGTAACCGTAGCTGGCGATCGTGATCCATCGATTTTGAGGGTAGTTGGAATCCTCATTTTCGATGTAAAATTTAAATAACATATATATAGGTGAATAAAAATGTCCCAAGCCATGGGCGCAGGGGGTCGAAAATTCACATCTGACACCCAGCGGCAAAGACCATCGAGGTCATCACTCATTAAACAAAGCATATGGATGGTCTCAAAATACTTCCATGGGGCTACATGTCAAGTCTCAAGTCATTTCGACATCATTTGACAAAACTTTGATCTCCCGGAAGCTAAATCAAGTCTCCTAGCGACGGAGCCCCTTAGGGCCATGATCTGCAAATTAACGCTAATGGATCATCTTAAAATGATTCCAAGAGGCTCCCTATCAAATTTCAGGTCAATCGGACATCGCTTGACCATACTTCAAAGTACGACGGCTTCCTCGCAACAAAATCAAGTCTACTAGCAATAAGACCCCGCACGGGTTCAAAACTCAAAAAAAAAAAAAAAAATTGTGGTTGGTCTTATTTCTTGCCCATGAAGCTCCACCTCAAATTTCAAGTCATTTTGACTTCGTTTGACAAGGTTTTAGCTTCTAACGGCAAATCAGCACCCCTGCGCGATAAAATCTTCGGCTTTCTCGGAAAATCAGAAACTTTGCATGGGTTCTCATTGGGTTCTCTGTAGGGAAATCATGCCAAAAATTGTACAAGATTTCCAAGATAAATAGGCTAAAGAAGAAAAAAACCAAAAAACAACCGAAAAACGCGACCAAAAGAGGCAAACTTGCCCCATGGTTGCCGTATTTTGCCAAAAACCCCGATTTTTGGATCTTTTGCCTGTTTCGAGCCATTTGGCATATGTGATTTTCTAAAAAAAAATTGATTTTCTAAATAACAACACAGATTCACCGTTGAAATCATGGGTTCGTTATTGGACACCTCGAAATCGTCAATCGGCCGACCAAAAAAGCATGCCTTCTATTCGACTAATTGATTGACTTAACAGATGGTATTAACCCACTGGTAGCAACCGATGTCTAAATTGCATCATCATCCGACATCAATTGGCATGAGAAACCCACCGACGATCAAGGCACCCTACGTCGCGAGTAAAGTTCCAAAAGACGCGGCGTGGCTCGCGACCTTTCAAGCACTTCGACAGCCACTTAGTGCGGTTAATGACCTATTTTTATTACAAATGAATGCAATTAATTACTCATTATCATGGACAGCCAAATCAGGATACAAGAAGGAGGAATTACAAATCAAGACAATCATGGTATTAAAGCCATATAACTCCTCCCATCATGAAGTTTAAATGCAAATAAAGGCTCATTATTATCCAATGGCCAATCAAAACTCAAGAAAAAGGAGTTACAAACGGTGTTACAAACAACATAAATTAAAATGTGTAACTCCTCCCATCATGGAGCATTCATGCATTTAAAGCCCATAAACTCCCCCCATGGCCACCAAAAGCTCATAAAAGGAGGCAATTTCCACTATTCCAAGGCATGAGGTGCAAATCCCAAAAGAATTCTACATCGTTGTTATGATGATCTTTCCTCCGTTAAAGAAGTTCTGCAGCGACCACCATTATAAGGTGATTGAAGACCCTTAGAGGGCCACCCACCCAAGGCCCTCTCCTTCTATCTCCATGTCTTAAACGCAGCTTTTTAGCCCGTCTACTTGGATTTTTACTGGATATATGATCTCTTCTTGATTCGTATTCTCTAAAAACCTGAGGTTCAAGTCGAGTTAAAAGAATCAAAAGCATCATCTATTATCATCTGAATGATGATGGCGAAGCTCAAACATGACTTGCGACTGCCAATCTGAATGAGTCCCCGCAATCTCATATGAAGTCAGATTTATTTTTCTTTCTTCTCATTGTATTTGTAATTTTCAAAGAGACAAAAATCACAAATCTTGTATTTTCTTTTTATGAGAGTTTTAAATCGCCTTTCACAGCAAAAACACAAAATCGCTGATCACGGCAAAGACATTGCCTTTCACGGCATCCAAAATCTAAATTACGTCTCTTTTCTTAACACATGTGCAATGAAAGCTAGAAAACATTTTATTTTATTTTCTACTTGAAAAGGTAGGTCTGCGGATCACCGCTTGTTATTTCTAATTAAAATAGAAAATTTGGCATACCCGTATACTATAGAAATCAATGCAGTTCACTCGTCTCCGGTCACGAAAGGGTTGGACCCCACGGATTCTCACATACACTGACCCAATAGTCCCGAGAAGATCTGTGAACACAGCACCATCATATAGGATGTATGCATCAAAGAGAATAGAGACAATGATAATATCATAAGAGTGATAAGGTACAATACTAGGCGATCATGCAAAGTATAGCATATGGGACCAATATGAAGATAATCTCACCATCTATTTATAAGGAACATTCACACGAGCTAATCACCGCGGGATATTATGCCTTGGCCCTCCCATACTGTAAATTAGTCGCGGCGGAAAAAATAAAGTACAGTGCAAGAGATGACAAGCCCCGCCAATAATAATAATAGTATAACAACCCTAAAACTGTTACTGGAGTCCATCGGCCGTCTAACCATAGCTCATCATGATAATCATTCCAAGCTCCAAATCAAAGATCCAAGATCATATGGCTTCTAATCTCTCAAACAACCCTAAAACTCAGATCTAAGGAGATCTACAACTCCTAAACCCAGATCCACAAAAAATTTGCATGAGGAAAGGGAAATCCTAAAGAGAGAAAGAGAATCTCATGGAAACTAAGGTAAAGAGAGAGAATTACCTTGTCTTCTAGAGAAAGGAGAGATCTAAGAGATGAGAAAAGTCTTCAAGAGAGATGATAGCTGAATCTTGTAGAGAATTCCTTCTTCTTGTAGTTCGAAACCCTAGATCTAGGATTCTAGAGACAGAATTGGAGGGAAACCTTGGAGGGAAAAGAGAAAAATGGAGGGAAATGAGGGAAGGAAGAGAGAAAGAGAGGAAGAGAGATCGTTTAGGCTGGGGAAGGACTTATCTTGTATAGATTTGTGTTGGAAAGGAAAAGTCCAAGTTACCCTCCCTTGATTGGTTCTAGGTTTAGATAAGTACATGGGCATTTAGGGTATTTTAGGTGTAGTTTTTAAATTCTCATGTAGAAACCCCTCTTACTAATTATAATTACTAGCAAGGGCCTCTAACTAACTAACTAACCTATAAAAGTCCATCTAACACCCTATAGAATCTATAAAATAGGCTAAAATCGGCTAAAATCCTAGGAAAATACCAATTTACCCTTACTAACCCCTATTAATTGGTATAATTAGATAACATATACTATGATTTATACAAATTAAACATGAATGAGGGCCCACAAGGGGTGGGGCCTCACACCCTCTATGTCCTTCAAATCCCCCATCCCCACTCCCAAGTGGGTGCCCAAGTGGGCCCCCAAACCACTGAGTGAACACCATTATCCTCAGCTCGAGCTGAGGATAGGGGGCTCATATATATATATATATATATATATATATATGAAAACCTCTACTAAGCACCAACGCTCACAATATTATGAGTACCCCACCTAGTGGCCCACCTTATGATCCATCCAAGTGGACCATAAAACAAGGACTCCTCTAATAGTCACCGACCCCAAGTTTGTCACTCATCCAAATGGATTGGGCCGTCGGATTGCTTGTGCATTCGTTTGGATGGAGAAAACTGATAGGTCATTGATCAAGTAGTTAGGACGATGATGCAACCCTCTATCACCATACATAGGAACGGGGGCTGGAAGGTCTTTCAATCCCACCTGGTCCCATCCCAATATGGGGCCCCAAGTTGGCCCCACAAGAATTGGTGCTTAGCTTAAGGTGAGCACCCGTGAAGTGTTAGTCAATCCAATGGTTTATTCTTAACCTAAAGATTGGGTGACTATTATAAGGGTGCTTGTGGTCTACTAGAAGAATGATCAGGTGGGCCCTGATCGTGAGCTCCAAGTGCAGGGCTATAATGCAGTAATAATCTCGGTGAGTCCAAGATCGATCCACCAAGAGCGAAAGAGAGGCAATTAAATCGCACCTGTCCTATGGAAAATCTAAAAACTAGCCCAAAAGATGCTATACAAATCCAATCTAATATTTTGAAAAATTAACATTAATTATAAGAATTACAAGACCGAGGCTAAAGATCCTAAACTAGTAGACTGCATCACCATAAGCAGAGTAAGAAAACCAATTGCATATAAAAAAAATCAGAAAAATCAGAAATTAAAAATAAAAATCAGATTATGGATCTTTGTAACTCAAGCATCGGGATCCGTTAATCTAGGCATTAAAAATATGTACGGTGTAGATTCAATCTCTCCCACAAGGATGAGCCAAGGTGCGGTTCTAAATTGTTAATTTAATGAGAGATTTCACAAGTCTCTAGGCTCCTACCAAGTATTTTCATTACTATAAGCCCCTAAGCATTCACTATATCCAGAAAAAAATAACGAATCCTAGAAACTTTAGACAATGAAAATAAAAATAAAAATTAACAACAAGAAAAACACACCTTTTATTGAAATCAACCGTCTATAGATTTAATTAAAGATACAACTTCTCCTTCTTGAATTACAAAGATAATCTCACCCCTCCATCTTCACCTTCTATCTTTTAAAAAGATTTTGATTTTAGCCCCTAAGTAGAAAGAAGAAAGAGGAGAGAGAGGGTGGAGTGTGAGTGGAGAAAGGAGAGAGATGGCGAGGCTAGGAGAGGAAAGAAAATTAGAAAAAAAAAAAAAAAAAAGGGGATGGAATGGTCTAGGACGTGTGGAGTGGAGATGAGATGGCGGTGGTTGGTTGCATACTTCCATAGGCTACCCGCTTAGGACGTCCAGCACATGGGTATTTTATAGTGTATGGAATTCTTACTTTGCAAGAAGTTTAAGTTTAGGAAAGTTGTCCAACTTGTAGTCTAAGTTGTGCTGGGTTTTGGAAAGATCTTTTGGAAATTTGAAATTACTTCCACCTCTGTTTTCTTAGCTAGCAAGACTCCTAATTTTAGGACTTTTCTTTGCTTCAATATCTCCTTCATGGACCCACTTTGCACTCCGAAAAATTTATCAAATCTGAATTTCAGAATTTTTTTGTAACAATTGGAATGGGGTGGACCCCACTTTAGGCATGCACTTCAAGGTGGGTGCTCCCTTGACGACCTTGCATGTCTTGTAAATCCTCTTTCTTTTTTTTCCTTCTTTTTTCTTTCTTGTTTCTTTCTTTCTTTCTTCTTTCCTTCTCCACTTTCCTTCCGTTATTTCATGCTCCACAAGGTCATCTTCAATTCTTTCCTTTTTGAGTTTTAATTTGAATTTTGAGTCTTCAACAAAAATAGAATTTTCTGATATTTAAAACTCCTTGTGGGACCTACAATGGTCGTTCCATGCTATGGAACTCATGCCCTTGGGGTTTGGGTCCCTATGATGGCTTCTTCTTGATTTTTCTCTCCTCTCAAATTCTTCTCAAAGTGGGTCCCAAAATCTAAATTTTCCTGCACAAAATCAAAGAATAATTTTTCATGATGGAAAGAATAATGCTATGCATGGGACCCAATTCTACATGTATGTGTGCATATGAATATTCCATGTTGATCGAAATTTCGCGAACTATGCAGTGGTGTAAAGAAATCATGCATGTTTACATGTGAATCAAAAATGATAAAAAGGAATAATTTCATGAAAACCGTGCAATTTTATGAGCTTAAACCAATCTCACATGAAATACACTTTGAACACCATGATGCATGATTTTATGAAATTTAATTAATTTAACCTAAATAAGTCCATAATTCTATATGAAATGATGACTAAGAAATGCAATTTCATGGACTTATCAGGCCCAACTAGGAGTTGCGCAATGTGTGCACCGTAAACTTGAAAGGCCAACATCTCTCATAACAGACATCTTGTGGATTCACTTTTTAAGGTACCTAAGAGCACCTTATCCCAATCCAATTCCACCAATGCAAATTTGACTTCACCCCCTGCCCGATGGATTGGCAACAATGCAAATTTGACACACATCCAGAGGTTACTCGCCGTGGGATTGAATCCCGTGTTGCATCACTAATGTCTTACTAACAAAATCATACTGTATAATACATCGTCAGACTAGTACAACATAAATAAGATATAAGCAGAGTTAGACAAGTAAACAGGAGATTTCATTTCCATAATCCAAGTCATAATTACAAAAGATGTATTAGTTACATTCCTAAAAGTAAAAGCCAACAGAGGCTGGTAAAACAGAATACAAAACCCAAAATAATACTCCCAGGTGTTTCGCATCTCATATGGATGGAATGGAGTCTACATGACAACCTCTGTACCTCAATCACACGTCACATGCAGCTCAACAACCGCCTAAGAAACCATACTAGCGCACAGGTCAGGAAATCATACCTACGACACCAAGCATAGATAAGACAAATTGCCTGGCAAGTATCCAAATTAAAAGGCATAGTTTGCATGTACAAAAAAGAATATATATATAAATATATATATGACAGGTTAATTAATCAAAGGTTAGATAATAGTAGGACTAAGCAAAGTCAACGCACCATGAGTAAAACAGCAGAAACGATAATAACAGAAAGTACAGTACATTCTAATTGGCAACCACGTCGCTTAATCCTCAGAAGGGAAACGTTTGCCTGCCCCCAAACGATCAGGCTGGTAGTACCTTGAACTCGCCCGAGAGTCCCTGTCACGAGAATTCCTTGTCTGCCCCGGACAGGGTAAGTACATTGGTGACACCGGTCACACACAAGACTACAAACTGCAGCGAGCTATATATATCTATATATATATACAGTAATACTAATAAACAGCTGGGTGGTCGACTCAGGAATCAATATAACCTCGTGATTTCAAGTATAGGATAGTCCAGTGTCCAGGTCAGATTATGTTCAAGGTATTGGAGTAATTCTAGTTCTTATAGTGTCTACAATTACAATTACGAGGAAAACAGATAATTCAGTGTTCAGATCAGTGTACAGTCTAGGTTACAAGAGTAATTCTGATACTCTCAATATATAAATACAAATACAGAAGAAAACAGATAGTTTTGTCGACTATAAACAATTCAAAACTGAAAACAGTATAGTTTTGGGATAGAAAGAAGTCAATAAAAGTCTGGAAAATCCTACAAAAAAAAAAAAAGGCAACATTTTGGCTAGAAATGGAGACCCTGAATGGGTAGGAGAAGGACAAGGTGATCCAGATAACTCGAAGGGGCTGGGCAATTGAATGTTCGTACACCAACCAAAGAAACGCTTAAGGATCCGGGTGTTGGAAATTTATACTAAAAACATATTTTATGTATTTGTCTATGACTGATTCGTTTTTAGTATATTTTGTTTTCTCATCTAATTGAGATTTTATATGGGCAAATGGTTTCATTATTAATTATTATGCATGTAAGTGTCCTTTATTCTATAAAGTAGACAAGTTGGTGTGTAGAGTTTTACTTATACACAGAAGACTTATTTGTTGATTCTTATGGAATATAAGTTGTTGTTCACAATCAAGATGGATCTAGACACACCATCGATAACGATTGTAGCATGATGTTTCAGCAAGTTTGTCTTGATTGCGGCAAACGGTATACTTTCGACTCATTATGCTAGTACATTTTGTGTGTATTGAACAAGACCGTGTTTTTGGGTTTTTTTATCTTTATATTGACTATATAAGATGATGAACATCCAAATGGTTATTATGAATGCTTATACTCTTAATCCCGACATAAATAACAGATACATACATTTAGTGTTTGACATTTTGATTTACGAATGAGTGAGATATTAATTTATTGATGGAATCCACGTCCCGTAATAGGGATTGATGATATCCCCTTGATGAAGCTTTTAAGTTTTGATTATGTCAAACCCTTCAAGTGGACTTTGTATCTGACATATCAAATAAGTTAAGTGTAAGGTCTTAAGGAATTATAAAGATATCGATTAAATATGGATGTCAGTAGTTATTTAATCGATGGATATCTAAAATCTTAACGTGAGGAGATTAATAAGCATTTAATAGCAAGAAGCTCGAAATAATATTTTGAAAATAAGGACAGGAATGCAATTACAATTCTTTAGTGGACTGAATTGTAATTTATGGAACTAGGATTCTAATTTGGGTCAAATTAGGGTTTCTCATTTCCGTAAGGAGCCTATCTTTATTTCCTTCTTAAGGTCCCTATTGTAGCCTATAAATATGCGTTATTGCTCTCTAGGTTAATATACAAGCATAACAAGAGAAAAATCTCAGTTTTAGAGAGTATAAGAGAATTCGCAGAAGAAGCTCACTCCCTGGTGCGAGTTCGAGCATATAGGAATACAATAGAAGATCTTGAGGATTTCGGGCCGCCGCAAGTTTGAGATCAAATCAGAGAGATCTCGCAGGTATAATTTAATCATATTCGTACAAAATTATTTCTGTAGCGATCTATACGCAATATCTAGATATCCTGGTTTCTACTCGTTTCTAACACCGGGTACATCTAGGGTCAAGGCAGGGCAAATACCACACACGCTAATTCCCAATGAGTCCAATAGGTCACAATACTATCGTCGGATAAGTCCGGGTATGACAAGACGCATAAAAACATCAAGAATAAGTGAAATATGCTCCATGCATATGAATAACGAATAACTAATTAAGACATTACATCAAGCCTATAGAACAGTCAAGGGTTCATTACGAGTGTATCTTTTTTTCATTATTAGCCTTGGACATACAAGGACGATGATATTCAAGCCTATACGCCCCAAGGGTTGGATATAATGATTGGTTATACACTTGGTGTATTCTGAATGTAGGGATATCCAAACCCTAAGTTCGAATAGAACAATAATCACCATGCTTCACATGCCCCTTAATTTATTCAGGTTAAGTATAAATAAAGCCATGTTTGGTCAAGGTCGAGTATGGGTTCCTTAAAATTCTAAGTCTTGGTTCCCTTTTATGTAAGAAGATCCACATCAATTTATTTCAATGGCTAATCCCCTATGATTTATGGTTCATGCCCAAAAGATCCACTTTGGTACACAAATTCGGGCTTACAACTCCACAATTTCCCTCTTTTAAATTATAAAACAATTTGGGTCAAATGGGGGGTGAAATGGGCTCAATCTAGGCCCAAAAGGAGGGCCCACAGGGTACTGCGGGTCCCATTGACAAGCCCACCTACTACTGTGCGTGGGACACGGCCAGTCAGGCAGCCATGGCTGCTGGGCGCATGCTCGAGCTATAGTCGCTGGGCGCATAGGCCCTGGCAGTTGAGGCAGGCTAGGTAAAATGCTCGCGCGAGCGCGTGGCTAGGCTATGGCACGCGTCCCATGCGATGGCTGCTGGCCCGTGGGCTGGAGATGGCCGAGGTGCGCGTGCATGCTGGGATGGCTGCATGTGGGCACTGGCTGATGGTGCACAAGCGATGGCCGTGGGTGCTATGTGCTGCGACTGCAACACTAGGTTGTTGCTGCGGGGCACAGGCCAGGCCAACTAGCCCAGGGCCACTGGATGATCGATTCAAGGGGGAAAGGAATCCCATAGTGGGGGCTTCAGGTGGGGTCCGCAAGGGAAATTAAATGGGATTGAGCAGACTAAATCCATTATCCTTCAGGCATAAAAATGCAGACTTAATCCCACTGTTAATTATGCCTTTATCCCTAATCAAAACTTTGAGTAGGATTAACAAGATTAATTGAAAATCCATTGATATAAAACAACAATTAATATAATCATTTACAAAAATCGGGCATGATTAGCATCGTCCATTTCTCAAGTTAAACATGATTAACTAGAATCAAGGATAACCAAGCATATTATGCTAATAAATTTAGACACTTGCATTGGCCTAAAATCAACTCCAAAACAGTCTAAGTGCTCACAAATGCCCCAAATCTCAGAAGGAATACCTCCTCAAATACTCCCACAAATCTACTCCAAACGCTCCTAAAAATCAAAACCCAAACTTTAAGAAGCTCAAAGAAAGAGGAGAAGTACAAGGGGCTGCGGGTCATGGATCCTCGCGAAAATGATGTATCTTGTGAAGGACATGACGTAGAGTCTCTTAGTAGGGTCGGATTTTACACGTGAGGCCCACTAGTAGTTTATTTCCACCATGCAAGTGGAGAAGAAATGAGAAAGAGGAGAGGAAGGAGTTCTCTCTGCTAGCTAGAGTGGTGGAGTGTAGGAGGAGAGGAGAATAAATGGGGTTGGTGCTGATAGGTGGGATATTTTGTGAGAGCGTTAGTTTTTGAGTTTATCACACTATAGCTCAACTTGTGATGCAAAAAAGGAGGTCTTCGAGATCTCGGCTGGACTTGGTCAAAGAAGAATAATTGCAGGTCATGAGACGATCTTCCCAACAAGCCTAAGATCAGAAATTTTGGAGATCGTGGCAGAAGTTGCGACTTTTCAAATTACAAGTAAACACATCGAAAAGTGTGTTAGGTGTCAAACCGGGTTCTCGAGACCCATATGAGTTTGGGCCGAACATGAAAGTTGTTGGGTATGTCAATATCTAATTTTTTTTGGCTCAAGAACCACGTATTTTGGGATTTCAAGAAAAAGTCAATTGTTCAGTCAAAGCTTCCCAATTATGAACGAATTGGTCAATTGATGGGTCTCAGAGCCTCAAATTGATTCGAGTTAAATACAAAAGTTGTCCGGAATGATAATCTCGATCTATTGAGCTCATAATAACGTTTTAGAAGAATTTATGAATAACCCCTAGTCTTACTCGAAATTACAGCGGGCTCCAAAAATCGATTAAACTAGACTCAGTGGCTCTCCAAACTTCTCCAACTTGTTCAAAGACTATTATGACATACAAAACACCACGATTGGCCTCTAATTCCACTAAGTAACCCTAACCATCAAATTAATTAGTGATAATCAAAGGGATTAAGGGTCGGGTCCTTACACTACTCCTTACGTTTGCATCTTCCACTTGCAAAAAGGTGCTAGTACAAGTCTTCACACAGGTGATTGGATTTGGTTATGAAATTGATCTTTTCTTTAAATCTTGTCAACCACTTTTTCCTTTTCATTCCTATAGGCTCCATATTTGTAACCTAGACTGTTCAAGTTTTCTATTAAACTAATGAATGCCAAGACCTTTAAGTTTATTATCTTACATTTTTTATAGATTTGAGTAATTTGTGAAAAACAAAGAAAAATCCCAACCTACAGATTTAATCTTCTACCCTTTTTGGGCTGGGAATTCACGATATGAACATTTCAACATTCACTTATAATGATGAGCATTAAGCTATGTAGTTTCATATCATCCAAAACTCAAAACACATCTAAAATTGTTTGATGTACTAATATGAAAATGGTAATTTTGACGAGCATAATAATGTGTTTTACTTATGTAACAATGGATGATTTTCTTATGTGCACTGTAGCTTGCGCATCAGTGTTGTTCTTCACACAAGACTCAGAGAAGTAGACGGGGAGTCCCACCTTTGGTGATGGTCTAAATGTGTGCTCCTGTACGATTGCATGCGCAAGAGGATGTTTTCCATCTAACATTTGAATATTTAAAACCTATTGTCCTATCCCATATTATCATTTTTTTAATAAATGGGAGTGAATTGTAAACTATGCTAGTCCTAAACTAGCCTAATCTATCAACCCGAAGGTAGCCATGGAATCTTCCATGCATTAACAGCTCTAGCCACACTTGAGTATACCGGCTTCCATGCCGCCTAAGTACACTGCCACTGTATTCTCCACTCGAGTACACGCAGACCAGTACTGATGCCTCTTTTCCAATTGAACATCTAACACTTCTCAATAAGACTGGGCTTATTAGGGCCCATTTGGCATCGTTCTCGTATTGTACTATATTTTGTGTTCTGATCAGGTTATGCTGAGATCGAATTATGCCGAGACTATACGGTGCAAAACTTGTTGGGCATTATTATGTTAAATTACTTTACTAAGAATATGTTGTACGGAACTTGTTTGATAACATTATAAAAAGTTTTGCTCCAAGGAGCGAATATAAGATTTACAATGTGGGACTTACATGTTATTGTTTGCGGGACTCTATTATTATCATACTTGGGACCCTCCTGTAGAAATTACAATATAGTACCCACCTTCAAAAATTAGAACATGGAACCCATATTCATAGGATTAACAATGTGGGCCCATCTTTATAAGAATTATAATACAAGGTCACTTTTTTGTAAATGTAAATATGGGACCAACCTTTAGAAATTTCAACATTACATGACATTTAGAAATTAGAATATGGAGCCCACATTAATAGGATTTACACGGATAAACCTTTTGTGATTGTGACTATGTGACCCACATTTAGAAATTACAATGTGGGCCCATCTTTATAGGAATTATAATGTGGGACTATTTTTATTTTTATTTTTTGTTAATTGTGAACATGGGACCCACCTTTAAAAAATTACAATATGGTACCCACTTTTAGAAATACAAACATGAGGCCACATTCATAGGATTCACAATGTGGGCGCACATTCATAGGATTTACAATGTGGCATCACCTTTTGTGATTGTGACCATGTAACCCACCTTTAAGAATTATATAGTAGAGCCACATTTTCAGTGGTTGTGGACACATGACCCACCTTTAGAAATTACAATGTGATTCTCGGCTTCATAAATTAGAAGATAGACATTCATAGGACTTATAGTGTCCCACAATTATAGAATTATAACATAGGCCTACCTTTCATGATTGCAACCATGTGACCCAACTTTAAATACAATTTGGCAACTCTACTAATAGAGTCAAGTGAAGTAAAATTGATTTTGAAAGAAGAATAAAATATAAGTGGGTTATGATGGTATTTTGTTTTGGGACAATTACCGTACGGACGGTCATGAAGCTGACAACAGCCCCAAAATGGCCTAAAAATGTATATTTACCACAGAGTTATTCGATCCGTAGGATATCGCAGGCTGAGATATCCTAGGGATGTAGGATATCCCACAATCAGAAGCGAGAAGACTTGAACAGTCCGTTTTTTTCTCTTTTTTTTTACCTTACTGTGGGACCACTAAACCACCATCCAAACTGTTAAATAGCTGTATGAGTGTAAGAACTAATATCACACCAAATTTGAACCGTTGATCAATCATGATTATCGAAAAATTTGCAAGAAAGTCACGTTGTTTCGTAAATTATGAGCCATGTTTTTTTTTTTTTTTTTTTGCAAGTTTCTTGATAACCGTGATAAATCAACGATTCAAATTTGATACGATATTAGTTTTTACACTCATATAGCTATTCAACAGTTTGGATGATGGTTTAGTGGTCCCACAATAAAGGAAAATAAATAAATATACAGACTGTTCAAGTGATTGTGAGATATCCTACGGATGGAACAGCTCTGCGATAAATATACATCTTTTGGCTATCCTGGGACTAGTGTCAGCTTTATGACAATCTGTACGGTAATTGTCCCTTTTGTTTTTAGTTGTTTGTTATGAAATTTTTTTACTTTTTGCATGGGGAAAGTGGAGTTGTTTTGTATTTTAGTGGATAAAGGTAGTTGTTTTTTTTTTACTTTTTCTGAAAAAGATGTAGGGAGTTTTAAATTAAAGTGATTTTGATGTAACATTTTATCTGAAAAATGAAGGCTTTACTTGACTTTTACTATGCTAGTAAAGTACCAAACTAGGGAATTATAAAATGGGGTCACTTTCTTTAAAATTGTAAACATGGGGACTACCTTTATGATAAGTGAGAGGATTTGAAGTTTTAAATAGCATTCTTTAAAAGGAGAGATAAATAAGAAACAATTGTGCTGGCAATTTGTTTTTTAAAAAATAAAAATAAAGATTTTTCGTTTCAACTTTCTTATGCTAACGGGTTAAGATTTTGAGATTCGTTCATATGGGATCAAAATTCGGAACAATGATTTACACATACCAAATACATTTTCAAAAACTTTATCTCGTGGGAACATGAGAACATCTGAATAACATGATGTCAAGCACACCCTTAGTTTCCCAACCTATTAGGTAGTCCATTACGAGAACAGCCGGATGACACGATGTCAAACACACCCTTAGTTTCCCAACCTATTAGGTAGTCCATTACGTTAATTTTGTTATGACATCAGAAATAAGAAAACTCCAATGCAACTCCAACTGCACCCGACCCAACCTTTACCCCACTTCAATATATTTTTTAACCTATCTTGAAACCTGATTTTCTCTCATCTTCCTAAAAATAATGAAAAGGTCGACTTAATCAAATAGTAGGGATTTCGGACGAATATTCAATTTGGGTGAAATAGATTAACGACAGCATTTCTTGTTCACTTTCCTCCACTCGTTGCCGGATTTACATTGGAGGCTCGTTCTATATAAGGTGGCTTCTTTTAATTTTATTATAACTCGTTAAGCCAATCTCAATAACTCGTTAAGCCAATTATAATATATTATAGAAGTAGGCATTAATTTAGAAATTGGAGTCCGATTTGTTAATCGATTACAAAATTGGATTCTAATCTCAAATTAATTTCAAGAGATAATCTCTATCAATCAATTCAGAGTCCACTATTGTTAAGCTTTTTTATGTGAATGCAAATTTTAACATGTATCTACTATTGAAAGGTGATTAAAGAGTCCAGACAAAAAAAATCCACCTTGCTCAATAACTCTATCAAACCAAGTTAAAATGAGTCTTCTTTAGGTGGATTTAGAACTTTAATATATCTATTATGGTTAGAAAATCCTTAATGTTTGTGATTTTTAAAAGTGGATCCTTGACAGTAATTTATACATATAGCCTCCACATGCAATAAACTTTTTTAAAGTGAGCCTCATATTCTAATTCTTAAAGACGGCTCCACATGTAATTTTACAAATGTTAATTTACAAAAAGACTTGAAATTTCATAATCATTTATATAAAAAAAAATATTTACTTTGTATAAATGTCGGGGTTGGGCCATACTTCGAGCCATAATAAATAGTATATTTGTTTGTTATATATTTGTTTTATATTTATCTTCTCATTAATTAATATCTCATAAAATAGCCACATGTTTTTATTTCAGGACCAGGCTTAGCGCGAACATGCTTTGCTAGTCTCATATTAATGAAATTACTTGTACATCGAAAGGATTTTCAATTTTCATAGAAAATTGAAGTGCACACGATTAATCAAAGATTAGAATGCATCCTTACCGTTGGACGAAAAAACTAATAGAGCCCATTTGATGGAGAATGGGCCATCAATTTTGGCAAATTTGAGGTTGTCTTGGTAAAATGATAATTCCTAATTCCAATTCATAAACTCATAGAAAGTTAGAGGGGGATTTTTCCCCTACAGGAATCCAGCATATAGCTGCTGTTTGGGATTTTTGATCTGCACCTTTAAACATAAGGGGTCCCTTCTTATTAAAATAAAAATTAAAAAAAAATTAAAAAAAAAAAAAAAAAAAAGAGCACCCACGGTGGGGTCCCACTTTTCTTGACAGTGTGGGGTTTTCAATCCCATCATTGTCTGGGACTCCCCCACCCCACTGGTAAAGATTTTGGTTACAAATTATAGGAAGCTGTTTTTTCTCGAGATTACCCCAAAATATGGAAACTATTTTGAAATTGAGGAAACCACGGGAAAAATCCCCATACGATCCCATAGGACCTACGAGGACCCACTTGCATGATGAAGACGGGAGGGGTCCTCAAGTTTCTTTTCAGTCTGTTTTTCTATCATTTTACGATATGGTCGATATCGACCATTTTATTGTGTTCATCAAATAAGACAGTTACATGTTGGAAAAAATCTAATTGACAGATTGGTCAATATCGACCTTTAAGAGGAAGTAGTAATGGTCGATATCGACTATTCTGTCAGGTTCAACAAATAAGACAGTTATAAGTTGAAAAAAATCTGACTAACCGATTGGTCGATAATGACCATTAGAGCTATGCAGTGATAGTCAATATCGACCATTAGAGTTAAGAAGAAAAAGGCAATCTCTCTCTCTCTCTCTTCCGCAAGCGAGCGAGAAGAACGCAGATCAGATGTTCAATAAAATGACTGAAAGAATACCAAGAACAAGAAACGAAAGAGAGATGATGGGAAAAAGATAACTCCACTCCCACCATCCAAAATAATATGTTTTGTGAATATCACCACTTCAGACCACCAATTGGATGGGCATGGGGGCTTCACAGCACACTCCACTCCTTGCACTAGACCAAACTAGAGTATTCATACCATCCCACTCATCATGTTTAAAACATTAAGACTGTTGCTTTTTTAATTCACGATCAGCACATAGTTTAAAACCACCATAGGTTAAAATAAGATTTCAGCTAGTGTTGTAAACAGCTCGGAGTGCTTTTACGATGTTGGGTGTTGGTGGTTGTATGAATGAAATGGATAGAGCAAAGGTGAGCACCACACCTGTCAATGGTCCTGCGACTCTTGCCTTCAGAACCCGATCATTTCGCAACAAAATTCCAAGCACACTCCACAATTCATGGCTTCTAGGAATGTGAAGTTCAATCATTCATGTGGCTAGCATACAACAAGAAGGGGAAAGAAAGAAAATCCAAATTCTTCTTCTAAAAATATGGCACAGATTTGAATTGAGAAAAAAACCCAACACATTTATTCAAAACCCCACTTTTCCATTGACAGTGAAAGATCTCCATGTTTGAGAATGAAGGGAAGAATCCCACTTCACAAAGTTTAAGGTATTTTGATCTTAAATAAAGGAAAATATAATACCCCACTTCACATAAGCAAATATATTGTAGGAAAACCCAAAACCTCACTTCACTGAGACTGAGGTTTCTGTTATGGGAATGAATCTGGTGATTTCAAGAGTCAAAGGAGATGTGGAAAGATAACCACTTCCCCTTTTAGTGAGAATGATGAGATGCTATTGGAGAGATGGTGTTGGGCTCCATGATTTGGAACTGGGTTGCTTTCTAGGATGAAAACCTAGGCATGTAGCTACAAGGCTCCTGCCCATCACCAACATGACCCTGAAGTAATGTCACCGTTATCCAGACTGATGGCGTCCTCGCAGCGCCCTTACTTCACTCACCTCCGATAATAACTGAAATAAAAAGATTGTCATGAACACTACAGAATGGTCGATATCGACCAACCTACAAAAGGACAAAAGACCCCTCCCGTCTTCAACATGCTATTAAGTCCTCGTTGATCCTATGAGGTCCTAAGGGGATTTTTCCCCGTAATTTTCTCTTTAAAATTTTACCTTGCCCTCCGCTGAGTGGGAAGCGCCCATCACTTTCATAAACCTTGCAAGACTTGGATACCAGTAAAGCTGCCTCAAGTGACATGAAATCCTCCAATTTAAATATTAAAACAAAAAAAAAAGAAAAAAAAAAAAAAAAGGGAACCCATTTGTTTGCATGGAATTAAATTCCAAAGAATTGTAAGAAATCTTTTTCCTTGAAGTGGCTAAAATAGAGAAAACAAAAGTGAAGATCCATAAATAGCCATCAGATAATTTCCACTTCAATGGAAAATGAATTCACTAGAGGTGAAAAATGAATATCTAGCCATCGCTTTAGTAAATCAAATCATTGGCATAGTCTGGTGAAAAATGAATATCTAGCCATCGCTTTAGTAAATCAAATCATTGGCATGACTATGCCCCATTTACATCTTACCTGATATCCTCCACACCTCACCTCTTTAATAATCCCTTTTTGCAACTCATTTTACCGATTCAATTCCATGCAAACCAACAGGACAGAAGGAAAGAAGAAAAAAAAATATTTGTAGAGGTGAATAATTCCATAATTGTTATAGGAATGGAAAAAGTTTAGAGCATAAAATTAGAAAACACAAACTACACCCTTGAGATCAACCACATCCACTGATAAATAGACTCAAGCCTTCAGCTCCTCCATTGGAATGCAACAGTAGCCACACGGGACCCTTCCACCCCTGCAAACATGAAAGTCGGGTAAGTCTGCACATGATTCAGGTATCGGAATAGCAGTGGATCTCTGCGTTCTTGATCCATGGCCTCCGACTCGGGGCAGAGATTCCTCTGGTTGAAATTATCCACCTCCAGAACCAACTCATCTTTCGTACTGTTACATGATGTGATCACCTTTAAAAAAAATAATAATAATAAAAAAATAAAAAAAAATTAAAAAGTGTCACTTAAGGCAAAAGAGACAATTGTCATTTTGCATCATGTTAATAGCAATCATGATTTACTAAGAGGTTATTTGGAAGAGTACAAGGGATCTTAAGATGCTAACCAGGATGCCACCAGGAGCAATCAGCTTAGACAGTGACTCCCAATACATGATCCTGTAAAAAGAGGAAATATGATCACAACTGTAATTTGCAACTGTTGGACCAGAATTCATCAAAAACTCTTCTTGCAAGAAATAATACTATTTCCCAGCTACACCACTAAATACAGTAAATCCACATGACATCTCCACTGTTTAGGCCATGCCTCATCCTATCCCCTTGATTGGTTGCTCGCCCAAATATTACTACAGTACGAGATTAAATACCAATGCAACTTCCCAGCTCAATCCAGATATCAAAAATAAAAAACTGGACATAAAGGTTGGATGTTTCTGAACATGATTTCATGGAGACACGGTTATAGCTAAATACAGTTGATCATCTCTTCATTTCTAAAAGAAGAACAGGAAAGCCAGTCTTAACAACTCAGAACATATTAGAACTGTTAAAAACCAATGCGACCATAATTTATACTTTCTTAATTGGGAAATATACAATGCACCGACCAAACAAATCTACAATTTTTTAAACTGTTTGGGTCAACCATTTCATCCAGTGGGATCACTATGAAAGGAAGTGGCAGAAAAGAGAAAATACCCCACTTGCAAAATAACCATCTGATAATTGGCTTGCAAAATGTAAATTTAGAAAAGAATACAGCCAATATTTTTCCTTTTGGTTCTCTTCCAGAGGGGTAAGCCAACATTTATAATTCAGCATCAAAAAGATAACTGACTGGATGACTGGGGAACAGTAGATGGATTTTGTTTCATTACCTATCCACACAACCTAACCAGAAAAATGATCTGGATTTTCTCGGACCCTGCATTGCATAATTACCTATTCCAGGTGATACTACTACTTAGGGAATGACATGATCCAGTGCATAATAACATTGTTGCACGGGAAATTCACTATTGCAGTCAAGATATGATGATGATAAAAAGTGAGCAGCATTAGTTCCCCAGTTCCTATGAAGTCAAATCTAGTAGGGCACACTTCCACTGCCCCCAATCTCATACCAAAATATCCATAGCAGTCTAAAGAAATATTGCTGACATAATAAAAAAAGAGTTTTGACAAATGTGATTTGATTTGATATGCAAGTGTCCTTTGGATCAGATATTCTCTACAGAACATGGATATGATTTCATTCAGCAAAAGAGAGAGAAAATAAAGGGGACTATGGCATATTAGTGTCACCTTTTCATAGAGCCATCAGGATGCAGTCCAATTGCATCTAATGTCCCTTTGTCCGTAACAAGTTGGAATTGTCGTTCCAATTTTGTCTCAAGTACATCATCGACCTACAACCATCAAATATAACATTGTAGAAAAAGATATCACCATTAATGTCTGTTAATGCTCCAACTGAGGGCGTCAAATTCAATAGAACCAGCATATTCAATGCTGAAAAAAAAAAAGAAAAGCAGGGCATATACAAATCTACACCACAGAACCCTAATTTAAATTTTTGAAAAAATATTCAATATTAAACAAAACTAAAGAATAGAGCAACAGAATCAACCACAATTACATCATTAATTGTAAGTACTGTAAGAAAAGAGGCCTTCTTGACAGTTCATATTGCTTTTAGACAAACGTAGAGTTGGTTGCTTGTTCAAATCTTAGCATAGTGTGCACACAATCATATCCTGGGCGACTTACAATATTGGGCCTAAAACTACAATGACCACAACATGCATGAGCAAGAACCTAAATTCATAGGAAATAAAAAATATCATAGCCTCTGAATCACCTGAAAGTAAATAGGCATCTCCTTGAGAAACGAAAAGATAATTTTGTGTGATGATCTACCATTTACAAGCGAAGGCCACAATGATTGGAAAGTTAGGACTGTCTGATCATCACGATTTCTAGAGCATCATCATCATTAATCTCATCCCTCTTCTTTAGTGTCTAGCTTTGTGGGCTGTATAGTCTCCTCTATGCAGTATGTTCAAAATCTAACATGTCAATTCCCACAAATTCTTAATTTTTTGTACTTGCTTCCAAGTAGAGACAAGGGTTTTTTCTATCATCCAGAATTTTCCAAACCATATAGAAGGTATCCCCGGACTTTTCAAATGTCATGGCATGGGCTAGGTGCCAAGCCTTATTGGAGCCATGGCACGAACCTAATTATTGATGGGGCACACCTTAAATGAAAATATATATATATATATATATATATACATATGTAGATGCATTTTTATTTGTTTTTTCTTTTATAATTATGGCACTCCATTATTAACTAAGAAAAATCCATTTGGCCCATTTTGTGTCTATATTGTCCATGCATAACAGCATAAGCTTATTTAAAATAGAAACATAAAGCATAACAAAAATGAGGATGGAACCAAAAATTTAACTACTACCATATTAATAATAACAATATATCAAACAAACTGCCGGTCACAATTCATAAGTGAAGAAAGAAGGAAGAAGAAAATAATAATTAAAAAAAACTGCAATAGTCAACTGTTCCGGTTGACCCTTTGTTTTAGTTATGGAGGGTTACAGAGGGTCTACTATTAAGTCCACAACAGGTTGAGTAGGACAGCCAACTCACCCAGAAAAGAGGAAGAGTAAGAAAAGAGAAACGACGACAGAATAAAAAATTTGGTTGACTGTAACAGTGACACAGCATGGAAGAGAATGAAAAGGAGAAGAAAACGGAGGGAAACAAAGGCATAGTAAAAGTTTTGGTTGACTAGAATGGTGACACTGCAAGAGAATGAAAAGGAGAAGAAACTGGAGGGAAAAGATACCAAAATCTTGAAGTCACTGTTCCAACAGAGAATAAAACTGAAGTGGTTGACTGTCACAACTGTTTGTAAAAGTTGAGCACAACAGAGAAGAACTTAATTCTTTTAAGAAAAAGAACTCGCTTCTTTCTCCGTTATCTTCCCTTCTCTTTTCCCTTTATTTTTAAGAGTTGTATTTTCATAGGAAACCTTCAGTTAACATAGCAAGATATAAGAGGGGCTTAAAACCTAATTAAAAAGGTTACTATAAGCAACCAAACCCTAAGTAGCACCCACCAGTGCCTGAGTGCACCAAAGGTGCACCTTATCCTGGGGCCTTGCCTGACCCCTGACCAGAGGTGCCATTCAATTTCTATTGCGCCTAAGCAAACACCAGGAATGCCTTGCAGCATATCAGATTTTCTCCACTATTGTAGCCACTTGTATATTTTCTTTTCACTTATTTACAGAAGTTCTATCAATTGATGTCACTCCACTCATCACAAACAAGTCTCCTACCTTAAGATATCTTGTTTGGTTGCTTCTTTGTCGCCCAACATTCAGCTCATCTAACAAAGCAAGTCTTGATCCTAAAGGGAGCATGACGAGTTTAAATCCATATTTTCCAACCTGAACCAATCATGTTTGCAACATCCACTTCAACCCCTGTCCACTGCCTTGTCTTATGGTAGAGATGCCAATGGTTGGATACCATGGTTGGATACCGATTACCCTGTTACACGGACCCAACTTGAGATTTTTTTACCCTTAGTCCAAATTGAAAACAGGAAGCATCTAGGTCCACAGTTTGGGCCATGTTAAAAATAGGGTCTAGGTCCAAGGACAATTGGGTCCACACATGAATCCCTGAGCACACAAGGTTTTAATATATATATATATATATATATAACAATGAGATTATCATCATATATTGTATGGAATATATGGAATTTATTTAAGGAGCAGTTAAATAAGGCTAACCTCATTGATTACATCAAGTGAGCTCAAATTATAACATGCATTTTGCGTGCATCCTTTGAAGATCCAAATAAAGAAAATATCTTAATGACATTCAAGTGACAGAATTATTTATGAATGTTTCACAAAAGTTTCAAGCAACCAGATTTTAGCTCTAATTAAAAGAAGAATAATTTGGTTTTATTCATTAGAAACAAGTTTCGAGAATAGATAAATTTGCATTCAATTTTAGTTTGTGCCGAAGGAGGATTACAACGTGTACCAGACAAAACCCAGAAGACCGAGCCAAAATAAGAGAGCTATACGAGCCACAAACAACGAAAGGAGAAAGGCGATCCATCCCTTCGTTAGCTAACGCATCGACCATAGCATTGGCCTAATGCAAAATATGAGAGAACTTCACTAGAAATGAAAAGGACAAAGACTTAAATCTCATTAAGAAAAAAATGATACTTCTAAAGGACCCCCATTAGTAACCAAGACCAAAGAAACAGCACTAGAAGAGTCGCTCTCCACAAGAAGCTTTGATTGGTGAATACGAATGAACATACAGAGTGTAATAAGCCACGTACCAACCCAAAACCTTAAGCTGATAGGTGGAAGGCCCAAACAGGTGTATGAAGACCTATCCAACTTAGGATTTAGGCGATGTGGGACTTCCCAACACTCCCCCTCACGTGCAGGCCCAATAGATTTCATGGATGGGCCTGCCATGTGAGCTACACAAGAACGACGGGATCAGAATATGCTCTGATACCATGTAATAAACCATGTACCAACCCAAAAGCTTAAGTTGATAGGTGGAAAGCCCATACGAGTATATAAAGACCTGTCCAACTTAGGACTTAGGCGATGGGCTGTGATGCATGGATACTTCAAAATGGGCAACGTATCGTGTCGTATCGTATCTGATACTTCGCTTTTTATGTGTAAAATCCGTGTCCCTGCCGTTTCTATGGCGTGTCCTTGCCGTATCCATTCTAGATCTGTGCATTATAGGCGATGGGCGACTTTCCAACACGGAGAACCTCCAAATTGCTCCCCTCCCTCCCTCTATTCCAACTCATCAACCTCTTAACCACATGAGGCCCACAACCAAGAGCAGTTTCCCAATTGTTCAAAATATCATCAAATCACAAATAGCCGAACTCTTCTCTTGGTGACACCCATTTAGCAATTTTCAAGAACACCCTAGAAAGAAGCTCTTAGATGGGGGTTGATTCCCTTTTAAAAATCCTATTGTTTCTTTCAATCCAAATAGACCACATAATAGTGAAGGGAACTAGCCGCTAGAGAGTAGAACCGCACCCATGAAAATAAACATACTCTAAGCCTCTATGATGCGGAAGGGGGTATCGGGTGTGGGGTGGGTAGAAATGGAGGGTGGAGGGGTAGGTCAGGCTTTCGCCTGTGCATAATTAGCCTCACACCAAACTCCCCATCATGGCCGAGGAAGAGAGATAACTCCGGGAAACCCAAAAGCACTCAAGAAAATTTTCATTCATCATTGTATAAGAAAAGAGAAACCTAGAACTAATCCTGGCCATATAAACGCACTTGATGACCAAGATTAAAACATCCAACTAAATGAAATAAAAAAAAAAAACACAGCTTATAATAAAATAACTCAAAGTAGGATAAGGATAGGTGGGTTGGGCCCAAAGGCAGGTCAACCCATGGGCACCACGGGTCTATCCTGCATCAGCTCTCCCCTTCTTGGAGAGCACTCGACCTCGATTTCTGTAGATATCATCCAGGATCGAAACTCCAATGTATTTGTATAGGCCCTAGGGTTAGGGCTTACATGGAAGTGCTAAAGCACAATAGGTCGCCGAAGCGCGTGGCCGGAGACTCTTCAAAAGTCTCCGCGGAGACAATAAACGAGGACACACCTCAATGGGAAAACCCAATTCAATTAATCAAAACTCTAAAAATCATCTTCTACAATGCCATATAAATAGGAAAACAAATCTTAGGGGCTAAGAAACCTAACAAACTAAGAAACTAATCAAACTAAAAAACTAGATACAAATCCTATCCCAATTACAATTCCTTAAAAAAAAATTAGAAACTAATGACATAATTAGCTAATAAAATATCCTAAATCTACTTAGGCCCTACACATGTGACCTGAGGTCCATCTACATCATTCTCCCCAGCTTGGAAAGAACTCGACCTCAAGTTCGGTAAATGTTTGCATGGGTCGAAGATCAATCGGATGAACTTCCAATCCATTGGCTGAATTGCAGCGTCTGGGCTCAACTTCATGTATAACTTCTTTTGATGGCTGTAATTTGAGCAGATGCGTGATCAAACCATTGGATGCTTCAATCGATGAATGTTCACCATCAAATCACAACCTTTGAATATCCACCATTTATCTCCAAAGATGAAGTCAATATGAGGGACGTCCATGGATAGATACTCTTGTGAAAGCACTGCAACAAGTGATTTGTTTCCCAGTTCAATAGGTGTATCTTTATCAGACATTTCCTCCAAATCGGATTTTGCATCCAAATTTTCAGCAGATTGATCTTCTTCTGTATTTTCATCTTCAATTTGATAGACTTCATATTTCAATTCAGACTTCTCTTGAAATGTCGAAATATTTGCCTTGATGCCAGTTTTTATTGATGGACACCTCTTGATGATACGTGACATGAGAGCCTATCATTGAGATCATTTTGAGCCAAATTTTATTGGAGTTGAGATTTTAGTAAGTAAGAACCTTTGTCAATCTCTTGTCCAGCACATCGATAATTACTCCCACGATGATCATTTTCTAAATTGTTAAGTCAGATTTCCATCCTTCCATTAGTTGCTTGGATTTGACTTATTGCAATTTTGATTTGATTGACGGATGTGGATAATTGAGAAACGGCTCCAATAAATTTCTCCATGGAAGAAGATGAGGACTCCACTTCTACTTGCTTCTTATGAGGCAGTGTTTTTTTTTTTTTTTTTTTTTTTTTTTTTTTTTTTTTTTTTTTTTTTTTTTTTTTTATATATATGCAAACTAAGTACTGACTAACCTGATATGTAGATCTGCTTTCCACTAGCAAGTAGGTGAAAATGGATTTGAAACCCGACCTCAGATGGCTTTGCGATTGCAGAAATAAATCTGGCCCTTGATTGTGGTCAAATCTGTCTTTGGACCTTCCTGATGTCAGCAATCTGTTGCTGGTCGTCAATGTTAGTATTGCTGCTATCCTGGCTTGTCTTCAAAAGCAGACAAGTTGGCATGAACTGAATTTAATGCTGGCCAGATTTTTAAAAACCACTGAAATCTTTGGTAATGCAAGACGCCAAAAGTATGAAGTGACTTCCAAAAGGTGTACAGCAAAAAGGTGGCTGGAAAAGAGATGTTGCACAGAAAGTGATATTCTCTCTCTTACTTTTCTCTTGAGAAAAGGCAAAAAGCAAGTCTTCCTGACAAAAATTACTATTGCAAAAGTAACCCCTCTCCTCACGCCTCCTCTGACTACTTCTTCTTTCTGCAACTTCTCAGAACGAGAGAGCAGCGAAGCGAACCCAGAACTGTTCGCACTCTGTGATGGCCTGCCTCTAGATCAGCTCCCAATCTCGAGAGCACTATTTCTCTGTCTTCTGTTTCTTCTTCTTATTCTCTATTCTGTTGTCTCTTTTCTTCTTTTATTTCCTGCTCCGGTATTGGGGGATTAACGAACAGAGGGCAGGTTTGGCTGGGGATTATGATTGGGTATCGGTGGGGTGTTGCTAGCAGGGAAGGTGGGGGATGGGGGGATGGGCAGATGGGTTCGTGTGATGGAGGTGATGAGGTTTGGTTTCTGCTAGGTGGGAAGGAGACTAGGCTGGATGGATGGAATTTGGGCGCAGGGAATTTTGGATTTGGGGAACGGTGATGGGATGGGTGGTATGGATGGATAGGCTGGATTGAGATGATGACAATGGAATGGAGATGGGTGGATAGGCTCCGATCGGTGACGGGAGAGGATCGGAGCGATGTGGATCTTCGCTCTGATACCAACTAGTATATGTCTTAGGGTTAGGGCTTGCATGGAAGTGCCGTAGCAAAATAGGATGCCGAAGCATGTGTCCGAAGACATCTAATTGGCTAATAAAATATCCTAAATCTACTTGGGCCCTACACATTGGGCCTGATGTCCATCCGCATCACATATGAATCCTCAATTTTTTAGTTGATCTTCATCTTCCTCACATGGCTTGGAAAATTTCTTCAATCATTTATTCCAAGTAGAATTTAGGAATTTCTTTTGAAGTCCATATTTGGATTGGATGTGTGCTTGAATAAATGGAAGCTTCAAGTCTTTGTTTTGTACCATCTGCTCAAAATCTTCAATGGTCTATCCAAAGCTAAAGCCAATGTGGGAAACTTCAATGACTTTTTTCTTCATCTTCCTTTGCTTCTTGCACTTTTTGATCACCAATGTCCAAAGAAGGAAATTTGGGGCCCTTTTCTTCTAATTCTGCTAATGTATGACCTTCTACAGAAGTTGTGCATGCTACTTCACCCAAAGAAGTTATAGAATTCTCTCTTTCTGATTCTGGCTCCGCAATGTCTGGCTTGATATTCTCAATTATGGGTTCCACAAAATGGACTCTATTACTTATGGGGACTGCTCCTTTTGAGACTTAGATGTTCGCGTGTGAGACCGCCTAATCCTATACTTAACACCAATTGCTTCTTAATATCTTTCAAAAATGTCTTTGCAATCTCTGATATTTTCCAACACGTCTGGCCGTAAACCTCTGAGGAAGCGATCGAAGTCATAGTTCTCGCTCTTTAGTTCGCATACGCATTGTAGCATTGAGAATTCTTCAATATATTCATCCACAGTCAATTTTTCTTGCCTCAAATTAAGGAATCGGTCAAAGTAAGCTTTATTCTCATAAAACCGTGTTCCATATTTAATGGCATACTCAACCCTGTTTAGTTGATTGTTGAGGTTATTGAGGTTACTGATTTCGAATTTCACATTGACTTGGATGAGAAAGGGATGTAGAACTTAATGCTCTTCAAAATTAAATCCACCTGACCTAATGTAAAGATCTAGATTCCAATTGAGTGCAGGTGAAGACAAATCGTCGATTGGAGCTCAAATGACCTCGATATCAGCAAAAGTAATTTTGACCGTCCAATTTGGTCAAAGTGGGCCTGGACCTGGATGGCGTTAGTGATGATGGCCACTATCAAGAAGATCTATGGGTTATGAACCCACGTGCTGATGTCCGCTGAATTGCTGCAGTTTTCTTTTCTTTTTCTTTTTTCACTTACTGTTGCTAGTTGGGTCGAATTGACCTGAATAGAAGCTCACTACTGGCTCAACATGTCATACGGGCACCATGTGCGTGGCCCTTGTTGCTTCGTCTCAGGCTTTGTCAAGGGAGATGAAAATGGAATGAAAACCTCGTTCCTTGCTCCATCTCTCTGTGTTTGCCAATACCAGAGAAAGGTTCTCGATCGCTGCTGCTTGGTAACGAGAAGAAGGGGATGGGTGGAAGGCTCTGGTAGTACAGGCAATGGGTTCCTTAGGTTCCAGCACTGGGCTGCTCTAGTACCTCATGTGGCAGACGGAGATGTTGGCTGGAGTTCAGCAGTCACGATGACAATGGTGGTGGCTTCGCATTGCTGCTTCGACCGGTTGCTGACGACGCCAATGATGATGGCAGCAATGAGAAGCTGCACGTACACTTCTTCTCTAACCTTCTTCTTCTCTTCTTCCTTTTCTTTTCACTTCTCTGGTTCTCCTTCCTCGGCCTTCTCTGTTTTTTTTTCTTTTCGAATATGGAGATCGGGATCTGGGGCCTTCGGTTTGACTGGATTTGATGGGATGTTGTGGGGGTTCGGGTGAATGGCAGTTGGGTTCGTGAGGTTGGAGATTGGTTTCAGTTGGTGCCTGGGATTTATGGATTCAAGGTGGGATTTGAGCAAATGGGGATTTTGGGATAGGGAATTTCGAATAGATGGGAATTTGGGGTTTTATTAGTTTTTAAAGATTTAGGGAATCTTAGGAAATCCGGTTTTAGGGCTTTAGGTTGATGGAGGTCTAAGGTTTGATTAGGTCTGCAGGATTTGAAGACAAGATTAGGGAACTGTTAGGACTAGGATCGGGAAGGTCAGTGAAGATAGGGTTCTATGGTTGGGGTTTGGGAACAACGATGGGATTGGATTTGGGGTTCTTGATAGTATCAGGAGTGGGAGATCTAGTTCGGTTTGGGATTCTAGAAAAGGTTGGTGGTGGGGATTGAGGATCTGCTAAGGTTTTGGGAATGGGGATGATTGACAGGTGATTGTGATGACGAGAAGTACAAAGATGGGGTACCAGATGAGAGGTGGGTAGAGATGGAAGGACTAGAGATGGAGGGTGGAGGTGGTAGGTCAGGTTTCGCCTGTATAATTGGCCTCACGCCAAACCCCCACATCACAGGCGAGGAAGAGAGAGAACTCCAAGAAACCTAAAATCACTCAAGAAAATTTTCATTCATCACTGTAAGAGTAAGCCATGGCCCATGAGGCTTTACATATATATATATATATATAAGAAAAGAGAAACCTAGAACTAATCCTGGCCATCTAAACACAGCTAACGGCCAAGATTAAAGCATCCAACTAAATGACATAAATCTCTTAAAAAAAAAAACACACAACTTCTAATCAAATAACTCAAAATGAGATAAGGATAGGTGGGTTGGGCCCAAAAGGCAGGTCTACCCATGGGGACCATGGGTCTGTCCTGCATCACTCTACCATACTAACCAAGGTCTTTGGAACACATCGCGACACACCACATCTAGATATCATCTTATATGCCAAATGAGAGGAGAGAACCTATGCTCAATTATGGCATGGCTCTTCCCCTATTCAACTATGTATGTCTGATCCGGGTTGTTTGATATTTAATCCAGGAGTGATCACAGCTTTCAGTTCAAATAACTTAGCAACTACAATATCAAGCCCCAGTTGAAATATGGTAAGCTTCTTATAGTCAATAAGGAAAACTGCCGTCCTTACATTAGTTATACAGACTAATCCATATCGAAAAGCTACTTACCAATGTAACAAGGGCACCAATGTACTTCAAGTATTCAGTCTGATTGAAAGGAAAATCCCAACAAAAATATTCAACTTAATGACAAGTTTTCTACAATTGAGGGAGGATTGATTCAGAGAACTCTTCACTTCGTTTTACCATGATGAGTGATATAAAAGAAAAAGGGCACGAGAGAAAAAAAAAAAAAGGAGAGAAAGGAGGAGGAGAGAGGGAGGGGGAGGGGCGCTGGTAAACATAAGATTTGAAACTTGTCTCAATTGAGCCACACCATTGATTGGGCTAGTTCCAATGAATTTATTCTAAGGACAATATTTCACATGTGAAATGATCATAGAGGGAAGCAACACTCATTTTCTTTAATGTGTTGTTAGATCATTTTTCTAACAAACCCAAGATCACAACCCCAACCCCAACTAGTGTTGGAATAGTTATAACCAATGTTCGGGATTGGGGTGTTTGTGTGCTGTGGTGGTAGTGGTGATGGAGAGGGGGGGTGGAGGAATATAATGATGTAGGACTGAAAACCAGCCTAATATGATGAATTTGAGATCAAGCAGCAATTATCATTCACAAATCAGATTATAAAATAATGCTCATTACACTATAAGTCATGCAGAAATCCAAATTAGCAATTAAGAGACAATTTAAGGCCTAATCACAATCCCACAAATGCTCATCCTTAAATTTTGATTGAGTTTGATTGAGGTTCCCACTGGAAGACTCAATTTCCTCTAGTCTAGGGATCACCATATAAACAATCAGATTGTTCTCGATCCTATCAAGGCTGTCAAGAATAGGCTTGGCAATTTCTAACAAGCAATATGGTAAAGCCAAGAAACCAGATATCAACCCTAGATGAAGATTTATCGGTTTACCAAGCCAGATAAGTTCAGGATGGATTTGACCAACCCAAGAAAAGGCCCTATAGGGTTTGGCCAAAGCTATGGGGTGTCTAAGGGTGGTCAGCAAGGGTGGAACCTAATGGTAAGGGTTCAGCCAACCCTAAAGATCTGCCATATGGAAGGGACAGCTAGGGCACAGATGCTCTATTTGCAATTCAATGGGGTTTGGGGATGCATTAGGAAATTCTCACATTTAGGTGGAAATCAGGTGAGGAAGAAAAAAATTGGCAATCTCAACAAAAGAACAGAAGTGCGATTGAAGACTACCCTTGATTCAAACCGAACAGCTTCACACCAAATTCCAATCACTGGAGAAATCTTAAAGACTTCAATCTTTTGTTCTTCTATTCAACAACCCCAAAGGAAAGCATTACAATGAATATATAAGGCTTATTAACGCTAAATTCAATCCAAACCATAAAATACATCAATGGTTAGGAATAAAACATAGAACAACTTAACTAAAAGTTTTTAAAATGTCCAAAACCATTAAGAAAAACTTTAAAATAGCGCTAATTTGGTCCCCCTCTTCTTCTTATTTTCAAAGCATCGGGCCAGACGTCTCACTCTAAGTGTGACCCAATGGGCCCTACTTGCTCCATTAGCAGCCCATATGCACCTTCCCAGGGTGGGGTCTTCCTGATGTCATGCATATGGGGTCTTCTCACTCTAGTCATCCCGATGTGGGGTATTCGAATGATCATAGGGATATGATCTGACTTGATCTAACCGTTGATCCATGACAAAATCAAGACCCGACAATGGATCCACACTGAAACCTAGAACTTGGCCCAAATAAATATCATCCAACCATAATGATATTTGTGCAGGGCCCCTCTTCTTCCTCCTTTGATAAGTTTTAAATCGTAAAGCTCTAATGTCCACATCTTCGCTGAGAAGAGCTCGCCTCCAGCAAAATAAAGTTGCAGTATTGCTCCAATAGGTTAGGATCAATCTGCTGCAACTCATCCTGTGTGATCCACATACAATCTGACTTGGGCCTGTTCTTCCACTTGATGATGTGGGCCAAACCCATGATCTATGGGTCGACCAACCCCATTAAAGCCCATAAAAGAGAAAATCTTTAAATCATTCCAGCCTAAGATGGTTTCTATTTTAGTAGTTGCTAATATATAAAGATTTTAAGCAAGTTTATTTGGTTTAGACCTTTATTTCTTATTTGATTAACGCTTTTATTCTGACTTGTATTGTTTCCAAGAATATATTAAAGCTTAGTCTTTATAAAGAGATGTAATTCCTCTCATTCGATAGTTCATTAATTAAATAATATTTTCCCTTTGACTCTTCCTCTCGATTATGTGTCTGTGGTGTGAGACCAATACTGATTAGATAGATCCCTGTGGATCTCTATCCCTAAGCTTCGGCTTGGAGAGTAGTCATTGGCTACTATTCCTCTACCCACACAGTACATCACTTGACAAAATATTTATGATATCCTCCATGTCTGGTGGAAACCATTTCTTCATCCAAGATGTCCTCTATTTCTATTCTGATGTGAGCAAGGATGAAAATAGCGGTAGCGGCGGGCGTAGCGGCCCGCCACCAAAACGATACGAAGCGGGCGATACGTAGCGTAGCGGGGATACGTAGCGGCGTAGCGGTGCGATTTGAAAAAATCGCCAAAAAAATCTGAAAAAATTCCTGAAAATCCAGAAAATTGTAAAATGAAAGAAAATGTGGTTCTTTTGCAAAAGTAAGTAAGAAAAGGGGGCGTAGCGGTGCCCTCAATGCATGAGGTCTTGTATCGCCGTATAAATAGAAAATAATAGTAATGATTTGTTTTTTCACATGTTATAGTACTTAAAATAGTACTTAGATGATCTCAAAAGTTAAAAGATTAGAAAAAAATCCAAAAGAAAAACATACCTAAAATAGATGGAATGGAAGCTTGGACTTGGATCTTGTAGTTCTTTCCTTGGAATTTGATGTTGTATCTTGTATGTTAATGTTACTCACTTACTTAGTTACTTGTAATGTCTTGTTACTCTTGTAGTTGAAACTTGAAAATGGGTTGAAATTTGAAATTTTGGAGTTTGGAGGCAACCACAACAGTTGTCTTGTGTCTTAAAAATATTAGGGCCGGCTGGAATGAAGAGGGGGGGTGCCTTTATAAAGGGTAGGCAACGTAGCGGCCGCCACGCTTTGTGGCGGCCGTAGCGGCCGCTACATATGCGTAGCGGCCGCTACATTGACGTGGCGGTGCGATACACTTGTATCGCCGCTTTTTTCAATGTGGCGTGGCGGACTCGGCCGCCACGCCCGATATATCGGCCGCTACGCTACGTAGCGGCCGATATTTTCATCCTTGGATGTGAGGCGTGGGTGGTGGAGGCAAAGATTGTGGGGGCTGGATTGGTGAATACCATGGTTCACTGACTTGGCCTGATTGATTCTGATTGAGTCAAGGTTATGGCATGAGAAAGGCTATCTGGATATGGTATTGGATCTTGAAAAAGAGCAAGATCCTCCACATTGAATATTGGGCTGATTCCCAGGTTAGGTGGAAGATCCTGAACATACGCATTGGGACCCACTCGTTTCAAAATTTTAAAGGGCCCAGTACTTCGGGCTTTTAACTTTTTCACAACCCCTTATGGAAATTGCCAAGGATTTACCCGACATTTCACAGAATCACGCACTTGAAATTTTTATACTTACGATGCGGTCAGTAGTTATTTC
This sequence comes from Camphora micrantha, assembly GCA_003546025.1. Taxonomy (NCBI): domain Eukaryota; kingdom Viridiplantae; phylum Streptophyta; class Magnoliopsida; order Laurales; family Lauraceae; genus Camphora; species Camphora micrantha. The sequence continues at coordinate 9,283,777 of QPKB01000011.1, read as the reverse complement.
ATACTTATGGTAAATCGTTTCTTGATCTAGAATACAATTCATGAATATGATGTGTAAGTGCATCTGCAGACTCAGATGGCTCATGTGTAGCTACCATAGGTATGAGATCTATGGGTTTCCTAGGTTTGTATCCATGAACTACCTCAAATTGACTCATACCTCAACTGGAGTTTGGTGCACATCATGTGCCATAGTGTCTTCCAAAAATAGCTCATGAACCTCACATCCCTATTTGACACTGTTGTTTTCTGCCAGCCATGCAACCGAACAACCTCCTCAAAGCAAATTCTAGTAGTCTTAGATGCATTGGAGGTTTTGGAACAACGAATGAAAGGGGTCATTTTATCGAAACGGTCCACTATGAAAGAGATGGAGTCATGCTGTCGGATGGTCCTCAGAAGTTCAAGCATGAAATCCATACTAATGTCCTATCACGAAGCATGTGGCATCGGCAATGGAGTATATACCCCCATGTTTTGCCAGTTGACAAGTCTGGCATTGCCCTATGATTTTGGTGACATCTCGCTTGAGATTGGGCCAATGGAATCGATCCTCAACAAGGGCAATGGTCTTGTCCCAGCCAAAGTGACGAGCAGCTCCACCAGCGTGGAGTTCCCAAACGAGAATATCTTGTAAGGAAATACGGTGAATGCAAAGTTTGTTTCCATTAAACATGAACCAGTCCTGTAGGACAAACCCATCCCTCGTGTCAGAAGAAAATCATGCAATTGATACAAGTATAAAAATAAAAACTGCCGATATGAGTGACCCACACGACTTGAAATCATCCTCCACTCTACACAACGAACAGCTATGCCTCCATCAGCTCTCCTGCATGGTTAGGCCTCCTTCAAAGGCAAGACTGCCTAAAGCTTAAGCACCAAGACCAATTGCATACCTCCAAATGCTATACATCACAGGATTTAACATAAACTCCAATCAACAGTTCCAATTGTATAATTTCAGCATTGGTAAACACAGTTCAAGATGTGTGGACTGTCTCTTGACATGTGTGATTAACGTTATTTTTTTTTTTTTTTTTTTTTTTTTTTTGTGTTCACACATTTCTAACAAGCAAGGCCGTGGAGATTGTAATCACCCAAGAAAGAAAGTGAAGTATGTCTTATCATTGTATTAAGAAAGATGGCAACAAAATGAAGTGCTTGATTGTTTATATGATAGATTTACCGTGGAAGGGACAAGGCTTAGATGATGATGATAGATCTCACCTACTGTGTTCCTTTAATCCACACAACAGCTACCTTATGCAAGCAAAGCAATCATCAAAAGGAGAACACATGTTTAGCTCCACCACGAAAGAAACACAAGCCCAAAGCAACATCTTCAGCTTCACGCCAAAAGGGATAGTCTTCACAACCATCAGAAATAAGGACTTTCAGTCCAATAATAGGTTCCACACCAACTTCAAACCATTTACTTGAAACAACATCCATATTGGTTGTACAGCCCTACAAAGGTTTGAATTTGTTTTCTTAATCAAAATAAACCCTAAGACCTACTTAGCCATTAATTCCCAGCCCAACCTTAAGCTAATCATAACCATTATAACTTGACAAACTGAAATGACAAAACTACCCTCAACATTAAGAAAGTTTTAACTAGAAATGAAAGTGCTCTAAAATATGGAAATTTCCCCATCACATGAATCTGTAAACTCCAAATGTGGCCACCATACTGTCCTAATCAGACCCTCTTCAGATAAAACCTGGATAAAAGACTTCCCATTCAAAGAAGGATCATCTGTCGTTTTTGTAAGCCAGGCTCTCTTGTTACAAGTTTTGCACTTCAGTTTGAGTATGAAGATTGTAGAATAAACTGCCTAAACACTCCAAAAGCAATCATGGATACCATCCGTTGTGAATTAAACTACTTTTTCTAGAGTATCAAACCATTTAAAACTTGTGTCCAGCCATTCTACATACGATGTAGAAACCAAGATGAATTATACCTTGAAAAAATGAAAAAGAAGAACATTGAAACCTGACATCTGTTAAAGAAGACATTATGGTATCACTGGTGTTTGAGTTGAGATTAGATTTTCGGAGATAATTTATACACTGATTAAATATTAAAACTGAAATAATACACTTAGAAAATAAAATATATTTACAGAAGCAAGCAAACTGGTTAATAAGAACAAAGAAACTGAAAAGCACTTTCACCCGACAAAGTATTAGATTATAATATTATTGCACATGACTCCAGTAGTTATGCACCAGCTCAATAGCATTTCTTTCCATATGCTAGAAACCTCTTTTGTTACATCACTTATGTAAATTATTCATTGATGTAAGTATTGTAACATTTACAACCATAATGATAAGCAAAATATAGAAAAATAAAGGCAGAGCAACACAATTACGAACTTAGGAGCCATACCAGAAAGTTGATATTAGAAAATCCATCACGAATAGCAAGATTCCGTGCAAGATCAATTGCTGCTTCACTGTAATCGGTTCCAGTCAAGTCGGAGAATCTGAATGAAATCATCAGAAACTTGCTTATTCGATATTTTTATGCTGGTGGTTGAAGATTTCAACCAAGATATAAAAAAACATTGACATTAAAATTAGCATATTTATTGTAGAAATTAAACTACAATAAAAAAAAAATAGGGTTTTTTTTTGGAAAATGGATTCTTTTTTCCAGTAAAGGAAGAAAAGGGAAATTTCTGGTTATATGAATCAGGATTCGGAAAGCCTTAGAAACTGGACATTTCTGATTATAGAAAAATAAGAATCACTGCATGAAAGGAATTTGGGTGTAGAAATGGGTATGTTTTCTCGCAAGAAAGGACATTTTTTTGTAGAAAATGGGCATTTCTACAAAATGGATACTTTTGTAGAAGATATACTTCACTTGACAAAGAAATTTATCCACTCCATGCAGAAGGTGCTACTAGTCAACAAAGCAGTTTTTTCCTCGTGTGTAAGCATTTTTTTCTCAATGACAAACAGGAATAGTTTGCACTCTAATTCAGTAAAAAAATTATCAGTACCCCTGCTTAGCAAGTTCTTGTAGAAGCAGACCATTCCCAGTCCCAATGTCAAGTACACTCCAACCAGACAAGTACTTGACAACCTCTTCACCAGTCTCAGATTTGCAACTACCATCATTGGTTAAGTTCTGTGTTCTGCCTTGAGAAATATTGACGCATAAGTTTTTGGTCCAGCTTGCAACCACCTCCATAACTTCTGTCCCAAACCTAGAAGAAAAATGAACATCTTACAGACGGCTCATTTTGTGATTTGGAAAATAAAATATGTTGCAGGGAGTGACATATAAATTGGAAAGATTAAAATATCTCAGATCATGTAGCAGAAGAATCAAGTTTAATGAACAGCTTAATAAATTGAGCATGAAATATCCCAACCACATAACTTTCTATTTCTACCCTTTTCAAAGATACACAGCTAAATAGAATTAAGTTGAATTGGGACCAACCAGTCCTCTAAATGATTTTGCAATTCATATGACTTCAGAATATTATTTACTAGAAATTCCCATTGAAGTAAATAAATAGGTACACTGTCACTTTTCCCATTATAGATACATTAGGCAATATAGCAAATCACACGAAACATATTGGTTAGGCTTTACATAGATCCTTATAGTTTATACATAAATAGGCTTTACACACACCGGTCCCGGGGTTTGGCACCTATCCGAATGGACTGGACCATTGGTTCGACCGTGCACTCATTTTGGATGGTGAAAATTTTTGTGCCATTGATCAAGTGGCTAGGATCATCATCCGAGCCCCCATCACCATACAACCACCCCACCCCCCGGACCCCACACACACACACACACCAACAAAAAAAAATCCCCAGGTGTGGTCCCAATTGGGCCTCACGAGCATTTGAAAACTTGAGCTCAACAGAGGGGGCCATATATATATATATATATATATATGAGGAGTGCTACAAAAGGCCTGGGCATTTTGTAAAGCAAAAATGCCCCAACATTAATTCCTTTTCCTTGAAACAAACAATTCATTAGTTGTCTATCTATTGTTTCTCCTTATTAATAGGAATTCTTTCCATCACAAAACAGATAGACTTCCAAGGTGGGTTTCTCAAATAAGGGGTTGATTTCTTCTCCTTTTACTAGTTTGGATTTTTTATTTTTTATTTTTTACAAGTGGCCCCATTGAGAAGTCCATTTAATTAGATTGGTTCAGTGGGCCCAACTCCATTATAGTGAAATTTGATGAGAGTTGAATGATTTGAATCCTTTTTTTATAAGTGGGCACCCTCAAAGGAGACCCATAATTTTCATAAGTTTCAAATGTAAAAAGCAAACTTTGAAAGGAGAAAATGTAGGAATGATAATAACTGTCACTTTAAAGAAGGAGAATAAATCTTTGTGCCAGCTTTTCTCTCATTGGACATTAGATAGGGGTAGGAATGCCCTATTTTGAAGGGGGGCATTTTGTAGAATTATATATATTAGCAGTTATTAGGTGTGCACCTGCTTTTGCAGCCCACTGTTGGTCCATCCAAATGGACCAAAATACGTGACCCCCTAAATTACATTGGTCCCATGGGTTTAAAACCCATCCAAATGGACTGTGAAACCCAGATGAAGATGATAGGATGATCAAATGGACTCTAAACTAAGTAGGTCAATAGGCCCACTCAGATCTTGAAACACCCCCCCTCTTCTTCCCCGTCCAAGCCCCAATTGAGGCCCACACCCAATTGCGCAATGCGCACCTTATCCTATGTTCACATGGAGCCTTCCATGCCTGTCGTGCTATGGGGCCCACCTGCTGGGCCACTTTGAAAGGGAAATGGGGGATGGATTTGAAGATCTGGACGAGCCTCTCCTATGTACAAAAAAACAGCCCCATCTGATCATACTAACCCTATCATCCGGGGCCCACAAATACAGTCCATTCACAAGGGTGTGCAATCAATCCAACAGTTTAGTCCATTCAAATGGTGATGCAGGCCCTAGGGATAGTGCATGCGTGGGAAGTGCTAAAAGCACAATGGGTGCCAAAGCACGTGTCCGAAGACACAATCAATCTTAGAAGAGACAATAAATGAGGACACACCTCAATGGGAAAACCCAATTTCATTAATCAACCCTAAAAATAATCTTGTACGATGTCATATAAATAGTAAAAGAAGACTTAAGCCCTAAGAAACCTAATCAAACTAGGAAACTAAATAAATTGGAAATCTAATCCTAAATAAAATTCTTTAAATAAAATCAGAAACTAATGACATAATTAGTTAATAAAATATCCTAAATCTATGTGGGCCCTACACATGTGGCCATGAGGCCTACGCTGATTCTCCCCTTCTTGGAGAAAACTCGACCTCGAGTTTTATAGATGTCCTCCAGGATCAAAAATCCATCGCATGAATCATCGATTTGCCGGTTGGTCTTCATTTTCTTCACAAGGCTTGGAGGCTTGACATGGCCTTTTCTTCCAACTCAAATGAGCCTTGACACACTGCTTCTTTTGGTGACTGGATTTTGCATTAAGGCGAGATCGAATGAAGTGATGCTTTAATTCTTGAATATTGGCCATTTGCACACATTCTCCAAGTAGAATTGGCCGATCTCTGAGGACAAAGTCAATATGAGGAACTTTGATGATGCAAACTTCTTTGACAATCTCCTGATGAATGGTGTTTTCATTGGATAGCTTAATTTGATTTTCTGGAGGCGGGCTTGCCATAGGATCCATTTGATTTTCTGGAGGTGTTTTCATTGTCTGTTTCTTCTCATTCCACCTGTAAATGATGAAACTCAAGTTCCTTTTCTTCAGATTCACGTGAGGCATTCTCCATGAGTGGTTCCTTTACTGGGACTTCTGTGGTTGGCAGAGACTTCTCTTCTTGCATCTTAGCTTTTCGGAGGTGATAACGCTTTATCAAGCACTCAACACGGATCGCTTCCCAAAATGCTTCATACATATCGTCGCATTCCTTCTCCACATTCTTCAATATACTTGGTCCTAAACCTTCGAGAAAGTGATTGAAGTCAAGTGTATCTCCCAATTCACATAAATAATGTAGCCTTTCAAATTCATCGGCATATTCCTCGACAGACAAGTTTCCTTGTGTCAAAGTAATATACTGCTCCAAGCAGTCTTTATTTGCATAATATCTTTTCCCATATCTGATTGCATATGTCATCCTTTTAGCCCTTTTGTTGATTTCTTTAAGCTCTTTGTTGGTTTCTGTAAGCCTTCTACTCATTTCAAGAAGTTGCAATTCCATATTGGCTGACAATTCCATATTAACTTGATGCAAAGACTGAAAATTTTAATGCTCTTCAAAATTAAAATCAAACTGACCAGATGTGTAGATCTCCCTTATTGGAGTTCACAAGTGAAGATGGATCGTCGATCGGAGTTCGAATGGAGAAGATCTTGCTATTTGAAGATGGATGGCTGAAGATTTATGGAATATGATAAATCTAGGCCCACTTGCTGATGAAAATATATTTTTGCACTCGGTTTTTTTTTTTTTTTTTCACTATTGAGTTGGGTTTGGGCCTAACTCAAGCCCAGGCCCACAAATTGAGCTCAGCTAAAATGTTGAAGAGGTCAAAGCGTGGACTCGGGTCGGGTTCAGCTGACCCAAATTTTCAACCTTCTCTTGTTCTTCGTGCAAAAGAGGAAGAAAAGAAAGGGAGTTGGGTTTTTGACCCTTTTTCTGCTACTGTACCCCAACGATAGATAATGGAGGCGCGATGGAGATGAAGAGGTGGAGATGGCGACAGACTTTGGAGCTCGCTGCGACTGGGACGACGATGCAACACGAAGATGGCGAGGATGATGACCTACGACGATGAGGCTCGGCACTGCTGATGACAAAGTGAGGTGACGGTAGCGAGGGCGGCGCGACAGCGAGGACGACTTCGGTGCCAGGTACTGCTCGATCTCTCTCTATCTGCGTCTCTTATTCTTCTTTTGTCTTCTTTCTGGAAAAAAAAAATTTCTGGGCTCGGGATCTCGGGGTAGAAGGAGGGGTCTGGGCAAAAAGGAGTATGGGGGTCAGGGAAGAGGCGATTGGGAGGTGGGAGTAGGGATCCCGGTGTTTTTTGGCTATGGCAGACGGTTATGGAAGGGGTTTTGGGCCATGGCAAACAGTTTCGGTGCTGAAAGGTTTTGGGTTTGAACGAAGATGGAGATTGGGTCTAGGCATGGCTTTGGGATGGCAAGGATTTCTCTGGAATGATGAATGGGTTTCGGATTGTAAAGGATGTGTTGGTAAAAGTAAAGCCCCACATCCCACATTGCCTAAGTAATGCCTTTGGCAAGGCTTCATATATACCTGTTTGGGCCTTCCACCTATGAGCTTAAACTTTTAGGTTGGTATATGGTTTATTACATGGTATCAGAGCGGGTTCTGATCCCGTCGTTCTCGTGTAGCCCACGTGGCAGGCCCGTCTATGAAATCTGTTGGGCCTGCACGTGAGGGGGAGTGTTGGTAAAAGTAAAGCCCCACATCCCACATCGCCTAAGTAATGCCTTTGGCAAGGCTTCATATATACCTGTTTGGGCCTTCCACCTATGAGCTTAAGCTTTTAGGTTGGTATATTGTTTATTACAGGATGATGGTAGGCGGTGGATTTGGGGGCCTCCGGTGGTGGTATTTGGTAACAATGGGATCGTCTGACAACTAGGAGACGATGGGGTTTGGAGAAAAAGATGGGCTTATGGGTTTCAACGAAGGGATCCAGAGGCAGGGTTCGGAGGTTGAATGGCTATCGTGATTGTGGTGGATTGGGGTTGGGTTCTGTGAATGGGATCTGGGCAGCGGTTGGGGTTTGGCAGGGAGAGGTGATGACTATACTGGGATGGGCCGATAGGGGTAATCATGCCGACGATCGTGAGGATCGTGCGACTTTGACACCAATTGATGTAGGTCCTAGGGTCCAGACTTGCGTGGAAAGTGCTAAAAGCACATGGGTGCCGAAGCACGTGTCCAAAGACACAATCAATCTTAGAAGAGACAATAAACGAGGACGCACCTCAATGGGAAAATCCAATTTCATTAATCAACTCTAAAAATAATCTTGTACAATGCTATATAAATAGTAAAAGAAGACTTAAGCCCTAAGAAACCTAATTAAACTAGGAAACTAAATAAATTGGAAATCTAATCCTAAATAAAATTCTTTAAATAAAATCAGAAACTAATGACATATAATTAGTTAAAAAAATATCCTACATCTAAGTGGGCCCTACACATGTGGCCATGAGGTCTACGCTGCATCACATGGGTACAAACCCAGGGGGCGTGTGAACTATAGGGGTGGGGGTTGTTTGCACTAACCGTATTTCCCCATACCAGAAGAATAATTTTTAATGGTTTAGAATTTCTTAATGCTATGTTTGGGAAGTGGGGAGGGGAGGGGAGGGAAAATTTGAGGGGGAAGGAAAATGAAGGGGAGGGTAGGGGAGGGAAAATTTATTTTCCCTCCTCTTGTTTGGATAGTAAAAAAGTAGGGGAAAGAAAAGTGAAAAAGTAGGATTTTGTTTGTTTGTGAGGTAGATGGAAAATTACAAATTTATCCTTATGGGCTGGCTACAGGCTTTGATGGGCCAAGTCCTACATCCCATCGGCACATCACTACAGCCCGTCTGACGCCCCAAACTCATAATAAAAATTGTGTTCCTACATTTGAGTACTAAAGTGGACTCAAAATATTCAAAACAAAATTTAATGTATTCAATCTGGAATCATTGCACAGGAATATGATACTCATGGCCTTTGATGTTGGATTAGAATGCTTTATTAGCTTGTGAGTGGCACCAACAAATAATATACAGCTGGCCATTTTTACTCGTACAATTGATAATGAAACCGACGGATTAAAGGAACGAAAAATTCCAGCCCATATCAGTGAAAAAATGATACATATAACTTCATGTCTCAAAAAAGGGTATTTTAGTCATTTATGCAAAAATTCCCTTTTGCTCCTCATTTTCCCCTCAGTTTTGAGGGGAAAATTTTTTGGTGGGCCCCACCAAAATTTTCCCCTCCCCCACTTTCCCTTCCCCCTTCCCAAACACCCTCCTTTAACACATTCCCTCCACTTTCCCCTCATTTTTTTTCCTTCCCCACATTTTTCCTCCTTCCCAAACATAGGCTAAGCGGGCTTATTAGATGTATGAGTTAAAAAGAAAAAGTTTAAATACTCAAAGGCTTGAACTCATGAGAATTTTGGAGGCCCACATATTATAAATTTACACCATTCGATATGAATGTCCCTCCCATATATGGACTCCAGCCAAATTTCACTCAAATAGGAGATAAGCCTAATGTCAAATTAAACAAATACACTTATGATAGGAATATGGATAATCTGACTGTGGTGGCAATCAACATGGTATTAAAATAAGTTAAAGGTATGGTTGGTACTTGATAGTTGATACTCGATATGGACTTTGTCATTAATTTGCAATTGAATGGTTTTTGTCTCTTAATAGTTACTTTACCATAAATCAGGATTCATGTCTTGTAGGATATACAGTAGTAGTATGGAGTTACAGGAAACCATGATTTCCCACGAATATGTTGTTAATAACCTTGTTTGTTGTCTTGAGTGTTAATATAATTTCCTAGACTTAAGAAGTAATTTATTAAAACGCCTAAGTAATTCAAAAATAGGAAAGATAAATGACTTGATTCATTAAAAATGTATCCTTACATAAGATTTTAAAATTTTAAATAGATTGAGGGCCTCCTAGGATTTTTTCTATTTTTTTCTGTTTTTTTTTTTTTTTTCTATATGTTTTTAGAGTTTTTTTGTGCCTTTTTTGGGACTCAACCATAGTTCTTGATTTTGTTTCAGAACCCATTTCAGTTTGTCCTCCAAAATGAAATGTTTCGGCCAATTTGGAATTTCAGTGAAACGTTTCAGAGTTGCATTTCGGAAAAATACATAAAATCAAAATATACATGTGTTAGAAAAATAAAATATAAAATATAAATACAATTTATGCATTTAATTCATTATGATTAAAAACAATATTATAACATACACGTATAAAATTTAAGCACATTCATTACCACAATACTGTTCAAACACAATTTTCATAACAATAAAAGTTCACAATCTTTAAGACCAAAATTTGGACACAGTTCCCACAACATTTCAGTCATTTCGGAATGTTCATCCATTATGGTCAATTTAGGCCGAAATCCATGTTTTCAACCAAAATTGACCAAAAGTCAAACCAAAAAGCTACACCATGCATTTTATTTCGGCTAAAAATTTCTGCCATTTCGGCCGAAACAACATGAATTGATAACTATGGACTCAACCCAACTCGACTGAGTCCCATGCAACTCGCCCAAGTCGGGTGAGTCGACATGGACTTGGACTTGGCCCTAGCCAAATCATGTCTTGAGTTCGGTTTTTAAATCCTTGACTGGCCTGTTTTTATACACATTCTTTGATTTCTTTGCAACACTATCACAAGGGCACTCTTACTTCTAACAATCCTCTATCTTCGAGCATATTTAGACCCCAACAAGGCCAGCGATGTCACTGATCACAGATTCTCCATTGGTTACCACATATTTTTAGCCCTTCTCTCATATCTCAAGAAAGCAAAATGAAAATTGCACCCTCTTTCCTCTACTAAAGAAGAAACCATGTTCTTGCGCATACTAATACTACCTAAAAATTAGTTTGGTTCAGATGGTTGCTTGATAATATGGATTTTTCATTGATCATCCTACTCTCTGAAATGATAACTAAAAGTGTTGTGCACATTGCACATAATGAAGTTTTCCATGTGTGCACCATACAAATTGAGATTGATTGTCATTTTGTGCATCATCACCTACGCAAGGCACCATTGCACCTTGTTTTGGTCTTCTTACTTGATCAACTGGCAAAATTCTTCACTAAGTAGCTCACTGCAGCCAGAATTCATCACCCACTCAACAATATCTCGATGCATCAATTCTCAGATCGTGAGCTTGAGAGGTGGGTCAAAGCTAAGGGGTTATGTACAACATGATGACCCACAATGTACCTTTTTTTTCCCTAAGTAGGAGTGCCAGTCAGGAGTAATACTTTGAACTGGATGACCCAGGGATCGATCTCTCGGCATGTGAGTGATATCAAGGTGGCAACACCACACAACCATGAGTGAGTGGGCGACCAGAGTGTAACTTACTGGCTGAAGGATCATGTGAGCTATATAAAAACCTGCAACATACCATACTAGATTCTATCCCTCACAATCTCGACATTATACTATAAGATTACTTTGATTCCTTATATCAATCCTTAAAATTTAGATATGCATCTTCCAAAATGAAATTTGTATCTTTTATATCTCTAACCTCTGTGTATAGAGAGAATATGACGAATCACATTGATCATCCAACTCAATCTGATGGTTTATTAAGTGGATTGGTAACTAACTTGCTTCACGTACTCAACATTGACCACTAATAGCTTGGTGTGTGTCGTTCTAGTTGTTTGGCTTCCCTCTTCACTCTTGGGCTGGTTTTTCTTTGAGTGGATTGTTTTGTTATTCTTGTTGAGTTTGCCTTGTAACATTATTCAACACTGAGCCCTAAAGACTCCCCATCTAGCCAGCCTCCATTCAAGAACTTTTAAGAAGCTTGACCTCGCTACAAAGGGATGTCCAACCCTTCCTATATTATGCAATCCCTCCATTAGGAGAGACAACATATGATTATTCAATAAAGAAGTCTTATAGGATTCGTTATGCATGTGATTGTCTCTCTTCGATGGAAGAGCGCTCATGTGATGAGTTCCGAGAGGAATTTAGCCAATTCCTGCATGTGGAGTTTTTCCTCGCTTGAATCTGTCCAGGATTCGGTAAACCCCTCATGGAGTTTGTCCACATTCATCCATTCCATCTGCAGATCCGGGGCTGCATCATGTACACCGGGGCTGCATCATGTACACAAGAACATTGATCTAACGACATAAAAAAGCCACAACTGAGTTCTTAGTAGCAAGATTTGTAGATAAAGGAATGAACTCTCGCATTCCTCCACAACAATAACAATCCAAATGGATTTCCAAAAAAATAAGAAAAATTCAACAAATAATAGGCACAAGCATTGGCCTTCCAAGGTAGACTTCATTTATTTTATGGCAAGTTGGTAACACCATAGATTTGTTTGAGGAGTTTTAAAAGAAAAATTGTAACCATATTTTAATCCATGAAATATCTACAACAATTACACGAGGTCAATAATTAATACTTAGAAGTAAAAACATGAAAGTTCATACAACATTCCCATCACATTCAGCAAAGCTAACCAGATAAGATGCAATGGAGCACTGCATATTTAAAATAAAAAAAAATTGGGAAACATATAATGATGTGATGAAACACTACATATTCAAGAATATACACAGTAAAGAATAAACAGCTTCTTTCTGAAAAAGCAATAAACAGTTAAAAGAAAATTAATAATTGTAAAGCAAAAAAAAAGTGCTTTGACTTTTGTTCTATCAGAGTTTGAATGGTCTTGGTGATCACATTGCACTCAGCACATGGCAAATGACAAATCGTTTTCCTGTGAAACTTGTGATCTTTTAGTGGGATTTCAATCATATCTCTGATGGAAATTATCTAGCACTTACCAAATTTCACCCGTGTGACCATGCTCATGAAAATTGGTCAACTCATCCGCATACGTAGCATCCCAATAGCTCTGCAAACCTAACATTGATGGCTCCACCTCCGCATCCGGCTCCTCCTTATCAGAACTGGCTCCAGAAAGACAGTTTCCAGCAATTCTTAGAATCACTAAAAGATTGGATACCAATATACCCAGTTCAAAATGAATACTAAAAATTTCATATCAATTTTATAAAAAGAAAACAACAACAACAACAACAACAACAACAACAATAATAATAAACAACTGCATAACATTTATTCAAATTTCAAATGACTTGCATAGCAAAAAAAAAAAGAAATCAAAGAACATGAAATGATTTCACTATGTACAATCAAGAATGCCCAAAAATACAATGCAGAAATCATAATTTAAAAAAAAAAAAGATAAAAATAAAATTGTAGGTCAACATGAATATATCCTTATCACCTCTTACTCAATTAGAATGCATTCCATTATTTTCATCAGATCATTCTAAGAAATGATATCCATTCTCGCACTCGAAAGTAAGTATTTTTTTGCCTCAAACGATAGCAAAATCAGACACCCCAGATTCAAAATATATATATATATATATATATATATATATATATCCTCCTCCTCTAAAACTCTGAAAGAGCTTCTTAAAACAGGATCCGGAAGAATCCAAATGGACGAATCTAAGGCATTGTATTCCCCATTTCAAACAGGATCCCCACTAAATCACAAACAAAGAAACAATAGGATTAGAATACGGAGAGATCAATCATCAAAAGACCTGTAATCTGACGCAGCTCGGAAATTGCCGGCTGATAGCGCATCGGAGGCGTCGACATGGCGCTGCTCGTCATCCAACGTGCTTCCATAATCGCTCTTGATGGACCACGAGTCGGCGGCAATGGATCGATCATCGTCTGAGATCAGATCGGCCGTAGACGGAGCTCGAGCCTGCAAGAGCTCGGAATCTTCCGGCGGCCATCGGATTCCGGCCATGGAGATCTCGTCGTCGTCGTTGGAGATGGAAAGGTTAAAAAAAAAACAAGGGGGAAGAAATCCGAGTAGAGCCCTAGAGAGAGAAGAGAGAGACGTCAGCAAAGGGAAAATCGAAATGAAATCGAATGGAGTGACGGTCAGGTATTCTGTTTGTTTGTTTTTTTTTTTTTTTTTTTTTTTTTTTCGCCCTTTCTTCTCTTCTTCTTAGGAGCACAAAAATGGCCAACGTTTGGTGCATAATTACAGTAATGACCATCGATGCCGGCTTAGACCCGTGGCCATTGATCTAATAGAACCGGATAGGTGTGCATTGTTACAGAATATTTTTTACTTCGAGCACGTTTGGCAAAATTCCACAGAGGAGATTCCTCGCCACTTTTCCTCAGATTCGAGGAAACTCTATGTTTATTCGCAAATCTAATGGTATGAAACAACCCCCCCCCCACAACGAATTCCACAAATCCACACACTAATGGTTTTGCAGATGAACAGTACAGAGGAGGTGATACTGAGGTTATCGGTTTTTGCATTGGAAACCTATATATTGGATCCCACAATCACAATCCGAACCGATAATCATGTTTATAATGTCCGCAACAGCTAGTATACAAAAAATCATCCGTTGATCTATCTCATATTTTGAGATATTTGTTAAAACATACAAACCGTTGATCATGATTTGTGAACGTTTGTGGGCCCCATTTGTAAAATCTGAACCATTTATTCTTTTCAAAAGAGCTATTCCAGCCATGGCTTCAAATTTGGTAGCCTGACTAATCATGGGTCATGAGAAAATTGGGAAAAACTATGGGCTGTCGATCATCCACACTGCCAACCGATTTGTCAAACGTACAGAAAGTGGAGTGAGTGGTGGTACAGACCGTCATTTGTGGTGACCCATTTCTTACTTAGAAACCTATCTTATGGGTTCCATAATCAAGATCCAAACCGTTCATCATATTTAGAATATCCAAAATGATTAGTAGGTCAATTTCTTGCCATTGATTCATCATATATTTTAAGATATTTTCAAAATAGTCCACACCCTAAAATTATATTTTTTTAATTTTTGTGGGGACCCACAGTGAAAATCCGAACCATCAATCATATGTAGAAGGTCAAAAACGGCTAAGGGTTTAAATTTTCTGGCTTGATTCATCACAGATTGTAAGAAAATGGCAAAAAATCCCTGACCCTTGGATGTAGCACATGTTAATCCACAGGCTCCTTTCCTTTGCCAAACACGGAATGCAGGAAATCTTATGCAAGAGAAATCCTCAGTGTGGAAAGCTTAGTATAAGAAGAAGGAAAGAATTCTCTTAAGAGAAGATTCCTCTTCAATTGCCAAACGTGCCCTTCAAATCTTGTTTCTTTAATTGAATTTATAGAATTTTTTTATTTTTTTTAGAATTTTGAAACTTTCAGACATGGTGAAATTCCTAAATGCTCCATTTTATTTGGACATCCACAAATTTCAGAAATTTCTTTTGTGGTAATGAAAGGACTAACTTAACTTTAAACAAAAAACTCCACCAAATTTTTTAGGGGCTTGAATTCTTGAAACCTTTCATATTTTTGGAATTTTGAAATGCTTGTAATGAAATATGACATTTGCAAATGTTAAGAGACAAATGTCTCATCATGTTCACAAAAAAAAAAAAAAAAAAAAAAAAAAAAAAAAAAAACAAACAACATGGCAAGTTCCAACAAAAAATTCTAATAAACAAACAAGCCCTCAAGATCACAGGCATTCTTTTTAATATTTTTTATGGATTTTTAAAAGAGCAGTCTTTATGGATTAGTATCCCTTAGGCGTATTTGGAAAATTCACTAAAGTGAAGTGAATGGTCACTTTTAGATAATGTTTGGCAACCAAATTCTCCTACATTCGTCACCGATTCTTCCCAATTTTTAATGTTTAGCAATTGTAAATCTTGAGAACCTAGGACCTTGGAGATTATCATTCTCAAGGATTTTCAAGTCCGACCTCTCCCCCTGTGATTTAAAAATACTCGTTTTACATATTTACACATTAATACTAATTAGTTTCAACTACACACACAAATACACATTGATATCGATGTGAGATCCACCCTATACAAGTCCACAATGAATAATCCTCAAATCTGCAGCAATGAGAAATCCTGACGTTTGTGGATTCATCATGGATTCCTAAATTTGATTTCAAAGGATTAATGACAAAAAAGAAAAAAACATTATAATGACATAAAAGTACATTGACCACACCCTTCTTCTTTTTTTAACGATCTCACATGATCAAGTATCCTCAATATTGTGGGTGAAAGAGATGGAGAACACTTATAAGCTGGATTGAGTATTCTCTTCCATGAATAAGAATAGAATGACCTGTTTGGCCTTTATAGAGCTTGAGAAACTTTTTGTCGTGCCCACGAGATTAGGTCGGATCCTAACCCAATCTCCAAGGTGCGAGAATTGGGGCTAATTAAAAAATAATTTCTTTTTGTTACATTTATGGCCCCAATTATTGGATCGAAGTCCGCGGTAAGGTTATGAATCATGATCAGTCACCATAAATAAAATCAAGAAAGCATCAATTATATACAATCTGTGCACATGGTAAATCAAACACAACATATAATAGCAAAGCTAATACAAGTAACAAAAATACATAAGCTTCATATATAGTTACAAATGTGTTAAAGTTCAAGTTAAGGTCAATAATAAAATTATGGCCACAAAATAAACATGTATAAATTCAAAATGTAAAGTGCCCAAAAGGTAGTATATGTGGCTCTCTAGCGCTGGCCTCAACAACCACATACTGCGTCATCGGCGCCCCACTCATAATGTCCCTCATTCAGTGGAACTTCTTGGACCGCCTCACCTCCTGGCTTAGTGAGGGCACCGGCACCTAATTAAGCACCAAATGTAGCATCGTCATATTACCATAATATGCCAATAAATAAATGTAAGTAATAGTATAGTATGCATCAATAAAGAAGAGTGATAATAAGAGAAGAGTAAGCATTGATGGCAGAAAATTATGAAAACAATTTTGCGTAATTCACAAAGTTCTATCATAGAAAATAAGAGAAACTTTACATTCATTTCTCAATCTGTATTACGTGGGTTTGCATTTCAAGCCTCACGGATGTAAGTTATTTACAATATTATTTCACAACCCTCTATCCGGCCTCAGATGGTTTCAAACTAAACAAGAACAAAAATACAAAAATTACACATGATACATGACAAAAGGACTGCAAAATGAGATTATGTGGGTCCATGTCCGAATACAGTCTATCTATTCAGCCATTGCCCTCTGTTTGTGGAATTTCCTCTCTTCTTCTTTTGTTTTCTCCCCATGCCTCTATAATGCCTCTATCATGGGTTTGAGACGGCCTTACTAAGTATGTAGATGGGTAGAAACTAGTTTCAACTGACAGTGATCTTAGACAATTATCACTTATTTGTCAAGGGCTGTATTTGTGCAATCCAAGGGAGTTATCAGTTTATGTACCAGTGGGTGCTCAAAGTTGTGTCATTTTGGACCGTACCAGTAGAAGAACTATAATGAAGCCAAGAATAGGGCTTGCACAGCCAAGACTTAGACACACCCTTACTCCTTTGAGTGAGAAAGGCAAAGAAGAAAGACTGAGCAGTAATGGGTTTGAATTGAAAGGATTAGTAAGACCATTGGCATTCAGTCTCTCCCTTTGGAAGAACATTTCTAGAATTTGAGAATTGGACTTGAGAGGCTAAGGATGGATGTTGCAGCACCTAGAGATAGAATCTCATCTTCTAGAAGAGATATCTGAAGAATGGAGGAATTCTTGTTGGAAAACTCTAAAGTTTGTGAAAGTGTTAGGCACTTAGAGAAGGTCCAGAAGGAGTGGAAGTCTCTAGGATAGTGTGGGAGGGGATTGGAGAGGCTGAATGTTCTACCAAGGTCTTATTTATAGAGTGGGGAAGCATTTACTACAGTTCCAAAGAGTTACAATTCAAAAATGGGCGCCAACATCTTACTGTAGGTCGATGTCTGAGAGAAAGTGTTTCTTTTAGACATGGAGTCCCAATCTATGGTAAGTAGGCCCAAATGACATCCAACCGCTCTGAAATTCTGGGGAATCCTTCTTGGGGTGATTTTTAAACTCTCAAGAAGGTTTCATCACCATTTGAACTCTGGAGATAAGCTTTTGGCTCCATGTCTGTATTCACTTTTACTTTGAATTTAGGTCCTGACCCCATACAGTCTCCAATGATTTTGAAGTTCCAGAGAACCTTCTTAAGACTTGTTATTGATCATCAGGGAAAATTTAATCTTGGTGTTACCTCCAGAAATGGAACAAAGTGAATCCCAGCGGGCCATGTTCAAAAGCCATTTGAACATGGTGGGTCAATATATGAGAAATAAGACCAAATGATCTCTAATTGCCTTCAAACTTTAGGAAGACATCCTTGCTGGATTCTGAGGTGGATTTTGTCTTGAAAGCTGGTCAAATTGGACTTTAGCCCTCCATGTCTGCACAACTTAGGTTGACTTTAGTTGCCCCTTGGTTGAACTTGAGCCCAAATGGTCTTGACTTGACTTGAAACCTTGAATCATGTCTTCTGAACTTGTGTTTGAACTTTTGAATCAGTTCTTAACCTTCAGAAGTTGATGGGATGTAGAATCCCCAACCATATATGAGAATTAGGGTTTTGGGTCCTTTGGATTGGATTCCTGACCAAATTACCCTGGATTGCTCTAAAACCTTGAATGTGTATTCCTGGACTTTAGAGGGAAACTCACCTTGATTTGACTTCTAGAGCTAGTTCAACTGCTACTATTGAGGTCCATATATGAGCATTATGAAGTTCTCAAAAATGGAGTTGATCTTCAGTGTCGAGCTATCCTTTGAGCTTCTAATGATTTTTGGAACTTCTTTTGAGCTTCCTTCGGCTGAATGTGGCATTATGGTCCCCTTGCTTATAATGCAGACCTTCATACTTGCCTTTGACTGATTTTGACCTCTCGGGGTGCATATGTGATTTTTTTTTTTACATGCCAACAGGCATGAATAATTATAATACCGTGAGAATCACTTAAAAACTAAATCCTACCTACAGACTCTAATAACATAGCACTCCACATAGGCTAAGGCATTGGTAAGAGTCCGATCAAAAACATAATGTAACCTGGGTGAACCCTATCAGAATAAATGTAAATAACACGACTGTGTATTAACTTGTATATTATGCGCAGCCCGATGGCGTACGTCCACCTCCTGGTTGCAAACGGTAATATATATGCATGCAAATAAGCCCTAACCATAGGGATGTGCCATAAACTATGATAGGCGAAATCAACCTAGTGGTGCCTAACTCGAAGGATCATATACCATACACACCCACAAACAGAGTGTCCCCTCTAGACCCTTACTGGGTATCACCACCAGCAGACATACAATACGAAAAGGGAAAAGGAACTAAATGCGTGTTTCACGTAAATATATTCATAACTACAAACTAAGTAGTTTATGATACCCATCCACTAGCTCGAAACACTTCCTAACGGATCACACTCTAACACACCAACTGTTAGAAACGAGTAGAAACCAGGATCTCTAGACATTGCGTACAGATTACTGCGGAAATAATTTTCAACTAATATGATTAGATCATACCTGCGAGATCTCTCTGATTTGATCTCGATCTTACAGCAACTCGAAAACCTCAAGATCTTCTACTGTATTCATATATGCTCGAACCTCTCACCAGGGAGTGGGCCTCTTGTGTGAATTCTCTTTTACTCTCTAAAACCGAGATTTCTCTCTTGTTATTCTTGTATGTTAACCCAGAGAGCAATAGCGCATATTTATAGGCTACAATAGGGACCTTAAGAAGGAAATAAAGATAGGCTCCTTATGGAAATAAGAAACCCTAATTCGACGACCTAAATTAGAATTCTAGTTCCATAAATTACAATTCAGTCTACTAAAGAATTGTAATTGCACTCATGTCCTTATTCTCAAAATAATATTTCGAGCTTCTTGCTATTAAATTCTTATTAATCTCCACACGTTAAGATTTTAGATATTCATCGATTAAATAATTACTGACATCCATATTTAATCGATATCTTTATAATTCCTTGAAACCTTACACTTAACTTTATTTGATATGTCGGACCCACAGTCCACCTGCAGGGTTTGATATAATCAAAACTTAAAAGCTTCCTCAAGGGGATATTATCAATCCCTATTACGGGACGTGGATTCCGTCAATAAACTAATATCCATTATACACGTAGTGTAGTTATCCAATTCACTGAGATTATTGACCCATAAAAGATCTCACTCTTTCGTAAATCAAAATGCCAAACACTAAATGTATGTGTCTATTATTTACATCAGGATTAAGAGTATAAGCACTCACAATAACCATTTGGGTGTTGATCATCTTATATAGTCAGTATAAAGACAATATACCCAAAAACACGGTCCAGTTCAATACACACAAAGCGTACTAGCATAATGAGTCGAAACTATACTGTTTCCCGCAGCTAAGACAAGCTTGCTGAAATATCATGCTACAATCGTACCGATGGTGTGTCCAAATCCATCTAGATTGTGAACAACAACTTATATTCTATAAGAACCGAAAAATAAATCTTCCGTGTATAAGTAAAACTCTACACTCCAACTTATCTACTTTATAGAATAAAAGACACTCACATACATAATAACTAATAATGCAACCATTTGCCCATATATAATCTCAGTTAGATGATAAAACAAAATATACTAAAAATGAATCAGTCATGGACAAATACATAAAGTATGTTTTTAGTATAAATTTCCAACACCAACCCCATAGTGCATAAATCCATCCAAACCCTACTAGGTCCATTACACACTAAGCAAAACAATAAAAGACTAACGAGCAAAGTTGATACATGCACATGTCATGAAATATACAGAGACACTAATCTATCAGTCGATCCTTGATTCACGAGTCAAAGGGATTGTACACTAGTTAACCTAAGGTTAGGAGCTGCCTTGTATGTGTGAGGTCCATACCGTCTAACACAGTAGCTAGGAGGTCCCAAGATAGCCTAAATAATGGATTTGGTGCTTTTGAAGGTTAAAGGCATCTAAGGTTTACTTTACTACTCCCTCAGTGCAATACAAGGTCCATACTCACCATCAAATAACCCATAATGGAGATGTCAAGCTCGCACATACCGTTACCTTTGGTCAAACTCTTATTTATTAATTAACTAGGCCAAGGGTCATGGATTTAAGGGTAAGGGTCCCAAATTTCCAAATTTTCAAATTATGAAAATGTGTTCCACGATCGACCGTGAGCCATTTTACGGTTAACCGTGAGCTCACCAATGAACAACCCCTATCACACATGCTCTTAGGTTCTATAATAACCTCCAAACAGAGGCTTCGCGGCTAGTTGTGGAGTCCTTAAGTTAGTCGAGAGCTAGCCGTAATGCAATCCATGACCAACTACCTGACCCTTCAGAAACCAAACCTGAAGGCGCTTTCAGGTGAGTTTTTGGGAGACTCTTCTCTTACATGTCCAATGGGGATCTTAGCATAACCTAAGTGCAGTCCCAAGCTTACATTTTTTTTATGGGACCCAGGCTTACATTAACACATCATTTTACCATTTTAAGTATCATTACACAAAAAACAGTAAAACATAACAAACCCTATCTACAAAATATACTATCATAAATGAGCTCATAAATGGGTGGCTAGCATGAATAGTACTTGGAATCAAACAAACAAAGCATAAATATCAAGTTTCCAACACTTATTTACTTGCTTTAACTAGCTTTGCACAAAAACCCTCTTTTTTGTGCTTATGGTTTCCAAGTCCTTGCAAGTCACACTAACCCCACACCAATCCAAGTTACAATCAATCTCATACATGCCAAAGCAGAAGAAAAGCATTTCTAAGACATGAATGCATGATCCTAGCATGAACAGGGATGCACTACATGGGATTTGGGGAGTTTGGCTTGCCTAGAAGGTGAAAGTAGGGGTAGTCATGGGCCAGGCCAGCCTGAGTTCGATCTTGGCCTAGCTTGTTTTGGGCCTTGCTTGGATATGTAATTAGGGCCCGATTAATAATTGGGTCGGGCTTGGATTGACTGATGGAAAGCCCATAGTCCGACCAGGCCCGAGTTGTGTTAGAAATGCATGTAATTTAATTTATTTAGTGTTATAATGCCCATAAAAGTGATGAAAAGCCCAGTTCAGCCTGACCCAATTGATTAAATGGGTGGGACAGGGTGTAACTTTTATGGCCAGTGTCGGGCTTGGGCCAGTGTTTCTAAAGTGGCCCAAGCCTGGATATGCCTTAGCTCGGCCCGTGAATACCCCTTGGTGAAAGTGAAGGAGAAGTTAGAGGAAGATGAAGGTGATGATCTTGGAAGCTTGGGGAGTCTTGGAAGAGCTTGGCTTAGGCCTTAGAAACTTTCGCAATAGTGTGGAGGTTATGAAGGAAGAAGAAAGGTAGGAGGAGATGAGAGGGAAAGGTGAAAAGAAGAAAGGGTTAAGGTCCAAGATTTGTAGAGAAGGTTTAACGGAATTATAGATAAGGGCTTCTTGGGGTTAAATTGGAAATGAGCTTTTAGGTGAGTTTCGAGCTGTCGGATCACGAAAAGCCCAGCATAGAAAATGTCATGCATGATGAGAACTACTCAATGTACCCAACTGTCATGCATGCGCCCTAATGACATTTTTTTGTTTCCGCTTGTCCCCCTCCTCCCCGAACCTCCACCAACACCAAACAAAGTGATTCATACCTAGCAGCTTCATGATTTCTAGCCTTTCCATCTCAAAACCTCCTGCACCTTCAAAAGATGCATCCTCTTTTTTTCTCATCTCCCATTCCTTCCCACAAGAACTTGTAATAAATCATCCCAAACATTTCTGGATAAAGAATAATAATAAACAGGTAACTTAACCAAACAAGCCTTAATCAAAGTCACCCTACCCTTTAATGAAGAGTATAGCCTTTTCCAAGTAGGGAGCTAGCTTCTTTTAAAACTTGGCAATTAATGGATCCCAAATTAGACTCCGGTTCTCCCATGAGACCCAAAAAGGAAGCCCCACATATATTGAAGGGGAGGAGCGAACACCACATCAAATATTTAGCAACAAAGAGCAACTGAGCATCACCCAAACTAATCACGAGAATAAAGCTTTTGCCCAGATTCACCTTCAATCCTAACATTGCTTCAAAACATCAAAGGATTGCTTTCATTACAAGTTTACAACAAACCATCAATGTTTGTGATAATTTGGCTCAACTAAGCTCCATCTCCTCTTCATGTAATCCTTGGGGCGGACATGTGAATTTCTCTATTATTAGATTGGATTTGGGGAAGAGAGAAAGAATGAAGAAGATGCGGAAACATGCCTACTTAAGGTCGACAATGACCCTCACTTGTTATAGTGAGGGTCGCCGTCAACCCTCAACACAGAAAATGAAGGTTGGCGTCGACCATTGACCACAAAGAAATATGGTAAAAAAAAGTTGGTTTTTCGGTTGGGCCCTATTTGGTGTGAGATAGGCTAAAGTTCCATGTTTGGTGCACTGCCCATGTAAATTTAGTTTTTTGGTAAAATCCTCAAAAAGAAACCTTAAAAGAAAAAAGATTCTAAAAATAAGAACCACAAAAAAAAAAAAAAAAACACACACACACACACACAAAAAAGGAAAAAAAAAAGAACCCAAAAAAAAAAAAGAACAAAAAAAGACACCAAATAAAAAGGAGTGAAAAACCATAAAAAGGACCCAAAGAAAACCAGAAAGGGGAAAAAAGAATTTTAAAAAGAAAAAAATAGAACTCGAAAAAAGGAGAACTCAAAAAACAAAAGAAATATAAACAACCCACAAAAAAAAAAAAAAAAAAAAAAAGAACCATAAGAAACCTAGAAAACATGTA
Organism: Camphora micrantha; assembly: GCA_003546025.1. NCBI lineage: Eukaryota > Viridiplantae > Streptophyta > Magnoliopsida > Laurales > Lauraceae > Camphora > Camphora micrantha. The sequence goes on along the minus strand of QPKB01000011.1, from coordinate 9,260,200 downwards.
AAATAAGAGAATCATTAAAAAATAGAAACAAAAAAAAAAAAAAACTCAAAAAGAAGAAAAAAATAAAAAGAAAACCGAGAAAAAATGAAAATGAAAAAAAGGAACCCAAACAACTCAAAAAATTAAAAAAAGAGATAAAAAATTAACTATAAAAAAAGAACTATAAAAAAGAACCAAAAAATAAGAAAAAAGAACTATGAAAAAAAGGAACAAAAACGAGAACCAAAAACAAATTGACCCAAAAAAATTACCCAATATACGAAAAATAACCAAAAAATCCAAAAAAAAAAAAAAAGAACCCAGAAAATGAAAAAAAATAAAAAAAATAAAATACCACATAGAAAAAGAAACAAAAGAAAACCTAAAACAAAGGAATCCAAAAAAAAAAAAGAACACGAACAAAGAGAAGATTGAAAAAAGAACCCAAAAATTAAAATTATCAAAAAGAAAAATAAAAAGAACCTGAAAAAATGGGGAAAGACATAAAAAGATCTAAAATTTAATAAAAAAATAATAAGGAAATAAAACACAAAAAAATAACAAAACCAGAAATAAAGAACCCAAAAAGAAGAAGAAGAAGAAGAAATTAACTAAAAAAAGTACTTAGAAAAACAAGTTGAGAAAAAAAGAACAATAAACCATCAAAAAAGGAACTTGACAAAAAAATATGAAAAACTCAAAAAAAAAAAAAAAAAAAAAAAAAAAAAAAAAAAAAAAAAAAAAAAAAAAGAAGAAGAAGAAGAAGAAGAAGAAGAAGAAGAAGAAGAACATAAAAAAATAACCAAAAATTGAAAACTAAAAGAACCTTCAGAAAAATACTAAGCCAAAAAAACGAAAGAAGAAAAGAACTTGAAAAAAGTAGAACTTAATTGAGAAAATGAACCTGAAAAAAAAAAAGAACTCTGAAAGAAAGGAACCAAAAATATAACTAAGAATAAATTGGCCCATAAAAAAATTACCTATGAAACAAAAAAAAAAAAAAAAAAAAAAAAAAAAAAAAAAAAAAAAAAAAAAAAAAAACAAAACAAAACAAAAAGCAAAGAACCTAAAAAAAAAGGATCCTAAAAAGCGACCTTGGAAAAATAAACAAACCAGATTCAAAATAAAAAACTAAAAAAAAGAACCAAAAAAAAAAGAAAAGGAATTCATGTTCAAATTAACTCAACCAAATGATTATTAAGGAGGTGAGGGGTGAATGATATAAAGTGAGAGATGAAGTATATAACGTAGCAACGTAGATAAGACATTGACCTTCCTAGGGTTATAATTGCTAGGGTGATGACTAGGTATTTATTTTCCATCTTCCCTTGATTCACTTTTCATTAAAAATGAGAAGTTATATTTGGTGGTCATTTTTGTTTATGCACCCTTTTTTTATGCGCCTTGAATATTCATTTTTAACCACTGATGACATGATTTTATACTTATTCAAGTATTATGTATTTTATGCAAATAGACAAGCCCTTATCACTTATCAGTAATTACTTAGCATCAAGCGTATTCAATTACAATGTATTCTATGCAAATAGACAAGCCCTTATCAGTAATTACTTAGCATCAAGTAATTTCAATGGTTCATAGGTTTTGCAAATGCATACCTACAATACCCACATGAAATGATTTTTGTGCAAGACTGCAAGGACAAGAACCATTTAGTGAGGATTTTTTTTATGTACTAAGTGGATCTCCCCTCCAATGCCGGTGCTAAGGATGCTGCTGTAAAGCATAAAGGAATGACGTCAGATTGAAATCAAAGGCCCACAGCTACGATAAGTTGTTTCTTTGTTGAGTGGATTAATAAACCAGCATGTAGGGATCACGAGAGACATAACAATTGTACCTGAGGGCACGTTTGTGTACAAGGGTTTTTCATGGAATGTGGAAATTGCCACATCAGCAAAATCCATGGGAAATAAATTCCAAAGAAAAGGTTTTATGCGGATGCCAAAAACTCATGTTTAGTGCAGAATGTTTTTCCTTGTTGAAATGATGATTTCAATGTTTAGTGCAGATGCAAATTCCTCATAAAAGAAAACAAATGAACCTTTTGATCCGTCCCACCAATTAATATCATCAAGAAAAATTGAACTCAATGCAAAACCTAGAATGGTGAATTGGAATTTGAAAGGCCAAAAGAATATGATGGAGAAGATGAGCCACGTTAAAAAAACCCCAACCATCAAATGATTTGAACTCAAAAGATGCCTGATGTCCCCACCCATCAAATGTTCTGAACCGAGAAGGGCTCATGATCAACAACAATAGTAGTTTCATCGCATTACTTGCTATTATCAGTCGATGGGGAGAAATCACAGTACTTGGGGATTCTGGTAATAATCTCATGAGACGAGTAGAAATCATACATTCCCTGATCATCTGCTTGAGGGGTTCAAGTCTCCAAATCTAACTTCCCCAACTCAGATCTACTCAATCTGAAAAGGTTCCCTCACAACCCACATCAACTCAACATCTCACAAACGAGATGGGTCTCTTACAACCTAGATCTTACTCTCAACATCTCAAATACCCAACCCAAATCTACTCGATTCTTCTCTGGTATATCTTGCATTTTTCTGAAAGAGATGGAGATGGATCCTGCTGTTTGTTTCCTGCTGGAAAGTTGGTGAATGAGATGGAGATAGTATGCAAATGGGGAGAGAGATGAAGATATGTAAGAGTTTTAGTTAGCTAATTCATAGAATTATGGACAAAACCGGGCATCTTAATAGTTGTATTTTATTTAGAAAAGGACTGCTCAAGATCTGCTGCAAAGAAGGAAAGCAAGAAATTTCAGATTCTGAGTTTATAGAGGTCGTTCGAGCGAACCTCAATTCTCTCGAGCGAATCCTTCATAGAACCTTCGTCGCTCGACCCAACATTTTCATCCGCTCAAGCGAAGTGTGTTATGCGCTGATCGTCTGAAACATAGAGCAGTTCGCTCGAGCGCACTTCCCTGTCCACTCGAACGAACCTTGGAAACTTTTAATTCCATTAAGAAACTCCTTACTATTTTCTCTCTAGCAAACTCTCGTATCCTAATTCAATCCTAAGACTTGACACACGAGTATAAGCCTATTTAAAACCATTCTCTCTTTATTCCAAACCACCACTGATCAAGATTAATCCTTAGAAAAGACTTAGAGAGATCCATTCCTTCCCCCCAAGGCTTCAAGTTCTGCTGTGCTGAAAATCAAGTTTTGAGTTTGATTCCATCCTGCTTTCTTGAAGGAAGTTCTGCTCAAGCACGATGAAGATTAACGACGGGTTGTCGACAGGATCAAATGCAGTCCTTAGGTTGAGTCAACAACTGGGAAAGGGTTATAAGTAATCTTGTAATCTTCGTTTTCATATAGTGCTTGGTTGTCTGTTGGCTTAGATGGTAAGGCTCGTGGGTTTTCCCGAATAGGGTTTTCCACGTAAAAATCCTGCGTCCTTCTCTTTGTGTGGTTTGATTGCTTTAAATCTGGTTTAGGATTAATTATTAGTTTAATCACGTGTTGATTGATATTTAATAGAGATTTGGTATTTGGGACCTCTGCCTATGTTAAGGCCGGAATTTTCAATTGGTATCAGAGCAGGTTGCACTAATCTTTCTATGATTTATTTACTGATCTCTAATAGATATCAATGGAGAAGGAACATCTACTAATAAGCCTCCTCTTTTAGATCGAAACAATTATGCTTACTGGAAAGTAAGGATGATTGCTTTTCTTAAGGCTATTGACGACCAAGTTTGGGACATAGTTGTGGAAGGATTTACTGAACCCACCATGGTTGTTGAAGGGCAGACTGTATTGAAACCCAAAACCCAATGGACTGCTGATGAAAAGACTAAGTCCAATTGCAATAACAAGGCCATTAATGCAATTTACAATGGAATTACTGCAACTGAATTTCATAAGGTTTCTGCATGTCCTACTGCCAAGGCAGTTTGGGATCTTCTACAAACTGTTCACGAGGGAACAGACATTGTCAAGCAAACTAAGCTCCAAAACTTGACAACTGCTGTCACGCCCCCGGAACGAGACTGAGCCAAACAAGTCCCTAATCCGGGGCCGTGGCACGACGAGTTAGAAAATTTCGCCCGCATGCGCTAGTTTTCCACAGGTTTCCACGGTGAGGATTCACAAGATCCATATCAATAAATCACATATGAATCACATATGAAAGAACAGATATATGGAAAATTGTAGCAAATGTAGATAAAAATCCAAAAAATAATATACCTGTACAAGACTCATGTCGAAGGAAAAACATTCATAAGCAAATCCCAAAGTTAAAGATTTAAGTTCACAAACACCAAAGATAAGTTAAAGTTTACAATTCCCATAAAACAATGCCAACAAAGGCTAAAGTATCAAGTTCCCAAAAGATGATCATATTTAACCCCCAAAATGTGATTCGAATCTCATAACCCAAACCGATGTCTAAAGGACATCGTTGGGCTAGCACTCGCGTCCAACAGGAGGATCTACCACCTTCTCCACTCGCTTTGCCTCATGGGCAATGGGTTGAAATCTGGCATCAAACAAATGAATATCAGACACGACGGCCTGGCAAGCAAACAAAAGATAAGGTACACAAGTTTATATCAAATCAGATTTAAAGACTATAAATGATACATTTGGAAAATAAATGAACATAATGATGAAGTTAAAGAAATCAAATATTGAAAACAAATGATTAGTAATCATACTCAAAATTCACTGACATTCGAATAAAACATTGGCAAACCACATTTAGCTAGATTCTCCGACTACCAAAGTAATGAGAGCACTCACAATCGACCGTTACCATATAAAAATGGAAGGGTCTCACATAATGGCCCAACAAAGGTGGGTAGCATACAAAGATCTGCCGCGGAACAGACATCGCACACACAAAGTATCCAAGCTACAAGTTGGCGAAGTTTTGAGGATCCTAAACCGGGAGATTAGCCCAACAAAGTAACCCAAGCTGAGAGGTGCTGACAAAACAAAATCCGAATAAAACATAATTTGAATCAAACGAACATAATTCAAATCGATAAAAGAACTACTCTGCATAATTCATAAATATACACATGAAGACGAAACGAATGAGTAGTCTTATCGAAAATTTGAGACAAACAAACCATAGGATAACCAAAAGTTTTATTACTAACAAACCACACAAAGTATACCTAAAATGTTGATTTATATGAAAACATATACGAATTACAAAATTCTGGAATGAGATAATTTATATGTTGGAACGGCCTACTAAGTCCATTTCAATGAATATTTAAGGCCCAAGTGTCGGATTATAATCATAAGCTTGATGCCCCCAAAGTTGTCCGGCATTTGGAAACCTTGAATGAACATTGGGACTCTAGTAGTTTCAAAATATATCCATAGAAATTCAATAACAATCTCCCCTTGTTTCTTCCTTAATTTCCATAAACAAATGTGTTTTCAAATTTCTGATTCCCCCTTTCAAGCCAGTTTTGGATTTGGTGATACATTCATTAGTGAGAAAAAGAGTATTCAGCCCATTCAAATCAAATAGGGCAACAAACAAGCCCAACCAATCAATAGGACAGCAACCAGGCCCAAACTATTCAAGAAAATCAGTAAAAATAGGCCCAGAATTTCAATTGGGCAGTGACTGGGCACGCTTGAGATGAGAATGCGTTTTTTGCATTCTGCTGGTCTCTTTTTTTTTTTTTTTTTTTTCAATCCTTTTGAATTCTTTTCTTCCCTCCTTCACATCCAACAACTCTCCAACATCAAAAATCAAATTTTTTCATGTCCTGGCCATTTCCATTCAATACTAAGTTAAATTATCACATTCCATTTACAGATTTGAAATGGAAAAATCAGAAATCGTTCATAAGAAAGATGCAAAATCTAAGCTGAAATTTCACATGAAGAAGTCCCTAACGAAACCAGAATTTTCCATACTAATCTAAACAAAAATCATGTCCCAAGCTTAGCAAAAATTAAACACTACAAATCTTCTAAAAATTAAGCTTTAAACAACTAAGTAGATTATTCAAATGAAAACACATTTTTCAAATCAAAACTATATAAACATAAGTAGAATTCAAACACATGCATTCCAAACATTTCATTCACTTTCCTCTACTCCAAACAGGTCCTAGTAATCCTCCCAGAAATCTCCTCTCTCAACACAACTCCAAGTTACAAAAACCCATGGAAAAACCATATCAAAAGAAATTCAGATTTTTGAAATAAAAGATTCTTCAAGAACCACTTTGCATGCATGTTAAGAAGCTTCTCTAGGGTCTAGAGAACCGATTGTTAGAAGGAGAAGATCAGATCTTACCTGAAAGTGTAAAAATCCACAAGAAGAGCTTGGTGAAGAAGAAGAATTCAATAGAATTCTTTCACAAATGGTATGGCTGGAAAGCTTGATCGGAGAGGAAGAGGAAAATGAGATCAAAAATTCCTTTTTGGGCTGATTTCTTTGACATGCAAGATGAGAGAGAGTGGCTGGAAGAAGAAGAGAATGAGACTCTCTTGACACAGCAGAAGTCTAAAATGAAAGAGTTGGGAAGGAGAACCAACGTGGGTTTTTAGCTTAAGTCAAGTGGTTGTGGGGCCCAATGGCCCCAATTCTTCTAATGGCTAGAACTACATCTATGGGTCTCAGATGAGATTGACGAAAGAGGCAAAAATGATCATCGAAAAATCTAGTTTGTAAAAAGTATATTTTCCTCAAGATTTGCATATTTCGAAATTCATGCACAAATTTAGTGTGAAAAGTTTTTTTTCCCCTTTTTGTCAAAAAATGTGATTTCTAAATTTCAAATTTGGACGGATGAAACATAAAGTTTGTTGAGGTAAACAAAACAAATCAGAATGTGTATAAATCGGGATTTTTTGAAATGAAACACAAATTCCCACACGAACACAAATCACAAGGGCCACCCTGGGCCAGGTCGAACCAAACTCAACGACTCTCATAATTCTCCAAAGCTATGGAAGATCTAACCAAACAAAAATGTAAGCTAAAAGTCAAGCTAATCGTCCCCCAATCCCACTTAGAGACCAATCACGGCTAAAATAATAATTAAACATACTAAACCTGGGTCGGGGTCTGACAACTACCTTTGAGACGATTTGGATGAAAGAATCTGAAACTTTTGATGAATTTAATATAAAATCGACTAAGATTGTTAATTCATGTCATACTCTGGGAGAACCAATTCCTTAATCCAAAACAGTTAAAAAAAATTTGAGGTCTCTCTTAGAAAGCTTTCGTCCAAAAGTAGTTGCCATTGAGGAGCATCAGGATCTCAATTTGATAAGTGTTGAAGAACTTGTTAGAAATTTGCAAACCTTCGAGGCTAATCACTGTCAAGTGAAAAAGGGAAAGGACATTGCCCTAGTGTCTTCAAATACAATGGATGATCATGAAATTAGTGATTCTGGTACTGATTTTGTTGATGCAAAGTTTGAGGCATATCTTGCTAGAAAGCTTAAAAAGATATGAAAAAATAAAAAAGCTTTTACTAAAAAGATTTCATCAAATCCCAAGGCACCCTCAAAAGGAAAATTTGTACCTAGAACGGAACAAAGTCAATCAAAGGGTACACCAAAGCCAATCAAACATTTTGAATGCCAAGGATATGGTCAAAGTGCTGCCAAGTGTGCAAATCGCAGAGAAACGAACAAAGGTAAGGCTTTAAATGTTGCTCGGGATGATGAGTCTGATGAAGAAGTGTCTGAACCTGATTCACCTTCAAGTGAGTCCAGAAAATATGTTGCTTTTATGGCTCTTCTGTGTAGGAATCTAAGTCTGAAGAAGATTCAGATATTAATGAAATTTCTGATGGAGAACAGGAAGGTGATGAAGATTATCAAAAGTTGTTACAAGGATTTGTCAGAATGTCGAAAATCAGCGAGAAAATAGCCTTGAAATTAAAGGCAATGGAAGAAAAGAATACTTCATTGCAAGCGACATTGATGGAATTTCAGTCTAAGGTAAGACAGTTCGAAGATCAACGTACTATCTTGTCTAATAACTTGATTCTTGCATGTCAAGAGAATGATTGTCTGTAACAACAATTTCAAAAGGTTGAATCTGATTTGGTGAATTTACAAAATGAGTTGAACTCTTGCAAATCTGAAAAGGAGAACCTTACTGGAAAACTAAAGATGGTCCTTTCTGAGTTGGATTCCACAAAAGCTTCAATTAATCGGATGAATACTAGATCAGTAAAGCTGAATGAATTTTGGGAAATTAAGTGCCTCTCTCCTTGATATATGGACTTGAATATGTTCAAGGAACTTCCATATCAAAGGACAAAGGTAAGTCTACTTTTGTTCAAGAACCTACAATGACAGCGTTACCCTCAACCTATCCAAATGCTACATACCCGAATAACTTTTATTCAAGATATGTGTCAAAACCTAAATTTGTTCCCATGTCACTTTTGTGGGATTACCAGACACATAAGACCACATTGTAATAAATTGAGAAATTATCAAAGGAGTCAGTGGAGGAAACAATATGTCTTTGCTCAACAAGTCAGGACCAAGCCCATTTGGATCCGTAAATTTGATCTACGTTGTAATGTGGTCCTCAATGCACTCAGTGCTACAGATTTGGATGTTTGGTACTTGAATAGTGGTTGTTCTAAGCATATGATAGGGAACAAAGCCTTGTTTACCTCTCTTGAAGACTATGATGGTTGAAATGTTCGTTCTAGAGATGGAGGTAAGGCAAAGGTCATTGGAAAATGTACTGTTTCAATTCCAGGTATATCTAAATTGAAGAATGTTTACATGGTTGATGGGCTTAAGAGAAATCTTCTAAGTATAAGCCAACTATATGATAACAAACATGAAGTTCATTTTTCTGCTAATGAACGCATCATTGTTGATAAAAAGGGAAAAACTGTGCTCCATGGTAAAAGAAATTTTGACAACTGTTATGTGGTATCAACAGAAAAATATATGTCATGTAATTCTGCAACGTTGAGTGACATAGATTTGTGGCATCAAATGTTGGGTCATGTTAATTATAAAGATCTGAAAAAATTATCAAATCTTGAACTAGTTTGTGGGCTTCCAAAGCTCCATAGAGCCCCAAATAGTGTTTGTGGACCATGTCAGGTAGGGAAACAAATTAAAGCTCCACATACAAAAGCTGATTCTCTTACTACTAAGAGACCTTTAGAGTTGTTGCATATGGATCTCATGGGACCCACTAAGTTTGAAAGTATTGGCGGTAAAAAATACATAGTTTTGACCGTTGATGATTTTCTAGACTTATTGGGGTTCGTTTTTTGCATGATAAGTCTAAAACTTTTATTGTTTTTAATGACTTATGGTCTTTGCTTATTGCAGATAAGGGACAAGAATTTGGAGGTGTTTCAAGAATACGTTCAGATCATGGATTTAAATTTCAAAATTCTGAATTCTCCACTTTTAGTACTAAAATGGCATCAAACATGAGTTTTCTGCACAAAAAACACTACAACAAAATGGAGTGGTTGAAAGGAAAAATCGTGTGGTACAAGAGATGGCACGGGACATAGCAAAAAAATTCTCCAGTGGTTTTGGGTTGAAGCCGTAATCACAACTGTCTATGTTATTAATCGTGTCTATCTTTGTCCTAGAACAAAGACCACTCCATACGAAATATGGATTGGAGTCAAACCAAATATCAAATATTTTAGAACTTTTGGTAGCAAGTGTTACATTCTTCGGGATAGAGAACACTTGTCTAAATTCGACTTCAGGAGTGACGAAAGAATTTTCCTTGGTTACTCATAAGTAAGTAAAGCCTATCGGGTGTTTCATCTTAAAAACTCTATCGTCATGGAATCCATAAATGTGGTTGTGGATGATGCAAGAACTTCTGATTATTTTTCTTATGATGATGAAGGCATGACTTTTTCTCCATCTTCTGAACAGGTTATGGAAAAGGAAACTGAAAGTCGGGTTGAACCTGATTCTGGAAATAAGGAGAAAAAGGAAATAATTGCAACTGACGAAACTGCTATTCCAAAGAAATCTGCTTTAGAATTTACTGTGTCGGATATCATCCGTCAATTTGAAGAAAGAAGTGTGTTGCGACCTCGGACCGGGTCCCCGAGCAGGCAAGCTTAATCCGGGATCGAGACGCTGAAATAGGATATTATGTGGATGATGAATGAACGATACACAATCCTATGAATTAATTTAAATCAAAACGTATACGAGCTCATCAAAGATGCCACTCATACACACGATTTCCCACAATTGTGTCCGCGGTGAATATATCACATCAACATGAATATTTCTTTTAAGTGGGGAAGCGTATAGCAAATCTAATTCTTACATTCATGTCCAAGATAACAAGATTAAAACATAATTAACACCGGTATCAAAATGAGCAATGATCATTAGCTATTTCCCAAAAGAAAGTTAAAGTTTACAGCAAAGTCATTTAATTACAATTTCCAAATATAGAGGCCAACAAAGGCCAATATAAACAAAATAGCAAGTTCCCAAAAGAATGGTTAATTCCTAACCCAAAGTGTTACGTAACTCAAACACCTAAATGTCTAAACGACATCATCGGCATGCCACTCAACTAGATGTTGCGGTTCTCCGACCGCCTTCTCGTGCTCCTCTTCGGGATAACTGACAACAGGACCTGAGTACCAAAACAACGGTCAAATGCGACGGTTTGATAGATGGGTAAAAAGATAATACAACAATTGAAATTACCTTGGAAAAACATTTAAACCTGTTAAAACAATAGATTTTATAAAACAAAGGGATCATCTATCCAAAACATATATGCAATTTAAAACAAGTAAGGTATCCAAGGAATTCGGGAAATAAGCAATATGGCAACCACACGAAGCTAAGTCCTCTATCACCGAAGTGACATGAGCATATCGGGATGTTGACCTCAGTCACCAAAGTGAGGAGATGCAACATAAGTAATATATACATATACATAATAATAATATGAGACATAACCACGGCAGCGAACCCAGCATCGGGAACCACAGTAGCAATCTGCGGCATCAGGAGAAGACCATGGTAATAACCGGGTAGCGGGATCCAAACTACAACAGGCGGGACGGGAGGGGATCTCCAAGTCGGTGAATCAGACCAACAAGGTTATCCAAGCTTAGTGGTGCCGACTCATGGGTCAAATCACATAAAACAAGGCATGTACAAAATTCATATGATGCACTAAATAAACGGGCAGGATGGGGTGCTCGAAGGCACAAATACCATTTCAAACGAGAAGTGCATATCGGGATTAGCAAAATGCTACAGTTGCAAATTCAGTATTTTCGGGATGATAATCATAATTCATGAAGTTCGGGAAAAGTATCGGGATTCGAAATTCGATCAAAGTGAATAAAGGTCTCGTATGTCAAATTTAATAAAAATTGGCACTCCTTGAGTTTGGAGACATTCCGGGCTCTTTATACAGCTTAGGATTTTTAAAACTTTAAATGAAAGCTTGTGATTCGGTTTCTCTTTTCAAATGGGTGCTAAACAATGGTTACAAGTTTTCCCATCACAATAGGGTTCCCAACAAACACCTCTCAATCATTTAAACATTTCATTTTTGCTCACAAACTAGTCCCAGGTGAACAGTGCTAGTCGCTCGAGAGGACAGGAAGTCCGTTCGAGCGATGAGCTCTTTGGAATGGTTTTCTGGGAGGTTCGCTCGAGCGGATAACGGATTCGTTCGAGCAAACATGTTGGCTCAAGCGAACATTAAGTTCGCTCGAACTAACAAGTTTCTGTGAGAAACCTGATATAATTCTGGGATTGTTCGTTCGAGCGATTAAAGGGTTTGCTCGAGCGAGCCTGTTGGCTCAAGCGAACAAATAATTCGCTCGAACTAACAAGGTTCTGTGAGAGCTTCTTAAGGGTGTAAAAAAAAATCGAAAAACCGTCTAACCGAACCGAACCGAACCGCGGTTAATAACTGTATTTCACGGTTCGGTTACGGTTGCGGTTAATGAAATCTAAAAACTGCATGGTTCGGTTCGGTTACGATTTTCCATAATAATTCACGGTTATTAACCGAACCGAACCATATGATACGGTTCGGTTAACAGTATGCGGTTAACCGTACCGTTTACAAATAAAAGAAAAAATAAGGGAGCTGAATGAAATATTTCTTACCTTATTTAATTGCTCCTTATGTGTCATTTTACTTTCAATCATTCACATTTATCCCCTAATGTGACTTATGTGAGGAAGGCATTCCACGGTTATTAACTGTAACCGAACCGTTTAATACGGTTAACCGCGGTTACGGTTTTCCACGATATTTGTGGGTACGGTTACGGTTTTAAAAGACAGAAAACTGCGGTTACGGTTCAGTTAACGGTTTTCCCAAATTCACAGGTTAACCGAACCGTTACACTCCTAGAGCTTCTGATGTGATTCTGGGAGTGTTAGCTCGAGTGAAGAAGGGTTCGCTCGAGCGAACTGTCTACTAGAATGATTCGGAGCCTGTTCTGGACACTTCGCTCGAGCGACCACCAGGTTCGCTCGAACGATGCCCAGAACTGGGTTCGGGACAGTTCTGCTCCCTTCCATTTCCACTTCTTACAATTCATATGAGCTAAATTTCCACTCCAATATAGGAGGCTCCAAAACTCCTTTCTAACATCATTCAAACTCCACATCAACACTTCCATAATCATCAACCAAGACACCTTCTACTTCTCAATCACATTCAACTACAAAGATGAGAGAAACAATCCATAATCACAAGGAATCATTTAAACTTCTATTAAGCAATAAATGAAATGCTAACAACCACATTTCCAAAACATTAAATGAACTAGTAAGACTCATTAATGTACATTTATTTCAAGTCAATGCAAATCAATAATTGTATGAAATATACATTGCAATCATCAATGCATTTCATTAAAATCATTGAAAGCTCAAAATATCAAATCATCCACTTGCCTCAAGGTCTCTAACAAGCAATCCAAGCACTAAACAAGCTATCCAAGCACAAGACCACAATCTCTACAAAAACCCCCAAAACAATCCTAAAATGGGTCAAACAATGAAATAGAAAGAGAGAGCTCATAATAATGAAAATGGAACTTCTCAAGACTAGAAGAATACATATTTAAGATATTAGGGAGAGGGCTTACTTGTAGGGTCTCCAAATGGAGAGAGCTAGCTCAAAGCAAGTCTTGGAGATGGTGGTTTTCTTCAAAAATGGTGTAAATGGGAAGCTCTCAAGATGGTGAGGAGGATGATGAAGTCCATTTCTCAAGAGATGCAAGGTTGGTAGGAGATTGAGTGGTGGAAAGCAAGAAGAAGAAATGAAAAAAGGAGAAAGAGCCTTAGGAGAAGAAGTTGTGCTGGAAAAGGAGAAAGGAAGGGGAATGGTTCATTTATAGCAATTGCAAGTGGGCTCCACCACTAGGAAACTTTGTGGGGTCAAAATCATGGCTTTCGGGACTTTAAATGAATTTGACGAAGAAGGAAGAAATGATCATCGAAATTTCTAGTTTCCAAAAAGTATATGTTTCGCGGGTTTTGGGAATATCAAATATTGGGTACAGATTTAGTGTAAAAAGATTGTTTTGCCCTCAATGCAATGGAAGTCGGGTTTCGGGATTCAGGACAGGAACGAAATTAACATGAAAGTTGAAGAGATCAACGAGATTAGTAAAACGGGATGAAAATACAAATCCAAATAATCTCGAGTAATCCCCCAAATAAACGCAAGGTCATAAAGTGAACCCTCAAAGGGCCCCACTAATCACAAAGGCACTCAAAACTCCCCAAAGCTATAACAAAGCTATTCTAATCCCAAACTAAACCAAAACCCACTAAATACACTTAGAGTTAACACACGACTTAATCAACACTAAACGAGGTCACTCGGGTCAGGGTCTTACAAAGTGCGTCTCCAAAAGTTATCCATCCACGATCCTAAAAAGGACAAGTGCTGAAAGATCATCCTCTGGATACGGTAATTGGTGAAATCCCTGCTCCTTTGAAAATAAGACAATAGGTACGTTATGAGGTAAGTCATTTTGTGTTATGCTTCTACTTTAGAACAAAAAACTGTTAAAGATGCGCTTGTTGATGACTGTTGGATTAATGCTATGCATGAGGAAGTTGCTCAATTTGAAAGAAATCGTGTTTGGAAGCTTGTTCCTAGACCCTATCACACAAACGTCATTGGTACAAAATGGATTTTGAAAAAATAAACTGATGAGTCAGGTCAAGTGATAAGGAATAAAGCACATCTAGTTGCTCAAGGGTATACTCAAGTTAAAGGTATCGATTTTGATGAAACATTTGCCCTGTCGCTAGACTTGAGTCTGTCAGACTTTTGCTTGCTGTTGCTTGTTATTTGAACATCAAATTATTATAAATGGATGTGAAAAGTCCTTTTCTAAATGTTTTTTTGAATGAGGAAGTCTATGTTGAACAACCAAAGGGTTTTGAAGATCCTCATAATCCGGATCACGTTTTCAAATTGAGAAAGCCCTTTACGGTTTAAAACAAGCACCAAGAGCCTGGTATGAAAGATTGACAGTTTTTCTAGTTGAGCATGGTTTCCAAAGAGGCAGTGTTGACAAGACCTTGTTCATTAAACGAGATAAGAAGAACATTATTATTGCACAGGTCTATGTCGATGATATCATATTTTGTTCAACTTCTGATCTATTGGCGGATGAATTTGCTCAAAGATGGCTAACGAAATTGAAATGAGCATGGTTGGTAAACTTTCGTTCTTTCTGGGGTTACAAATCAAGCAGACTCCTTCTGGTATTTTCATCTCTCAGCCAAAATATGTTAGAGAGTTACTGAAAAAGTATGGCATGCAATCATCAAAACATGCAAGGACTCCTATGAGTACAACTGTAAAAATCAGTCTTGGTAAGGATGAAATAGATGTAGATGAAAAGCTCTATAGGAGTATGATAGGTAGTCTTCTCTACCTAACTGCGAGTCGTCTAGATATTGCTTACAATGTTGGTGTTTGTACGCGATATCAATCCAAACCCAAACTGTCCCATATTCAAGCAGTTAAAAGAATTCTCAAATATATATATATATATATATGGTACTGTTGAATATGGCTTCTGGATGTCCAAAGATACCAATGCTACCCTTGTTGGTTTTTCTGATGTTGATTGGGACGGATGTGTTGACGATAAGAAAAGTACTTCAGGAGGCTATTTCTTTGTTGGAAATACTTTTGGTGGCCTGGCATAGTAAAAAGCAGACTTTGACATTCTTATCGACTGCTGAGGCTGAAAACATTGTTGCTGGAAGTTTTTGCACACAGCTTCTTTGGATGAAACGAATGCTGCAGAATTATGGAATTGAACAAGGAACAATGAATGTCTTTTGTGATAATCAAAGTGCTATTGAAATTTCCAAAAATCCAGTTCAACACTCTCGAACCAAACACATAGACATTAGGCATCATTTTATTCATGATCTTGTGGAGGAGGACATAATTTCTTTGCATCATGTTTCTACTGAAGCTCAATTTGCGGATATTTTGACAAAACCTTTGGATGCAACGTAGTTTGAATCTCTACGTAAATGCCTAGGGATTTCTCTTATTCCCTAAACTCCATAATTTTTTGTCTATTTAAGTGCACATTCACATTTACACATGACAAAAAATTTATTTTGTGCGCTGCTCGGATCATTTTCGATTCTCTCACAGCTATCTCCGTCTTTATTCTTTGAGAGATGTGGCAATAAGGTTAAACCGGAGGAGGATGGCTACATAAGAATGTGTGTGAAAGCCGCCACTTGATTGAAAAGTTCACTACAACAAAAAACACCATTAGTGACACCCTTTGGTGACAAAAAATCAATGTTGACACGGAATGCACACAAAGGTGACAAAAAAATTTGTTGCTTGTCACGGAAAAGCTTTAACCAAGGTGCCAAATAAAGAGGAGATTCGGTGACCAAAAAATTTGTCACCGAAAGACAAAATTTTGGGTGACAAGTACAAACTTGTCACAGAAAGATCTAAATTTCACGCCGGCGGCCTCCTCCTCATTTAGGTCGCGCTTAAATTTTTTTGTTGAAGAGCAAAACAACGTCGTTTCATGGAGACAATAAAAATAAGATAAGTTAGGTGAACGAAACGACGTACACTACGTCAAAACAAGGAATTCCCGACACATGAATGACTGTGGACTCGACTCATAGTAGTCGTCACATTTTTGTGATGGATTATTTGCACTTGACGACGGCCCAGGGCAGCCCATGTTGAAAAAAGTCAAAACCCCATATCCAATTCCTCCCCTCCCCTCCCCTCTTCCAACACCACCATCTACGCTGGCTCTCTCCAATAGACGATTCCTCCTCCATCAAGATCGCAAATGGCTGAGCCCTAACCCTTGTCATCTCTCACGGGATATGTAACATCCAGAAATTCTAAGGTTGTAATTAGCTTAGTTAATTATGCTTTTAGATAATTAAGCTCGTTTATAAGCCAAATAGGTCTGATTAATTATTAGAATCGCACGTGCGAAGTTGGGTTGAGATCCGAGCCTGTTTGGGTACAGTAGGGGTGTGTGTTGCTATTTCCGGAAAATTCCAAGGGCTTTTTAGTATTTTCCGCTTTTCGAGATTTTGGCACCATCGGGTAAATTACCTAATTTCCCGGACTTTCCGATCCGAACCCTCGAACCTGACCCGTACCCATCCAAGCCCATTTTATTAATTCCCATCTCATCCCATGTGGACCCCACCTCACTCACATCATACTCCACCCCCCTTTATCCCACGTGCAAAACCCCCCACCCATTTCCCCTTTTTCCTTTACTAGGTCAAACCCATTCTCATTTTCACTCCCAGCAGCAGCCCATCATCCCTCTTCTTCTCTCATCTCGTCTCCCTCGTTCTCCCTCCCTCATGGCGTGCTGCCATCGTCGCCGAGCTCCCCCATCTCTGGCGATCACCACCACCAAGCTCTCTTTCTCCCCTCTCTTCTCTACTCTCTCATCTCATCTCATCCCATCTTTCGTCTCTCATTCATCTCTCCTTCACCCAACACCTCGTTGCCCCACCGTCATCACCATCGCCGTCGGCGACCTCCATGATCACCTGCGCCGGCCACCACCGAACCTAGCTCGCCCCATCTCTCTCTTTTTTTTCCCTTTTTTTCTTTCTTCATTCATTCCCTGTTTCTCTCTTTCATTCTCTCTGTTTCTATTTCTTTCTTTTTCTCTCATCTCTCACTCCACCCTCCTTGCTGGCAACAAAATTACCCCCACCCATTCCACCATTTCTCCCTCCCTTTCTTTATTTGTTTTTATTTTCTCCCTTGCTGCCAACATGGACTAACTTCCCCCTCCCCCCACCCATTTCATTTTCTCTCTTTCTTTCTCCTTCTCCCTCCTTGCTGTCAACATGGATCAGCCCCACCCATCTCACCCATCTCATTCTTTATTTCTCTCTTATGTTCTTCCCCTCTCTCACCCCACTCACTGCCAACGGGAGTCAACTCCCATTCCACCCATTTCACTCCTTCTCTCTCCCTCTGTTTCCTTTATTTCTTTCTCTCTCCCATCTCCTTCTCCTTGTTCCATATGATTGAATTCGCCACCTATTTCACTATTCACGTGAGACCCCACCTCCCCATTTTTCTATCATTTTCTCTCTTTTAATTCCTTCCTTCACTTTCTGTCTGCAGTCCTTCTAGCATCCAATGGACCACCGAGATCCCCATCACCACTAATAAGTAGGCCATTGATCAAGTGGGCCCCACAACCTTCGATGATCTCCATGATCTCCACGTGGACTCCGCGAGCTTTTCATCCCCAATTTCAAGCTTCACTGTTTGGTAAGCCCCTCTTTTCCCTCAGGAGTGCACTGCTACTGCACAATTGTTGAAGAGAGAATTTGGTTAGTTGTTGTGCGCTTAGGAGTTCAAATTTTTATAGACTTCACAATGAGTATAAACTCTTGGTTTCCTTTCTTTGTGAATCTATTTGTCTGCATTCTAAGTGTCTTTTGTAATTGGATGATTAGTGAGATGATCTTCTGCTTGGATGTATTTGTGTACTTTCTAGTCTAATTAGCAGACTGAATGGAAGTGCATTATCCGCATTTACAGCTGATGTAGATATTTATCTAAATTTTGGACTGCATGATTTTTAATGCATAAATGATAGGCTGATAATTGTAAGGTGAATGTGATGGGTGCACTGGGGACCCTGCTACTCTTTTTGAGTAGTAGTTACATTAGTATAAATGATTTAATGGAGATATGATTTGTGAAGAGCCATGGTGGAAATTCTGGGATCTTATTCTCAACTTGTACTCTTTTTTTTCTTTTTTGCTGAAAATTCTCAACTTGTATTTTACTTGTGATTAAGATTTAAAGAGTATACTTACCTAATATGGCAAAAATTTGGGCTGGATTGTGAATGGGATGCATCACCACCACCAATGAAGTTTTTAAGCACAGTTCAATCCTAGGGCTAGGGCAAGGGTTCTGCAATTAAAAATGTATTTCAAGGTTGAGTATTGTATTATATCTACAAAACCCTTTTATGCACACACATCTGTATTTATGTAATGTTTCTCACAGTTGATTTTTTTTCTCTTACAATCTACAAAAGATAATATTGTACTCACGATCTTTTATTAAGATTATCTTTAGTCCTATAGCTCCATGATTTCTTGGCCATGCATAAACTCTTTACATAGTTCTTACATATTTCTAAGTTTGATCACCATTGTATTTCTGGGCCATATGGTTGCTTTATGCCACAGTGCCACCTACATTAGGCATGGACACAGAATAAAATACATGGGCGCATTTGCTCTATTTTGGGTGAATGACAGCTATATTTTGGCAGCCATTTGATGGGAATTTTATGAAATTTTGAGGAAAAAATAAGGAAAATAATTGTTTTTGGTTTTCTAGATTTTGTGACTATTTTCTTGCAATAGGGTTTAGATTTGTAGTTGAGAGAATGAATGAAGAAAAAACAAAGAAATCAGGAATGCCTAAGGATTTCAAGCCTTCTGAATGGGTGAATGGATTTAAACCTTGTTTCTTCTTCTTGATTTTGCTTGATGAGTGTGTGTGGAAATATTTTGATGGAACATTTTATGTCACATTACATTTGTGGTTTTCCATTAGTGTTTTAAAACCATGATTTCTCAAGTGGGTATCTCTAACAATGGCTTGGGTCTCAAGTCTCATCTGTATGGTAGTGCCTAACAATCAAAATATTTGAAAATCAATGTGGGTTTGGAGGGTCACGATGAAGCTGTGGCTAGAAAGAGGGAGCCTACCTATGACCGAGACTTAAGGAGAAAACCCACATTGATTTTCAAACATTAACATTATGCAGCCCCTTACAATGATGTATGTCATAGACCTGATGGCAGCCCCTTGAGAGAAAGCCTTGGCTCAATAAGTAGGAAAGAAAGCCATGCACTTCGTTACTACTAAGAAATTCAATTTATTTATGTACTAAGAGAGCACATTCTCTTAGGCCTTAACAGTATTAGCATGCTGTTTTTTTGCTATACATGTTGGCACTGTCTTAACATCTTTCATTTTTCTTCCTTGAGTAGAGAGGATGAATGCTTCAAAGTTCATTAAATGTGTGACTGTTGGAGCAGTTGGGAAGACGTGCATGCTCATTTGTTACACCAGCAACAAGTTTTCTACTGTAACTTTCTTCAACACCCATGTCACAGAATCTTCTGGAAATTAAATGTATTTTATCTTGACATTGTCTGCTTATTTGGTTCATTCAAATGTATATTAATTAGTTATGGACTTGTTTGGCATCACTTTTAACCCATTTTTGTCTAAAGATGCAAACTTTTTTCAGAAACCCTTTTTTTTTTTAGGTCTGAACAAGGAGTCATGGATTTATTTTTCTAACTGTCTCTTATGCTTTTGGGTTTTATAGATAGGATTATGTACCCACAGTTTTTGACAACTTCAGTGCTAATGTTGCTGGGGATGGGAACATTGTCAACTTAGGCCTCTAGGATACTGTAGGTATTAGATTCTGATGCTATGTCCTTCATAGGCATTTTAATTATAATGTTATGTGTTTTTCTTTAGCTTTGTACCTATATCTTTCTTTATATCTTTTAATTTGTTTGCTTCCCCTTTAGTTTGTGAAGGATATGATTCTCAAGTTTGGATCTTATGGATTATAGGAATTTTTGGATATGCTTAAGGATGTGATTCCCCTTTAGCTGAAGAGGCGTACAGTGATGGTATGTTAATTGCTCAGTTCAGCTAAATGAAGCACCATTTTGGTGTTCTACATCATTTTAGTATAAATAATGTGGGAAGTTCCAACTGACTGCTACAGTTGTTTGAATCATCTCTCAACTTAATTCATCCATATACCATGTTGATAATTTTCTATTTTAGAGGACTTGTTTATTGTTTTCCACGACAAAATCATGATGCTGGCCATTGATAATTTTTATTTGTGAATGCTACTGTTATTGTTTTCGTATTTATCTAAGTTGTGAGGATTGGTAGATCATGAAGATGTTAGTAGGTAATTCCACATTGTGAATGCTATTGTTATCACAGTAGCTGAAAGGAACTTTTCCTATTCACAGATGTTTCTAAGTGTATACATTTATTTATTCTTTTATGGAGAAAAATAACCTTTCATCACTTGTATATTGGTCATTGATTTAATTCATTTATTATGCATTTTTTGCCTCAATTTATGATCAGCCTCAACCATATCATCAAACGTTGAGTGGAGTTACCAAAGGTTTTCCATTACTTGTATCATGGAAACTATTTCTTTTCCATTTCTAAGATTATTCGGGCAAATTGACTGATGATGGGCAGATATGGTGATTCTCAATATGGTCATTTTTTTGTTGTTATGTCCGCTTATATGCAAGGAGGTCTTGTTGGGGAAGGCTCTAATTCTCGGTAAGTAACTTTCCATGTCAATTAAGTGTTGAATTTGTTATGTCCGCTTATACGCTGTTATTTTTGTCATTTGACACGACACGCCGTGTATGGATGTTTTGTAGTTATGCTATAAAGAATGGTCAGAAACATTTTATTTTCTCATACATTTATTTTGAGTTGTGTGCTTCATAACATGTTGAATAATTACATTTTTTTGTTGCGGTTTTATACAGGTAGGTAACTATCGAGATGGAGTTACCTTTTGGTAGTTAACCAAGATGACCAAGATGGAGTTGAAGACTTTTTGTAGTTAACTGGAACACTTGTTTTGAATTATTTTTATCATTTGACACGACACACCGTGTATGGATGTTTTGTAGTTATGCTAAAACTATTAACTTTGATATGTTTATTGTTAAAGGATGAACATTTTGAAGGGTTGTAAACTTAGATGATAGAATGTTGACTTGATGGATATTTGATTTGAATGATATTTTGCGTCTTTGTGGTATAAATTTTGCTAATGGGTGTATCTAGATACAAATATTTGAAACTTTGTAAGCATGTGCGAAATGATAATTTGGGTGGCACAAATATTTTGACTGTGTTTTTTTGTGACAAAAAGTGTATGTCACCCTTGTGTGCCAATTTGGTAATATTATCTGTGACATGCATTTGGTTGTCAGGGTAAATATTTTCAGTGACAATTCTTGTCACAGAAGATCTCTTTTCTATGGCACCCGCATTATTGTCACCATTGCTTTCAGTGACACCCTACTATGTCATGGAAAATCTTTCTTCCACGACACCATATTTTTGTCACTGTCGACATCATTCCGTGACAAGTGCACAAACTTTGTCACTTTGACTTTTAGTGTCATGGATACAATGACACCCCCATCCCATGTCACCAATGATAATAGGTGACAAAAATTGGGCCTTCGGTGATATTTTTTCATGTCACCAAACATGTTTTTTCTTGTAGTGGTTTCATTTGGAGAAGGCTACCACGTTCATTAGTGTGAAAGTCACCAATGATGGTTTAATCCGTCCCTAGAGCTTGCATAAATAAATAAATTAAAAAAAAGAGTGAAGTAAAAAGCTTCCAATGAGATTTGTATAAAAAAAAAGAGGCTTAAAAAAATAGGGAAACTATTTTGCCCAACTATCTTGTTGATGGGTGTGCTCCCTATACAACATTTAAGTTCATCTCAAGAAGATTTAGGGGGAGTGAGTCAAACACAATTTTTTTTCTCTTTTTTTGGATCTTTTTGGTCGTTCACTTTTTCATTGTGTGCTTAAATTTATGAAATTTTTACAGTAAATTTTTTTTACTGTTCATGGAGTGATTTGACCGAAGAATAGACGTTAGAGTATTTATGCTGCGCTACGCTGAAGTATTTCAAAACCTGGACACTTCGCACGAGCGACCATTCAAGTTCGCTCAAGCGAACCCAGTGCATTTAAATCCGTAAAATTCCCATTTTTCTTTCCTTCTTCCTCATTTAGCCTGCGTTTCTTCTTTCTTCTTCCAGAACCCTAACCCTCTTTTTCATCTCTTCTTCTTGCTATTGTGCGATCCTTTCCTATTTTCTCAAAGGTATTTTCTTTCCTACTTAAATCATCAAATACATCTTTTATAAGTTTCTTTCATTCCATTCACCACAAATTCATGCCTTGTAAATTCGTTCTTAGGGATTCTAGCATCACTCTTTTAGTTTTACTTTCTTTTATCTCTTCTTCTATCTCTTCATTCATCCTATTGTCTATTGTGATTTGCATTTGAGATGTTTAATTGGATTCATATACAAATACTTTTTGGAATGATTTTGATTCGTTCATACATGAATGACAATGAAGAATCTTTGTTTATTGCTCAACTCTTATTCTTGGAGATTGAATGAATTTGACTGGATTTGGAAGTGGGTAGAGCAATGTTTCAATGATCACTGGAGATTTACAATGTCATTGTGTGGATGTGTATGTGATTTTGAGGAGTTTCTATGGTGATTGTGTGGACTGTGGAGATGGGTGGTGATACCCAATTTTTCTACAGGGAATGGTTGCATAAAAAAAATGGTGTTTGAATGGTCACTGACATGAAAATTTGATTGCTATTATGTTTAGACTCATGGCTCCAAAGAAAAGACAACATGCTGAATCATCTTCATCATCTAGTTTTGATCATTCTAGATTCCCTTCCTTGAACAAGTCTATCCAATTTCATGAACTTTTTGAGTCGATAAACATTGAATCTGAAAAGGAAGTTGCTGAAGAACTTCATACTAAACGTGTCTGCAGGAGTTTAGTTCACAGAAATTGGTTTTCATTAATGAAGTTCAACACATCAAAAATTTATGTTGACTGGGTTCGTGAATTTTACTGTAATATGGAAGTTTTGGAGTCTGGATCCATCAAAACTTTTGCTCGTGGAAAATGGCTGACCATATCCGTAGCTGATATTGCTGATTTTATTGATATTCCAGTGATTGAAAACCCAGATTACCCAATCCGAGACGAACTTCCATAACCGATCAATTATGATCTTGTGGCAACCACCATTTGTGGAGTGGAAACACATTGGCCAGGAGATATTTTAATTCATGGAAACCTAACAGATGGATACCGGTTTCTCAACTAGTTTGTATGCCACAATTAAGAACCCGTGGGTCATACATCTGATGTAGCTCAAGGAAATTGATATCTTCTTTATTGCATCAGGACTGGAAAAAAGGATAAACATTCCACAAGTCATAATGAATGTGTTCGTTAGGAACCTGATTGCTAAAAGGAATTCACTTCTTCCGTTTGGAGTTTTAATTACCGATTATCTTTCATTCAAAGAGATTCCAAAGAGGACCAATGAGCTTACACATAAAATAAAGAATCCCATCAATGCTCGCACATTGGCTCAATCCTCAGCTCATATTCCACCAGCTGTTCAGGGTGCAGACGTACTGATAGATGAGGATATGCCTGTTGCATAAGGACAGGGGGAGCAACAACAGCCGATTGACATGATAGATCAGCTTGCAGCCCAAGTGCAGGGGTTGAGTGCGTGACTTGATAAGGGCCTTGCTGATGTGGCTGGAAGACTCAACTCAATTGATCAAGCTCTTGCTGAGATCCTTGCCAGATTAGGACATCACTAACTGCAGCATTCCTTGCTTTCCATCCTCTACATTAGTTGTTTATGAATCTGATTTGTTGCCCTTTTTTATTGACGTTCATGGTTCATACTTTGTTTTGGATACTTTCCCTTGTTTTGCTGTTAACATTACATGTTCTGACCTTTATCTTTTTCTCTTATTTCTGTTTATCTTTGCCAATTAATGAACAAAAAGGGGGAGTTAATGGATGTGCTGAATGTTTAAATGTTTAATCATCGTGCTATGATCATTTTATTCTTATTCGATGATAATGCACTTGATATGTTGAAAGGAGTAATTTGCAGGGATTCAAAGGAGTAAAAGATAATTTTGGAAGAGTTTCTTTCTGGATAATTTTCAGTGCTTGAATGGGTAGATTTTTTCTTATAATAGGAGTTTTGTCCATGAATTGCCAAAGGGAGAGATTGTAAGAGTTTTAGTTGGCTAATTCATAGGATTATGGACAAAACTGAGTATCTTAATAGTTGTATTTTATTTAGAAAAGGACTGCTCAAGATCTGCTACAAAGAAGGAAAGAAAGAAATTTCAGATTCTGAGTTTACAGAGGTTGCTCGAGCGAACCTCAATTCGCTCGAGCAAACCCTTCACAGAACCTTCGTCGCTCGACCCAACATTTTCATCCGCTCGATCGAAGTGTGTTTAGCGCTGATCATATGAAACAGAGAGCAGTTCGCTCGAGCGAACCTTGGAAACTTTTAATTCCATCTAGAAACTCCTTCCTATTTTCTCTCTAGCAAACTCCCCTATCCTAATTCAATCCTAAGACTTGACACATGAGTATAAGCCTATTTAAAACCATTCTCTCTCTATTCCAAACCACCACAGATCAAGATTAATATTTAGAAAAGACTTAGAGAGATCCATTCCTTCCACCCAAGGCTTCAAGTTCTACTGTGCTGAAGATCAATTTTTGGATTTGATTTCATCCTGCTTTCTTGAAGGCGGTTCTGCTTAAGCACGGTGAAGATTAACGACGGGTTGTCAACAGGATCAGATGTAGTCCTTAGGTTGAGTCTACAACTGAGAAATGATTGTAAGTAATCTTGTAATTTTCATTTTTATATAGTGCTTGGTTGTCTGTTGCCCTAGACGGTAAGGCCCGTGGTTTTTCCTGAATGAGGTTTTCCACGTAAAAATCTTGCATCTTCTCTTTGTGTGGTTTGATTGCTTTTAATCTGGTTTAGGATTAATTATTAGTTTAATCATGTAAGACCCCAACTCGAGTGACCTCGATTAGTACTGATTAAGTTATGTGTTAGTTTTAAGCGTGATTAGTGTAATTCGGTTTAGTTTGGACTAGAACATCGTTGTTATAACTTTGAGGAATTTTGAATGCCTTTGTGATTAGTAGGGCCCTTTGGGGGTTCCTTTTATGACTTTGCGGTTAGTTGGGGGATTATCTGAGATTCCATTGATTTGTATTTTATCCCGTTTTGCTTATCTCATTAATCTCTTCAACTTTCATGTTGATCTCGTTTCTGTCCAGAATCCCAAAACCCGACTTTCCTAACTTCTAGGGCAAAACAGTCTTTTTACACTAAATCAGTACACAAAATTTGATATTCTCGAAACCAGCGAAATATATACTTTTTGGAAACTAGATATTTTGACGAACAACTTTCCCTTCTTCGTCAATTTCATCCGAAGTTCCAAAAACCACTATTTCAGCCCCACAAGAATTCTTAGGGGTGGAGCCCACTCCCAATTGCTTTATAAGAGAACTTTCTCTTCTCCTTTCTTTTTTCCAGCCCAAAAGCAAACCATTTTATGGTTTTTTTTTTTTTGCTTTTCTCTTCTTCTTGCTTTCCATCACTAAATCTTCACTAAACAGTGCACAAATTGAGAAATGGATTCCACCATTATCTTCCTCCCCTTCAAGGCTTCATCTTGATACATTTTTTTTTTGGAGAAAACCACTTATCACAAGATCCTCATTGAGCTAGTCTTGACCATTTGGAGAACCTACAAGTAAGCAATCCCCTCCATCATCTAGAATTGTGTTCTTATGACTCTAGAGGAGCTTCACCTCCATTATTGAAAGCTCCCTCTTTCTATTTCCTTGTTTTGACCCTTTTAGGGTTTGTTTTGGGGGGTTTTGTGTAGCTTTGGAGTTTGGTTTGGAGAGAGTGTTTAGTGCTTGATTTGTTTGATTAGATACTTTGAGGCAAGTGGATGAAATGATAAGTGTGAACACTTAAATGTTTTTATGAAAAATATGTTGGTTTTGTCTGCCATGTCCATGTTTATTACTTGCATTGATTTGAAATAAATTTTCAGTAAAGAGTTTTGCTAACTCATTTATGGTTATAGAAATGTGGTTGATAGCCTTTCATTTATTGCTTGATTGTAGTATGAATGCACCCTTCTGATTTTGGGTTTTCTCTCTTCTTTTGTGGTTAAATGTGATTGAGAAGAAGATATTTGATTTGAGATTTATGGAAGTGTTGATGTGGGTTTTAGAGGATGTTTGTGAGGAGTATTGAGCCTCTCATTTTGGCATAAAATGAGGCTCTAAAGAGTTGTAAGAAGAGGAAAAAGGAGAGAAGCAAAACTGTCTTGGAATCAATTCCTGGACAGTTCACTCGAGCGAACTTGACAGGTCCCTCGAGCGACCTCTCCAGAAAGGGTTCTGAACCATTCTAGTAGATAGTTTGCTTGAGCGACCATTTATCCGTTCGAGCGAACTTTCCTAGAACCATATCAGAACTCTCACAGAACCTTGTTAGTTTGAGCGAACTTATGGTTTGCTTGAGCTAACATGTTCGCTCGAGCGAACCCATTATCCGTTCGAGCGAACCTCCCTAGAAAACCATTCCAAAGAGCTCGTCGCTCGAGCGAACAAGAAGTTCGCTCGAGTGATGAACACTGTTCACCTGAGGCTATTCTAGGAGCATAAATGAAATGTTTATATGATTGAGAGTGGTTTGTTGGAAACCCTATTGTTATGGGAAGACTTATGAGCATTGTTTGAACCCATTTGAAAAGAAAAACAGAATTACAAGCTTTCATTTGAAGTTTTGAAAATCCCTAAGGTGTATAAAGAGCCAGGAATGTCTCCAAACTCAAGGAGTACTAATCTATATTGAAATTGACATACGGGACCCTTATTCACCTTGATCAAATTTTGAATCCTGATACTTGTCTCGAAAAATTATGAATTATGATTTATCATTCCCGAGAGTATTAAAACTGTATTTTAGCATTTTGTTAGCCCGTTTATACATGTCCGAGTAAAGTGATACTTGTGCCTTTGAGCATCCCGTCCCGCCCGTTTACTTACTTGCACTTGATGTATTTTGTACATGACTTGGTTTCCGTTATTTGACCTATGAGTCGGCACCACTAAGCTTGAATAACCTTGTTAGTCTGATCCACTGACTAGAAGATCCCCTCCCGTCCCGCCAACTACAGTTTGGATCTCACTACCCAGTTATTACCGTGGTCTTGTCCCGATGCCGCAGATTGCTACTGTGGTTCCCGATACCCGGTTCGCTACCGGGGTCATGTCCCGTATTTATTATGTATATGTATATGTAATTTATGTTGTATCTCCTCACTTCGGTGACTGAGGTCAACATCTCGATATGCTTATGTCACTTCGGTGATAGAGGACTTAATTTCGTGTGGTTGTCATATTGCTTGTTTCATGATTTCGTTGGATACCTTACGTGTTTTATATTGTATATTGTTTTTCGGTAAATGATTTTTTTGTTTTGTGAAAGTTATTGTTTTAACATGTTTAAATGTTTTCCAAGGTAATTTCAATTACTGTTTTATCTTTTCACCCACCTGCCAAACCATTGTGTTTGATCCACTATCTTTGGTACTCAGGTCCCGTCGTTGGTTTTCTGGATGAGGAGCTTGAGGAGGCGGTCGGAGAACCGCAACGACTAGTTGAGTGGCATGCCGATGATGTCGTTTAGACATTCGGGTGCCCGAGTTGCGTAACATTCTGGGTTATGACTAACCATTCTTTTGGGAATTTGATATTTTGTCTATAATGGCCTTTGTTGGCATCTATGTTTGGGGAATGAAATTAAATGATCTTTTATATAAACTTTAACTTTTCTTTTGGGGAAAAGCACTAATGATCATTGCTCATTCTGATACTTGTTAAAAAAATGTTTCAATCATGTTATCTTAGATATGAATGTATGAATTAGATTTGCTACACGCTTCCGCATTCAAAAGAAATATTCATATTGTTGTGATATCCTCACCGCGGACACCTATGGGAAATCACGTATACGAGTGGCATTTCTTTATCGACTCATATATGTTTTGGTTAAATAAATGACAACCGTTCATCCGTTATATCATCATCATTCACAATTTAGAGTCCAAATCCCGGATTAGGTCCCTTGACCTGGTCCGGGGTCGCGACAAATCACGTATGGATTGATATTTAATAGATATTTGGTATTTGGGACCTCTGCCTGTGTTAAGGCCGGAATTTTCAAGATGTAAGCTTTAGATGGCAATGGAGATGGATGAAAGAGAGGTCTCCAACTTTTTTTAGCTAGAGAGGTCTCGATATTGATGAAGAGACGAGGAAACATGTTTAAATACGAAGGCCCTTTTTTCCGAGGAAGTGGAAGTCCGATACCCCCCTATAGGAAATGAAATTCTGACCTTCTATGGAAAAAGCTGACGTGGCAGGATTTAGTTTTTTGCATATTTTGTTGCACCAAACACATAAAAAACCAGTTTTCTTCAAAAAAATTTCCAACTTTTCTGCGAAAAATGATTACACAAACATGCCTGAATGTTTGATATTAGTAATGGTGGTGGCCACCACCAAAAATTTCCTTTAAAACAAACCATTCAACAACTAATACAAAGCGATGAAAATCTTTATGTCACGCTATATGCATAACGCTACACCACGTAGTTCCAAAGACAAAAGTGAGTTTGCACTTCTGCACTATACATAGTGGTTCAAAATCAGGAATTGACCATTTTGGGGTGTGGGCAACAAGAATATAACGTGCCTCACATATTTTTGTTTTCGCCGAAGAGAGATAATCCACATTCCTACCCTTGTTATAGGAAATTGAAATCCTCTCTACTGAATAAAACATCATTCTTTCCTTTTCCACACAAAAACAGTAGCACAAATTAAACAAGAGAAGAATAGGCTTTATGGAGAATTAAAATAATTTTTCTTTCTATTATGAAATCCTTTTGTTGCATGAACATATCCTTAAGCTTGCATTTCTGAAAGCATACGTGAGTTACACATGGGCTTTGGTCAAGACAAACAGGGAAAGCTTTGGATGTCTGTCACGCTAACAAAAAAATCCTGTCAACATTATTCATTGATATCTTTAAAACAATTCCATGAGATTAAAGCAACTAATACATCTTCATAATGACTTCCTAAATAGTATACCTCCCTCAGTCTAATGTCAATACAATAGATGAGTGGAGTTCCATGCTTCTAATTTGAATACAATCCCAAGAATATTTTGTATGGTTACCGTTTTTTTTTTTCCCTAAGATTAAACATTATATTGATAGCAGCACCACTGTAGATTGGCAGTCATGTGATGCATAAGCCAAAGACCAGCTTATATTTTTTACTAAATATGTTACAATTTTAATCCATAGGTCAAAAAAATGGGGGAAAAATAGGGATCTAGGAATACAAAGTAAAAACATCGGCGATCTTAGCTTTGAACTCAAGTAAGAAAAAAGAAGCCATTCATCAATTAAAGTAGGAAATTTGTAGAGCTTTAGGGCACGTTTGTGTAGAGGTAAATTCCATGGAAAGATGAAATTGCCGCATCAGCAAATTCTATAGTTTTTAAATTCTTTGAAAAAGGGTGTCCATGGAAGTGAAAAATTCATATTTGGTGCAAAAAGTTTTTCATCGATGAATTGGTGCTACTGTTGTTTGGTGAGGTTCTGAATTTCTCATAGAGGACTAGTGTTTACTGTTTGGTGCACCAATTTTCTACAGAGACACGCCATGAATACTCGCGGGATCACTTTACATATAAAATTGAACTGCTGAAGTATGGATTCATCGCCAATTTTGAAGCATCAGATTATCATAGTTGGGTAAGACAAGAAATACTCATGCGGAACATGCTAGTGAAAAATTTCTTTTAACTTCCAGAGTCTGGGGGAAGGAACAGGTTTCCATGAAACAGGTTAGCGGCTAAGTGATACACTCCATCCGGATGAGGGGCCCATGCAGCAATCAATTCAAATAAGAAAGCGAGGCATGAGTACAATTCCTGCACATGCATGGCTTGCAGTTGCGTAATATAGTTGAGTTAGTCTTCAATGAACTAGCATAGCAAAATATCTTGCACAGTTGATGAAAATAAATAAAATAAAAGTGCATATGTTACGAATTATTGATGTGAAGCAAACCTGATTATTGAAGAGCCTCCCATATGGAGTTCTCGTGAGGTCACACTTGTCTTCTAATTTGGATCCATCCGCATCAGGCACCTATTATGTTACAATAGAATATGAGATTTCCTGATGGGACATCTAACATCAGGAACCCATTATGCAAAAAGAACCAATGAAGGATGCTTCAAAACCTATGCATATTTGGTACATAGCTATCGTGCCTAAATTCGTGCCCACTGTAACTTGTATTCCATCGTGGGCCGTGGCGAAAGCGACGAGATCAAAGAAAAAGTCTACAGACCCCGGGATTTTGTGCCCGTGGTCCGCCACGACTCCCATGGGAGCCTGGGATCCAACGGCTCCCAGTGGGAGTCGTGCCAGACCCCGGGCACAAATCCGGGGTCTGTAGCACGGCTGGAGATCAAATGGAAGCCGAAAGAGGAAAGCTTTAATAAAAAAAAAAAATTATTATTACATTCACACGCTGAAGAAGATATGCACCATCAAAGTTTAGAAGTATTGTTGCTGTTCTTTTAAATATTGCCCTTATTCATGATTTTTTTTCATACCCAAAGTGTCCATAACTCTTTGAAGACCTGACTAATCTTTTGTCCTTCATCAAATTAAGCATGTGCCTGGGCAATTAGCTAGAGGGAGAAAGCACCACAACCTTCCATTCATGAGCTGCGGTCTTAGTCAGATGCACTACCCCTCAGCGTTATGTTTTAATTATGAATCAATAGTAGCATTGTTGCTTTTCTTTGCACCTTTTTAATATATTTTTAGCACTGTTAGCATTGTTATTATTAAAATGGTTATTTTTTCTAATAAAACGAACATGGCCCTATTGAGTCGTTCCATTGACTCGGTTCTGTGTCAAGTCACACGGGCAGTAATGGTCATTTGATGGGAGATGCGGTTTGTGTTACCGGACTGCATCCAAACCACAAGCATGGTAATGATTTCATACAAAAATCCGAAGCTATTTAGGTCGGTCTGTGCGCCTGTATGCGATCCACTCCTCTCCACTCGTAAAGCTGTAGCTTTTGACGCATGCGATCATCTCCTATCCACTAGTGAAGCTGTAGCTTTTGAAAAGAAAAAACTCTTGTCAGGTGCTCTTGCCTTTTTGTTCAGGCGATTTTTTCACAAATCTTAAAAAATCTATGATGAATCAGGTGATGAGGTTCGATTCAATCTGCATAGTTGACCTTAAAGGGGATTAATGCTACGGTTTGGAAAAATAACGCCCACACAAATCAGAATTAAAGATCAAAATGCCTGTGATTTTTTTTTTTTGCAACTGGATCAACAATTGGAACTTAGTCACTGGCCGCCGTTTTTCACCTTACGGAAAGGTTCTACAGTTCGAATTTCCCATTAGAGGCCTAGATAATCCAGAAATTTGAAAACACAGACTGTTTTTTCAACTCGTGCAATGCATTGTAGCAACAGTGAATGCACCCAACACCGGTTGATATGTTTTTGAAAATATTACAAGATTTTGACCTCGTGCCTGAAAATAGCCTTTAAAATAGGATTAACGGTTTGCATCATGAAAATGGGCCAACAAGAGTCATGACATGAAGATCAACGGTATGGACTCTTTTCGTAAATATCTCACAATTTATGATGATCCAACTATTGATATTTGATATCATTAGGTCTTCATAACATGATTAATGGTTCAGATCATAATTTAGGGGTCAGAAAAATTAAAAAAAAATGAAAAATATAAAAAAGTAGAAAAAGGGCAAAATGTTAAGTTGCATTGCAAAAGTAAAATGGGTATGATTATGTTTCACACCTCCGTTTGCACATGATTTACACACCAAAATCATGTGCCTTACGAACATGTGTAATAAATTTTGCAAACAAGCATCAATGGCGCGGAACCATTTCACATGTGAAGTGTTTACATAAGTAAATGAAGTTAAATGAATAAACTTTCACACATAGGCTTTCTAATGCAAACCCATTTCCAATTTTGGAGCATGGGTTGTCCAAATCGATTTACATGTGATTTTAATAAAAAGAACATGACTTACTTAGGTAGGTATGTTTGGAAGAATTGTGAGAATTCATGTATAGGAGAATTACGAGAATTTCAAATGCTGTTTTTAAAGTAGAATTTCAAATGCTTAACCTCCTCTGGCATTTGAAATATGGAAAATTTAAAATTTACAAGACAACTGCATTTTACGTGATTTGAAATTTGAAATTCTTACTTCAAAGAAACCATTTAAAATACCTAAGGGCCTGTTTGGATAAATGAGGAGTGGAGTGAAACAAAGTAGATTTCACATGTGGAGTGAGTGAAGAGAAATATGTTGAAGTTAAAGTAGTGTACTTCACTTCACTCCACTTGGATGCTTATTTTGAAGATAAGGTTTGGAGTAGAATCCACTTTTACTCAAGGAAATGGAAGTATTTAGAGTTGAAGTGAAATGAAGTATATGTAGCTCACAACATTACTTCACTTATTGGGCCAGACTTATCCAAACGGGGTAGAGTTGAAATTTTAGACTGTTATGGCCCATTTAATTTCACTCTACTCTATTTTTTGTCTATCCAAACAGGCCCTAAGGGATTAAAATATCACATCACATAAGAAATTTCTTGTCTGAAATCCAAATCAAACATGCCCATTGAGCCATTCCATTGACTCGACTATGTGTGTCTAGCCACAAGGCAGTATCCGTCATTTGATGGAGGACGCGGCTCCTATTGTTACCCGAGTGCGCCTAAACCACTAGCATGGTTATAACTTCATATAAATATCCGAAGCTAGAATACAATCATCTCGTCTCCACTCATAAGTCATAATTCATCATAAAAGCTCGAGAGAGAGAGGGGTAAAAAAAAAGAAAAAAAAAACGAAAAAAAACCCTTGTCTGGTATTCTTGCCTTTTTTTTTTTTTAATTCCGGCGATATTACATTGCCGGGTAATCCGCTGGATCGAGAGATCTTCCGGCCACCGACAGATTTCACCAAACGGAATCTCAAAGATCCACGAAAAAAAACAAAAGAAATCCTCTTTCATACCTACTTCACTTTCTCCTCTCCCTTTCTCCCTTCCAACCTTTTCAGATTCTTCTTTTCACTGATCCTGATTTCGTTCAAATCTGTTTCTTCGATGGGGGATATTTTGGAGAGATTGGGGTCGGAAGATGCCTTGGGATCGGAATCGTGTATGAAGGAGGATTTGAGCATGGAAATTGATCCTCCTCCGTTCCAAGAGAGTGTTGCAACGGCGGAGGATTGGCGCAAAGCGCTCAAAAAGGTGGTTACTGCGGTGGTCGTGCTTAGAACAACTGCTGCTCGAGCATTCGACACGGAGGCGGCTGGCGCCAGCTATGCAACCGGGTTTGTTGTAGATAAGCGCCGTGGAATCATCCTCACCAACCGCCATGTTGTCAAGCCTGGTCGAAATCTTAACTTCCTCTTCCTCTACTGATAGAATTCAAATAAGAAGATTATCATTATTAATTCTTTCTCTTTTGATGACCCTCTCTTGCTTAATATATATATATATATATATTTTTCAGGTCCAGTGGTTGCAGAAGCTATGTTTGTTAACAGGGAAGAGATTCCTGTGCAATCAATATATAGAGATCCTGTAAGTGAATTTTATGATTACATACAAACACATCTTTTCTGGTTACATCTAAAGTTGTGGTACTATCTTGGATTTGTAATTTTGATTTTGTCAAATTGGGCGACTTTTGCACTGTTGTGTGTCTACTGATTCTTTTTAAAATTTTGATCATGGTCCTAGATTTGTAATTTTGTCAATATCAGGCACTTTCATGGAAATAGCAACTTTTTGTGGGTTTTCTGTAGAACTATCGCAGTGGAAATACGATTGGAATTGAAATGTAAAATAGTAAAGTAACCAGTAAAGTGTAGTAGGTTTGCACATATGTTAAAACAGTGCTCCAATTTTAGTTGTGATGCTTTTCACGATTATGCTATTTTCTACAGTTCCTATTGTGAGATTTTGTTTTAAGGAATTTTGGATTCCTGGATTTTGATCTACTTAGGGTTTGGAATCTCGCATCTGTCAAGTTTGTGTAGGAACAGAAAAATTCTGTAAGACATGGGAATTGGTCACTACAGAAGTCATAAGTCCATATTTGTTTCACAACATCAATGATCAATCTCATCTCTGTAGTCATCACTACAGTAAAATATATGCAGAGCCGTCACACTTACCCTAAAAAATAATTTCACAAGGCAATTTTGAAAGACAGTCGTGGTGAGTAAATTACTTGGTGGAAGGAGCTTTGTGCTTGATGTATTTATCGAATCTTACATTCAAGCTGTAGAGACTTGGTATGAAGAATTAAGTGGTAGAATTTTTTTCTTTTTTGCCTTTTCTGATATGTAAAGTGGTAGAAAATTTGGTAAGAGTTCACAAAATCAGTATTCTCTTGTCTTATTATTTTATTTTTTCTCCTCTTCTTTCCTTTCACCTTGCAAGGAAAGATCGTTTAGGTAATTAGGTATATTGAAGTGTAGAATATCTTAGGGATCACGGTGAAATATTGCTTGAAGGTTGACACATACATACTCCAGGATATGGATAATCTTAGGATGAAGGACTTGACCAGGACAGTTCTATGGCCCAAGAATATGTGGCAGCTGCTATGTTCCTTCATCAGTTTCTATTTTTTTTTTTTGTTAAACTAAGTCAACCATGAGTTCACTCTCTGTTCTACAAGTTCCATTTATAAATTGTTAATATTGATTTGCTTTTGTTTTTATGCTTTTGTTGAATGCATGTGTGAGGCATTTGTTCTTGAGAGTGCTTGTGCCTGATGTATATTAACTTCCTTTAAGGTTCATGATTTTGGCTTCTTTCGTTATGATCCTGGAGCAATACAATTTCTGAGCTATGAGGAGATCCCTCTTGCTCCTGAAGCTGCATGTGTTGGACTAGAGATTCGGGTGGTTGGTAATGATAGCGGGGAAAAGGTATTATATCCACTGGTTGCTTCCTGCCTTTTCATTTTGGCAATATTCTATTTCTATTATTGTGGAATAGTCAGCTGATTTAGCATTTATGTGATCTATTTAGTAGTTTCAAGCTTATCCATTATTATTAACATTTTTCATTGCATGTGTTTTAATTTATTTCCTTTTTTCTTTTGTGCATTGGGCAATATCTGCTCATAATTTTTTGTCCTTCTCTAAAAAATCTTTGAAAATATTCAAATTTTTAAGATTTTTGTTAGTTTTTAATTATTTTAGAAAGTCATAATTAAAATATTAAGAAAAAAATGTATAATTATAAACATCGCATGAATCATTCTTGAACATAATTTAGTTGAGGACAATGTTGTAGTACAAATTTTACCCCATTGTAATTTCCTTGATATTGCACAATTGTCCAAGAAGAACTTTCTCTCTGTCACTTGCCTATGTCTCTTTTTCTGCAATTTACTTCATTATTGGTCAAGATACATAAATGTATGAACTTGTGGAACTCTCCTTTAATGGCTAGAAGAGTAGGAATTAAGAAAATAGGGTTTCTATTTTAGATTTTCTCTTTCACCAATATCTTTCTCCTTTTATTTCTGTTCCGCTCCCTTGAAATGAAAACTTTTACCAACTGAAAAACAAGCAGAATTAAAGTAGTGAAAAGAGAGAAGAGAAAGAGCAGAACAAAGATACTATGATGTCGACCAAAGGATAGCCTCTTTTCCTAGATAGATATTATCAGTGACAATTTAAGGGGCAATCGAAC
The DNA here is from genome assembly GCA_003546025.1 of Camphora micrantha. Classification (NCBI taxonomy): domain Eukaryota; kingdom Viridiplantae; phylum Streptophyta; class Magnoliopsida; order Laurales; family Lauraceae; genus Camphora; species Camphora micrantha. Next base: position 9,224,031 of record QPKB01000011.1, on the reverse strand, counting down.
AAATCGCTCTCCAACGGATCCCTGATGCTAACTTATGGTAATTGGAAACTCACCTGTCCTTCCATAGTTAGTTCTCGGTTTTGTTACTTCTCCCTCATACATGTATTTGCTGATGTCAATATAACCCCTTGGGTCAACCCTTTGATCTAAAACTCATCAAATCAAGTCTTTGGGTACCCTGTTGTAGGCTTTCTCTAGATCGATGGAGACTGTATAATTTTTTTCCTTCTCGTTATTTTTTCATTACTTAAGTGAGAAGATAGCTTCTATAGTTGACCTCCCTATCATTAAACCAAATTGATTTTCAGATAATCTTGGTCTCTTGACCATGTATTTGCTCTAGCCTCTAATGCTCTCTCTCCCATGGTTTCATGGCTTGACTCCTAAGTTTAGTCAGGTTGGTTTAACATTGTATATCTCCTTTGTTCTTGTATAAAAATATTACAACACTTCTTCATTTTTCCGGTACATTTTTTGTCCTTAATATTTTGTTGAAGAGGCTACCAAACCCATCCAATTTCTCCGATGCATTTCCAGCCTCTATTGAAATGCCATCTGGGCCTAAGCCTTTCCTGTCTTCATTCTTGCCAATGCTTTCTTCACTTTTGGTACCTGAATTTTGCAGGAAAAGGTATGTCCTACTAACGAAGTATCCTCTCAGGCTCTGAAGCCTCCTGTAGAATCTTCATTTAAAAGTTTGTTAAAATATTCTCTTCACATTCTTTAATATCATTGTTCTTCACTGAAATCTTTTGGTTATTGCTCTTTATAAGCAGTGGCGGACCCATGATTTTTTTATTGAGGGGGGCTGACGATGTTGAATTGAAAAGTCAGTCATTATTTCACCGTACGACCTTAACATTAGCAATGGAAAAAAAGAAAATGTATTGCATTTACCAAGAAACTAATTACATCAAATAGCATTCTCTCATCAAAAGTTGTATTTACAATTGCTGATTTTCTTTTATAATAAATTTCCATATCTGGTTCAAATGGATAAAGAGAATAGCCAATCAATACCTTGGGTAAAATAATGTGCAATTAAGTCAATTGTGTTCCATTTCTAGATGATGAGATTGGTCAATCTTGTCGAGTGGAACCAAACAGACCCAATTTTTCTCTCTAAATGACCCTAAACAAATCATCATTGAAGTAAAGAAAGCATTGCCATACCAATGAAGATCAAAAGAAAAGATTGACATTTGTGCGATTGATTTTCGATCTAGGTGGACATTTTAAGAACTTGTGGTCGGATTCTCTCCCGTATTATCAAGTTGTCAACCCACCAGAGTAGAGTGTTTTTTTTTTTTTTTCAAGCGGGGGAAAATTGATGCAGGCCAGACAATAGTTCGACCAACCCATTGGGCCTCGCCCAGAGGCCCAACGGGACATCCATTTATTTAAGGATTTTATTTAGAAGTCTTTAAATTAGGAGTTTATTTGATTTGGATTGTTATTTAGTTTCCTTTTTTAATTAGGTTTCTTTAATTATTAGGAAAGTCTCAGTGGATAAGAAAGATGTTCAGTCCTATATATAAAGGACATGCCTTAGTTGTAATAGAATGCATATGATCAATTAATCTTTGAGCTTGAGTTATAAGAGTTTTCTCTTCAGTTATGGTGTTTTCTCTTTATGTGAGGGTGCCCTAGTGGCTGAATCCATCTTTGGATTCGATCAATCCTTCAGGAGATTGATCTATTGCAGTGATTGCGGATCCGGGTTGCACCAATTGGTATCCCATAGGTTGGCCGACCTATTGTCTGGCCTGCATGAACGTCCTTCATGTGCCTTGTCTTTAGTTTCTTGACTAGGTTTGGCTTTGATGGGCAAGGGACTCAAGTCAATAGGAAGTCATGGCTTCATTCTTGTGACATTTTCAAATGGAGAACATCATGTGTTTTTGTTTATGGAGTTGTTGTATACAAACTCCGCCATGGGCAAAATAAGATCCCATGTAGGCATGTGCTTACCTACGACACATTGAAGTAGATTTCCTAAACTACGATTGACAACTTCTATTTGGCCATCTATCTGTGGATGGTAGGCACTTGAAAATTTCAGCTTAGTCCGCATCATCTTCCATAAGGTCTTCTAGCATTAGGTCATGAACTTAGTATCTTTGTCAAACACTATAGTTTTGGGAAGGCCATCCAAACGGACAATATCTTTGTAGCAAAGACCGACAATCTTCTTCGAATCTGTAGTTGAAGAACACGGTATAAATTGGGCCATCTTGGAGAATTTATCAACCACCGCAAGAATACTGAATAGAGTCCACTTCTCATGCTGTTTTTGGTAAGGCCAAGACAAAATCCATGCTAAGATCTTGCCAAGGCTCATGTGGAACATGATACAGCCCTAAGTTCTTCTGACCCTTTGCAAGTTGGCATACTCTATATAATTGATACATATGGGCAACATATGTCTTCAAGTGGGGCCAAAAGAAGTCTTCAACTATTGCCAATGTCTTATCACGTCTTAAATGTCCACTGCATCCGCCTCCATGTAGCTCCTGTAGGATGTGCTTGCGGATAGATGTGTCTGGTAAACATAATTGATTTCTCCAAAAGAGGTAGCCATCATATATACTAAACTTTGGATGTTTAGCAAACTCACCATTGATAAGAACTCTATATATACACCCAAAGTCATGATCATCAGGATATTCTTTAAAACTTGGAATCGTTACAAACGTTATCACTAGAAGGTGATATTGGCGACTTAATGCATCTGCTACTTTATTTTCTTTTCTTGATGTATGATAGTGTGAATTCTCAAAATGAAATTTTGTGAATACTCAAAATTTCATTGTGTTATATTCTGGCGACTTAATGCATCGAACGTTGTATCGGTTTGGCCTCGAAATGAAAAATCTTTGTTGATTCGGAAATTTCGGTGAAACTTTTCGACTTATGTTTCAAAAAAAAAAAAAAAAAAAAAAAAACTAAAAATATATATATATATAGATATAGATATAGTCATAGATATACATGTAGAAATTTGATTATGGATTTATTTTAACTGGAACTTGATTAGGGAATTTATTTTAAGTGAAATTCTTTTTCTTCTTTTTCATTCCTTTATTTTTGCTCGAAAAAGGGCTTAGGGTAGGGGTTGGGGATTTTTAAAATATATTTTTGCAGTAAGTCCTTTTTTAAAAATAATTTTGGCTGAAATTTCCGAAATCCACCGAAATCGACCTAAACTTACCGAAATCGACCGAATTTCCAAAATTGACCAAAAAAGTTCGTCGAAAAGTTGTGTAGGACTCTTTTGTTTTGGTATGTAGACCGAAATGAAACGAATTTCACAACCATGAATGTAATCCCTAAAGGAGACCTTCCACTTGGCGGCTCAATTTTGCATGTTTTGCGGGGCTCATTCAATATGCAGGTGTATTTGGAAGGGAATAGCCAGGGACTCGACCAACAACATGTTGGATGTCCCTTCGAGGTAGCATCTCTTTTCTAAGCTCTTATGGAATCAAATCTTTGAAATCATTGAGCAAAGACTTGATTTCTGTAGGTTAGCAAAGACTTAATAACCCAGGTACCCTCTCGAACTCAGACTCTTCTTTTTCTTCTATTATGCTTCTTCTCTCTTTTTATGTTTCTTTTCTTTTTTTTTTTACTGGTTGGGGTTCGGCTGATATGGGTCAAGTTCAGGATGGTGGGGATGGGTTCGAATCTATTGGGGCTTTTGGTTTGATGGATTAGGGTTGACAGTGGCTGGGTTTGGGATTGGATGGAAGATGGGTTCGTTGGATTTGGCAGTGAATAGGGTTTTGGTGTTTTGGTATGAGATTGGTTCAATGGTAATAGAGGGCTACAGATGGATGTTTGAGAGTTCTAGATCAGGGAATAGGGTTTGTTGTGGGGTTTATGGAGGGATTTTGTGGATCGGTTATGATGGAGATTGGGGTTCTGGGTCTTGGGTGTTCAGGTTAGATGAAGGTTTAGGGAAGGTGGTTGGATGTAGGGATAGGGGTTAGGCGACAGGGTTGTGGTGATGGGCTGATGGTATGATGACGATGATAATGGATTGAAGGGAAATTAAATAAAGGGACAAGCTCCCGGGTTACCTCAATCAGTGATTGGAACTTATGGATCTTTGCTCTAATACCAATTGACGCAGCTGGGGTGAGGAAGAGTAGCCAAGGACTACTCTCCATGCCCAAATACTTAGGATAGGCACCCGTTTTGGTCTCACACCAAAGACTGACATAAGACAACTCAAAGAGAGGAAAACTCAATTTTCTATTCAATATGCAGTGATCGACTAACGGGATTACATCTCTTTATATAGGCTAGTCTAAGCTTTAACTATTGAAAACAAGTTTCAATAAAAATAGAAATTTCTAATTTAGTTCTAAATATTAGCAATTACTAAAATTTAGGAATTCTTAATAGAAATTTTTTTTTTTTTTTTTTGAAAAAGGAGACGTTGGAGACACGTTTTCAAAATAGGAAAGTGACGCTGGAGACACGTTTTGGATGATTTTTCTCCTTTATTGGGTATTGTTGAGTTGTTGGACTTAGGCTTTTGGGTATAGAATAGACCTTTGGGTGGGGCCCATTAGTCTGGCTTTCATCAAGTTGCCATTAGATTTCACTTTAAAATGTATTTAACTTTGGGTGTGGATTCTGTTGACTCTGATTCTTTGATGATTTTTTTTTTTTTTTTTTTGGATGTGGGTTTGTCACGGCCATCCTTAACTACTCGCATGGAACTTTTTCAACATTTGTCAAAGGGATCTTTGTCGACATCATGCTGAGAAATTGGAGAGAAGTGGCTCTTTCCTCTTCGGCCTCGACTCCTAATGTTTAGAGATGAAATCCGACTCCCCCTTAGGGTTTCAAATTAAACTTCGATGGTAGTGCCATTGGTAATCCAGGTCTAGCTGGGTTGGGTGGAATCATCCGTGATAATTTGGGTTCCTCTGTTCTATCCTTTTCAGGGCCTGCTGGGGTTTGCTTCGCCAATGAGGGAGAATTATTGGCAATCAGAACCAACCTTAGAGAAGCTCTCCGTGTGAATCTCCAAAATCTTATTGTGGAAGGGGACTCTTTCTTTGCTATCCAATGGGCCAATGCTTCTGCTAAAGCGCCTTGGAAATTGGCGGGTGTGGTGGATGAGATTTTGGATCTAGCTAGAAGCCTCAAGTGACCTTTTCCCACATTCTTCGTAGTGCTAATTTTGAAGCTGATCATCTTGCTAAGGAGGGAGCCTATCTTCCTACTCTTTCTGTTAACACGTTCCCCATGTAGTATTTATCCTCTTTTTTTTTTTGGGTTGGGGTAGGGGTCCTTTTGTTGTACTTTTGGGACTTGGCTTCATGCCCTTTTGTTATAGACAGTATACCTCTCCTATACTGCATAGTTTCCTTTATTATTATAATTAATATAGTCACTTTTTCAAAATCTTTTTTTTTCAACATTTATCTCTGTTTTATTAAAAAAAAGACCTTTTTTGCAGCGATTTCTTGTTTTGCACTTTTCACTGTAGAAAATTTTTTCTCTAAGAATCCAATGTTCCAAATATACTCCACAAGTACTTATTAGATATCCCCTTCCTGACATAGAATATGAATTCTGGTGCAGGTTTCAATTTTGGCAGGGACTCTTGCTCGCTTGGATAGAGATGCTCCTCACTATAAAAAGTATGTGACATTGCTTTTTCTGATTGCATTTCAAATGTGGGTGCCAAACTAAAATAAAATTCAGATGTTATTCTTCCATTGTTTTTGCTTGTCATATGGAATTTTTAATGTTCATTTACACCAGTCCATACAAAAATTTAATAGAGATTGTTGTCTTAGGTTTTGTGGAATTTATTGTATTTCATTGATGATAGGGCTGCAATGCAATGTGCCATGACTTAAATTAATTTAAGGTATTAAAAGTCAGGGCTGAGCTTGTAGCTCAGTTGGAAGATACTTTATGTTGCCTTCTTGAAATTTTGAGTTTTCTCCCAGCTTACTAACTAATAAAGGTATTTGAATTTACTTTGCAATGCATACCTGACTGACTCCTTGACAGGTTTATGATCCATAATACCAAACTCGGCCCGCAACGGGTGTGGGTCGGGTTGGTTTCACATTGCTTCTTCTTCTTTTTAATAGAGAAAAGTAAAAACATGCAATGATGTAGGAGGTAAGAAGCGAACGGACCTACACCCTCACAATTGTACACTTCATTCACTACCACTTGTCATACCAAGGCATTGCACATGCAGTTTCGCTAATAGATATCTATATATTATAACTGGGGAAGCACAGGCCAGGCCCAACTGAAACACAAACCAGGCCTGAACCTGATAAACCCACTACCAAACCTGCCCCCACCTGCTTCAGGGCTGTTTACCCGTTACCATCCGTAGCTATATGAACATTATGACGGATTTCCACATTCTGCAAAAAATTACCTTATTATAGAAGGAAGATAAAGAAAATAATGTAGTGTAGCCCTAACTGGGCATGCATCACTAATATCTCTTCTATTTGCTTTTGTAAAATCCCAACAGAATGCTGATCGAAAAAAAAAAAAAAAAATAAAAAAAAATTCAACAGAAACCCTACATCTTGATGAATTTACAGCTAAGGGCCTGCTGTCCACTAAATCAGTCCCTGAATGGAAAAATAATAATTACAATTTATCCTAACATCCCCCTTAAGTTGTTCAGTGGATATTAGTCATGCCCAACTTGCTAGATATACTCTATGTTGCAGAATAAAATCTGTATTTACTGATAGGTTTTCATTGAAAACAAGAAAATCTTGGAAATTATGAAAAAGTAATGAAAAATAGAAAAAGTGGGGAAAACTAATAGAAGAGAAAAAAGGAATTTCTTGTTGTCCTCCTTAGGGTTGGATGGCCCTCTCCATATATTTATATCAGTAATAATTTGAGAAATTACAAAATACCCTTGTAATCACTCGAAATGACATGAATTTTATGGACTGTTTTACAAATATTGAAAATACTATAGACAAACTCTTAAAACTAGCAAGCTATTGTCTCACAAAACTCCCAGTCAAGCTGGTGCATCAATATCTAGCATTCCGAAGTTTGGACAATGCATATGACAACTTTTTCTTAGGGGTCATTTGCCTTTTAAGCATGGGATAGGAAAATGGGTTTTACATGCATAAAGGTTACATATTCAAAGCTAACATACGAAACATTACAAATGTGAAACACATTACCATGTTTGTCAAAATCACCATTTTCATATGATTAAATGTGTACATCCAACAGTTTTAAATGTCTTTAGTTATTTTGGACTTTTTTTTCACAAAGTTCTCAAAATCTATGAAGATTTAATATATAAAACCTAAGTTCTTGATGCTTATCATTCATATGAAAACATTGAACAGTTCGGATCATGAGTTGGGGTTGGGGCCCTATAAAATTAGATCATAGGTTGAAATGTTTTGGATGCTTTTCTCAAATTAATCAAATCTATGAAAATTTAAGATAATTAGCTTGAAGGTCTTTTAGTTTTCTTTGTTCAATAAACAAATTGAATGTTTTGGATTAACAAAAATGGGGTCCACACGAATAAAAAATAAAAAATAAAAGTGGTTGTGGGATTTGATCCTGAGCCCAATTGCATAATCAAATGCAGTCACCGTGTGAAGCATGTACTGGCGCCTTTTGGCAAGTGGGAGATGTTAGGTGTGAAAATGGCCTTAGTTAAACTCCATTTTCTTACTCATTTACGCGCAAACAAACGTGATGATGCATAACCATTATGCTTGTGAATATTTACATATGCAAATGAGTCCTTCATGAACAGCTTTGGTAAGGAAACCTGCCAACTGTTTATATGTTGCAATCTATGTTCTGATGTGCTATCAGTGTCCATGATAAGCATAAAAAACACCCTGTCCTGCAGCTCTTTTCAAGTATTGGAGGATTCTATGAACCAAAATGAGTTCAGTGCATTGTGCGTGCATGAATCTACTTACCACACCAACTGCATCTGAGATATCTGGTTGTATGATAGTCATATAAATTAATCATTCTGCTAACCTTTGATATGCTGTCTGGTTGTGAAGCAGCTTGCTGCTTTCAGAATGCAAGATCCACCGGTTTAGCACCCAATTTTCCTGTCTCTTCAAGTAGATGATTGGCAAATCACAGTTCCTTTACTTGATCTCACAACTTCAATTCATAGAAAGCATTTCAACTCTCCTGATCTTTAATTTCAAATTCTGTACTTTCTTCTTCGCTATCCCCACCACGTCATTGTTCGTAATAACAATATCATCGACATAACCAATTAGATTGGTAACTAGATTGCCTTTTCTTTCACAAATAATTTGTGATATGCAGGACACCTTTTTTTATCCATTTTTCATCATAGCTTGGCTACACCTACTAAGGCAAGCTCTTGTAGACTGTTTGAGGCATATAAGGTTGAGACGAACTTTTCTACTTTATCCTTCTAAACTGAGCCATGGAGGCGAATGTGCATATACTTTTTCTTGAAGATCACCATGTAAAATCGCGTTCTTAACATCTAACTGATATGACACGTAATTAAAATTTGAAGCAATTGAAAGTATTACCCTTATTGAATTTAATTTTGCAACTGGGCAAAAAACGTAAAATAATCCATATTTTATGCCCAAGTAAATCCCATATCCACCAACGTTGCTTTTGTAGTTCTGCATAGTAGCATAACCCACTTATCCCACTGCATGCAGGAAGATTGACAAGGAAATTGGTACCTCACTCTTTCCATTAACATCGAGCAGATAAGAGCTGCATTTCTTTGATAGTTGACAAATCTCACAGTCAATCTGCTTTTGAATTGGACTGTTTAGGATATACTTTTCAGGATTTGAGCTGGAACATGCCCTAAATGCCTATGCCACTTTACAACGTCTTTTGTATTAACAAAAAATAACTGAAGGGCTGATCTAGACTGTGCTTCTAGATCAACGAATGGAGGCCATTGCACTTACAGCCATCACCAATTATGTTTGTCATGCACAATATGATGGTAGTAAGTAATGTCACAAGTGTGAGGCTGGTTTACAAACTGATTGTAACAAATTATGTCTGGACTGTGGAAAATACAACACAGAAAACAAATATAGATTTGGAGAAACATTAATCAATCCTTCTCTTATAACCAGAATATGATTTCCCTCTCCAACATGAATATTGCCATGAACAAGTGACCTTTAGGATCTTAGCTTTGATTGCTTACTTGCCCCTGAATCAATCACCCATGTAGTGCTAGGTGAAACCATAGATGTCATGTGTGCACCGAAATTACTATATGGGGCTGATGGAAGTCTTATATGTGTGTAGCCACACCTGTGGATGATAATGAAAACAACGCACTCAAATCCTTGTCACTTCTTACGTAGTGATAAAATCTTGTTGAGAAGAGGTTCATGGATATTTGGACGTTGGGATTTGAATTTCCCAATGCTTGGGGTTTCAATCAAACTTTCTCCCCCTATTTTAGACTCCATTAGAAACCCTAGATTTTAATCACTCCCTTGAATAACAAGAACAGCCCCCATTTTTCTGATCCCTCCAATCAAACTTTCTTTCCCTACTTTGGACACCATTAGAAATTCTAGACTTTAATCACTTGAATAACAAGAAAACCAGCCTCCATTTTTGTTGATCTTGCAACTCAACTTTCTTGCCCTACTCAGGCTCAACCTCAGACTCAAGGATGAACACTCATCCACAACACAACATAAGAAGAGTCTACACAAAAATTCACTGAAAAACCAATTCAAAACTTCACGCATACTGATATAAAACACCTTTTACTTGCTGTTCATACCTTTCAATGTAATTTTCTGTCATAAAAGAAACAGCATAAAAAAGGATGGCACAACCCTATCAATCACAAAAAACTGTAAAACAGAAACTATTTATTGTTAGATCTGATTGTATCTTCCTTATGCAATCCCCAAACAGTACTCACATGCAGTTGTGTGCAAAAATTCACAAAACAGGAAAAATATTACTCAGAAACTCTCTTCTTCAGGCAACACCTAACAGAATTCTACTAGCCTTGAATCTTCAAAATCTGGTATGTTCCTTCATCCGGCCTTCAATATCCCTTCCTAGGATTACCTTTTAGCAGCCAAGGGGCTTGAATCCCTTTGTCTTCAGAGAACAGATTTACTCAAAAACCCATAACAGATGTCCGACTGCCATGATATCTTTCGTCTGCCCTTTTGATCTTCAGAATTGTTTCTTTCTCCCCAATTTAAATCAGAACAGATCATCCTTAGAAAGTCTTCTAACAGTAACCAAGCTTTGATACCATGTTGCAGAATATAATCTGTATCCAGTAATAGCTTTTTGTGCAAAACCAGAAAATTCCAAAAATTCTGATAAAAGAAAGAAAATTAAAAAAAGTGGGGAAAATTGAAAACTGAAGATAGGAATTGCTGGTCGTTCTCCTTAGCTTTGGACAATCCTCTCTCTACATATTTATAATTTAAAAAATTATGAAATACCCCCACTTTGAAGTTACTCGAAATAACATGACAGTCCTTTGTAATGTTTTCTAAATATTGAAAATACTATAAACAAACTCTTATAACTAACTAGGTATTGCTGGTCGTTCTCCTTAGTGTTGGACAACCCTCTCTCTATATGTTTATAATTTAAAAAATTATGAAATACCCCCACTTTGAAGTTACTCGAAATAACATGACAGTCGTTTGTAATGTTTTCTAAATATTGAAAATACTATAAACAAACTCTTATAACTAACAAGGTATTGGCCAACACACTCATGGATGAGTGTTGGCGGCACCTTAGTATCACATAGAGGCCCAGAGATTGATCCTGAGATTGATCCTTGGGTCCTCAAGTTAAAGTAGCACTCCTGTACCAGTAGCCCAACTTCCCCACCCTTCACCCCCAACCCCCCCCCCCCCCCCCAAAAAAAAAAAAAGGCTATTGTCTCACAACACTCTGAACTTTTAACTGTTTAAGTGCCTTTGTAAAAATATCTGCCCATTGATTCTCTATTGTAAGATGGCGTGGGGATAATTGGGACTTCTACCTGTCCTTGTATATAAATTGACAAGCTATTTCTAGTTATCTCGTTGAAGACTGGTTGGGTACAACATTCATGGCAGCCTGATTGTCATGATGCAGCAGTATAGCAACTTATTGTCAGAATGCAGCGGAATAGATGCTTGTTGGGATAACCTGATACCTTTCAATAATTGTTTCAGCCATATTAATTCATATGTGGCATTTGCCATTGTGCTATATTCTGCCTTTTCACATGCACGTGCAACAACTTTTTGCTTTTTTTTTTTTTTTTTTCCAAGGAACTTGGTTTCCTTCGTCGAATCTCATATGTAAATCATCCAGATGTTGAATGTCCATCATCCATGGACCAGCCCAGTTAGCATTTGAATAACCAACCACATTTAGATGCCCACAAATTTTGTAGAGTTGACCTTTCTCTGGTGATCTTTAATGTTTCTCAATAGTCACTTCACTATCTCCACATGGCTTGTCTTAGGTGAGCGCATATATTGAGTATTGACTAATTACTAATCACTCTTACTTAAGTCTCGTTTGGTTAGTCAAATTGATAAGCTTGCTCACTAACCTATGAAATGCCCCTTTGGATATTCTAGAATAGGTCCATCATCTGTACATACTTTCTTATTCACTTTATAAAATCTCCTCTCCTGTGCATTTAATTGTACTCAAGGAATATGGCTCAGCTTAGAATAGATTAATTAAACAAGAGCCAGGGCTTTTGATTGTACTAAAAAAATAAGTGGGCCGATGTTTGAAATATCCCTTAATTTGATCTGAAGATGGGCCGATCTCACCTTTCATCTTCCGTTTAGTGGCCCACATGAGTTTACGCATATATGTATATATATCTGTGTGTGTGTGTGCATGCGCGCGTGCGTGCTGCCCTTAGTTTCAAATTTTCTGCCCTAAGTTACAAGAAAATGGAAACCATCTATACTTCAACCTCCGGCGACAGTAAGGCTACAACACCTTGAGCTTCGGCAATGGAGTGGGGTTTCAACTCAAATTTCTCGAGCTCATGGCTGGTTGGGGCTGATTCGACTGGAATTTATAGGTGAATGGGGAGGCTGAGGTCACATGCCTGGTGAGAAAGGGGATCAAGGCTTTCTCTTGAAATTTCGATGAGAAATAGACATGAAACATTCATTCGGCCTTTTGTATCTCTAATAAATCTCAAAACACAGAAATAACCTTTCTTTTTATGGTAAAAATTTGAAAAAACCTCTTATTTCTTCTACCATGAAAAATAAAAATTGCCCGAATTGGATGATTCATTCGTGATTTGTCTGAAATCCAAATTTTCGGTACAAAATGATAAGTTTCGACCGAAATTGAATGAAATGATGACCAAATAGTCACACAGGTGTGGTTCAGTGCGGTATTCCTTCTGAAATAAAAAATCTGGTAGTTTTGGCTGTACTGAAATGAATTTGACTACTATGGAATTTACATAGCAAAGGACGTGCTCCACTAAATTACAAATCAGTCAATAATTAAAGAATGATAAATACAATGTATCCTGACACTAAAGTAGATAAATAGGTTTTCTTTCCCTTTTTCCTTTCTTAAACATGCTCTAGTAAAATCTTAGGGTAGGAAAAAGGAGAAAATAATGTAGTACTGTACCCTAACTGGGCATGCACTACTAATATTTATGCTATCTACTTTTTTCCAAAATTGCTTAAATCTTCTGCTGTTTTATGAATTTACACAGCAACGAGCATGCTCCACCAATTGGAAAATCAGTTAATAATTAAAGAATAATAAATACAATGTATCCTAACACTACTCATGTTATAAAACTAATAATTTCTATCAGCTTGTCAATTATTTAGTGTACAATATTTTTTTTCTTCTCTTGACCTATGTACCAGAGCGAACTTGCAGATTTGCTGACGGTTATTGCCCTACCTGATTATTATGGTTAATTTTTGTGTGTTTATCTTGTACCAGTATAATCCAACAGTCATTTTATTTTATTTTTTTATTATAAATATCGGTTCTTGATGCCATAATAATTGTATGAAAGCATGTGTGTTTGCTGGGTTAGCCTGTGAAATTGCATCAGATGAGGCATTACATTATTGGTGGTGGCAAGACCAAAACCAGTGCATTGCTTCCAAACTCAATCCCAATCTGCTTCCCTAGTGGGATGTTTCTTAACCAATTTGTGGCTCGTTACTTGCACCAGATGCATTTCTTTTTGTCATGTACATCTTCTAGAACTTTAGATGTTTTCAGTAACTAGTTATTTTAAACATTTCTGACTTGGAGCTTTTGAGGTTCATTTAGTGTATCCATTTTATGCAGGGATGGATATAATGACTTCAATACATTCTACATGCAGGTATAGCTGATCTTTAGAGTTCAATGTGTTTCATGCTCTAAACACCTTTGTGGTTTTCTATTCAAAGTTATTTTTGTAAGTTATTGATTACAACAAGGACATTGTTTGACTAACAAAGAGCTCCAAGTATTTGATGCAATAATGAATAACTCAAGTCTTTCAACCAATAGTAATGTGAGCTGGAATGGACTACATGCTTATTATATTTGACTACCACTTGGAAACTTTCAAACGTTATTTTTAGATTTGAATTGTAGGTTCTTTAATTTTTTCAGTTTCATAAATATTGGTTTGTCTCAGATAATACCTCACATTATATTCCCACATCAAATATGATGCAGTCACAGGGTGTAAATGGAGCCCTTTGACAGCAACCCACTGTGTAAAGGCTGCTTAACAGTGGTGTGAAGGGACTGCTTCCCTTATGACTTGGAAGACGACAATGATAAGTAGGGTTCGATCCACCCTATTTGATGAGGTCTCCAACATGAGCACAATAAATCATGGGATGTGATCAAGAGGAAGAAGCTATGAAAAATGAAAATGAAAATTCTCAATGCTTTTATTCAATCAAACTCATTGTCGACCATTCTTTTTCACCCAGCTGAACATATGCTTTTATATAAAACTGACATAAAACCCTAAGCCGTACTTTTAGTCTAAACCACCCATCACAAGACACAAATCCTAGGTTTACAATATCCTAACTAGTAGATGATTTAATTACAAAGAATTGGCTGAAATTAATAAAATTAAACAAAGGAAATAACCCAGTACTGTAACAGGGATGACATGTATGCTCCAAGCATTTGCCATTGTGGGGGCCACATGGCCTATTTATTTAAATGAAGGCCACAACCTTGGAGAGCTAACCCCTGTATGAGCTAGGGGCTCTGGGACCCAAATGGATTTGGGCTCAAATGGAACTACAAATTAGAGCCCAAAAGAAGGCATCATTATGCTTTTTCTACAATGAAATTTTTTGTGAATTTACAATTACCAAACCCAACCCCACCCCACCTGATGCAGTCCCGATTTAATGCAATTGGACTGTCTAGGGCCCAAATAAATTAACTCCAGAAATATTCCAACACCACACCAATATGCAGTAAAGAGAACGGAAATCCAGAAAATTAATGGTGAAGGAACAATGCTGAATCCACCCAAAATCTGACCTTAAGAGCCTTCTCAATCACCATGCATAAACTGCTGCTTTTGCAAACTAATATTCTCGGTACTGTAGCATCTACAGTAATTTTGGCCATACATAAGCTTCAATACCACTAGAAACATCATAAAACCCTAGAATCTTTTACTAATTAGCGTCCTATCACTAATAGAAGTCAAATTTAAAAATAAATAAAGAAAATAGTGTTGAATTCATATCTGGGCGTCCTTGTAGAGTTTTGGAAATCAGTCTGTGGGGCCCACATGGCCCACTCTTTCATCAAGCAACTCCAATGATATGAAAGGCTGCTCATGGGCGACCTCTTATGTTGATTTCAAGTGGGTTGGGCTGGATTTGGCCCACCAAACAATGCTTCCAAAATACTGCAGTATTGGCTCTGTTTTGGGTTTGAGAATTTCTGATTTTTCTAAATTTTACATATAGCTTGCTGCTCTTGTTTTCATCAAAACAGCCCCTATAATCAGGATTCTTTAAATATTTGAGACTATTCGAGGCCCACTTGGTTTTGTGGACCTTTTTAAGTGTGCATCCAGGTGCCGTATGCTCGATCACAAGCATCCAATCATCATTTTTCTTGATCCTTGTCTTGATCTGCATCACCACCCCACACTGCCACACCCCCACTACCACACCTCTCCCCGACCTGGGGTGCTGTCATTTCATTCCAGCCCTTCTTTAGGATCGCACATGCTCTATCATATGATTCCATGAATTCAAATGCTTATGTGATCTTCGTTGCGATCCACATCATCCTCCCTCCCTTCCCCTGCTTGTAAGGAACTCGACCTCGAGTTGGCTTGAGCTTGATCTTACCTTCTTTTTTTTTCTTTTCTGCTGCTTCTTCCTTTTCCTTTTGTATTGTAAAACCCCACTGTTGACATTGTTTCTATCTTCAATTTCAATGGCATGAATTTTGATGAATGCAGCTGGATTCACTGCACCATGTTTGATTAAAACTGCTTCCCATGGTTTGGAGGTAATTGTACAGCACTTCTGTTTGCCGTGCATCTCCGAAATGGGTTGACATACTTGGTTGGTGCTAGAAGGCCTTATTACTAGGGCATGTCCAATTCCCCAGGGAGAGGGGTGGTTGTGTTGAATAGGACTACTCTCATCTTACATGGATCGATCTCTGGGCAAGTAGGTTATCACAAGGGAGCCGTACCACTCACCAGAGGAAAAAAAAGGAAAAAGAAGATATGGGCCAACCCAATTAATGGATATGGATAGGATCGGTAAATGATTTAGAGATTTTCTCTGGGCTTTGTTTGTTTAGCACAAGTAGTAGTAAAGTTGGAGTTAAAGTAGATATGTGATATGACATTTTTGTACTTCATTATGTTTGGGTGAAAAGAGTGGGGAAGTAAACTTATGACGTGACACAACTTTACTCCTCCACTAGTCTCTCTTTTTACCTCAAAAAGTGTGATAATGTGCAGTGTAGTAAACTTTATCACAAAAAGTGCTTTTTAATCTATGCTTCCTCTCTCACTTACATCTTATACTATCCAAATTCCAAACAACTGAACAAGGATTTTACGATACTTCTACTTTTACTTCAACATACTATCTTTACCTTTTCCATGATGTGATATCCACCTCACCTCTACTCCATAGATGTAAACAGACATTACTCAATTAGTTGGATTTCGTTTGTTTAAAATTACCCTAACTAAGTGGATTGTGATTTGTCAAACATACTGTATTTAGATCCTAAGGCAATAAGAAAGGTGAGATATTCCACATTGGAGACCACTAAAATACAATCCAGTTTCACTCTATTCAATTATTCTGTGTGTGGTCTTCATCTAATTTTATTACCTCTTTCTTGATTAGGAATTGCAATAACAATCACGTTGCTAAAATTAGAAATAATCAAATCATTCTAATCCTAATCTACAATCTTTTAAGATATTTGAATTGTATGGTGTTCCTTAGCTATAAACTATTAACAGAAAATACGATGGTCTGAGGGTCACTGATTTCTATGTTCCTTTTCACTCTGTATATTCATGTTTCTCTGCAACTCTTCTGATTTCTCATTGCTATACTATTAAAGTGTCATGAAATTAAAAGTCACATTATTAAAATTCATTTTATTTTTATTTTTTATATTTTTTCCTGTTAGGCTGCTTCTGGGACAAAAGGAGGCTCAAGTGGTTCCCCTGTCATTGATTGGCAAGGAAGGGCTGTTGCCTTGAATGCTGGGAGCAAATCTTCCAGTGCTTCTGCATTTTTTCTTCCTTTAGAGAGAGTAAGTTCCAGTTAATTGTGTTCTCAAAATTTTCATTATATTGTGCTTCCAGTAAGCATTTGAAAGTTCTTGATGCAATATTTCTCTGTGCTGCACCATATCATTAAAATTGCATTCAAGTATCATTAAAATTGCATTCAAGAAAAAAAAAATGGTTCTGTTAAACTAGCCTATCTCATAGGGTCAGGCCAGTTCTAGAAAATATTCACTTAACATTCAGGCAGAAACCTTGTTTGCAAGACAGCTGATTAGGTCTTCTTTCAGTTGACATTGCTATTAGAAATAAAGTGTTCGTGAGAAACATTTAATTGTTTGAAAGTCAAGTTAGCTGAATAATTTCTGAAACTGTAACTAGTCAGAAGAATGGAAACTGAGATTCATCTCACTTGCGGTTCTACTCAGAAGGAGGCTTTTTCTTGGTAACAGTGTCTGCTGTGCAGTATATGGCAATTAGTTTTAACCCATTATGATTGATTACTGAAGACTGTAAAGTTGGCCTTTTTCTTCTTCTTCTTCTTCTTTTTTTTTTTTTTTTTCTTTTCTTTTGATAGGAAGGGCCTATGTTTCCTTGATAGGCTATTGAAAGAAAGTTGGCAATGCTGATGTGAATCAGATGCGTAGAAGCAACTATATCAACGGTTTGTTTGAGTTGAATTTTGCAAATAATACAAGCAGATGGTGGATGAAGTGGAAGCTAGTAAAGTGCAGTTTGATTGTTGGGTATGGGACCAATGATCCAGCCCTTTTTTTTTTTTTTGTGTGTGTGTGTGTGTTTTTTTTTTTTTTGGGGGGGGGGGGGGGGGGGGGGGTGGTGCTCCATCCCATCAAGGGGTGTACCCTAGTAAGCTCTACGGCATAAGTTGGGGTCCCACACATAGGGGGCCCGTGGGCTCCTGTGCTGACAGTGGATTGACCGTCACGGACTCAAAGGCTTTAAAACCCTTTCCGACGTTTCCTATCAACAATTGGTTTTGGGATTATGGGCTAGGTGAGGGGGTGTAAGGTCCTACAGGTGGTATCAGAGTGCTAGGTCCCGGGTTCGAGACACCAAGGCTGATTCCTTTTTCGCATGCGGGGCGGGGGTCGGTGGGGGTGTTGGTGGGGGTGTTGGTTTGGAATGCTCCTCCATCAAGGGGGTGTATCCTAGTAAGCATTGCTGCGTTAAGTCAGGGTCCCACACATAGGGGGTGCCCGTGGGCCCCGGTGCTGACAATGGAATGTGTTGGAAATAGGTGGGTCTCGTGGATAGGTTTTCAAAACTTTTGACCCACTTGACTCAGGGATCGAATACCCATAAGGCCATTCAACCACATCCTGGATGAAATCCCTCTTTCTCATCAATCATGTACAACAATAACATAAGCAACACCATGCAATAAAATAATCTACAACAGATAGAGAAATAGATTATATCTTTGGAGCCTGGTTGTGCTCTAATGGAGAAGATGACTTGCTAGTTGAAGAAACTCTTTCTTTGTAAGCAATCTTAAGATCTCCAAGACCTCTTGGTCTTCCATGCTATGACCCGTATTAGATCTCTTTTTTCAAGAAGACTGGTGGAAACTTCAAGAGAAAACCCTACTAGAAACTACAAGGAACTAGAAGAGAAAGAGAAGAGAGAGATGTGCAACTCTTGCACACAAAAGAGGGCTGGGCGTGCTTCTCCAATTGCTTGACGTCCCAGCCCCTTTTCATGCATATTTATAGCTTGGCAAACCTCCTCTTGTCTTATTTGAAATAGAAGTCCAACTCCTATTACAAATTAGCAACTTTCTCCCTTTTCTAATTATTATAGAAGTCTTACTTCCACAACAATTAGTAAGCTTACTATTACTACTATTAGAAGTCTTACTTCAAATAGAAATAGTAACTTTCTAATTTCTTCATCTTAGACTTCAAGTAGGATTAGTATATTTCTAATAACTTGGGCTAGCGTGGGGACCACTAGGGATTCCATAGAAAACTGGCTCCAACTGGGACACCGCGACCCCACATCTCATGTGCAATCCGGTCCCACAGTTAATTGCAAATAATACCACTATATAAATACAATTGCACTCCAGTCTTAGGAATAAATTACAATGAAGACCCTAAACTTCCCAATTACCACAAGTAGGCCCCTCTATCAATATCCATGGATCAGTTGGACTAAAACTGTCCCACCAATTTAAATTCACATCTTATTATCCTTGATCCCCAATTAATCACAGTGATCATTGGTACCATTCAGTTAACTCTTAATCTAGATGGGTGCGCACTTACTAATGACAAATCCATTAATTAGCACAAGGGGATAATATAGATAGATTCCATCTTGACTATTGAATGTTCCAACAGTCCTACTACCACCTACCCAAGACACCGAGGTGTTGACCTACAGTTGGCCTCACTCATTGGTGACTCAAAGCAAATGAATAGATAGAAACTTGAGTTCATCAATGTCTCAGGATTGAGAGCCTATTATCCTAGTAAGCATTGCTGCGTAAGTCAGGGTCCCACACATAGGGGGTGCCCGTGGGCCCCGGTGCTGACAGTGGAATGTGTTGGAAATAGGTGGGTCTCGTGGATAGGTTTTCAAAACTTTTGACCCACTTGACTCAGGGATCAAATACCCATAAGGCCATTCAACCACATCCTGGATGAAAGCCCTCTGTCTCATCAATCATGTACAACAATAAAATAAGCAACACCATGCAATAAAATAATCTACAACAGATAGAGAAGTAGATTATATCTTTGGAGCCTGGTTGTGCTCTAATGGAGAAGATGACTTGCTAGTTGAAGAAACTCTTTCTTTGTAAGCAATCTTAAGATCTCCAAGACCTCTTGGTCTTCCATGCTATGACCCGTATTAGATCTCTTTTTTCAAGAAGACTGGTGGAAACTTCAAGAGAAAACCCTACTAGAAACTACAAGGAACTAGAAGAGAAAGAGAAGAGAGAGATGTGCAACTCTTGCACACAAAAGAGGGCTGGGCGTGCTTCTCCAATTGCTTGACGTCCCAGCCCCTTTTCATGCTTATTTATAGCTTGGCAAACCTCCTCTTGTCTTATTTGAAATAGAAGTCCAACTCCTATTACAAATTAGCAACTTTCTCCCTTTTCTAATTATTATAGAAGTCTTACTTCCACAACAATTAGTAAGCTTACTATTACTACTATTAGAAGTTTTACTTCAAATAGAAATAGTAACTTTCTAATTTCTTCATCGTAGACTTCAAGTAGGATTAGTATATTTCCAATAACTTGGGCTAGCGTGGGGACCACTAGGGATTCCATAGAAAAACTGGCTCCAACTGGGACACCGCGACCCCACATCTCATGTGCAATCCGGTCCCACAGTTAATTGCAAATAATACCACTATATAAATGCAATTGCACTCCAGTCTTAGGAATAAATTACAATGAAGACCCTAAACTTCCCAATTACTACAAGTAGGCCCCTCTATCAATATCCATGGATCAGTTGGACTAAAACTGTCCCACCAATTTAAATTCACATCTTATTATCCTTGATCCCCAATTAATCACAGTGATCATTGGTACCATTCAGTTAACTCTTAATCTAGATGGGTGCGCACTTACTAATGACAAATCCATTAATTAGCACAAGGGGATAATATAGATAGATTCCATCTTGACTATTGAATGTTCCAACAGTCCTACTACCACCTACCCAAGACACCGAGGTGTTGACCTACAGTTGGCCTCACTCATTGGTGACTCAAAGCAAATGAATAGATAGAAACTTGAGTTCATCAATGTCTCAGGATTGAGAGCCTATATCCTAGTAAGCATTGCTGCGTAAGTCAGGGTCCCACACATAGGGGGTGCCCGTGGGCCCCGGTGCTGACAGTGGAATGTGTTGGAAATAGGTGGGTCTCGTGGATAGGTTTTCAAAACTTTTGACCCACTTGACTCAGGGATCAAATACCCATAAGGCCATTCAACCACATCCTGGATGAAAGCCCTCTGTCTCATCAATCATGTACAACAATAAAATAAGCAACACCATGCAATAAAATAATCTACAACAGATAGAGAAGTAGATTATATCTTTGGAGCCTGGTTGTGCTCTAATGGAGAAGATGACTTGCTAGTTGAAGAAACTCTTTCTTTGTAAGCAATCTTAAGATCTCCAAGACCTCTTGGTCTTCCATGCTATGACCCGTATTAGATCTCTTTTTTCAAGAAGACTGGTGGAAACTTCAAGAGAAAACCCTACTAGAAACTACAAGGAACTAGAAGAGAAAGAGAAGAGAGAGATGTGCAACTCTTGCACACAAAAGAGGGCTGGGCGTGCTTCTCCAATTGCTTGACGTCCCAGCCCCTTTTCATGCTTATTTATAGCTTGGCAAACCTCCTCTTGTCTTATTTGAAATAGAAGTCCAACTCCTATTACAAATTAGCAACTTTCTCCCTTTTCTAATTATTATAGAAGTCTTACTTCCACAACAATTAGTAAGCTTACTATTACTACTATTAGAAGTTTTACTTCAAATAGAAATAGTAACTTTCTAATTTCTTCATCGTAGACTTCAAGTAGGATTAGTATATTTCCAATAACTTGGGCTAGCGTGGGGACCACTAGGGATTCCATAGAAAACTGGCTCCAACTGGGACACCGCGACCCCACATCTCATGTGCAATCCGGTCCCACAGTTAATTGCAAATAATACCACTATATAAATGCAATTGCACTCCAGTCTTAGGAATAAATTACAATGAAGACCCTAAACTTCCCAATTACTACAAGTAGGCCCCTCTATCAATATCCATGGATCAGTTGGACTAAAACTGTCCCACCAATTTAAATTCACATCTTATTATCCTTGATCCCCAATTAATCACAGTGATCATTGGTACCATTCAGTTAACTCTTAATCTAGATGGGTGCGCACTTACTAATGACAAATCCATTAATTAGCACAAGGGGATAATATAGATAGATTCCATCTTGACTATTGAATGTTCCAACAGTCCTACTACCACCTACCCAAGACACCGAGGTGTTGACCTACAGTTGGCCTCACTCATTGGTGACTCAAAGCAAATGAATAGATAGAAACTTGAGTTCATCAATGTCTCAGGATTGAGAGCCTATATCCTAGTAAGCATTGCTGCGTAAGTCAGGGTCCCACACATAGGGGGTGCCCGTGGGCCCCGGTGCTGACAGTGGAATGTGTTGGAAATAGGTGGGTCTCGTGGATAGGTTTTCAAAACTTTTGACCCACTTGACTCAGGGATCAAATACCCATAAGGCCATTCAACCACATCCTGGATGAAAGCCCTCTGTCTCATCAATCATGTACAACAATAAAATAAGCAACACCATGCAATAAAATAATCTACAACAGATAGAGAAGTAGATTATATCTTTGGAGCCTGGTTGTGCTCTAATGGAGAAGATGACTTGCTAGTTGAAGAAACTCTTTCTTTGTAAGCAATCTTAAGATCTCCAAGACCTCTTGGTCTTCCATGCTATGACCCGTATTAGATCTCTTTTTTCAAGAAGACTGGTGGAAACTTCAAGAGAAAACCCTACTAGAAACTACAAGGAACTAGAAGAGAAAGAGAAGAGAGAGATGTGCAACTCTTGCACACAAAAGAGGGCTGGGCGTGCTTCTCCAATTGCTTGACGTCCCAGCCCCTTTTCATGCTTATTTATAGCTTGGCAAACCTCCTCTTGTCTTATTTGAAATAGAAGTCCAACTCCTATTACAAATTAGCAACTTTCTCCCTTTTCTAATTATTATAGAAGTCTTACTTCCACAACAATTAGTAAGCTTACTATTACTACTATTAGAAGTTTTACTTCAAATAGAAATAGTAACTTTCTAATTTCTTCATCGTAGACTTCAAGTAGGATTAGTATATTTCCAATAACTTGGGCTAGCGTGGGGACCACTAGGGATTCCATAGAAAACTGGCTCCAACTGGGACACCGCGACCCCACATCTCATGTGCAATCCGGTCCCACAGTTAATTGCAAATAATACCACTATATAAATGCAATTGCACTCCAGTCTTAGGATTAAATTACAATGAAGACCCTAAACTTCCCAATTACCACAAGTAGGCCCCTCTATCAATATCCATGGATCAGTTGGACTAAAACTGTCCCACCAATTTAAATTCACATCTTATTATCCTTGATCCCCAATTAATCACAGTGATCATCAGTACCATCCAGTTAACTCTTAATCGAGATGGGTGCGCACTTACTAATGACAAATCCATTAATTAGCACAAGGGGATAATATAGATAGATTCCATCTTGACTATTGAATGTTCCCACAGTCCTACTACCACCTACCCAAGACACCGAGGTGTTGACCTACAGTTGGCCTCACTCATTGGTGATTCAAAGCAAATGAATAGATAGAAACTTGAGTTCATCAATGTTTCAGGATTGAGAGCCTATTGCTAGGGAATTATGAGAGCAAACCTTAAACTCGAGATAGTATTCCACAAGGTGCTTCTCATGGTCCTTCAATACATCCAATGTACCAGCACCGTGATCCAGAATCTTACAATCTGATGATCGAGACAAATCACACTATCTCATAGTAATCAAAGAGCTGCAACCTTATCAGATGAGATGCCCAGTCTCATCACTGGTTGTGAAGATATTTAAGTATAAGATTTGTGACACATGTCTCCCGTGTGTGGATCTCATCCATACACATATATCATATCTAATATACTAATGAGACCCAGTTCATCTCATGAACCATTATGTTATATGTATTGGTCATGTCCATTAAGTAGTAAAACACCATTCATCTCATGAAAGGAAAGCATGATATTATTGATAAATAAAGAAAGTAATCAATTTATTACATTATCTGATGGATTGAGTCCATACAATCTAACAGAATGACCACCATGGACTTCGAAGGCTTTAAAACCCTTTTCGAACCGTTTCCTCTCACCAATTGGTTTTGTGATTACTGGCTAGGTGTGGGGGCGTAAGATCCTACACTGATTTGACTCAATCAGACTTGCAAAGGGCCCAATTGGTGAAACAGCCAATCACCAGAAAAACTCCAGCAACAATAGATGTGCATAAACCAAGCAGAAAATACTTTCAGAATTAAACTGTGCTAGGAACAATGCAAAAGAAACAAAAATCTGACATTAAAGAGCCTTCCTCAGTCTCTATACATCATATGAATATGAGGGAGGGATAAACAAAGCAAAAAAGTGCTTCACTGATTAATATTCTGAAACTGTACTGTAGCATGAACAGTAATTTCGACCATACAACCCTATACATAATTAATAAAACGGTCATAAAACCCTAGAAACCCTAAATAGCAACTTCCCACTACCATTAGGAATCTATACTAATGTTTCCTGGTCAAAAGATATCTAAAATTATAAAAGGATTTGAAGAAATATAGCAATTTCCAGAACTGAAGTCGTCAGTCATTGCCTCTTGTTGCAAATCAGGCTGTGGGGCCCTTGTGACCCACTTGATCATAAAGAGGCTTCAATGATCTGAAGGTTGACTCATGGGCGAACCTGATGGTGCCTGTGTCCTTTGATTTGGTTTAGATCTGGCCCACCAAACTGTGGCTCAAAAACAGCTGCACGTGACTGACTGACTTGGGTTTCAAAATTTATGAAAATTTGAAAACAGTCCCTGTTTTCTGTATTGTCCTCCAAACAGCCCCTGTTAGCCATATGTAATCAGAATTCCTGACTGTTTGGGCCCAAGATTTCAATCATTGTGGGCCTTAGGATGTTCAATCTGATCCGTATAGGTTTTGGCTAATGTGAAGACTTGATCAAAAACCCATTCTGCATCACACTTCAATTAGTGGCACAATTTTGTAAGAAGGGAGTTAAATTGCATCATCATCATCATCATTGTTGACAGTTAAGAAACAAAAAGACTTAGTAGTTGTGGCTATTCTGCATACACTAATATGGATGCTAAGAGTTACATAAAAAAAACATAATTAAAATTGGTACATAAAAGGAAACCTGCTGGAGGCCCTAATAAAAGAAATAAAAAAAAAATCAACAAATGTTCGTTGAGATGGTTTAGGCACCATAGTCGTTTTGGCCGATTCAGAATTATGGCGATACATTTCGGAGTTTCATTTCGAAAAAGAAAAAGATTAAATGTGTAAAAAAATGAAATATTAAAATCTAAAAATGACATATAAATCATATACATTTAACTTGTTCTCCTAAATCAACTACATGCCAAGTTAATAATTTATGCCATGTGTTAAGTGACATTGTGAAATTAGACATGCATTCTCAAATCTCAACTCATAATATGACATACGATTAATTTAGTTTGCTTACAGTTGGGGGCTTTGTATATATTTTATAAGAAAATTACAGAAAGGGCCTTGCTCTTTAGTTTCAATTTTTTTTCACATTTAAATTTCGGCTGAAATGGACAGAAGTGGCCAAGATGAAGAAAAATTGACTGAAATGGCGTTAACTCTGGGAATAAAATGTTTTTAAATGTGTAGTTCAGTTCAGAAATTACTCGGCCGAAGCCGTACCAAACCAAAATTTTCAATTATGTGTCAGACATGATTTCTGATCCCGTGCGGGAGGAAAAACACTACGTTAAATATCGACCAGTTCCAAGGATTCCCAACTAATCCAAGGAATGGTAAAATTATGATCGCCAATTATGAATTATTGCCATTGATTGCCTCCGATTCGGGAAATTGTGGGGTCCACTCATCACTCCGCCTACGACAGCGTGTGATGGTCTCATCCGGATCAATTTGGGTCATTTTAGGGCCCATCTAATAATAATAATAATAATAAAATGAAGAGAAAATCCCATGCATTTAAGAATCGAAGGAAAGAAATAAAATTAATGCAATGGTAATAAAGTAAGAAAAAAAATAGATAGGGGGGGGGGGGGGGGGGTGGTTTTGCCTATATTTCGTTGAGGGGTTCGAATTCGATTCACCAGATGGTCAGATACCCACCTCGATTCTGTTGGCAAAAGAAAGGGGTAGGCTCATTTTCGATAAAAAATGCTCATGATGATATTCAAAATTTTGTGTTTACAAGAATGCACAAACTATGAAGACCTGGAGGACGTTGCCACGATCGTCTAGAAACAAGGTCATGAACCTATCGCTTGATGCAAATGCCATTTTAGAGAGAGGTGGTGTTATGGAAGGACGTCTTAAAAACAAAATGCTAGGGGTCCCAAAATGATTGATAGTTTGATTTGATAAAGGGGGGTGGATTTTAGAAAAACCACACAAAATCATGAATTCTTTTGAAGCATCAAAAGGGGTGTTTTTCATAAAAACAATACTACCCTATGTCTTATAACGCCATGCAATATGTGCATTAAATAAAGTGAAAAATATATTTGGGCATTTTTCAAATATTTGGATTTTTGTATATTTTTTGAAATAAAGGGGTTAGAAGGGCCTAATTGGGTAGATGCATGGAAAATCCTAGTACTTCATATTTTGGGCATTCTAGTGCAATGGATGGACTTGCCCCGTTTTTGAAAGGGTCAGCCCATTTACCGGTGCTCTCCCAAGTTTCAAAAGGTCTAAAATAAATTGAAAAGATGATAATCATGATGAATGGACTAGATTATTATGTGGAAGATGGTATGAATGTGGGCATGTTAAATGAACAAGACTGAATCTAAAGTGAGACTAAATCATTATCATCACCTTGTACCAAGTATTTTAGGGTCGGCTACATGAATTTTGTTTCTCCATTCTTTTTCGTGAGACTAATATGCACCAAATAAATCATACGTGAGTGTATGGATCAAACAACATTTGATGAATGATTTATGATCTAAGCTGGGAGCGATTTATATGCAACTAGGCTAAAATGCAAGTGTTGATTATAACCGTGCATTGTTTGATATAAATAGTTGAATGCTAGGTCATGTTCTAAAATAAATAAAAGGTGCCTCATAAGGATGAAACATTCACATGACATGAGATTTAAAAAAAGAAAAAGAATCTGCAAAAGGATGGAACAAGACTACCATAAAGGCATGATCAGGATATGTGGTGATGATCAATGACTTTCTGTGGGACAGAGCAGATTAGACCAATCTGTGCATTAGAGATTTTAAAAGGACTTAATTGATGAGGGTTTTGGGCTAGTGTAGTGATTTGCAGGTGGGCTTGTGCACGTGGGTGCAGTGATTGGGTGGCTAGGCCATAGAGGGTATGGGTTTGGTTGGATACAGGTTGCAAGTGGGCTGGTTTTGGCTGGTTTCTGGGTTTGAAGATGGGTACTGCAAGTGAGTTGTATGGCTGGGCAGGTAAGTGTTTTGAGTTGCAGGGCTCAGTGATGCAGCGTAGACCTCATGGCCATGTGTGTAGGGCCCACTTAGATTTAGGATATTTTATTAACTAATTATGTCATTAGTTTCTGATTTTATTTAAAGAATTCTATTTAGGATTAGATTTCTAATTTATTTAGTTTCCTTGTTTAATTAGGTTTCTTAGGGCTTAAGTTATCTTTCTTATTTATATGGCATTGTAGTAAAGGATTATTCAGAGAGTTGATTAATGAAATTTGGTTTTCCCATTGAGGTGGGTCCTCGTTTATTGTCTCTTCGGAGATTGATTGTGTCTTCGGACACGTGCTTCGGCACCCGTTGTGCTTTTAGCACTTCCCATGCAATCCCTAACCCTAGGGCCTACATCAATCAGTTGCAAAGATGGGTTCGAATGGGTAATGTAGTTGGTGCAAATGAGTGGTGCAGATTGGGTTCACGTGTGTAATGGATAGATAGGACGAGGTGTTGGTGTGCTGTCAAGGTTGGTTTAGTGAGAGGTGGTCGTGTGGGTTTGTGGAATGATTGTTGTGCTGATGAGAGGTGATGAGAGATGGGTGTCGTAGTTATGAGAATTGCAAGTTTTGGTGCTAAGTGGAACAGTGATGATGATGGAAGTTGGATGGCTGTGTAGGAGAATGAAAGAGGTGGGTGTAGTGATGATGTTGTCTTGAGTTGCAGTTATTTGTTTAGTAAAGATGCTGCTGTTCTGTGAGCAGGGCTCATGGATGCTAGTGAAGGCTATGATGGTGATTTGTGAGGCCAAGAGAGATGATGAGTGAGAGTAATGAGACTGAGAGAAGAGAGTTGAGAGAGAACATAGAGAAAATGATGTTGAGGGCGATGGGAAGTAGCAGGTTGTGGGTTGGCCTGAGGTTGTGTTTTGGTGGAGAAGATGGAGTGATAGGCAGCAGGTCTAAAATACTTGGATGGATAGAATAATGCAAGTGCAATACTATGAAATCTGCAATGTAATATCATCTATGCATGAAAATCAAATCTAGACAATATGATTTATATGAATAACATATGCTCCAATCCAACTGTCTACATGAAACACTCTTACCCACTAGTATTTTTATGGAACACGAACTAGTTTGCATAGGTTCTCCACATGATTATAACTAAGCTTAAATGCATACATGTGTTATTAATCTAAACAACAAGATTGGATTGATCACACCTTATAGATTGTTCCTAAATCTCCCAAGAAGTGAATGCCATGAGACTGTTAGAAGCCCATTCTTCATAAGCCTTACTCCTAAAACTTCACCTTCTTCCCGGATCTTCATGAAGTGAGCCATATGTATTTTTTGAGTTGTTTGGCTTATTTGAAGTGGGTTGTTAAAGAGGGCGATGTGCAGGGACGTGTTCGGTTAGGGGGTTAGATGGCTAGGACATCCTCTTTTCTGTTTTTTGTGGAGAGGAAAGAGGATAGAAAAATGAAAGGGGGTGGGGGGGTGTTTATAGGAGCTGGGTGAGAGAGAGAGAGAGAGTGACGGTGGAAAGGAAGTAAAGAGATTGGCGTCATCAATGGGTTGACTGCTGTGTTGGGGGAGAGTGATGTTTTGTTGATGGGTTAGTGTGGCTGGGTGATGGAGGGAAGACAGGAAAAGTTTTTAAGGTGGCGATGAGTAATGTGGTGAATGGGAGAGGAAGAAAGGAAGAGATGGGTTGACTTGGCAGGGAGAAGAGAGTAAATAGGAAAGGAGAAGAAGGAAAGAAAGGAAGTGAAAGGTCGTGGGCAATGAAAGCACCTGTGATATGAGAGAAATTCTCCACCCAATTAACTCACAAAATCATCAGCCCTCTTTCTTTAAAGGGCTACTGGGCCTACTTGTTTGATGTTGCATATTAGCATTTGATGAAGGGTCTCTTTTATAGGAAATTTTTCTTTAAATTTGGGACCCTAAATTGTGACTTTTATCCTCTTCCTCATTAATATTTTATTAAAATAATGAGAGGCTGTCCCTTGCACTAGGTCGACAATCAGTTGGTGGGTCTGACCTTCTCATGCACATTAACTTTCTAACAATCAAAAGATGAGATCCAACCGTCGGATCCCCAAGATCTACACACCATTGGAAAACTGTCAGTGAACAGATCATCATAGCAAATAGATTTTGACAGTTTCAAGGACCAGAATAAGATTTGGATTTTGTGGGACCCACACATCCTTAACTGTATCATGAGATCCAACCATTGGATCCTCCAGATTTATATACCATTCGAAAGCTCTAAATGGGTAGATCGTCTTGGCATGTGGATTCAACTAAAAAATGACCTAGGGGAGTCCATCCTAAAAATAAGACCTAAAATGATGCAATTATTCCTAAAACATGCATGGTGATGAATTGCCCTTTGGATTTTAAATTATTCATCTAAAATGGCCTGAATGGGGCAAAATTGGGTTGTCAATATTTTGGATATTAGACATTTTGCATAGTGGTGCCAAAATGAGGTGTCTACACAATGTTGTGCACTCATACTGAAAAATAAAAACAGCCCTATATGTAATGAGGTTCTAAAAGTATGTCGGGGTAGATGCCACCACAGACATGGAGCAGAGAGAGAATATGTGATATAGGGTTGATGGAAATGCAGAACTCAAAAGACTGCATATGGATGGGATCAGGGAATGGGATTTGGTGCGTAAATGAGCCAACCTAACTTGAGCTTTGTGTGAGCTCGAGCTTGGCTGTTTGATAAGCTTAATACAGATATTGTATTATAAACAATGCCAACCAATAGAAAGCTTAATACAGATGAGCTTAGATCTAGGTTGGGCTTTATATATACTTGTCTTCTTAATTCTTTTAGTTTATGTTATATTAATATTTGAGCTTGGGTTTGAACTTTGGGTTTGGTTATTTACTTAATCGAGTCAAGCTCAAGCCAAGCCCTTGATCGAGCTGAGTTCGTGCTGAGTCGAGCCCACGTCCCGAGCTGTCTGATGGTGGTGACGAAATATGTATTAGAGACATGTTTGAACATGACCGAGTATGGAGTGGTAAATAGTTTAACTATTTCTGCATTATGAGTTCTTAATTCACCAATGATTGTTTATTTAAGGCAGGCACAATCAATTATGACCTACATAACATGGATAGGCCTATTACAAGGAATTTTGCCTTGATATTATGTTTTTAATTCACTTGTTGAACTGTTGATGGATGTACACTTTAAGACTAGCATTATTAATTCTTTAGGTTGTGCAGTTTTAGAAAACTTCTCCTTAAGTAGGGATCAAAGGGAACTCTCAAAGCTGGCCCCAGGTACATAGGGTAAGGTTTTGATGATGATGGCAATGGTGATGTCTATAATGGCGAGGGTTAGTTTGAGCACAACAATAGTAAAATACCATTATTTTTTTATGTTTTGTTTCCATATATTGGAGCAATACAATGCTTTGGATTTAGATTTAGATTTTATCCTTTTTATATTTGTATTTTCTTTCTTCTCTCTTGGGTGGGGGTATGTTATTTCTCCAACTTATGTTGTAATGCCATATTCTTTTAGTTGCCATAGATATGATTCTCTATATTTAGGTTTGGATGTAAACCATGTTATGTTCCAATGCTGAATTTGTTGTATAACCATCGGCAGGTTGTGAGAGCATTAAATTTTCTACAGAGTGGCGGGGATGCATTTAAAAGCAAATGGGAGGCGGTGTCAATTCCTCGTGGTACACTTCAGGTTTGTTGGATCTTGTGTGCACAGGCTTCTTCCTTTTTTTGGTTTCAGATCTATTTTAACATCCAATTGTAAATTGGTCAGCTGCAATATGTTTCTGATATGAAAAGAAAGGAAAAAGCATCTTGAGAAATGTAATCCTCTTTTAAGTTATCTCTGAGATACCAAGAAAATTATGAAGATGTTTGAGGTCTTTCGTTTCACACTTTTTATTTAGCAATGTGTTGAGATCTGCAATACCAAAGGAATCAACATCAGTGATAATCTTTTCAACTACAAAAAGTAAAGTAGAGGCTGCCCTTGAGAAGAGTTGGGACTATATCATAGTCGGGACCATACTCTTGACTATATTCATTGTTCTAAAAATCAAAATCATATCGCAAATTGTTTGATGGTTATCATAGTCTAGACCATATTCTTGACTATTATCATTGTTCTAAACATCGAAATCGTATCACGAATTGTTTGAGGGTATGAATCTAACCGAACTGTGAATCGTAGTGTTTTTTATTTTTTTAATAATAAAAAAAATGACAAAAAAAGGTATTCATAATCCATCCATTTTCCACCTATAGCAGAACAATTACGATGACAAATAAGACTATGATACAATCATATGAAGAAAGCCAGCGGCAGACCCACGTATTTGGGTCTGGGTGCATCCACCCCACCCAAATCCAGAAAAACTTTTTAGGGCTATAGGCAACATTTGGCCCATGCACCCATTAGGCATTGCCCGTGCCCCCACTTCTCCAACCCCACTCTCTCTCTCTCTCTCTCTCTCTCTCAAAAGAAATCCCGACATCTGCAAATCCCTCTCCCTCTTTCAATCCTTCGGTTTCCTTCTCCTCTAGCTTCAACATCGGCAGCGGCATTGTGGTCTCTATCTCCGGTAGGTATTCCTCTCTCTCTCTCTCTCTCTCTCTCTCTCTCTCTCTCTCTCTCACATGGTCACACACATAGTGGATGACTCGGTGGTACCGAGTTGCCGTGTTGGTCTTGTAGCCATCAGTTCCTGGGTTTTGTTGTTTTGATGGCTGTCCCATGAAGGCTGTTTCAAGTTTGTATTTGAGAATTATCTTCTGGGTTCTCCTGTTTGTTGGTTCCTTTTGGTCTTTTTTTTCTTTTTTGTTTTTTCTGGTTGTTTTCTGTATCTTTGTTTTCTGGTCAATGAAACCTCCATTTCAAGCAGAAAAAATTTCTCTGAAAATATTAGACTCCAGAAAATCTCCTGAAATGTTAACCAATCTATTGGTAATTGGTATGCCTTACAGGACAATCTCTGAAGAAGAGAGCAATTGCGAACCACAAGAGTCCATGTGGTCCATAGGTTTTTGCTAAATGGATTTTGTGTATTTCTAATCTTTGATGGACCAACGGGCTGATATGTCTTTGATTAATGGCTGTGAACTTTTATTATATGAATATATTTCTTGCTAGGCATTGAGTTTTGTTACCAATAGTGGGACTTGAGTTTCCAAAATGAAATTAATTGAAGAATGAAGTTTTAAATTTAGTTTCTTATATTTCAAATTTTCAATTCATTGTTATTCTTCATCCTGTTTTGAAAAATCAACTCATTCGAAAGACTCCAAAGTTGAACTGCACTTTATATTCCTAGGTTCAAAGGTTTTAACTTCTATTGCATCTTTTCTTATCATATGGTGTCTGGTCTTAATTTGGAAGGAGAGAATCAATCAATCATCTCTTTTAACTTCTGTTACATCTTTTGTGTTTTGTGACCTTGCTATTTTTCAATTTATCGTAAAAATTGTAGCTGGAATTGCTTCATTATATACTTCTCTTTATAATGAAAGTTCCTTGCTGGCTTCTTTGTTGTTGCTGCTCCTTTTTGGTATGTAGGTGCATTTATTTCTCTCTTTGTTAGAGTCGGCTATATTGATGTTAATGTCACTATTATTTGTCAGGTGGTAATTATATTTATTTATTATTATGTTAATGTCTTTGTCGTAGTGTGGTTGATTGATTGACTCTTTCTATTGGCCAAGGTCTGCAACCCCCAAACAAAAATCTTGGGTCCACCACTAGAGAAAGCCATGGCATATATTAATATATAATAAAGAGGATCTAGCCTGAAAAAACACTTAATGTGGCCATTTGACTCAAACAGACAAATTAGCCAACTATGCACCAAATAAGGCAATTTGCCCAAAAACCTATTTTTTCGGGGTTCGAATCGACCCTGGGCAGGCAGAAAAAACAAATTTCCCCATTTCTTCCTTATTCCTCTCTTCTGCAAACCATACGATTTGGTTTTGCTCTGTGTCTTCTTTCACTCAACCGGAACGAAAGCTGAGATTTAAAACCCAAGCATTAATTGAATAAAACAACAAGATAGAGACCCAATCGCTGACCCAATCATACGATTTTGTTGTCTAAAAGAGATTTGTTTTTAATTTCTTGATATGGGTTGTTTGAATTGAAGCGACTTGAGGGATTTAAAAGGGCAAATGGGTTGATGGGTGCCAGCTACTTGCTCCCATTGAAGACGGAGAGCAAAGGAAGGTGGAGTGAGTAAACCCCAATTACATACAAATGGATACTGATCAACCATGCCCAACCACCCAAAATAACTTGATTGCAAATTTTGGGTCTTTGATGTGATTGAAGATGATAATGATAGCATTGGGGTCGGTTGATAAACTTGGCAGCAGAGGTTAGAGAAGGAGAGTCCGTCCATTGGTCTGATAGGAGTTAGCTTGAGTTCCTCTTTGTAAGGTCTTTTACTCCCCTCTCTTCCTTTGATTTGATGAGGGCTTTAAGGTTTGGTTTTGGGGCTTGGAATGGCTCTCAGGGGTTTTAATTAGCATACAGGGAGTTTGGGGTTTGGGGCTTTTGTTTGAATTGATCCATTTTTTTTATGGTTGTGCTGATTTTGATGTTGGGTTTGGGGAAGTTAGGAAGGAAGATGGGGGAAAACTTTTTTTTTTTTTTTTCTGCTTGCCCAATGTTGATGTCGATCCTCAACACATAAAATGAGGGTCAATATCGACCATCAATAAAAATGTAAAAAAAAAAAAAAAACGGGTTTTTGGGTGAATTGCCCTATTTGGTGCATAGTTGGTTAATTTGTCTGTTTCGGTCCAATGGTCACATTATGTGTTTTTTCGGGTAAAATGATTTGTGTGAATAGTTAAGTTAAATGGGCCCCCTCTGCTGAGCACCTATTCTTGTGGGGCCAATCAAGTTTTCATTGTAAAAAACTAGTGCAAGTCAATCTAATGGCGCAGTCCGTTTGGATGGGTGACAAACCTGGGATTGGTGACTCTCAGGGGGTCCTTGTTTTATGGGCCACTTGGATGGATTGTAAGATGGGCCCCACTAGGTGTTTTGGCATGTGGTGCTCACCTTCCCACTAGGATTTTTTGGCATGCGGTGCTCGCCTTATCGTAAGTACCGGTTCTCGATAGTGAGAATTCCAGGTTAAATATATCAACATTATTAGGAAAAATAAATAAGTTGCATTAATTTTTTTATTTAAATAAAATAATAAAAAAAAAGCTTACATGATTGGGATGTCTCCTGAAGTTAAAAAAGTGTTCGTGAAGAGGGAAAAACTGAAAATAGATGACAAAATTCCATAAATACAATTGAACCCCTCCTAATCACATGCTTGTTCCTCGTTAATCTCTCATGGGATTTCGTTAATTACTTTCTAAAACTAGAAATGCTAAAAAAAGATAAAAAAGCCTCTCGCCTGTCACTATTTCTGCTCAAACGAATCGTTTGAATCATAAGATTTGATATAGCAATTATCAAACTATAAGATTCATACCTGATCCTAAGATTCACTTGTAAATGGGATTCGCTGTATAGATACGAATCTTTTTCCTTAGGATTCGACTTAAATCGTAGGATTCTAACAACAGTGACCACATCCTTGTGCGACAACCGACAAGCCAATCTTTGAACCTGTCAGTGGACCCATCAGCTTTAGTTTTAATTTTATGAACTCATTTGCTTCAAATAGCTTGATTCCTAAATGGCTAGGGTACCAAATTCCTAGTCTGAGTTTTGTGAATGCATCTAATTCTCCTGCCATTGCTTTCTGCCGATGGGGAAGGATGAAAAATCCTGGTAGGTCTGCGGTTCTTGGTGATTA
Source organism: Camphora micrantha (assembly GCA_003546025.1). NCBI lineage: Eukaryota > Viridiplantae > Streptophyta > Magnoliopsida > Laurales > Lauraceae > Camphora > Camphora micrantha. The sequence continues at coordinate 9,189,071 of QPKB01000011.1, read as the reverse complement.
TGAATGGTTGCAAGAAAGGACTGATAAGTAGGAGACAAATGTTGATTTGGGAGAAAAACAAAGCAAGAAATAGGAGTCCGAGTAGAAGAGGGTACATTGGATACCAACATTAGAAGCAGATGAAGCAAGTAGATCACTGGGGGAATGATCTTGTGAGCTAGATGCTTTGGATTGATGATGATACACCTTTGATTGCTTGTCTTTGGACAAGGATAATGTTGGCAAATCTTTATATGGATCGATTGGAGAATAGGATGGCCTTTTAGAACACAATCAAGAAGTAGGTAATGTATCTTTTTGATGCAGTGCAGTCCCAATTTGACCCGATCAGAATGCTAGGGCTCAAATAACCAAAACCAGAAAATATCCCAGCTAACAGAATTGATTGCTGTGGGTTAATGAACTTCCAGAATTAAAATTAGTGCATGGAACAATGCAGAAAACCCAAAGGTCTGACCTTGAAGCCTTTTGAATCTTCCATCTACCCAATGACACGAGGAGAGAGGAATAAAATAACTTAAAAAGCTTTGCAGTTTCCACAAACTGCTGAAAATGAACATCACATTCGAGTATTATATGCCTTATATAATGCTAAAAAACATCTCCCAAAATTGCTACCATAATTGTTTTCCTTCAATAATTAGAAGTCTTAGAGGGAAATTCCTACTCAAATAAAAAAGAATTAGAAAGTAAATCAATTGAGATTTGCAATATTTCTCTGTCCAGGATGAGAATGGCTGGGGGCCCTCATGGCCCATCCTTTGATCAATTAAATTCAATGATCTGAAGCTAGACTCATGGTGACTCCTTTGATTTTGGTCAGATCTGACCCACCAAACAACACTTCAAACTTATAGCACGGAACTGCGTATTTGTGTTATGAAACTTTTTGTAAACTGTGAAACACTCCCTGTCCTCTCTTTTAGTCCTAAAACAGCCACTGGTATACCTATTTGAGCATGAATCCTGGCTGTTTGGGCTCATGTTTTCAATCAAAACTTGTCGGGACCCCTACCGACCCTTTTGGGATGCTCGAATTGCTTCAAATAAGCTTTTGCGACTTCAAATTCATATTGAAAAATAAATTCTGTCACGTTTTGGTACATGTTCAAGAGAAGTTACATCACTAGATATCCGAAGTCTATTAGCAACTGGATCATTGAATATGTAACCCTTTTGTTCTAATCCATATCCCAAGAAAATACAAATTGCAACTCGATGAGAGAGCTTTGTCATCCATCATGTTTGGGCATGAGTGATGCAAGATAGACCTCCGGCCGCCCACATTTGGGCTCAAGATGATATTGGACTTTTTATTATTTCTTTAATAAATTAGTGGTTTTCTATTTTGTTTAAAGAGTCATATTTAGGTTAGAATCTAATTTGCTCAACTTTCCTAGTTTTATTAGGTTCTTGCACCCTAAGTTTCTTTTTCCTATTTATATGGCATTGTAGAGATTTAATTCTCAGAGTTGATGGTTAGTAAAATTGGTTATTATCCATTTTGAGGTGCGTCCTTGTTGATAATTTATACAGAGACGCCGTTGATAGTGTTTGCAAACACCTTTATTGTGCTTTGGCACGTTTCCATGTAAGCCCTAACCCTAGGGCCTGCATCAATTTGGTATCAGAATAAATGATCCTTATGATTGGTTTGTTCAGTTGAACATATTGCCATTCTATCTCACAATTTTCTCTTTTAACGTCCCAACCCATCCCACCGAAACCCTAATCCTAATCCCGATTAACCCCAAATCCATTATCATCCGAAACCGTTACAACCCATTCCTACCAAAATCAAATCCAATCTCTGCCAAAACCCACTAAGTTGATCCCTCAAACCTAGCCACTCAAAATCCCAAATCCCGAAAACCTAAATCCCATTCAAACCCTTGCTGCAACCCTCCATTGTTCTCCATACCCCGGCGGCCGGCCGGCCCACTTTCCTGCTGCAACACCACCACTGAGAAGCCCAATCTGTTGGCCTAACCGAACGCTATCTTCTCAAAGCCCCTAAACCACTCGACCCAATCCCGAGAGCAAATCCCCAACTGAACCCTAACCATCTGATGCAGGATAGACCTCAAAGGCCACATGTGTAGGGCCCAAGTGGATTTATCATTTTTTTATTTACTAATTATAGTCATTAGTTTTTTAATTTTATTTAAGAGTTGTAATTAGGATTAGGTTTCCAATTTCGTTAGGATTCTTATTTTATTATCTAAGTTAGGTCATTAGGTTTCTTAGCCATCAATATTTCTTTTCTTATTTATATGCATTGTAAGAGATTTATTTCTCATAGAGTTGATTAATTGAATTGGGTTTTTTAGTTGAGGTGCATCCTCGCTATGGGTTTTCCCATTGAGGTGCGTCCTCGTTATCTGGTCTCTGCGGAGACTTGTTGAAGTGTTTGCGGATACGTGCTTCGGCACTTTCCACGCAAGCCTTAACCCTAGGGCCTGCATTACCATCCTAGATTTCCCAAATCACTACTACACTCCCAAATCGTAGCCTCCATCCAAATCCTTTCCAGATGATCGTTAAACCCTAGAACAAGAGAGAAGAAAAAACAAAGATCGGAGAAGAAAGGAGGAGAGAGAGAGAGAGAGAGAGAGAGAGAGAGAGAGAGAGAGAGAGAGAGAGAGAGAGAGAGAGAGAGAGAGAGAAGGCGTACATGTCACCACACAATCAGCCACGCCACGCGGACATCATCTCCATAGGACAAGCATCGTCGTTGCCACCTACATCGCCCACGTTGCAGGCGAATCCGTCTTCGACGAGAGCACATACAGAGGTGAAAGGTCATCCTTCCCTCTTTTCTTTTGTCTGGTGCCCTCACTAGTGTCTTGCTTGTGACACGTGATTGGGCTTGGTTTACAGCATGGGATAAGCCAGGTCCAAGTCGAGCCAGATCCATTTAGGTAAGGAAAACTGAATCAAATCCTAGCATAAGCATCCAGAACAGGAGTCCAGTCAGCAAAATATTAGCACACAAAAACTGTCGACATCCTCGCTGACATTAGCACCTTCAGTCAAACAATAGATTTGACTAGATCAAAGGTCAAGAAATATTTTCGTGATCGTGAGACCATCTTAAGTCTGATTTCGAATATGCTTTCGCTAGTGTATTCGTGGCAGCAGATCTATAGAAAAGGTCAGTCCATTCATACATCTAATATGAAATTACATATCAGCAAATTCTGTAATGCACTTTTAAGAGCGAAATGTGCACTTAAATATGGAATATGGTATGCTGAGATTGAAAGCTATTTTTGGCAATTTCTTGATTTGAGATAAGGAGATTTGTCCGTTGTTGAATATTTTGACCAATTCTCCTGGCTCCAAGATGCATGTTGATTAGAGGATGACGAGGAACATGATTTAATTAGTTTTCTCAGAGGCTTGAGACCGAATATAGTGGATAGGATGAATGATTGCAAGAATATTCATGAGGCATATTGGGAAGCACTTCTTGTAGAGCACATGGTTAAACAGTCTCGTCTACGACATAACTAAAGGGCATGTTGTGAAACCCTTGGCGGTCATGGCAGAGGATATCCAGATTGACATTGAGATGCCAGAACCAAAGCATGAGCAAAAAGATGAAAAGGGGCCTGGATTTTCTTCTATGAGCAATGATGATCAAGAGCTATAAGCAGCAGCACGGAAAGACGAACAAGTTATTCAAGTCCCCCACATTGATTTCATCCTCAGGGGATCCACAATGGAAACTTAGAGATTGTGAATTGATGGTGCGAATTTTATGCAAGATGTATCCAATGGTGCGAACGCACATCCACGAAATCCAGCCATCAAAACCAATTTTTCATGAACCTGTACACAGAAGTTGAAGATTATCTAATGGATTGGAAGTTCGTCCAATTGATCTTCGACCTAGGTGGACATTTACCGAACTTGAGGTCGAGTTCTTTCCAAGACGGGGAGAATGATGCAGGATAGACATCAAAGGCCACATGTGTAGGGCCCAAGTAGATTTAAGATTTTTTATTTACTAATTATGATTATTAGTTTTCTAATTTTATTTAAGAGTTGTAATTAGAATTAAGTTTCCAATTTCATTAGGATTCTTATTTTTTTTCCTAAGTTAGGTTATTAGGTTTCTTAGCCATCAAGATTTCTTTTCTTATTTATATGCATTGTAAGAGATTTTTTTTTTCTGAGAGAGTTGATTAATTGAATTGGGTGTTTCCATTGAGGTGCGTCCTCGTTATCTGGTCTTTGCAAAGACTTGTTTAAGTGTTTGTGGACACGTGCTTTGGTACCGTATTGTGCTTTAGCACTTTCCACGCAAGCCGTAACCCTAGGTCCCGCATCACCATCCTAGATTTCCCAAATCACTACAACACCCAAATCGTAGCCTCGACCCAAATCCTTCCAAGACAGTTGTTAAACCCTAGAACGCACAGAGAGAGAGAGAGAGAGAGAGAGAGAGAGAGAGAGAATCTGGCTTCACTGTCACGATCGACATCCACACCACGCAGCAGAGCCACCATCCTCCTTTACAATGTGGCTTCACCGCACGAGTGCTACACCACTGTCACGAGCGACATCCACACCACGCAGCAGAGCCACCATCCTCCTTTACAATCGCTGCTAGCGCACTTGTTGCAACCAATCGTCATCTCCATCACCACCATTGCATCCACTTCCATTGCCATGACAATACATCAGAGCCCTGTTTCCACTGCCATTGTCTTCTGACGAGGCCCCATCACCTTTAGTTTCTTCTTCATTGCATTCGAAACAACAAAAAGAAGGTTGACTTTGAGGTTGACTTCCTTTTTTTTTTTTTTTAATATTTAATTTCTTCTTTTGCAGAAAGATCAAGGCCAAAGTAGAATAAAGGGCATCACTTCCCTCACACGTGTTCAACATGAGCTGAGCCTAGCTTTTGACTGTTAGGCCTAAGCTTGAGTTTGACCCGAATCCAATAAGTTAAAAAATGCTTTATATTTTTATCACCTTGCCTCCAAATCAGCATTGAAACTCAAGAAGCATACATATTTGCTAGAGAGGTGATGTAGGACAGACCCATGGTTCCTCATGGGTCGACCACCAATGGGCTCAGGCCATCTGTCTTGACCAACTAATAGGCCCAACTATCAAATTTTATTTTATTAATAGTTCAATTCATGTTTTGAGTTATTTAGATATTTTTATCTTGACCATCAATATGTTTGAATGGTCCAAATTAGGTCTAGGTCATTTCTTTTCCTATATAAGGGATGTTAAATCCTTTTGGCTCATGGGGTTCTTCCACAAGTGTTTTTGAGTTCCCTTTAGTCTCCATTGTTGTGCTCTCAAGACCTTCGGTAACGCCTCTTCGGTAACGCCTCTAAAGGGAACTCAAAAACACTTGTGGAAGAACCCCATGAGCCAAAAGGATTTAACATCCCTTATTTTGAATACTCTGGATCTCTGATTAGTGTGTTTTCGAGTTGCAATTTATTGTGCTGGTAGTAAGATTGCTGCTTGTTGCTGTTTTTTTTGAGTATATCTCTGCATTGATATTATGGAGAAAACTGATATCACTCTGATCAAGTTTAATGGTAAAAACTATACCACTTGGGCTTTTCAATTTCAAATTTACCTTAAGGGTAAAGAACTCTGGGGACATCTTGATGGTTCGGATCCCAAACCTACTGATGATAAGCTTCTTGCTAAATGGGAGGTTAAAGATTGCCAGATCATGACTTGGATATTAGGATCCGTCGATCCCCAGTTTATCCTAAACCTTCGCCCATACAAGACTGCCAAAGAAATGTGGTTTTATTTAAAGAAATATTTACAGGAAAATTCTGCTCGACGGTTTCATTTAGAACATGAAATCTCGCAGTTTGTTCAAGGGACCTTGTCGATACAGGATTACTACTCTCAGTTTACAAGTCTGTGGACTGATTATGCTGAGATTATTTATGCTGACTTCCCCGCTGCCTCCTTATCCTCTATTCAAGAGATCTATCAAACAAGTCAGCGGGATCAGTTTCTGATGAAGTTACGGCCACAATTTGAAACTGTCCGCTCCAACTTAATGAGCAGAGTGCCATCCCCCTCACTCGAATCATGTTTGGGCGAACTCCTTAGAGAGGAACAGCGCTTGGTGACTCAGATAACACTTACACATACTGCTCCTTAGGTGGCTCCTATCGATGTTGCTTATATAGCCCGGGGTAAGTCCCAAGCCTGAGACATGAGCAAGGTCAAATGTTTTTGCTGTCAAAAACTCGGACATGTTTCCACTCAGTGCAACCAGAAGTTTTGTTCCTACTGCAAAACCAAAGGTCATGTTCTTCCGGAATGCCGGACGCGACCTCAGCATAGGCCACAACAACAGAGAGCCTATTCTGCACATCTTCCTGAAGCTTCTTCACCAGTCATGCCTGCACCACCTACTGCCACTTCTTCTTCCACCCTTACTCCTGAAATGGTCCAACAAATGATCATAAATGCTTTCTCTGCACTTGGCCTATCAGGTAAACCAAAATCTTCAGTATCCACCTGGTATATTGATTCAGGGGCCTCCAATCATATGACACACTCTCCTGCCAATATGACTCATATTAGAACGTATGATGGAGACCTCTGTATCAATACTGCTGATGGTGGCAGTGTTCCCATTACCGCTGTTGGCCACGTTCCTCACTCCTTGCCCTTGCATAATGGTTTTTCTTTCCCCTCGCTTAACCACAAATTTGTTATCAGTTGGTTAACTTGTTGGTAATAATTGCTCCATCTTTTTTTCTCGCTCTGGTTGTGTTGTGCAGGATCAAGTATCGGGGAAGGTGCTGGCGAAGGGCCCTAAGCAGGGACGACTGTTTCCTCTCCAGATTTCGTCACAAGAAAGGCCCCCTTCAGAGTCTGCTTTGCTTTCTCATTCTAGTCATAATAAATGCCAGTTGTGGCATAATCGTTTAGGACATCCTAATTCCAAAACTTTGATGTTTTTATTAAATTCTGGTTTAATTAAAGATAATAAAGTTTCTTTTAAGGATGTTTCTTTTAATTGTGATAGCTGCAAGATGGGGAAAGGGAAAACCCGTCCGTTTCCTCTTCATGATTCTTTAGCTCTGAAATGTTTTGATATTGTTCATAGTGATGTCTGGGGTATTGCACCTGTTATTTCTCATTCTCATTATAAATACTTTGTTACATTCATTGATGATTATAGTCGTTTTACTTGGATTTATTTTTTGCATTCTAAGTCTGATGTTTTCTTGGTTTTTAAGGTTTTCTTGTCTTATGTTGAGAATCGATTTTCAACTACCATTAAAATTCTTAGATCTGATTCAGGGGGGGAGTATGTTTCTAAGGACTTTCAACTATTTTTGCAATCCAAAGGAATTATCTCCCAGCGATCTTGTCTCTACACCCCCCAACAAAATGGTGTGTCTGAACGAAAAAACCGACATCTTTTAGATACTGCTCGTTCCCTCTTGTTAGCTTCTTCTGTTCCCACTAGGTTTTGGCCCGAAGCCCTCTCAACCGCTGTGCATGTAATAAATCGCTTACCTTCCTCTAGATTAGACAACCAGACACCTTTTTTTAGACTTTTTCAAAAACATCCTCTTTATGATCATCTTCGTCCTTTTGGGTGTGTGTTTTGTCCTTCTTCCTCCCACCGAGCGCACTAAGTTAACAGCACAGTCCTCGATATGTGCCTTTCTTGGGTACGCTCTTAATCAAAAAGGCTATCTATGTTATGATCCTATAGCCAAAAGAATTCGGGTGTCTCGCAATGTCGTGTTTTTTGAAAATCAGTATTTCTTTCCACGGCATGGTGATTCGAATGACTCTGTCCCTTTATCCTTTTTACCACCATTTTCAGATGCAATGCCTTAACCGGTTACTCGTTTTAGGCCGAATTTTGTGTATGAACGACGGAAGGTTACAGCTGATTCTGCCTCTGGGTCTCTCCCTACACCTACCATTCCTGCACCTGATCCTGCACCTGATCCACCTCCGGAGCCTCCTGCTCTTCGCCTATCCACTCGCCACATCAGGCCACCTGATCGTTATGGCTTTACACATGCTTCATTATTAACTACTTTGTCTTCTGTTTCTATCCCTACCTTGTACTCTCAGGCAGTACAGCATGATTGTTGGATACAGGCTATGCAGGAAGAACTTACCGCTCTTTAAACAAATCATACATGGGACATTGTTCCTTGTCCTTCGTCTGTCAAACCCATTGGATGCAAATGGGTACACTCAGTGAAATTGAAATCTGATGGATCCTTGGATCGCTACAAAGCCCGCCTGGTTGCACTTGGAAACAAGCAGGGGTATGGTATCGACTATGAGGAGACTTTTGCTCCGGTGGCCAAAATGACAACTGTACGTACAGTTCTTGCAATAGCTGCTTCTCAGTTGTGGCCCCTGTATCAGATGGATGTGAAGAATGCATTTCTTCATGGGGATCTTAAAGAGGAAGTCTATATGCGTCTCCCTCAGGGCATTCCTTCTTCTTCCAAGACCGATGTCGCTCGTTTACGACGCTCCTTATATGGCCTTAAACAGGCGCCCAGAGCCTGGTTTGACAAGTTCCGTACCACTCTCCTTCGGCTTTCTTTTATACAGAGACCGTATGATCCTTCGATGTTCACGATTCATTCCTCCAAAGGATCCACAATTCTCCTTGTGTATGTCGATGATATCATTATTACTGGCCCACACAGTGATATGATTCGACAGATACAGGCTGCTTTGCAAGATACGTTTCATATGAAGGATTTGGGACCTTTGAATTATTTCTTGGGTTTAGAAGTTCATCAATCAAAGAAAGGTTTGTTTCTGCATCAACACAAATATGCTACTGACCTAGTGGCTCTCGCTGATCTAGGTGATTCTAGCCCAGTTGACACCCCTTTGGAAGTGAATGTCAAGCTTCGTCAACAAGACGGAGATCTCCTTCTTGATCCTACATTATATCGTCGGTTAGTTGGTAGCCTTGTCTACCTAACCATCACCCGACCAGATATCTCTTATGCTGTTAATCTGGTCAGTCAGTTTATGACAGTCCCGCGGCATCATCATTTGGCGGCAGTCAAACGAATTATTCGATATATCCTTGGTACCTCTACCTGTGGCTTATTTTTTCCAGTTGGCACACCGCTTACACTCACTGCTTATTCTAACGCGGATTGGGCCGGCTGTCCGGACACACGCCGCTCTACCACAGGATGGTGCGTTTACTTGGGAGACGCCTTGATATCCTGGAAATGTAAAAAACAAGATAAAGTCTCCAACTCTTCCACGGAATCAGAATACCGCGCCATGTCTTCCGCTTGTTCTGAGATCCTATGGCTACGTGGGTTGCTCTCAGAGCTTGGATTCTCACAGACTCAATCAACTCCTCTTCATGCTGATAACACAAGTGCCATTCGAATCATTGAAAATCCTGTGTTTCATGAACGGACCAAGCATATAGAGGTGGACTGTCACTTCATTCGGGACGAGTATGATTGCAAAGTCATTACTCTTCCCCATATTTCCACTGAGTTCCAGCTTGCTGATGTCTTCACCAAGGGCCTTCCACGGCCGTGGCATGAATTGTTGGTTCGCAAATTGTTGCTGGTTGATTCTCCGCATCAATTTGAGGGGGGGTGTTAAAGTGTAAAGTTGTAGTGTAAACTTGTATGATAAATAGGCCCAGCTCACTTGTATGATAATAGGCCCGGCCCACTTGTACATATGAGATCTAGTCATAACTTGTACAGCAAGACTAGATCGTATGCTAGGATGTTTTACCATATTTAGAGATTTAATTAGGTTTTGCTTTGATGATTTGTAGCCTAAACTTAGGCAATGTAAAGTCTACATAAAGAAGAGCAATCCAAGAAGACAGGAGGTCGATTGGAAGCATATTCACAAAAGTCTCTCTCTCTCTCTCTGTCACCATCTTCCCTTAATTCATTTACTAATAAACTATTAATGACTTGATTGTTATTTATAGAGCCTCACCTTTTTTTCCTTAAAATTTAGCCTTTTTTAGGAATATTTGGTTAGAATTCATAGGAATTTTATTTCTATATATAATTATGCAAACAAACGCACCTCAAATAATTAAAGTAGCGCTTACGTTCTGTGAAGCTGCCTAACTCCAGTTCTATGTACTCATGAGGGACCTTGCTTTTGATGGTCCCTTTTTCCAATTTGTAGATGAACTATTTTAATCATATTAAAGCTTTCAATGCCTTTTTTGTATTTTTATTTGCAAACTTGCCTTGTTTACTAAAATTTTGATACCTATTGAAAAGGTTTTCGTAGAAAGTAAGGTGAAATTATTTTCTGAAACTGCCAACTACTATTTAGATGTATGAATCTTTCTTTAGATGGCATCTTTTTTGCATCGTGTAACATGATTTACTTTTGTTGGACCGAGGAAAAAGAAAAGTCGCATGCACTGACCGGAAAACTTACTTCCAATTTATTTGTGACATCTTTGAGCAACAAAAAGAATTGAGATTTTTGACCTTTATTCAATCTTTTTGTATTATACTATAGGTGACATTTGTTCATAAAGGATTTGATGAGACTCGTCGGCTTGGACTTCGAACTGAAACAGAGCAGGTAACTAGTTTTCTAATTGGAGTGTCTTGCCTAGTGATTTTCCTCGTTATATTCCTTGGGTTAAGCTCCTTTTAATTGATGGTTTTAACTATGCTTGTGTCTTGTTTCATTGGATTTTCATTGATTAGCATTATTATACAAGAGCAGTGTCACGCTTTTGTTCTAATGCAGCTTTATTTCCTTTAACCTGGATATGTCAATAAATTGATTAGATGGTGAGACATGCATCTCCTATTGGTGAGACTGGTATGCTTGTTGTTGACTCTGTGGTGAGTGCTACTCTATTTTCTTCTTGAGATTCTGAGTTTCCCAAATTTGGTTTCACAGTATTTAATATGATAAGCTTCTTTTCTCTTAGTTGAGGATTCATTATAGAGTGAAACTATTGCAGGTGCCAGGTGGACCTGCACATAAGCATTTGGAGCCTGGCGATGTGCTAGTTAGGATCAATGGAGAGGTAAATGCTTCTGTACAAGTTTTTGTCAGGAACTTTCCTCCTATCTACCTTGTCTAGCAGTGTTTTATGTTTTTAAAACACAAATAACCTTACTAGTCACATATAATTAAGGGTTGGGGTCTTACAATTAGTTCAAGATCTGACAACAGTTATCATGATACATTGTGTTGATTTATTCTTACTACTATTTCACCTCCAAACTTCTGATGTTGCTGCTAAAGCTAAGACAATTAGGCACAACTGTACTTGAATTGTGGTGAAGTTGAGCGCATGCCAATTCATGCTGTCAGTTGAGATTTGATGAGGCAATATGGATGGAGGGCAGGTAAAATTTTGGCCCAACTGAATGATCATCATCATAAGGCCTTGCCCCAACCATGTTGGAGATTAGCTATGTGAATGATGTCTCCATTTCAGCCTATTATGGGCCAAATCCTCTGATAAGTTACACTTAAAATCAATACTTATTACTTTCATTCGTGCCCTATTCGGCCTATCACTTTTACTTGAGGGGCCATCTACCTGCATCGAAAAACTATTCCTCATCCGCACCGTTGTTGACCTCCTTTGGGCATGTTCAAACCATCTTGAACAAGCTCTGTCACATATTGGTGTTTACCTTAAATGGTCCCGTATCCACTCATTTTTTATTCTATCTTTACTAGTTTTACCACACCCATCTCAACATTCTCGTTTCTGCTTCACTCAATTTTTGTATTTGCATTTTCTTATTGTTCAACATTTTGCTCCATGGGTCATAGTTGGTCTATTTGTTGTCTTGTAAATTTTTTCCTTAAATCTTCTTAGTATATGCTGAGCACAAAGTAGTTCAGAAGCAAGTCTCCACTTCAACCAACCAACCAACCATCTATGATCTACCTCTACTCCTATGTTTGACACCCTCAAAATCCCTCAATCCTTCCTAATTATGGAGCCAAGGTATCAAGAGCAATCTTGTTGTGGTGTCTCTTAAGCTTCAATTCTCGCATGAGTTACATCTCTTTGCACTTTCCTAATGAAGTTGCAATTTATACATTTCGTCTTTGTATGGCTTATTTTAAAGCCCCTGGTTTCTAAAACCTCTCACCATCTCCAACCTTTCGCATTCATGCCATCTTTTGATTCATCTACCAATATTATATCATCTGCAAATAACATACGCCAAGGTGCTTTCTCTTGAATATGAGTAGTTAATTCTTCCTTAATCAATGCGAAATGATAAAGTCTTAAAGCAAAACCTGGATGTAAATCTATCATCACTAGATACTCACTTGTCTCTTTACAAGTGGTTTTTTTATCAGTTCTTTACAAGTAGTTCTCACACTCGTTATTGCTCCCTCAATGAAGTCAATATAACTTCTTGCAACACTCCTTTTATCTAAAACCCACCAAATCAAATTTCTAGATACACTATTGTAAGCTTCTCTAGATTGATGAAGTCCGTATCAAGATTTTCTCTTCTCTCGGTATTCTTTTCATTAATTATCTAGTGATGAGATAGCTTCCACAGTTGACCTCCTTGGTATAAAAACAAATTGATTTTCAGATACCTTGGTGTTTTGTCTAAGTCTTTGCTCCATTATTCTCTCCCATAGTTTCATATTGGTATTCATAAGTTTAATCCCACGAACACGATAATTAGTGCAACTTTGTACATCTCCTTCGTTTCTGTTTATATAGGTACTGCAACACATCTTCTCCATTCATTTTCCATTTTCTTTGTCCTTAATATCTTTTTGAAGAGCCTAATTAACCAAACCTGTCTAGTTTCTCCTAAGCATTTCCAATGCCATGTGGCCCTGTAGCTTTCCTTGTCTTCATTCCTTCCAATGTGTTTTTCACTTCTACTATCTTAATTTTGCTGTTTAAGATATGTCTTATTAGCAGAGTATCTTTTCTCGTTGCTAAGCTTCTTATAGAATCTGCATTTAAAAGTTTATTAAAATATATTTGCTCCACCTTTTTTTTTTATCATTGTCCTTCACTAAAACCTTAATCCCAACTTTTTATACATTTGACATGATCTATATCCATACTTTTCCTTTCCCTCTTTCTTGCAAGTTTGAAAATGTCTCTCCTTTTGTTTCCAACTGATTATATAGGTCATTAATGCTTTGAAATTTGCATCATTTGCTACTTAACTTTTTTCTTTGCATTCGTATACATTTTATAATTTTTTGCGTTCCTAGTCCTCTACCAAACTTTAAAGCAACTTCTTTTCTTTTAAATAACTCTCTAAACCTTTGTTCTCCACCTTCCTTTTTTTATTAGTGTCTTTTCCAAGCATCTCTTTTGTGACCCTTCTATACAGTCCACCATTTGGCTCTACATCACTATAGTTTCTCCCTCTAAATTCCGTTCTCCCCCCATGATCTTTTTACATTTTAACATTGTCGCACTTTCACCTTTGAAATCCCCCACCTCGTTTTAGGGAACCTTTTATTTTCAAACTCCCCTCCTCGCTTTCTACTTCTTGTGAAAAATCTAAAACTACTATCCTTTGTTATGTGGTCATGCTTTCTTCAGGAATAACCGTGGAGTCTTTACAAGCTAGTCAGTCATGGGTGTACGGTTTTACAAGTTCAAATAATAATACAAATTCCAAGATAGTGTCTCCAAATCATTGTTTTCTCCAATCCTACCCTACTTGCTCTCTCTGGTATCCTCTACTATTCTTTCCTACATGCCCATTTAAGTCCTCTCCTAAGAAGATCTTTTCTCGAATTGGAATTCTCGTATTAAACCATCCATTTCCTCCCAAACTTGTCTTTAAACACTTCCATCTAATCTTTACCTCCTCAAAGAAAAGGGGGAAAGAAAACACTTTCATCTGATCCTGCTCGGGGTGCATAGGTATGGATGATGTGAATAATCTGTTTCTCTAAAACTAGTTTAATTGTTATAGCCACTATCACCCGATTTCTTTACCCCACAATCTTTTCTTTCAAATCCTTTTGAACTACTATTCCTATTTCATTTCTAGCTTTGTTCTTTCCTTTTACGGTAGTATTTGTTGCCATTAGCGAGCTGCTTTGCTCTATCCCTTTTCCACTTTGTTTCCTACAGACAAGCTACATTAACTCCTTTTCTTTTCATTGCATCGACAAACTCCTTGCTCTTGCTTATCAAATTTCTATTTTCAAATAGCAAGTCAAATCCTTCTCTTTTTTTCGACGACTGTTTAATTTGAAGTTGTCCAGTTGGTGCAGGAATCCTTATCTACTCTCCGTTGCAACCAGGCATTGCTGCAATCGTCATTTATAGGGGGGGAACGCCTTAACATGATCAGGGAATGTCATTGTCTCATAATTCATGTTGTAATCATGACCAGTTTTAGGCCGGCTGTCAACCTACTTGATGCAACCCTTATCCAGGCTTCGGACCAGCAGTTATGACAAACTGGTTCAGTTGTCCGACTGAATGATCCCAAACTCTATAATCTAGTTGGGATGAAATCCGAGGTGCCCTTCAAATTCCATCCACGTGAATTGACATTCACCTGAGTATTGTAGTACAATTACACCAGAATTAAGTTGCGGTCGTATGGAACTGGTATAACCTTCGTCATTCTCTCAATAATGTGTCTGCAATGTGTGTTTGGGATTGGGTGGGTGGACATGTGGGGGTGTCTGTGTTTTTGTGAGAGTATTTGATGTCCTTAGAGAAAATTTAGAGAGTGGGTGGTTGTTGGATGTGCATTGGACATCCTTCAGAGAAAATTAAGAGATGGATAAAGAGGTCTTATTACACAAAATAACATAGAAATTGTTGAATTTGGTTGCAGGTCATTACTCAGTTTTTGAAACTGGAGACATTGCTTGATGATGGTATTGATCAGAAGATAGAGTTGCGTTTTGAAAGGGGTGGCATACCCATGACAGTAACATTGCTAGTAAGTGAAATTTGAACTCCACCGTGGATGCAAATACTGATATTACTGAGAATATGTCTGTGTTAGAATGCATGTTTTTTGTGATTCTTCAATTACGAACCATATTGTAGGAATTTGGGTGCGAGCTACTTTTCGCTCCATTGATTTTTAAATCGGTAAATCCAAATCTGCTGTCGGCATTCTTAATCTTATCCCTCATCTTCAGATCTAGGGCCTACAAGGATCCTTTATAGAATTGGAAGGATGATGGGCTGGCCGATTCGTTAAGTGAGGTCAAATTTTAGTAAAGATGCTTCTATTGGCAATTGCTTGGGTATTTGGAAAGAAAGGAATGGTGAAAATCTGAAGGTAGAGGTTCTTTTTCATCTATAGCGTCTGTGAAGGTGATGTGAGTGAAGATCAAGTGGTTGATCAGGCCATGAAGTTCACGGAGGCATTTGATCGAACACATGGGGTCCGAACCCATATGTTGATGTTTCCCCAAGACTAAGGAGCCCAAAACATTCCACCAATTCTGATCTTTTACTCATACAGGGGCTGTTTTATTATTCATAAATAAGGCAGGGTGTTCTTTGCAATTCTGAGTTTCAACTCAGAACATGTCTATAAAAGAGGGTTGTACGTGTGGGATTCTTGGGCTGCATGCTGCAGGTCAAGTTGGACCCAAACCCAACTTCAATCATACACCCTAGGGTTGCCCATGGATGTACATCCAACAGGCAGGACTGACTTCTTCATCCAGTGGACCATGTGGGTACTACAACCAATTTCATGGAAAGTGTCTGAGAGACTGAGACTGACACTGTTTTGGAAAATTGCGATTTCCTTTAATTCCTTTGCAATTTAATGTTTCTTTCCTTTGAATGAGATTCCATGAGTTGCTATTTAGTAATTCTTGGCAAGATTTAGGGATTGCTGATACGGACACGCCAACACGGCATTTCTCAAAACAGTAGGACACGGACACATTGGGGACACGTTAATATTTATTAATAATAATAATAATAATAATAATAATAATATATCTAATCATATACTAAAAAATAATATCATTTTAACTTTGTAATCAATTTAGCAATCAAATAAATAAGAATTCAAGTACCAGTGTACCACTGTAGCAACTAACAAACATATCAAATTATCAAATAGCAATGCAAAACTGAAACATAATTCATAATCATGAAACATGAAATATCCATAGTTCCATAAAAAGAAAGGGAGGATCATCAATTTCCCGAGATTTTTTTTACAACGGCCCCTTTCTCTTTTCTTTATTATAAGTTTATTATTTTTCTCCAACTAAAACAGCCAGCGTGACCCTAGTGTGTCCGAGAAATATAATATAAAAAAATAAGCAGGACACCATTTTTGGCGTGTCGTACACGTGTCGGACACTGACACGGCGGCCCCAGAGAGGTGTCCATGCTTCCTAGGCTTTGGCTTTCATTAGGATATTTTTGAGTAATGTACATGATGAGGTTGACTGTGTGGTTTAAGTTTTTGAGCAATAGTTTATGTTATTGGAATAAGGCACAGTTGAAGCCTTTATTTCTGTTTTTCTTCTATTGTGTGAAGTTTCTGTCAACATCTTGTCTATTGGTGTGTTTGTTGGCGGTTTGATCATCCAGAGGAAATTGATCACTATTTTCTTGCATTGTCAAGTCTGAAAGAAGTACGACAGTTCTCTAAATACTGCTATGATAGTAGCATCGAACACCGTAACACTGTCTATGGGTTCCGTTTATACCGGTGGCTGCATCAGAAGGTCTAGACGTCTCTTATAGAATGGGGCATGTAAACGATAAAAGAATTGTTATAGACTATCAAAAGACTTTGGGGTTGTTGCTAAAGTGATACTTTGTCTGTCTGAATAAAAAGATTGATCCATGAGCACAACTTTAAGAGGCCAAACTTGTACACTAGCTCAATTGTTTTGAGAATAGCTTACCAACCATATAATGACATTCAGATATGACATACGGATCAGAAAATACAACCTCTAGAAGCTGAAGGGTCAAAAAGAGGAATGACTAGAAAATCAAGAAATAGTTTCTTCTTGCACCACTTTTCCTATGAAAATCACTTCAGATTGCCATTGGTGTATTGCAGTTATTAACCCAATAAAAGGATCAAAAGTAATGGTTTTCGGAAGTTTGCACAATTTGGTCTATTTACGTCCTGTATAGTTGGAGGGCCAGAAATGGCCCCTCTGTGCAGTAGAGGGCCATAAATGATCCTGTGCGCACTAAGGGCTTAGAAAATCTAGAAGTAACTCCTCTATTCATTCACTTGTGGGTCTTTTGTGCATGGATCATGGTCCACAGAAGTAAAGATCCAAAATTATTATCTTTTGTAAATTAGGAAAAGGAGGAAAAGAGTACAAGAAGATGAAGAGATTTTAGGGTTTCTAGAAGAGAAACACACAAAAGATGAGAGAAAGAAGCTGTGGAAGTGTTTTAGGTGGGCTTGGTGCTCAAGATTTAGAGCACACGAATCCCCTCTCATCGTGTATTAAGAAACCCTATCATAGAAAAATTACATTAATGCAGTAAAGAAAGCTAGGGGTCCTACTTATGATAGAATTCTTCTCTTTAAATTGTAATATTAATACAACACTATTGGGCCCCTCTTGCACTTCCTATTTCACCAATATCCTGTCCATCTAGTGTCGACTACACTACCTTTAACTAATTGTGCACTATCATTAGACCCGTCTTTAGGTCCTTCATATTTTTAAGTTTATTTTTATACCATATTCTACTTATTATTTTAATGTAGTTGTATAGGCACACATAGGAACTAACCTATGGTCTCATACAGCACTTGGCTGGCTGTGCAACTGCAGTTGGCACCACATGGGTCCCACATTACTTTTTTTTTTTTACTATTTATTTTCACTTTAAACATAACTGCAACCTATTAATTGTTACTATTTTATTTTTTATGAGTTAATTGTGTTGATTTGGGCCTCTTGGCTGAATATAATTTATTTATTTAAATTCTTATTTAATTCTTTATTATGTTATTTTTATGCTAATTAAATCCGAATATTCACTTGATAATTTCAGAAAATGTTGTAATGAAACTTAAATATTTCTAATTCTATAGTTTCACGGTTGGATCCTTACAAGATAGGAGAGCATGTTCTAATCCTGTAGGATGTTTCCTTGTTGATTTGACTTGATATTCATCTTTTGAGGCTGCCGAATACACTAACTCAGATTTTATATGACTAGCTTGTTTGAGATAGGCACAAGTATTCTTCTTTTTAAAATGATGAGTGATGTGTCCATATCCTTTGCAAGCAGATGATTTATTTTTAACAAGGATAGTATCATCCTATGTAGGATTAAACACAAATAACTTTGACTCTGTTTCCTAAGACATCTTTGAATATAAGCATGAAGAAATAAATGTAATATCCAATTTTCCAAGTTTAAATAAAGAAAATAAGCCAAGACGCCTACATGACATGCATTTCTTAACTATTCTATTATACCTGGAATCATTGAGTGGGAAACTCTATAAATTATTAGAATGGATGGCAATCTTGCTTTATGTTTACTTGATGTAAGTGTAACATATTCATCTCATACGGATCGAGTCACTTAATGTACAGCTAACATGTTCATGCGATATTGATTCCAGATTCAAGATTTGCATCTTATAACACCTAATTACTTCTTGGAAGTCAGTGGCGCTGTTATTCACCCACTTTCCTATCAGCAGGTGTGTAAATTCTCTTTAAGCTCAAAACAGTGGCGTGTCTTACAATAATCCTCAAAGATAAACACTTTTTTTAAAGTTGTTTTCCTAATGGGAAGTTTCTGGTTGTTTATCCATGTTCGTTTACTGAACAAGGGAGATTGTGGCAAACAGTTGAAACATTTGTTTTACTTTGTTCTCTAAGTGGTTCTTGGAATCAATAATTACATAGATGATTATGGGCTTATGTTGTACCCCATATATATCTTTTTCTATAAAACAACCTTATTTAGCTTTTGCATGCAACGTGATTAAATTCTCCTGATTAGAATTTTTTTGCTCATGAAACAGCTAATTTCATCTTATTTTTTATTTATATTACAGGCTAGGAATTTCCGTTTCCAGTGTGGCCTGGTATATGTCACAGAGACAGGGTATGCATATTTTGATTACTGTTGAATTGTTCAATGACAATTGAAGCTGTTTCTTTTTGGTTCCTTTATATATATGTAGCATCCTGGCCACTATCTGGATGCATTTTTGTGTGCATGTGTCTGTCCCAGTTAGCATTCCATTCTCGTTCATAATTTTGTTGTAGAAGGAAATGAATGACTCTATATTCGCTGATATCTTTAACTTGGTGCTCTAAATTGCTAATCTTATTAGTTTGAGAACCTTCAGTGCTAAATACTTGGATCCCAGCGAGTAATAGTCAACATGATTGAGCGATCGCACTAGTAAATAATCATAACATGCCATTGTACATGTACATGGGAGTGACCACTTATTGGGAAGAAGCTCATCATTTGCGCCCCACTATCTTGGCGCAAACGTGATGTGATGACCTTGAAGATCATGTGAATGAGCAGGCTATGACATATATGGACGGAGACGATCAAGCACATGGGGTTCGGACCCATTTGTGAAGTGTCCTGTTTATGCAGTGTTCATCATTCCTGTGGCTGTTTTCGTAAAACAGAACAATAATACATGCGGTTCTGTGCAAGGATTTAAAAAGCGGAATCGGGACCTTACTCGAGTGAGTTGCATGGGACTTGGCCGAGTCAGGTGAAGCAACATCTTGTGCGCAGAAAAAAGAAAAGAAAGGAAAACAGAAAAAGGGAACCCAGCCAAGTGATAGAGAAAAGAGGAAAAAGGATAAATGAAGAAGAAGAAGAAGAGAGGTGAGTTCGGAGTGGGTGGAAAAAAGAGAGAGAGGTGGGTTGGCTTGAAAGAAAAAAAAAAGGAAGGAGGAGGAGAGCGTACCAGGCATCTAAGGTGGCAACAACCAAGCATCATTAGGACATCAGTCAACAGTAAGGCAGCAAAAGCAGTCTGCAGCAACAGTAGTAGCACTGCTGCAGCTACAGCAGTAGGCAGTAGGAGCAGCAACAACAGTAGGGAATAGGCAGTAGCTGGAGCAGGCTAGTAGCAACACCCGTCAGCAATAGCAGAAGCACAGCACAACACTGCAGAGAGCCCAGGTATACCTTTACCCTTTTTTTATTTAAACGGTGCTCTCTCTCTCTCTCTCTCTCTCTCTCTCTCTCATCCAGCTGTCCACCTTTTCCTCTTCTTCTCTAGTTCTTTTGTCCTTTTCCTCCTGTACTCCCCATTTCGTTCCTTCTTTTTTTTCCCTCCAATGATGCAGGTTCCCCCTTTCTTTCCCTTTCTTTATTTCCCCTTCCAATGATGCAGGCGAGTCGAGTCCCATTAGCATGAGACCCGACTCGGATAGGGCCAAGTCAATTTTTTAAACCGTGGTTCTGTGTGATTTCAGAAAACTGAGCACAATAGGGCTGAACGTGGCTGAGTTTCGGGCTTCCAATTCTGGATCCATTTGAGCCTAAACACAAAGGGGCTTCGTACCACCTGGTTTGCCCAGTGGGGGGCGATCAATGGGCAGGGCCCACTATCCTAAAACTTGGACCAGCTGGTCTGATTTGGACATCCCAATTGGAAGAACAGTCTAGAAACTGGCCTTTTCACCTAATTGGCATTGTAATTGATTCCATTAGAAACTAATCAATTGTGATGAGGAGGATTGATTTCCTTATGGTATTCTGGAATCTTGAGGTTTTCTTACTATATTTACAAATTACAACGTATTTGTTTACTATATCATGTGGATAGTGGGCCCAAGTCATTGCAGATGGTATCAAAGCCGAGGACGGCTCTGTTTTCCAGTGGGGGAAGTATGTCACGCCTGTGGCCCTCCTATAGAAGGGCGTTGGGTCTGGCGAGCATTTGCTAGAGTGAGAGGGTGGGGGTAACTCTAAAGGACTGGGTATGCAGAGGTGCACAAGCCCCACATCAAAAACACGCTAGTCCTGATCTTGGGTATATATCTGTGTGACCTGACCTTAACTCCATGAGGCCTTTTAAAACCGTGCGGCAAGATTGGGTTGAAATCGCATTAGCCAAAGCAGATAATATCACGTGGACAGCGGGCTTGGGTCGTTACAGTGGGACAGTACACAATTGACAGTTTTCTCTTTGAATAACAATGAGATTTCTTCCTCTTTACAGCTCTATGTCAATTCCTTCTTAATCTGATGATATTTGTTCCTCAGGTCTATTTTGAAACGATGAGGGCACCTGCTACCAATCTTAGTATTAAAAGACGAGGCTTAATTGTTATTTTGTTTATCGCTTGGCTTTCAATGCACATATGCTGCGAGCAATCTTTCTTCGGGGCTAGTAGGGTTGATTTTGCACATAAGCTTATTGATGCAGTCCTAGGGTTAGGATGCAAGTGCCAGGGCACAATTGGGTTCCCACGGGATCAATTACACGATGAAGAAACAGTCTCCAACGAAAAATCCACACGGGGAATTCTATTAATCAATTCTGAACTCTGAGATCATTGATCTCTACAATGCTATATTTATAATAAAAGAAACTTAAGCCCTAAGAAATCAATCCTAATCAAACTAAGAAACCAAATAATAATCCTACCAAAATTAGAAACTATTCCTAAACACAACTTCTTAAATAAAAATTAGAAATTAATAATAATTGATAAATCACAATGGTACAGGTCCCACATGTGGACCACACCTCTTGTTGCGATGACGTGGAAAACGTGGAATTGCTGCTGCATCATTCTCCCCAGGTTGGAAAAGAGTTCGACCTCGAACTCGGCTCTTCTTCTTGACGTTACTTCTGTAGATAGTGTGTACGTGAAGCGCATCCTTGGTGAGATGAGAACTGGACCCTTTCTTTGGTGGTGTTGGCTTCATAGGTCGGAGTATGACTTGCTTTTCACCATGCATAAATGTGTATGTGTTGTCACGCATGCCATTAGTGCCATTCTTGTCATACATCCATGGACGACCCAACAAGATATCACAACTATCCATGGGTATCACATTACACCAAACTGTATCTATATAATTTGCACCAATGGAAAAGGTAACTGGACATGCATATCGAACTTGCACTTCAATACCTGTCATTAACCATCTAGCAAAATAAGGACGATGATGCTTCCGAACTGTTAACTGTAAGCGATCCACAAAAGCTTGGGAGATGAGATTCTGACAACTGCCTCCGTCAATGACGACTGTGCATTCTTTGCCATTAACTTGTCCTTTGGAACGGAAAATGTTTTCTCGCAGCCATTTTTTCTCAGTAGTCGATGTTGGTTCTTGGATGACCATGAAAGACTCAAGGCCCTCCTCAGGCGGACAATCCACAATTTCCACCGTATCAGTCTCTTTAGGCTCTTCTGGAGTATCTGTCACATCACTTTCATTCTCAATGAGGTTGAGACATTTTGGACATTCTGCTGCACGATGCCCTTGTTGTTTACAATTAAAACATGTGAGCCTATTTTGTCCCTCGGGCTTGTTGAAAACTTTCTCCGACGAGGTACTCGGTTTAGAACTGGAGAAATTCTTCTGCATACCCCATTTAGCTGCATTAAATTTTTGGGCTTGATGATTTGCAATTCCCTCAGCCTTGATAGCATGCTGAATAATCTCATCAACATTATCGAAATGCTTGAATGCGAGGATATCTTGAATATCAAGTGTAAGCCCATTAAAGTATTTGTCAACTAAGATCTCATCATCTTCATTCAAACCGCAGTGGGCTTGCATAGTCATAAATTCCTCAGAATACTTAACAACTGTCTTGGATCCTTGTTTCAAGTATTGAAAACGTGAACGCATAGAGTAATTGACAGGCAGGAATTTCTGCTTCAACAGATTTTTCATCTCGGCCCAGGTGTCAACAGGGTCAATTTGTTGATATCTCCTCTTCTTTTGCAACTCGGCCCACCATATTGCAGCATAATTGCGAAATCGAGTTGCCACCAGTGTAATTTTATGACCATCCGTCATTGGTTTATGTGTAAAAATATTTTCAACACACACTAACCAATCCAAGAACTCATCTGGTTTCAATTTCCCATCATATTCAGGAATCACAAGTTTTATACCCAAATCTCGATCAACATTTACCACCTGTGGGTCTCGTTGATTCCGATTATGTCCTCCATTATTTTGATGATCATCCTCATGCCAATTAGTTTCTAAAGTAGTTAATCGGTTTTCAATCCTTGCTAGAGTATCTTGCATTTGAACCATCATTGCGGATAATTGATTAACATTTGCTGATAATTCCGCAACAGTTCCTCTCAAATCTTCATCATTATGAGAGGAAGATTCCACTTTTACCTGCTTCTTGGGAGGCATTTTTGTTTAATGGGAATTTAAAATTTGTGACTGACCGGATGTGTAGATCTGCTTACTGCGATCACGCTGGCGAAGACGGATCGAAAATCTGACGGTAGATGAATCTAGTATTGCGAAAAGAAGATCCGACCGTTGATCTTGATCAAACGTGGGTTGTTAATTCCCTGGAGATTGTACTGGTAAAAATTATAGATGGCTGAGATTTGCAGATAATAGTGGGCTTCTTGTATGTGGGTCAGATCAACCTGAATTGGAGAGGCCCACAAGACTTGTTGCAGCTGCCTCGATGTTGGTGCCCAAAAGAGAAGAGAAAAGGGTTGAAATCCTTTTTCTGTGTTCCGCGACTAAGTCGAAGAGGGAGAGGAAGTATCCTCTGGCAGATGCGAAGCGTTGGCAATGGCGAAAACGACAACAGTGGGCACTAACGGCGGGGATCTGGATTGCCGAAAGATGCAGAGAAGAAAATGGAGAGAAGAAAAGAGGCTCGATGGCTGTAGTGGGGTCTCCGGAGGTGGAATGGGCGACGATGGGGACTCCGGCTTCGAAGAGGCCTCGCTGCAGGTTGATACGGAGGTGCTGGAGCGTTTAACGGAACGAAGGGGTGACAATTCGGCTGAGAAGATGCAGCGACGGAGGTGCTGGTGCAGGGTGTAGGTGGTGCGGCGGAGTTCTAGCGAGATCGATGGCTGGCGCTGGTGAACGGTACTTTCTTTTCTTTGCTATTCTTCTTCTTCTTCTCTGCTGCTCTTTTTTTTTTTTTCTCTGGTTGGGGTATTGAGCGAGGGATTGGTGAGGGGGCGAATCAAGTAGGGTTTGGGTTTGGTGTTATTGGGTTTTGCTAGAGGGTGCGATGGCTTTGGGCAGCGAGTGGGGTCCGGAAGGAAGGGGTAAGTTGGGGAGGTTTGTCGCAAGGGACTGACGAAGGGGCTGGGTTTCGGTCGATGGTTGCCCGAGGAAGGACAGGAAGGTTTTGTGAATGGGTTCTGTGCAGCGGGTGGGGTTTGGGTAGAGAACAGGTTCGACAGGGAGTGGTGATGAGGATTAAGGGAATTGGTAGGGGGGTTTCGATAACAGGATGGGGCTGGGATGATGAACGGAAAGAGGGATAGGGTAGTCACGCGGACGATCGGGGATCGTTCGCTCTGATACTAATTGATGCAGTTCTAGGGTTAGGATGCAAGTGCCAGGGCACAATTGGGTTCCCACGGAAACAATCACACGATGAAGAAACAGTCTCCAACGAAAAATCCACACAGGGAATTCTATTAATCAATTCTGAACTCTGAGACCATTGATCTCTACAATGCTATATATATAATAAAAGAAACTTAAGCCCTAAGAAATCAATCCTAATCAAACTGAGAAATCAAATAATAATCCTACCAAAATTAGAAACTATTCCTAAACACAACTTCTTAAATAAAAATTAGAAATTAATAATAATTGATAAATCACAATGGTACGGGTCCCACATGTGGACCACACCTCTTGTTGCAATAACGTGGAAAACGGGGAATTGCTGCTGCATCACTTATACTTCTCTTACAAACCTCTGTATCAATTAATTTCATTACCTGGTTACGAATTTCTTTATGCCCCATTAGGACTCATCCTTTAGGCTGGTTGATTTGGTAGCCCAACTCCAGGAACCAAGTCAATGCAGTGTTGAATTTCCCACATTGGTGGTAGTCCTGTGGGTAAACTCATCAGGTAGAATGACCGAATTTCCCTCTATTAATTGTTTGAGGTTATTTTGTAACAGGTAATCCACCATTTAATTCCTTCTCAACGAACAGAGAGAATAGTTCATTCCCAATAACCTCCTTCACTAATTTGGACTGAGACAATAGGTTGACATTACTCTTGTTGGGATCCTATTTGGATTGGACCGCTTATCTGTGGGCTTGCGTATTGTTTTTTTTAGGAACCAAGTCAATGCAGTGTTGAATGTTCCAAATCGGTGGCAATCCTATGGGTAAACTCATCAGGTAGATTGTCTGAATATTCCTCTATCAATTGTTTGAGGTTATTTCATAACAGGTAATCCACCATTTAATTCCTTCTCAACCAACAAACAGAGAGAATAGTTCATTCCCCTTAACCTCCTTCACAAATTTGGACTGAGACAATAAGGTTAACATCACTGTTGTTGGGATCCTATTTGGATTGGATTTCTCACACATGGCTTGGGTATTTTTTTTTTTTAATTATCTTTCCAAAATGTGTACATGTTGCAATATCCATCATGAGGGGTCCTCTTATAATATTTCCTAGTCCGCAAGTAGAATGTGGCATGCATCCATTTCGAGCACCACATCTCATATGATATTGTCAAAGTATTCACCACCAATAGAAAGTGAAACCAACCAGCGATGATTAATGGTTACCTCATTCCCTTTATTAAACCATGAAGTCAGTAGGGTGAAGGATGCTTTTCGATATTGAGTTGTAGCATATCGATGGCCTCCTTGGATATGACGTTCTCTCAACTACCTCCGTTCATGATCATATCGCACAGTTTCTCGATGATTGTACATGAGGTATAGAAAATATTGTTCTGCAACTAGCTGGCTTCTTTGGTGTCAGGATGCTTTTCCGGATCACTAGGTTTCAGCTTCATCCCATATGACCCTGTTGTCAGTGTTGTCGTCTCTACACCTTCGACTTCTTCAAAATTCACCTCCCTCTTGGATTTAACCACGGTGTTCTTTACCTTTGATGTATCCGCTAAGGCGGCTTACCGTTTGTGTCCCTCCGAGCAAATATGACCTATTTCATTGCATTTATAAGAATGAATTGTCTGCATGTGCTTGCGGTTGGACTACATTCTTCAACAACTAATGTTATTCAATCACATCATTCTCTCTATCAATTGAACCAAGCCCTGAGAGCGTGGTTTGAGAAATCTCGACACTCGTGCTCGCCAACTTTCAACGAAGCCAATATGATCCATCTCTTTTCCTTTGTAAAACATCTCATGGCATTACTATCTTGCTTGCCTATTTTGATGACATCATCATAACTGGAGATGATCTTGACTGCATCTTGCAAGTTGCAACTACACAAATCTCTTCATGCTTCATTTCACATGAAGGATTTAGATCCTTTGAAAATTTCCTCAGGCTTGAATTTCATAAAAATCCTATGGGGTTGCTTGTCAATCATCATTAGTATTCCCAGTATTTTATTGCTCAAACCAGATGCAAAACACTATTAGTAATAAGAAATACGAAAAGCTCGAGCTGTTAATGAACGACATAACAACTTATATCAACACCCCCCTTGAATGGGAACCTATTCAAATTTGAAACCCAAAAAACAAACAGATTGAATAGACAGATGGAGATAATGTGCCTCCCAAGGGTTTCAAACTCATGACTTTTGGTGTTGATACCATGTTAATAAGTAGAAACATTAAAAAGCTTTAGCTATTAGTGAATGATGGAGGTAACATGCTCATGGATGAAAATATTGGGGGCCGTGGCGGCATGTACCGCCATGCTAAATGCAAAAAAGGGGGTATCACACCAGTAGCGGCCGCTACGACTCCGTTGCGGTTTCAGTCATAGAGAGATGTAATGAAGTGTAAAAAAAAAAAAAAAAGGAAAGCTTGGTAGATGAAGAAATGAAAAAAAAAAGACTGTAGATGAAGAAAGGTACCTAGAACCGGAGCAGCAGCAGGAAGTCGGAGCATCAGCAGCAAGCCAGGGCAGTAGCACCACCATGCTAGCCACCAGCAGCAACACCATGCCACCATCTCCTCCTGTCTTCTTCTTCTTTTCTTTCCCCTCCTTTTCTTTTCTCGCTTCTCTTTTCTCGATCCTACTGTTTCAGAAGAAGAAATAGGGCAACAAAAGCCCTCTTTCGGTCCCTTCCTTTATTTAGCTAGTAGGATAAATAAAAATGGGCCCATATTGGGCTCACCTTATAAAAGGTATAACTAAAGATTAAATGGGCCCATGGTGGCGCACCTTATGCGAGTTATAAATAAAGATCAATTGGCCCCGAAGGAAAAATAAAGCTGATGCACCCAATGTTATTACCATTGGTGGGCTCCACAATGTTTTCCCAAACCAAACCAAACCAAACCTTTTCCCACTAGGTGGGGTCGGTTATATGGATTTGACGATGCCAATCAAATCTTTTTAGGGGCATATCTTCCGTTAGATCCATGTAGGCAAGGTCATGTTTAATAGTTTCTTTCCAACTTCTCTTGGGTCTCCCTCTCCCTCTCCTACTCTTGACAATCTCCATGCTTTCACACCTTTTAACAGGTGCCTCCGTTGAACTCCTTCTAACATGGCCAAACTATCTCAGTCGATTTTCTCTCATTTTATCTTCAATCGGTGCTATTCATACTTGGTCTTTTTTTTTTTTTGGGAAACATTGCTCCACAATGTTTCCCCAAAATAAATAAATAAATCATGGCTTAGCCAAATAAAGAAAAATTAGGGGCTTAGCCAAATCTTACTCTAATTAGAAATAGAGACCAATCAAATTTCACTCTATTTGGAAATAGGGTCATGGCCAAATTTCACACTAATTGAAAATAAAGTCTAATCAAATTTCACACTAACTGAAGATAGGCTCTAGGAAAATTTTCTCTAATAGGAAATAGGCTCAACCAAATTTCATTTTAATAGGAAATTAGACTCTAACTAAATTAGACTCTAATAGGAAATAGTGGTCCAACTTAATTTTACTCTGATTGGAAATAGGGCCCTGATCAAATTTTTCATTAACAGAAAATTTTAAACTATTATATACATTTCAAAATATAACTAAGAAATGTGATATTCTAAGCAATGATGGTAATAGTATTTTGATGACACTGTTTGATTACAAACATGAATACATGTGAAGAAAAAATGATTATTCCTACTATTTTCTATTTATACAATGATACAGGACCTCGTACAATGAGGGGACCGCTACACCCCCTTATCTTAGTTACTTTTGCAAAAAAAATACATTTCCTATCATTTTCCAATATTATGGATTTTTTCGAATTTTTTCATATTTTTTTTCAGATTTTTTTTTTAAACGCACTGCTATGCCGCTACGAAGCGTTTTGGAGCGGCCTGCCGGCTGCCACTACCACTATTTTCATCCTTGAACATGCCTCCCAAGGTTTTCGAAATTCGAACTTATGACCTCTGGCTCTGATACCATTTTGGTAACCAGTAACATCAAAAGCATGAGCTGTCAGTGAATGACTTTGATACCATTTTAATAACTAGTAACATCAAAAGTGCGAGCTGTCAGTGAACGATAGGAAAATGCATATCGAATGGGATAGCCCCCTTCACATGTGAGGCTCCACACATGGACAAAAACATGCCAAACGACCATTCGTGGACGGAAACATGTCCCCAGGAATTCAAACACACGACCTTCCAGCTCTGAAACCCATATTAATAACCAGAAGCACCGAAAGCTCTAGCTGTTAATGAAAGGCATAACAACATTTATCAACAAACACAACTCTAGTAGATGCACCCTCGGAACTCAATGTGAAATATAGAAAGGAAGATGACAAGCCTCTTTCTAATCCGACAGTCTACAATAAGCTTGTGGAAGTATTGTGTACTTTACCATTTACTTGACCTGATATTTCTAATGCCGTCAACATTATAAGTCATTTCATGACTTAACCCTCACATTTTCATCCGTTTGCTATAAATGTTGGGAAAGTCTCACATCCCACATCACTCAAGTAATGGGTTTGATATAGCTTCATATACCTGTTTGGGCCTTCCACCTATCAGCTTAAGCTTTTGGGTTGGGACAAGGTTTCTTACATGGTATCAGAGCGGGTTCCGATCCTGTCGTTCTTGTGTAGCCCACTGGCTCCTATCATTCTTGTCTAGCCCACGTTGTAGCCGTCTATGAAATCTATTGGGCCTCCACATGAGGGGGAGTGTTGGGAAAATTCCACACCCCACATCTTCTAAGTAATGGGTTTCATATGGCTTCATATACCTGTTTGAGCCTTCCACCTATCAGCTTAAGATTTTGGGTCGGTACAAGGTTTCTTATAATAAAGAGGATCATTAGATATCTCCTAGATTGGAGTGTAACATCCTCTTTCCCACTGACTTCATTTTCCACATTACTGCTTAATGCGACGTTTATTGGGCAAGATATCCAAACACTAGATGTTCCACGATTGGATGGTGGGTGTACCTGACCTATGCCTTAATATTCTGGAAATGTCAAAGGAGGATGTGTTTCAAAGTCTTTCACAAAGGCTGAATATCACTCTCTGTCATGGGATATTCTGAGATCGTTTGGTTGCGACGCTTGATGAGCTAGGCTTTCCTTCATAATAATAATGATGATGATGATGATGATGAAGAACTGCCTACTCTACATGCAAACAACAAGAGTGCAATTCAAATTGCCGCAATTTATGTGCTAACAAAGCACATTGAAGTTGATCAAATTGGTTTCTTTTTGTTAACAAAGTACATCTTCACCAACGCCATTCCTCGCATGAAGCATTAGTTTCTTTTTGTTAACAAGTTGGTGTTGGTTGATTCACCAACTTCAATTTGAGCGTGAGTGTTAGAATGGCCCATATTATGTAGATGGACATCAGGGGCACAAATATCATAGCTGATTTGTTTTGACTTGGTAAATCCCCTATCAAGGTGAAATGACTGTAATCCTTGTAATTAACCCTATTTAGGGGCATTAGATAGGATCAACTTATTGTACATAGCACAAAGGGTTACTATAAATTGGAGGGCTGAACCTAAAGAAAGGCATACAATTCAATTCCTGATATTTTATCATTTTCAAAATCCCTCTTGATTGATAGTGACAATCCTCTCAATAGTCATCAAATCAAAATGAAATGCCAATTAGTGCTAAGAATTAGTTTTAGTGGCTTTTATGCAAGGATTTAAAAAGCGGAATTGGGACCCGACTCGGCCGGGGCTGAGTCCGTTTGCACTCAACCGACTCGGGCGCATCGCGTGGTACTTGGCTGATTTGGGTTCAGACCTATGCAGTGTGGAGAAACATATAAAAAGCCCCATCTCCTTGATTACCCTCCTAAATGGGTATTTTACTCTCTCTTAACCTCATTCCTAGGCTCCTTCTGACGGTGAAGTAAAAGGAAAAATGAAAAAAATTACCAAGATCAGAGAGCAGAGAAGAAGAGCATCATACCAGGCTACTGCCTGCTAGGATCAGCCGAGGACAAGCCACCAGAACCAATGAGCACCAACTGAGCAGCCACCAGCAAGAGCAGCAGCTTCAACTGTTGGGTGCTTCTCCAAAACCTGTGTCCAGTACTGACCATTACCAGCCGAGGATGAGCCACCAGCACCCACCAAGCACCAGCCAGGAAGCTACCAGCACCAACAACAGTAGCAGCTTCAACTATTGGGTGCTTCTTCAAGGGCCCTAGCTGTCAACATCCCATCTTCTCTCTGTATTTTTTTTTTTTTTGCCTTGTTCCTCCTGTCTGGCTGTCTCCGCTTTTTTATCTTTTCAAAGATGCATGTGAGTCCGACTCGTTGGACTTGCCCGAGTCCCTTGAGACTCGACTGAGTTCAGTCGAGTCGACTCTGGTTTGACTTGACCTAGGCAATGCCGAGTCTGAGTCGACTTGGCCAATTTTTTAAACCATGTTTTTATGTATTTTTTTTTTATTATCATGGGGACTGATTTGTAAATACTTATATATATATATATATATATTGAGCTTAGGGTAAAATTCCGTAAGCTCACGCTTATGGGGCCCACCCTTGGTCTATCCAAATGGACTTAACACACTACCCCCCCTGAAGTGCACATCTCCACAAACTTTCAGTCAGATCCGAATTTATTGGACCGTTGGATCGATTGTGTACCAATCCAAATGGACTGTTGACCATTATACTTTTGAGGCCTAGATGGAGATGAAAGAAATCACGGTTGGGGTTGATTTTTTTGCAAAGAGGAGGGTCCTTGGGAGTCCTTGAAACCCCCCCATCCCCATCCCCATGTGGGCCCAACCACATACTTGAGCTTAGGAGAGCCTTGCCCATATATATATATGTATATATATATATATATATATATATATGTATGTATGTGTGTGTGTTGTAAATATGCAAAATATGTAGTTTTTTAATAGAAATACAATGCAATGCTGGTAGCCCAAGTGCCCAACGTAGGTTGAACAGCCAGCAACAGCTCCCTCTCAGTTTTTCCTTCTTTTTCTATGTTTCTTTATTTTTCTGGAATTTCTAGATTTTATGCAGCTCCAAAAGAAATTCGGTTTTTAATAATTTCCAGATTCTCAACTTGTTATCAGATCTAAGCAGTAGATTTCCTATAGAACACAAGGGAAGCAATTTTCCACTGAGATTTTTGGTTTCTTCACTGTTTAGGGCTGAATGTCAGCACTCTTATGCTGAGGCAAGCACCCTAAGACAGCAGTTTGGAGGGTGTTTGCAGTGAGATGTCTTCAGAAGTCTGAAGTAGTATCTATGCATTGGATAATGAGAGTTCATGGTCGGTTATTTGTAATTTTTTGAAGTGTCTTGGGTTCTGTTAAAACATTCCGTTTCTTTTTTTTGCTGGATTTGTATGGAAATCCTAAATGTTTTGATTTTGCTGATTGGGTGACTGTTCAACCGGTTTTGATGAGTTACCGGTTATGAAAGGTGGTAACTTCATGAGTGGCTCACAGATCTGTTTAATGGGAAAAACTCAGTGGTCTCATTTGGTAAGAATGGCGATAGTCACTTAATAAGTTTTGACTTTTTGCAGTTATTCGGGTTTAAGTGGGTGTCTCTTGAAAGTGTGGTGGAAATAGTGTAGAGTTGGTGGTTTGGTTATGTTGTTGAATGTGAGGATTAATTTTGAATTTCTCGTTCTATCTTTGCTTTGTCCTCTTTTGTTAAGAAATGATTGGGTTTTCAATAGCAAATCAGATAGTTCTAAATGGGTGCACAAAAGGCTTGTGCTTGAAATTTGGTGTTTCCCCTTTGGATCATTGGAGTTGCTAGTTAGAATTGTCATTAATTTTCTGAAAAATTGATGTTTCATTGGTCTTGTATTGTTACCCTTGAGGCCTATTTCTTTTCTGTAATATTGCTTTAATACAGTGAACTCATTACCATTTCAATAAAAAATGGGTAGGTCGGAAGAGCATAGGCCAATTCAAATATTTGTAACGTATGGGTTAGTTGGCAAAATGCAGGTACATGCTCTCTAGGGCAGGAGTTCCTCGCCATGCGATTATAAAGAAGTTTGCAGGAGAAGAGATAACAGAACTGGATAAATTTATTTCTGTTCTCAGCAAGCTGTCCAGGGGTACTCGTGTGCCTTTGGAATATATTACCTACACGGATCGTTATCGAAGCAAGGTATTTTTAATTTCATACTTCTGCATTTTGCATACTACTTTCAATATTCTCGTTTTTTATATTTCTTTTTTTTTTTTTTTGAAATATTCTTCATGCTCTCATTGCAGTCTGTCCTGGTCACAATTGAGTGTCATGAATGGTATGCACCTCCTCAGATATACACTCGAGATGATAGCACTGGTTTGTGGACAGCGAGACCTGCAATACTACATGGGTCGCCATTGCTGTCTCCTATTGTCGATTCTGCAGGGAATGGGATGTCATACCAAGCAACTACAATTGATTCTATACATCAACACAATGACAAAGATTGGAGAGATGGCTGTACAGGAATGCAGACTAATGAAGAAACTGTTGTTGAGGAATTACACATTCAGGTAGGATCTAATGTTGAGACCAAAAGACGACGCGTGGAGGAAGATTTAGCAGCTGAAGGAATTGTTATGTCTGATGCTATTATTCACGAGCCAAGGGAAGAAACCATGGAGGACTCAAGAATCTTGGAGCACACTGACCTTCTAGGTGATCGAGGATCAGCAGCAGTAGCAACTAATGCTTCTGTTGCAGAGCAAGTGATAGAGCCTACTCTTGTAATGTTTGAGGTAGGAAACATTAGTATGTTTAAATATGGGCAGGCATCCATTCTTTCCTTCTCTTGACACTTGTAACTTATTAGTTAAAGCTTCATCAACCTAAACTTGCTAAAAAGTAGTACTTGAGTTTATAATGATTTTTCAGTTGCGTGGATGTGATGATGGTTTTTATCATTTCATTTTTGAAGTCTTTTCCATGAACGTTGGATTTACATAATGCTTAACTTGCAGTTGTTGAGTTGCAGCAATGAAGGGAGCAAAGTTGGTGGTGCAAAACTGATTTGCTTGAACATGAGCCAAGACTCGATTAGCAACAACTATCTAGAAATCCTTAACAAGGATTGCATAGGATGATAAGTAGAATCTAAACAACATCCATTCTTTCCTCCAAGATTATTTAATTTACTAACATGAGAGTTCTTAAATATGCAACTCTTTAAGACTTCCAAGACCATTTAAATTACTGACATAAGAGTTCCTAGGTATGAAACTCTTGACTTTCTTGGTCATCATCATCAAAGTCTTGTGCCAACTATGTTGGGGTTTGTTACTTGAATTTTGTTTCTCCATTCTGATCCATCCTTAACCAAATCCTCAGATAAATCGCATGTCTTCAGATCTATATTTTATTGCCTATATTTTACTGCCTCCATCCACATTACCTCTTCCCCTTGGTGGGCCATTGACCTGCATAGCCAAAGTTTTCTTTCTTTGTAACAACCTGTAACTCGAGGCCCTTCGAGACTTATAAAAGTGTCATATCCATACATGTGTCAAATCTACTTGCATAATGAAATTGTAGGCATTTACCTAATTAATAAGAACTCTTTATTTAAGATTTAAAAATTTGAATAACAATGTCAATCTGAACATAATCAAATAAAAAGGAAACCTAAAACAACTAAAAAGCCTTTAGACATCTATTTGTAACAAACTAAATAAAATAATGAAAACTAGTTCTTCATATCCATCTTCTATGCGAGTCCATCAGTCGCTCAAGTGCGTGTATCAAATCCTATCTCTTGATCATGATGGTAATCCATAGACTCTTAAGTCCTGGTTACCTGGATTGGGGCAACGAAAACTACAATCAGTGAAACCGGGTGAATGGAAACTCTAACCTATGTGAGTGCGTGATTTTTATGTTAACAGAAATAATGACGCTGCAATAATAGCAGGAATGCAATTATTATGGTTCGGTCAAGGTTTCCTACCACTAACTTCTAGACATTCCCCTAACCACCTGACAGCACCACCCGATAAAATACCTCATGGATGCCTCATATTATGTAGAAAGGGCTGACCTACAGTCAGTGAAATTAGCTGACCTGTAGTCAGGTGATTAACACAACTGACCTAGTAACCAGGGAATACATCCGATCTATGGGTCAGGGAATAACATATCCGACCTATGAGTCAGGGAATCGGGTATATCTGACTTGTAAGTCAGGGAATAATATCTATGTGATGGCCTTGGTATATGCTAGTGGTCTAGGGGAGATCCAATGGGTTGGTCCTGGTTAATCATGTTATAGAAAAGACATTTTATTCCTGAAAATCATAAACATGATTCATACTTGAACAAAATTCTAACCATTCTTAACACGTGCATTAAGGTAGCTTGAGATCAGCCACTTGCTCCATTTCACAGTTATTATGCCCCACACCCTGTCATTAGTGGTAGCCAATTGTGTAAGAGTAATTGCATAACTCACCTCTTATAGGTTTGGAATGTTACCACAATTTCAGAAAATCTAACCATATACATCATATGCCGTAGGTATTTGAGAAATAAATACAAGACAAAATAGTCATATAAACATAAAATAACTAAGCAATGATCAAACAGCATGTAATATTACCATATTCAAATTCCACTTTCTAACCACATCATGATGTAAATTTTAGATGAACTTCATCTTTGACTTAGGAAAACAGCATGCATTCAATATACACTATGAGATCTTGTATATAATAACCCAATCCATAAAACAGTCTCAAAACATGATTCTATAGTCTCCACAACATGAGGGGAGTTTCAGTCTACCTGAAACTTTATATGGCTGTTCGGTCATACACTAAGAACCCAAATTATGGTCGGCCAATCCAATTCTATCACTCAGGAATTTCATCACACAGCTGAAGTGCATCAGCTGATCCTTCATTTAAAAATGTCACGAAGTGGTCATTCCATG
The DNA here is from genome assembly GCA_003546025.1 of Camphora micrantha. NCBI lineage: Eukaryota > Viridiplantae > Streptophyta > Magnoliopsida > Laurales > Lauraceae > Camphora > Camphora micrantha. The sequence goes on along the minus strand of QPKB01000011.1, from coordinate 9,153,574 downwards.
ATTCAACTCAAAGACTAGAATCATTAGTAACAAGAAAACGACACGTACTCATGAGGTAACCTATTAGAACTAGTATGTAATTCACCCAATTCAGCCAAACAATCCCATACATGAACTGACCTACTTATAAGCTCTGAATTGGGACTTGACCAACCAAAAACTTCATGTTCAGGTTCGGCCGGCCCTTGTTTACAAAGTGGGTCAACAAAATCCATTTTTAGCGCTTAAATCCATAACTAATCAATGAAGTTGGAGTTCAGACCTCTAATTCACAATTCTAGAATGTAGTTAAGCCATCTCCTTCATAGAACACATAATTATCCACGAATCTCTCATACTACACATGAAAACTCAAGAAAACACAACATATGTAGTGCGGCCAGCCTCCAAACCCATTTTGGGAGGTTCTGCCAACACTAAATCCCTATATTGGGTTTTGGCCATTAATGCTCCAGATTCAATTCAGCCATATAAAATAAGTCAATATAAGCTTTACCTTCTACATCATCACGTAAAGAAATCAACATCTTCCATCATGCATTCATCAAAACCCTAAGTTTCAACTAGAAAGGCACTAATCTGCAATAGAATCAAGTGCATTGGAACGTCTAGTTGCCTGTTATCTGTTATAGGCAATGGTTGCTTTAGGCTATCAACACCAGCTCTAAGTTTACTTGGACTCTTCTTCTCCTTCAATCTTCTACTTAGGGTTTAGGTCTTTTTGGAGAGATATATGAGCAAGAGGGAGTAGGGAGAGAGAATAGAAAGTTGTGAGATTAATTCTCTTATGTGACTTGAATTTTTAGACTTGGAGTTGACACTCCACTTCTTAATCAAACTCTTCTTGCAAGAGTTCTCTCTTTCTTTTGTAGTTTCCTACTCCTATTTGGGAACATGCGTATGTCTCGTATTTGAGACATGGGTGTCGAGTACTTATGGATATTATGGGGCTGGGTCCCATCTCTTATGACTTAAGGTACCACCAAACCTTATTCAAGGGTCCCACGATTGTCTAAACTAACTAAATCCTATTAGTTGAAACTCAGGGTGGTTCTACCACTAACATTAAAAGTCTAATCTTAAGCCATTAGATCCAAATAACAAATCCAATGGGTCCCTTACTCGAATTCTGTTAAATATGGGCTAAGCCACTTGGCCCTACCCAAAACCCTTAATTAATTAGAAAATCTACCCCACAATAGTTATTGGTCCCACAAATTTATATATGTTATTCACAAAATAATAAGTTTAATTATTTAAGACAAGTCATAAATCCAAAATTTAAAAATTAAATATAAAAATAATGTAGCCCCTGAATCAGCTTCTGGCGCCGTTACCGGCCTGCATTGGATATGCCCAAACCATCTAAAACTAGTTTTTCTAATTTTATCATGTATTGATGCTACCCTTAAATGCTCTCGAAAGCACTCGTTTCAAAATTTATCCTTCCTAGTTTTACCACACGTCCACCTCAACATCCTCATCTTTGTTGCATCCATTTTGTGTGTGTTGTTTCTTGATTGGCCAACATTTTGCTCCATATGTTATAGCTGGTGTAATCGTTGTTATGTAAACATTTCCCTTAAATCTTGTTGGCATGCGCCGATCACAAAGCACTCCAGAAGCATGAATACAGTTTCCATCATTTTCTTAGATTTTGGATGCATCCTTGCTTTGCTTAATCATTTATGTGACCTCTATCCTTATTTGTGCATCATGGATATATATGTATAAATAATAATGCTAAAAGGTAGACTCATATTAGAAACTGATACATAATTATTAAAAGGTCTAGTCATTCATTTTCCTTATTTCTTTATTGACAGTCATTATGTTATGTCTATATGGAAAGACGTTCCAAAATTCTGATGTTATCTCATTGCTTTTTGTGCCTGTTGATCTCAAAATTTTTTGTCGTTTGTTATATTTTTCCCTATTTCTTGTTGTTATGTTATGCCCTATTTCTTTGTTGACAGGCATTATGTTTATATTTTATCTATTATAGAAAGACTTTCATTGTGATTTCATATCTTTGCTTTATGTGCCCTTTGATCTTAAATTTGTTGTCTATTTGTTGTTGTTCATCATTATTGCTTTTGCTTCCATCCCATGCTGATTGATATTATTGTTTATCATTGCAGAGTAGACATGATTTGTGTTGATGCTACCTGGTCTACTTGTCTGACTGTCAGTGCTTTGATTTAAATTGTTAATTAAACTTGCAGGTTCATGTGCCACCATCGTGTATGCTTGATGGTGTCCACTCACAGCATTTCTTTGGAACAGGCGTTATTATATATCATTCTCAAAGCATGGGATTGGTTGCCGTCGATAAGAACACAGTCGCTGTATCTGTTTCTGATGTGATGATCTCATTTGCTGCATACCCAATTGAAATTCCAGGAGAGGTAAATTTTGAAACTTATGATTTATTGACACCATCCATTCTTTGGTATAATGTATCAACAATGATTCTTGTGTCGGATTCTTCACAACAATACTGGATTTTGCCAGTACCTGTTTAGATGTAGTTTGTCAACTTAGTTTTGTAGTTGACAAACTATTACTACAGTTTTTTCATCAGAAATATAGATAAACAATTGAGATAATTTTTACTATATTATTTGGAAGATGTTGTCACTGTCCGTCTTTTCATGTAATAATTATTTTTGAGATAAATATATATTTTAACTAATTTAAAATATTTATTGAATCCATAAATTTCTTTTCCTTTTTTTCTTTTGATTTTCAAATCGGGCACTAATGTAGATGCATATTAAACTATATTAGCCAATTGTACCCTACATTGGGGTTCTTGGTTGCGGCCTATATGCAAATCAAGAGAAATTTGGAAGTGTTGAATCGGGGAAAGCTAAACTTTTCCTTGCAACCTGGACCTTGATACGAAGGAGGAATCAAGGCAGCTTTCTGATATTGATGTTACTAGGCGCCAAGAATTAGGTGATTGTTGGCTCCAGAAGATTAAAGAGGAGGAGATTAAATGGAAGTAGAGGTTGCGCAGTAGATGGCTTAAAGAGGGTGATAAGACTAGTAGGTTCTTTCATGGTATTGCCTCCCGAAGGAATCATTTCAACAGAATTATGGTCCTTAAAGATGAAGAAAATCTTATTGAAGATCGGAATGCGGTCATTAATCATGTCACTAGTTTCTTTGAGTCTATATAATCCAAAGAGGATTGGGATGGACCGATATTGGATATTTTGGCATTTGATCAGATTGTGGAGACCCAAGCTTCTTGGCTTAAAAGAGAGTTAGAGGAATTTGAGGTTCGATAAGCTGTCTTGAACTCAGCCGGGGACCGATCGGGGTCCTGATGGGTTTCCACTAGCTTTCTTCCATAGGTTCTGGGATTACTTAAAGTAGGACATTATGGATTTTATGAATGAATTCCATGCGAGGAGCAAGCTTTCTAATTGGATTGGTGCGTCCTTTATTGCATTGATCCTTGAAAAGGTTGGTGCCTACTGCATCAAGGATTTTCGCCCTATCAGTCTTATTAGTTGCATCTACAAGATCCTTGCCAAAGTTTTGGCACCCAAAATCAAAATAGTCCTTCCCTCTTATCGTTTCCACATCTCAAGGGGCATTCATTAATGGTAGACAAATCCTTGATGGTGTCCTCATTGCTAATGAATGTCTTCATCCTCGAAATAGTTGTAGGAGGCCAGGTTTGCTTTGTAAGTTTGACCTGGAAAAGGCTTACGACAAAGTCGATTGGGATGTCTTCCAATATATGCTGAGTAGGCTAGGCTTTGGTGTCAAATGAAGGGGGTGAATGACAGAGTGTCTCTCTTTGGTCAGTGGTGTACTTGTCGATCCTTTTAAATGGTTCTCCTAAAGGTTTCTTTCCTGCTAGGAGGGGTTTGCACCAAGGTGATCCTTTATCTTCTTTTCTGTTTGTCATAGTTGCTGAAGCATTGAGTCATATGATCATTGTGGCTGGAGATGTGAGTCTGATTTCGAGCTTCAGTCCGTCAAAGGATGCCTTGTCCATTACTCATTTGAAATTTGCGAACGATACTCTTATCTTTTGTGATGTGGAGGAACAAGTGCAGAATGTGAAGGCTACCTTGTGCTTTGAAGCTGTTTCTGGCTTCAAGGTTATTTTTTTTATTTTATTTTTTTAAAGAGGCCCATTTGTGGGTGTGTGGATTCCGATCGTCTTTCTGAGTAGGCGGATTTTTTAGGTTGCATGGCTAGCTCTCTTCCGGCTACATACCTTGCTCCACCTTTGTGCTTCTGAGGCCCTGTTCTAACTTATGGAACCCTGTGGTGGAAAGGTTGGGAAGAAATTTGGTAATTTGGAAACTGAGGTACCTCTCTTTAAGAGGTCGTTTAACCCTTATTAACTCTGCTCTTTCTAATCTTCCGTCGTATTTCCTATCTATCTTCGAGTGTTTAGTGGAGGTTGTTGCAAAGATTGAGAAACTACAATGAGATTTCTCATGGCAGGGTTGAGAGGTTAAACACAAGTTTAATCTTGTTGCGTGGGAGCAGGTCTATAAGCCTCTGGGGGAGGTAGGTTTGGGTATTAGACCTATTAATCTTATGAACCAAAATTTTCTTGGTAAGTGGTTTTGGAGGCTGGGTGATGGGCAGAATGGACTTTGGAAGATTATTTTGTTTTCTAAAAATGACGCCACTTGGAATGGGTGGGATGTTCCAGCATCCAGCCTGCTATCATTATTCAGGCATCTAGAAAGGTTTCTTGTCTGTTAAAAGATGTGTTCTCCATGCATATCAGGTTCTGCGTAGGCTCTAGTGATGAGATCTGGTTTTGGCAAGATGTGCGGGTTGGTGAAACCTCCTTTGCATCCAAATATCCTAGATTGTTCTGCTGTGCCAGGGACAAGCTTGCCAAAGTGTCCAGTCACTTTGTTAGAGAGGATGACTTTGTGGGGTGGGGTCCAATTTTTTTAATGGACCTCTCTCAGATGATGAGGTGGAAGAGTTGCTCTCTTTGCTAGCTAGTGTTGATGGAGTTTATGTTCCAGAGGAAGGGTCTGATAGGACGGTTTGGAATGCTACTATTGATGGTTGTTTTTCGGTGTCTTCCTTCTTTTCGGCCATTGCTGAAAGCTCTTCTTCTTCTAGACACATGAGGACTTTATGGCATTTTAAGTCCCCTCCGAGGGTTCTACCTTTTGCTTGGATTGCAATTCTTAGTACACTTCTCACTCAGGATAATATCCATCGATGTGGTCTCATTATTGTTAATGTTTTCCATTTGTGTTTGGAAAATGGGGAATATGTGGATCATCTTTTCCTTAGATGCAAGACTTCTCGTTGCGTTTGGAATTCTGTGCTCAGTTGGTTTTCTTGTGAGTGGGTCCTTGCTGTTTACCTCTTCTTTTTGAGGCTTTGAAGCTGGCAATTGGTTCAACTAGAGGTAGGGTTATGTGAAAGGCTTCCTTTATGGCTACTATTTGGTCTATTTGGAAAGAGTGGAATGCCCGGTGCTTTGAAGGCATGGTGTCTTCGGTTGAGGAGTGTGGATAAGGTGAAATTTTTGGTGTCCTCTTGGGTCTCGTGCTTTCCCCAGTTTTGTGACTTCCGTATTTCGTTGATTCAGAGGATTTGGCATGAGATTACTTTTTCTTCCCCTTGCTTCCCTCAATCTGTGCGAGATGGTGGCTGCTCCTTTGTGGTTTTGCAAACTTTGATGGGAGTGTGGTGGAAAATCCAGGGAGGGGATGGCATTGGCAGAGTCATTTGGATCCATGAGGTGGAGTCTTTACTCTCCTTTTCTAGGCCAGCCGGGGTGGTGTTTGTTATTCAGGCCCACGACCCATCAAAGGGATCCGGCCCAGTCCTTATATTCACGTTGATTGCTTGGGTCAATGACACACTGTACATAGTTGTATATCTTCCATTTTAGTTATTGTTTCTATAAACTTAGAATTGTAATTGATACTCTTTCCTAGATTAGATCCTTGATTAAGGCATGTAAATGGTTATATACTGAGGAGGGATCTCCAAAGGAATGGACACTAAAATTAATACAATCTCAGTGAATATTTTTCAAGTTGTATCGTGAGTTTGTCATGGTATTAGAGCATAGGTTCAAGAAAATCTAGTATCTTTTCTTCCAAAGCATCAAGGCAATAGGATAGAGAGGAATAAATCTCTCTCTCGTGCAGAAAATAGTTCCACACATATATTCGAGGTATTCTAGCGTCATCTACTATCTGCGACAGTTCTATCTTGAAGGTGGCCCAGCCTTGATCATTAGATCAATCTCCAAAAACCACACAGACATGGTCGCCTGATATTTCTAGGAATATTGGCGATTTTTTTAGGATTTTTTAGCACCTCCAGGTAGTCTTTTTGATCATTCTCGAGTTATTTCAAAATATTACACTAGTTCCAATCAAGACCGTCCAGAATCTTGGATATTCAGCGGAATAGGTTCAAACCTATTCCAGTAGGTGCGAAAATACTGTGGCTTCTCAGATCAAACATCTGATCAGTGTTCAGATCCATCTGTTGGGCCCACGTAGAGGATCTGAAGTGCCAGTCAAGGTCGTCGGAGGGGTTTTTTCACTATTATTCGTCAGACTTGGTTTTTTTTTTTTTCCTTGTCTGCCTGGTTGGATCTTGCCTTCTGCACTCACAAACAGTTTTTCATACAACTGTTGCTTGATTTGCTTACTGTTTTTCATTGTTTCAATCCAATTTTTCCAATCTAACATTGAGATAGAAAAATCTGAGGTTACTTTGATCAAGTTCACTGGAAAAAATTACCCTGCCTGGTCTTTCCAATTCCAAATCTATCTAGAAGCTTAAGGAAATTTGGGGTTTTGTTTTTGGTGCTAACCCTAAACCCACTGAAGATGAAAATAAGATATCCTCTTGGCATAATAAAGATGCCAAAGTCAAATCATGGATTCTGGGATCTGTCGAGCCACATCTAATAATGAATCTCAAGCCTTACTCAACCTCTAAAGCCATCTGTGGGTATTTGAATAAAGTATACCATCAAGACAACTCTCCATGTCAATTTCATCTTGAATGTACGATTGCTGAATATGCACTCGGGACCTTGTTGGTACAAGACTACTATTATGGATTCCGTACACTGTGGTCGCAATATGATAGTATTAAGTATGAGGATGTAGCTGACAGTGTTTTGATAGTGATCCAAGATCTTCGGGCCTCTAGTCAAAGAGAGAGGTTTTTGATGAAACTGCGGAATGAATATGAAAGTGTCTGATCTGTCCTGATGAATTGGATGCCCTTACCTTCATTGGATGTCTGCTTGAATGAACTCTTACGCGAAGAATAGCGTATTACGACTTCGGCTCATATTGCTCAACAAAAGATTGAGACCTATTCAGTTGCGTTCTCGGCAAATAAGACTTCTCAGCCTTCGCCTTGAGACTTGAGCAAAACACAATGCTATAGTTGTCAAAAATTTGGGTATCTTGCATCTCAATGCAAACAAAAAGTCTGTAGTTACTATAAGAAGTCGGGACATATCTCTAAATGTCGCCGCCGCCCACAACGTCCATCACCGCAGTATCAGACTCCACAGTATCAGGCTTCACAGTATCAGACTCCACAGCCTCAGACTCCGCATGCTTACGCTGCTTCTTCAGTTATGCCTGCTCCCACATCTGCAGCCTCACAGCCTGGGCCCTCATAATCTCTAACTCCTGAATTGGTTCCTTGTTAGTGCCCTCTCTGCCTTTGGCTCTCAGGTAAGTCACCTTCATCTTTAACTTGGTTCCTTGATTCCGGTGCGTCTAATCATATGACGTATTTCCGTACCCCTCTCATTGTGACAAGATACAATGGCAATCTTCAAATACAAACTGCTGACGGAGGCAATATTCCCATTATTGCTCTCGGAAATATCCTTGGTCCCATCCCATTGAAAAATGTTTACCTTTGTCCCAATTTAACTTCAAATTTATTGTCGGTCGGGCAACTTGTTGAAAATAGTTGTAACATTTCTTTTTCTTCTTCTGGTTGTGTTGTCCAGGACCAGATGTCCGGGAAGGAGATCGCGAGGGGGCCTAAGTGTGGACGCTTGTTTCCACTGGATTTTTCTAAATTTTCTAGGAATAAATTTGATAATAATGTGTTTTTTTTTTTTTTCTATTAGAGATAACTGCCAATTGTGGCATAATCGGCTTGGACATCTAATTCCTAAGTTTTGTCCCTTATGTTAAACTTTGGTTTATTAAATAAATCTATTGGTCTTTCTTCTTGTGTGCCTTTTGATTGTGCTATTTGTAAAATGGGAAAGAGTAAAACTCTTCTGTTTCCTAATTCCACTTCACACGGCACTCAGTGTTTTGATTTAGTTCATAGCGATGTATGGGGTATTGCTCCAGCTCTTTGTTACCCTCACTATAAATACTTTGAGACTTTTATTGATGATTTCAGTTAGTTCACATGGGTCTACTTTCTACATTCCAAATCTGATGTTTTTAATGTTTTTTAAATTTTTTTTAGCTTATGTTGAAAATCAATTTTCCACCTGCATTAAAATCTTGCGATCTGATTCGGGCGGGGAGTATGTGTCCTTTGGTTTTCAACAATTTTTACAAAACAAAGGCATTATTTCTCAACGAACTTGTCCTTATACTCCACAGCAAAATGGAGTAGCCGAAAGAAAAAATAGGCATCCCCTTGATGTCACTCGTTCCCTTCTTCTTGAATCATCGGTTCCTACTCGTTTTTGGGTTGATGCACTGGCTACTGCAGCTCATCTTATCAATCGTACACTGTCAACCTCTATTGAAAATCAGCTCATATTACTGGTTGTACAAAACATCTTCATCCTATGATGATCTTCATGTTTTTGGCTTGGTTTGCTTTGTGCATTTGCCTCCTTCGGAAAAAACCAAACTAACTGCTCAATTAGCTTAGTGTGCTTTTTTAGGCTATGATCCTCACATTTGTTGCATCCATACCTCTAGGAATGTCCTTTTTTCTTTTTTTTAACAATTGTTTTTTTTTCACAAACACCTTGATCCTCCTGACTCCTCCTCGGTGTCTTTACTTGATTTTTCTGACAACACGTCAGTTGTTCGATTTAATCCTATTTTTTTGTATCACAAACGAAAGAAGGAAGCGCCTACCATGCCTCCCCCTCTTGATATTCCACCAGCATTTGGTCCACCTTCGGCACTTGGTCCATCTGACCATTCTTCATTGCGTCGCTCCACTCGCATTTCGGTGCCACCAGACCACTAAGAGTTCTCACATAATTCCTTGATGGCTACTTTGTCTTCCTCTTTCATCCCACAATCCTACTCTCTGGCTGCGTAGCACCAATGTTGGAACCAGGCTATGCAAGATGAATTGGAGGCTTTAGAGCAAAATCATACGTGGGATATTGTCCAGTCTTCTGTGGGTGTCAAACCTATTGGTTGTAAGTGGATTTTTTCTCTCAAATTAAAATCCGATGGCAGATTGGATCGATATAAGGCACGCCTTGTCGCTCTTGGAAATCGGCAGGAATATGACATCGGTTATGATGAAACTTTTGCTCTTGTTGCCAAAATGACCACCGTATGCATAATTCTTGCTGTTGCTGCATCTCAGTCTTGTTCTCTATATCAAATGGATGTCAAAAATGCGTTTCTTCATGGCGATCTCAAAGACGAAGTTTATATGCCTCTGCCTCAGGGGTACTCATCCAGGAAGGGTATGGTTGCTAAAGGACGTCACTCTTTTTATGGTCTGAAGCAATCTCCTTGCACATGGTTTGAGAAATTTCAAGATGCTCTTATCCGCTTAGATTTTCATCCGAGCCAGTATGATCCTTCTATATTTTTACATCATGCTTCGTCCGGGATTACTGTGCTACTTGTTTACGTTGATGACATCGTCATTACTGCTCCAAATGCACAAATGATTCAGGAACTCCAAGCTTCTCTTTATCAGACATTTCACATGAAGGATCTCGGCCCTTTAAACTATTTCCTCGGTCTTGGAGTTCATCAATCGACTAAAGGTATAGTTCTTAATCAGCACAAATACATGGTTGATCTTATTGACTTGGCTGGCCTTACTGCTTCAGCTCCAATAGATACGCTAGTTGAACTGAATTTCAAACTCAGTAAAGAGGAGGCTGACCTTCTTCCCGATCCTACCACATATCGTTAGTTAGTTGGTAGCTCGATCTACCTCATGATCACTCGTACTTATATCTCCTATGGGGTCAACCTAATGAGTCAGTTCATGACTGCTCCTCGTCATCTTTATATGGCTGCTATATGTCGCATCATTCGGTACCTTATTCGCACGCCGACTCGCTGGTTGTTTTCTCGATCTTACAATCCTCTATCTCTCAAAGCTTATTCAGTTGCTGATTGGGCTGGTTGTCCGGATACTCGCAGATCGACAACAGAATGGTGCATGTTTTTGGGTGATAGTATGATTTCCTAAAAATGCAAGAAACATGAACAAGTTTCCAAATCTTCTGCCGAGGCCGAGTATCAAGCCATGTCTGCTGCATGCTTCGAAATTCTTTGGCTCCGAGGTCTACTCTCTGACATTGGATTTCTAGCAGAAGGAGCTACCCCCCTCTATGCAGATAATACAAGTGCAATTTGAATTACTGAAAATCCGATTTTTCATGAACACACCAAACACATCGAGGTTGATTGTCACTTCATACGTGATGAGTTCAAACGTGATGTCATTATCCTGCCGCATGAATCCACTGAGCTTCAAATTGCTGATATTCTCACTAAAGGTCCTCTACGACCACGCCATCAGTTCTAGGTCCACGACCCATCAAAGGGATCCAGCCAAGTTCTTATATTCACATTGATTGGTTGGGTCAATGACACACTGTACATAGTTGTATATCTTCCATTTTAGTTATTGTTTCTATAAACTTAGAATTGTAATTGATACTCTTTCCTAGATTAGAGCCTTGATTAAGGCATGTAAATGGTTATATATTGAGGAGGGATCTCCAAAGGAATGGACATTAAATTAATACAATCTCAGTGAATATTCTTCAAGTTCCATTGTGAGTTTGTCAGTGTTCGCCCAATGAGGCGTAGCTTTTGGCTTTGAGGATGGGTCTTCAGGAAGCTAGAAGAATGAACTTATGTAATCTAATAGGTGAAGGAGATTCTCTTTTGTAGTATTAGGTGGGCTGCCAGGAGGTGCAACTCTCCTTGGAGGCAAGCTGATGTGATTGAGGAGGTTTAAGATCTCTGCAGGTCTCTTTTTGTCTCCTTGCATGCATGTCAAGAGGGGCCAACTCCATGGCCAAAGAGGGAATGTGAAGGCTGTTCATGCGTATTGTTAGATCTTAATCTGTCTTCGTTCTTTTCTTTGCTTTTTTGTGTTTTTGGAGTCTGGTGGCCTTTGTTCCTGCCTTGCAGTATGAAAGTCTTATACTGCTTTGTTTCTTTTTTAATCAATAAAGTTGCCATTTCCAAAAAAAAAAAAAAAAAAAGCTTGATGGAGTCGGAAAGAGTGGTGCTTTTGGATACACCAACTAAATAGGACACTTTCCATTCAGTACTCTTTATGGCATATGATTTATAAGATAACATGTCGTCAACACCATAGTTGTCATCAATTCCAGTCTGGTTTGGCGCTTTTGTGGAATGTTCTGGCATTCCCGTCCATTCCAGTGTTCTGTTCCAAAGAAAGAGCGAACTAGGTGCATCCTCCTCCTCTTTACTCTCCTTTTTTTCAACAGCCCCTTTTCCTTCATCAAGATCTTCAAAAGCTGGAGTTCTCTCATCATCCCCTATTGATATTGAAGCTAGTTGTCCTACGATTCCCAACCACGAACATCATCTTCAGTCATGAGAGCAAGCTCTTCACATATTCAATCAGACAAAATATCAATATGCTCCAAGCTATTGGGATCACTAGCAGGTGGAGGTCGTCTGGACTTTTGTCTATAAAATTACATATGTTATAATATACTTGTTTGTTATTTAAATAAGTTCAAGTAGCCATTCAAAATATATATTTAATAAGTTTTAAGTAGTCTGAGCTAAAAAAAGAGAAATTAAACGTGGAAATTTATAAATACCTTTCTTGAATCTTCAAATTGTAATGGATGAAGTGTAGGCCATTCAATCTATGATGTTCTAGGCTATTTCTCTTCTTGGAATGGATGTGTTTGAAAAATACTCTAGTTTCTTTGACATCCACTTGAACTGCAGCGCAAACGTGTATTAGATTCTTAGAATAGCTGGAGGTTCTAACCTGTGGAAAATCCAGTTTGGAACCTGTTATAGGTTCTGATTGATAAACGGGTCCGGTTTGGAACCCAATTTAGGTTCCTATTGATAAACAGGTCTGGTTCTGGATCCATACAAGTTCAGGCCCTTGGACACGAGATCTGGCAGATGAGTCTTTGATGTTGGTAATTGTAGCTTGATATCAACTTTGGTTAGACATTTTTATGTTTAATCCTTGAGGTACTTGATGCACTGTTATAAGCTGAACGATATCCTTATTTTATGCAAAAATAAAAAAAATAAAAAAGTGAAAAAGAAGTTAGACCCAGTTTTGTAACTGGATCACTCTCTAGTTGGAACCGGATCCAGAACTGGAACCATCTAGAAATGGGTCCGGGTACAGTATGGTTCCGGCTTAGAACAGAGACATTTGCTTCCTTAGAATCCTCACAACGGAGTTGATAAGTTCTCGTGCCCCATCTCCAAATTGCTCCCACCCCGAAACTATAAAAACTTAAAAATTAAAAGGTCAGTCAAGTTCAATTCCATAAAAACTCAAATTTACAATGAACTATAATTAATGGGAGAAATCAAATTACCTTGGGCCATTTGACTGGAAAGCCTCACTGCTAAAATTTTTCCAAATTAAACAATAACCTTTTTTTTTTTTTTTATAACTCTCAAGTTAACTAATAATTTATTCTTGAGTACTCTCATTGACCTGTATTCTGCTAACATCTTCATTCAGACACTAATTAATTTTTCAGTTCATGGAAATGGAGATTATATAAAAACTCTAGATTTAAGAAGTGTCTTGTAGCATGTAAGAAACCATGCATTTGGTAGTTGTATCTTTATTCAATGATCCTCCAATAAGGAATGCAATACAATTTCTTTTCTTCATATTCCTCTCAGTCGTCTCCATTTCCTATCCATTGGTTTGTACAAACAGCCCATGGCAAGCTTGTATTAACTATTAACAAGGCGAAGAACCCTTACTGATGGTTCACTAGCCTTCATGAATAGTTGTCCATAATGAACTATCTAGGAGAAGGTCAGAGATCTTTAAACCAATTAGAAAAAGAAGAATGGCTTGAATTCACCCATACGTAACTAGTGAATATTTTTGAAGGCCCCCCTTAACCATAGTAAGACGTTCTGAAGTTCCACGCAATCTCGTGATGACTGACTGGATTGTCTCTGTCATTTTTAAAATCCTTCTTCAAAATATTTAGATCCATGCATGGTTGTATTTGAACTTTATGATCTTTCTGGCCTTTTGAATTGTGGATGCATTGATTGAAAAAAGATCGGGGCTTTGTCATGTCCTTGAGAATTAATCTATGCAGTGACTTGCGTGAGGTGTTCAATAAAAATTGCCTTACTATTCTGTCAATTCCCGCCCATGTACTTTATAACTTGCTTCATTGTCAGTTGTAAATTGCACAACATTATTGGAGCCAGCTTTTATAATGAACTCCATCAAATGCTTGATACAAGGCGTTCGCATTTGTATTATTCCTCTTGCATCTACAGATTTTTAACATAATCTTTTAGGACAATACACCAAAAAATTAATCACCGTCCTTTGTTTTTTATGTACATTTGTCTGCAATAATGGAACATATGGTTGTACTCCAACTTTCTTTGAAGTGACTCATGAAATCATTCACTTCAATCCCATTCTTTCTCAAGAATTTTCCCCTTAAATCCTGATATGAGGGTATTTTATATCTAAGCCCTATTGATAAATAACATCATCCATGGGCTGATAAAATTTAGAATGGACAGCATTGAAAGGAATATTAGCATCAAACCACTGGTGATTACGGTCACATTCTTTTATAATTCGTATAGAAGTCCTTGTTTCAATCATTTTTTCCATTTTTACAAACAGCCTGCTGCCTACCCCTAGCAGGTAACATTTATTTTTTGCTTCGATACCCCCGTAGAAATACACTGATGTTTTGGAATGTGAATAAAAAATAAAGCGGACACGCCCAGTATTTTTGGCAGATTCGGAAACGAAGGGGCAGAAGAGCACAACACTTACAATTGTGATCTTCCCTCTAGATAGTGAGATGGAAATCACTTAATGGGAAAGGCATAAGCAAAACTTCGGACCAAATAATCTTTGGAACATTCCTCTATAGCATTTCAGGTATCTTGTACTAGTGTGGGAGTATGATATGCATAGTTATTGCCTCTGCACTGATGCAACATAGTTTATATACAAGATTGATATTGAATGTCATGAGTAACTTCATTATGTACTTCAGGTGATTTTTCTTCACCCTGTTCACAACTATGCACTTGTTGCATACGATCCTTCTGCTCTGGGAGTAGCAGGTGCCTCAGCAGTACGTGCGGCTGAACTTCTTCCTGGTCAGTCTACCATTCCCTATATGGAATGCTTAACAGTTTACGTTGTAATTTGTTTGGTTATTATCATTTTAGATATATTTATTGCTCATGTGTATGTTCATTAATGCGGAAATGGTCCCCCCGGACCCACCCTCTCCTCCTCCTCCTCCAACAACCACTACATTGGCTTCAGACCCAGTTTGACATCATCTGAGTTGAACTGCTGTTGGATATGGCTTTAAAAGAATTTAGCCTGTTACTGCCCTTGGTCTTTGGTCCTTTATATCGACCTCTAGGTCTCCTATCAAGCTGATTCTTGGACCAGGCCCTATCCTAGACTTTTCAATCCCCCATTGCCACCCTTAGCTGATCTTCTAGGTGGACTGGCGATGGTTTACAATATCGGCCGGTGTGAACACGTATAAGCTGATAGGTACTAGCATCGGTCCGAGAAAAAGAAGGGAGAAACAAAGATTACAGTACTTATTATCAGTTCTCTCTTACTTGTGGGTTGCAGAAAAGAAAGAAAGAAAGAAAAGGGACGAAAAGGTTGTAGATTGCAGGAGAGAAAACCTGAAGGATATATATATATATATGTATGTGTTGTGTGTGTGTGTAGAGAGAGAGAGAGAGAGAGAGAGAGAGAGTACCTGGAATTTCTAATGTTGCTGCCTTTTATGCATCCTGGTCCCTTGGATTCTCCTTCCCTCTTCGTCTCCCCTACCTCTTCTTCTTTCCTTTCTTTTTCTTGTTTCCTCCACTGCCGCCACCCACCCCTCCCCAAAACCCCAACAACCCACAATCTGCTTTCTCATTTTCCTGTGAGCAAATGATAGTTTCTTTTCTTTTTGTCCAGATCATCTTATTGTGACACTCACCTGAACTTCTTAAGATCCACAATGGGGCTCAACTATAAAGATCTAAACCACTAAAAATAAATGCCTCTTGTTGTATGGACCTTGCCCAAATTTTACCCTAATAATAGACGAGCACACTATCAATCTGTGGGTCATGAATTCTGCCTTGAGTATTTGGGCTTCTTTTTAATGGTACCCAAATCATCGAAGTATGATCCCATTAAGGTCAGGCACACAAAATTCCTAGCCTCCTTGTCGGGCCTACATATGATACCCGGATACTTGTACAAGCCTAATATATCTGTGTCGTACCGACACGACACATGTATTGGTTCTTGACATGGATGAAAATACGTAGCAGCCGATATATTAGCCGTAGCAGTGGCCACCGCCACGCTACGGTCGATTTATCGGCCGTCTTACCCGTAGCGGCCACTATTTACCTGTAGCGGCTGACACTCACTGCTACGTTACGTATCGGCCGCTACAAACTATCAAATGTTAAAAAAAAAAAAAAAAAAAAAAAAAAAAAAAACCCTCTGTTGGCTCAGGGAGATGAAGAGAAGGAGGAATAAGGGGAAAAAAAGGGACAGCAGCTATAGAAACATACCTGGAAGTAGCATCATGCAGCAGCAGGAGCACTATGTAGCAGCAGCAGGAGCATCATCACGCAGCAGCAGTAGCATAAGCATCATCACGCAACAGCATCATCATCATCATCATGCAGTAGCTGCATCAGCACCAGCAGCAGGAGCACCAACGACAGCATCACTGCCAGGCAGCAGCAACACTGTCTCTTCTTTTCTTCTTCATTTTTTTTCTTTCTTCCTCTTTTCATTACCCTCTTCTTTGTCTTTCTCGAGCCTTGGTTTCTTCTTTTCCCTATAACTCTTGAGCCTGCTGTTTTGGGAAAAGAATTAGGGCATTAAAAGCCCCTCTTGTTTTTTCTTTTTCCTATAACTCTCGAGCCTGCTGTTTTGGGAAAAAGAATTGGGGCATTAAAAGCCCCTCTTTTGGTCCCTCCAGTATTTAGTAAGTTGGGTAACTATGGGCCCCACATTGGGCTCACCTTATGAAAGATATAAATAAAGATCAAATGGGCCCCACAGTTGCCCCCCTTATGAAAGTTATAGATAAAAATCAAATGGGCCCCTCAGGTATTAAAATAGAAAAAATCATGGCTTAGCCAAATTAATAAAAATTAGGGGTTTAGCCAAATTTTACTCTAAATAGAGCTCAATCAAATTTTACTCTAACTGGAAATAGAGACAGCCAACTTTCACAATAATCGAAAATAAAGTCTAAACAAATTTCGCACTAATTGAAGAAAGGCTCTAGCAAAATTTTACTCTGATAGGAAATAGGGCTTAACCAAATAAACTCCTTTTAATAGGAAATAGGACCCTAACCAAATTACTCTCTAATAGGAAATAGTGGCTCAACCTAAGCCCCTAATCAAATTTTTCTTTAACAGAAAATTTTAAACTATATATATACATTTCAAAATAGAACTCAGAAATGTGATATTTTAAGCAACAATGGTGATAATATTCTGATGACATTGTTTGATTACAAACACAAATATATGTGGAAAAAAATAATTATTACTACTATTTTCTATTCAGATAGCGATATAGGACCTCATAATGAGATCACTGCTCCACCCCATTTTCTTACTTTTGCAAAAGAACCACATTTTCTTTCATTTTACAAATTTCTGGATTTTCTGGAATTTTTTCAGATTTTTTGGGCGATTTTTTCAATTCGCACCGCTACGCCACTATGCAGCCCATCTAAGCTACGCTACGTCCGCTTCGTAGCGGTTTGGCGGCTGGCTGCTACGCCCGCCGCTACCTATATCTGGCAGTATAGAGACCAGGCTACACCAAGTCTAGATCCATCAGCAACCTGTCTGAGGCTACTGGTGTTCCTGCCAGTTTGTGCGTCAACCGGCAGCAACTGCGGTAGTTCAGTGTCAGTCGTCTGCAGTCGGTGTGGCTGTTCGATGAGTTACTGCGGCACTCTAGCAGCAATGTCTGCCTCATCTTCCTTAAGAGGAAACCCAGACCGGATCCTCTTCTCCGGTAACTGTGTGCACCAAACTCAAATACCCTCATAGAGACCGAAGCCTTTGCAACTGCACTGATCCGAGGATCAGATCTCACCTTCGATTGAATCCTGTTGTGATTTACGTGTCCCACCTCTTCGATCCTGATTTCTGCAATTCGAGACGCCTGATCTCTCCCTCCTTTTGCAGCGTTCGAAGTGGCCCACCGATACACCGATCCGTTTCTCAATTGAAACAGGAAGACCACTCTGTTACCCTCTCCTGGTACTACTACGTCTCCCCAGAAACCGAAGATCCAAGTCGATCTGATCACAGATCCAAACACCTTTCAAGATTTGATTCTCAGAATCGGTGGCCCGCTTTGATACCAGTTGTTGAGGGAGAAGGGAAGAAAGAAATTGAGAACAAAATGAAATCTGGTTTATTGCATTCAACTAAACTACATTACGTCTACTAATATAAGTAGTAAAGCCCTAAGCACCCCTGCCAAATAAAACTATGAAAAATTGGAAACATAACCATATAGGATAACCACACCAAGAAAAGAATATTCCTAGTAATATTTCTAATATCCTAGCCTACATATAGCATCACCGGCCCAACCCCTCCGGTGTGTGTGCCGAGTCAGCGATGACTTCAACACCTTAGATGACTTGTGCAATTTGGGTAAATTACATCCACTAATATAAATAGTAAAGCCCTAAGAAAATCCTATGAAAAATAGGAAACATAACAATAAAGGATAACCACACCAAAAATAGAATATTCCTAGTAATATTCCTACTATTCTAGCCTACATAGCATCACCGGTCCAACCCCACTGGGGTGTGTGTTACTGTTGAGTCATCGATGACTTCAACACCTTAGACGACTTGTGCAATTTTGGGGGGGGGACGACTTGTGCAATTTGGGGGTGGGGAATCACCCCTATATTGCTTCTTAAGGTGTTTCTTTGCAAGGCTCTCTTGCTTACAAACTTCAGCAATAGTGAACATTGAACTAAGGCTCATCTAATCAAGGATGGCTTATCTAAGTCCATGTATGAAGCTAGACACGAGCTGCTCTCCACACTCATTCAGATCATTACGTGTGGCAAGTAGGTGGCACTCCTTCACGTTTTCTTCAACTAATCAGTCTCTTTGCCGTATGTGTTGCAAAAGGTGGAACAAGGGTTTTATATAATCCACCAAGAGGAAAGTTTCTCACATCAGTGACTTTATCTTCTCCCATGACAACACCTTGTGCTCACCACACCTCTCCCTAATGGCCTTGGTTTGTGCCCGTGCCCATCAAGCTGACGCTGGACCTCACAACTGTATGGCTGCCAATTTTACCTGAATTCATCAGGAAGCTCCTTATATTTGAAGATCCACTCAATGGTTTCTAGCCACTCTCTGCAGTTTCAGTACGCAGGCTACCATGATACTCCAAGATCTCATTTTTAGGTTGTGATCATCTCCTTGATCTTTCAATTTTTCATGTCTAGAATAATCATCTTCTGAATTTCGCCGGTGGAAGGGACTCGCATCACTTCCTTGTGAATCAAGACTCTTAGGATTTGAAGGTGCTTTTTTTGGCCCTAGATTGGTGAGTTGTTTTGTGATTGCTTGCAACTGCTCCTCCATCATCCCAAACCAGGGGCCAATATTATCCGTATGACCTTACAAATCCTCCCATTGAACTGCTGCAGCAGCCTTGCTACTTCTACCTTTTCCTTTGCAATTCATAATCGTAGTGTGGATCTAACGACTATAGAAGGTGCTAGTTTTGACGGCTGGCAAAAGTGGTCTGTTACCATCTGATGCAGCCGGGGTTTCAAAAAAACCTGACTGCTGACCTGCTTTGCAATGGAACTTTTGTAACAACAGTTTCTTAGATTCGTTACTTCAAAACATGATGTCAAGAATGACAAATAATGGAAAATCCAGCAAGCTAAATCCCATTCAAAGAGAAAATTCTAGGCAAATCATGAATTAACCTTATATAGCATGCAACGAAACTAGTGCTGCTGAACCAGCAAACAACATTATATGCTTCACAACGTAAACTGCACAATCAACACCATTGCTAATATAAACTGCTCTTATATATGCTTGACAATATTGTAAAGAAGCCACAATATGATACAGTATTACTGGCTTTACACAGCCTCTCTAAGTGGTTGACTTGGTTTTCCACAAAACCCTTCAATTTCTCATACAAATTTAAGGATCATTTCTCAGCCAATAACTTGAATCATACCCGATGGATGAACACTCACCAACAATTCACTGATTACTTGGCTTCACAATGGTAAATAATTATGGGATAACTCATTAAACTTTCTACACCTTATTTGAATTCAGAAACCCTAGGTTTGATTAACTGGCTTGTGAAATGAAACAGCCCTTTACTTCGATCAATACTCTTAACAACTCGCCAATATAGATCCATGTTTATCCAATGACTACAAATTACAGGTGGGGTTGAATACTTAATTCTCCAATCTTGATGTGCACTGAATTTACCATGCCAAATCTTGATGTGGGCTTCTTTTTTTGCAGAACCTGCATTGCGCCGTGGTGATTCCGTCTACCTTGTGGGGTTAAGCAGAAGCCTGCAGGCAACATCAAGGAAATCTATCGTTACCAATCCATATGCTGCTTTGAATATTGGCTCAGCTGACTGCCCACGTTACAGAGCAACCAATATGGAAGTCATTGAGCTTGATACTGGTAAATTCTTTTACGCCTCACTGTTTCAAGTAGATCCAATTGATTAACTTATTTGTGATGCATAAATTATACACGTTTGGAATTTTCATGTATTCCAGATTTTGGGAGTACATTTTCTGGTGTACTTACAGATGAGTATGGAAGAGTCCAGGCACTTTGGGGCAGCTTTTCGACTCAGGTTTGTAGTCTTCATTTTTCTTTTTCTCTTTTCCTTTATTTTAAGGTGGATAATAAATTTATTGATCACCGAAAGCTGAGAAACCTTGGAAAGAAACGGGGAAAATCAAAAAAGAGGGAGACGAACTCAAAGAAAGACCTAGAAGAGTCTGAGGGCACACAAGCTGACAAAGGGAAGAAAGAAACCCCACCCAAATCCCTGGGGAAGGAACTGACCAGGCCAACAGCCGAAAGAGTTAGAAAGGTGAGCCAAGAGAGCACAGTAGGCTGGAATCGTTTAAACTTAAATGAGCCGAAGTCTCAATCTGATATCTCTAATGATTCAAGCCAGGATTAACTCCGCTGTTGACACCTTTAACTTAAAACTTTATCATATCCTTCAGCCTAGATTGAACAAACAGAAGCTCTGACATACAACCAATTGAGCTGAAGCAGCAGGGTCTTTTTTTTAATATAAATATATATATCCTTTATCTCTGGGTTTTGAATTTTTATAGTAACATTCACCTTTGCAGCTGAAATATGGTTGTAATTCTTCTGAAGATCATCAGTTTGTTAGAGGCATACCTATTTATGCAATCAGCCAAGTGCTTGACAGCATAATATGTGGTGCCAAGGGACCTTCTCTGCTCATCAATGGTATAAAAAGGCCAATGCCTCTTGTTAGGATCTTAGAGGCTGAACTTTATCCAACTTTGCTCTCGAAGGCAAGGAGCTTTGGACTAAGTGATAAATGGGTGCAGGTGCATTTTCTACCAACACTATTTTCCTGTTACAGTATTTCTTTGTGCATAATATATGGATACATATTTTTTATTTTTGTTTCCATAGTCCGGGCAATTTATATCCAGGGTAGAGAGTAGGTGTTCGTTTGCATATTAATTTAGCGAAAATATTTGTAGACACCATTTTCGGGAATGAATTGTGGCACTGATTGCTGACGTGGTTGTTGCATTTGACCCATTGAGTAGGCCGCCTTATGCATAGATTTAGATTATCCTTTAATGATATACTTGTTTTTATAGAACCTGATTACCAGTTGTTTGAGTAGGATGCCATTATTTTCTGCTTGTTCTCATGCTAGATCTGTCTTCACTAGTGTTTTACCCTCTTTAGGTAATGTCAATCTCATTTGACGGCATCTGCCTGGATAGGAATACACATGCATATGGGATCGAGGATAGGACTGCACACATTTGGAAGTCACATGGATACGGATACGCCTTAAGTCTTTCTTTGGAATATCACAAAATTAATGATATTATCATCGTTCACATTCCTTACTAACATTGTATGTTGAAATGTAAGATATGATGCAGTCACGGGTATCAGAGAAACCCGTAGACAGCAACCAACTTGCTGATGGAAGTGCTCTTCCTTCATGGTGACAAAACAAGGGTTTCTCCCTCGGTTTCTGCCCTGGTTGTACCTTCTGTAATTTGGATTCTTTCCTTTTTTTCGCGTTTTGTTGATTCCGATACTGCTAGTTCTGTGAGTTTCTGTTCTGTTGATCACCATGTCTCTAATTCTGCTAATGTCCAGACTGTTTATTCTATGGCTGAAACCTTTGCGCCTGACTTTGCTGCTGAGTGCCTTGCACCTGATTTCTCTACTGTTCTTCATTTACTTTATGTTTATTCGAGCAATCCCTGTACTTGTTTCCTTCACAACCACAACCAAAACAGGTACTAGCTTTCTTCCACATCACTACCTGTGCCGCAGAAATCACACACTACCCTTGCCTCTGTCTTCTGTCTCTTGGGAGGTGCTTGAGACTTGAAGTTACCTTTTCTATTCCCAGAAGACTTCAGTTGATCGTTCTCATTCAACGCCATGCTAGCGTGCTCAGAACAAAAGCCTTCTTTAGTGCCTTTTTTATTTGTCTTGTTTCATGCATATGCACATCTTTCCTTATGTCTGGTCATAGCCCTTCAATATACCTGTCATTTTTCATTTTCTCCATGGCCTCTAGTTCCTCAGCAAAATTGGATAGATCGATGAACTTGTAAGAATGCTCCTTTACTGTCATGCGCCCTTGTACTGATGCCTGGAATTCCCTCATCTTCTGGTATCTGATATGCTCTGGTATAAACTTCTGAAGAATACCTTTTTGAAGAAAGTCCAAGTGATTTTGGTTGCCTCCCCATCAAATGCTTTCTTGATCACCTCCCACCACAGCTTGATGTTACCTTCTAATTTAAAGGCCACCAAAACATTCTTCTGTCTGTCTGTGCAATCCATCACTTCAAATATTCCTTCCATATGCTCAATCCATTCATTGGCACCCCAGGGGTTGTTGGATGGCTTCAAATGCCTGGGTGGAACTCATTAAATCTCTTATATAGTGTGCTCTTTTCTCGGTCCATTGCTTTACCCTCACTAGTTCCACTGCCTCCATCACCATTACTGTCTCCATTATTTTGATGGTTCAAGAGTGCCCAGACAGCTGTCAGTTCCTCCTGCATAATTGATTTAGACTGTGCTTGTTGCTAATAGGCTTGTATGAAGTTCACAAATATCTTCTTAGCATATAGAGGGACTTAGGTATCTTCATGCTCTTCGTTTTACAAATTATTATTATCATTGCCATTGACAACGTTGTTATTGTTTATTGTTATTTTCTATACTACTCCTGCAAAAGTGAACCCAATTAGATCACCATACAATCCTAACTCAACAATTAACCGACTTACACATAAATCTACCGCCCTCACCGCGCATCATAAGGGTTCCTATTTCTTTTATTAGCCCAAATCTTATGCTCTAACTAATACCACTTTGTAATGACATGGAATCCGATAGGGCCCCGGACTATATGCAAGTCTCCTTTTGGCATAACAAGTCGTGTGCACCACTTATACAATCCTAATGGGTCCCATCTTCTAAAGGGGCTTCACTTACGATATAACAAAAAGGGTCCCTGCTATTCTAAAGGCTACTCTTAATAACTTAATGCCTTTGGGTCCCATCACTTACTAATTCTATTTCTACTAGCTTTATCTAGGGTCCGACTAAGTTTTTTGTAAACTACTCTCATTAAATGCCATGGGTCCTACCATCCCTTATAACCCGACATTAAAAGCCCATTAATTAGAAATAACTCTTACAACAAATATGGTTCCCAGATAATATCTAATTATTTAATTATTCACACTAATCAAATAAAAGCACAAAATATTATACATAAAATCACTGACTCTAAATCATATATACATAATTAAATACTCTAGCCCCTGCAGTGGGGTCTGGGGTATTACATTATATACTGGATTCTTGGCTAGTTTGATTGTTGATGTACTGTCACATTGCAAAACGATGGGTCCACCTTTCTTGAACTCTATTTCTTCGAACAATATTCTCAGCATCAATGGGCCATGGCTTCAGCTCAGCACTTAATTTTGCATTAGCTACTTGCTTTTTATTCTCCCAAGAAATAAGGTTTCCACCAACCATAAAGATTCCTTGACCTGGTTGTCCTTTTAAGCACTTAAGAATTCTATTAGTAGCAACCAAATGATCTATCTGGGAGCATGCATTCACTGGCTAACTAAACTGTCAACGTAGGAGATGTCTATGTTCTTTGGCAATAGTTAGATAAATCAATTTTCCTACTAGCCTCTGGTATGTTCTTTGGTCACGAGCTAGTTCCTGACTGAGAATGTTATCCATGATTTTGTTTTATTGTAGTATCGATTGGTTTCGCTCCGAACTTGACTTTTTTGTCAAAAAGATGAGAGTATGCTTTTTCTTCGTATGAGAGATGACAATACCGTTCTTTGATTTTGCAACTTCAATTCTAAGAAATGTTTTAGTAACCCAAGATCCTTGATTCAAAGAGCCTTTAATTTTGTTGATCTTGTCCTCATCATTGCTAGTGATTACTCAAATGTCGTGAACATGTATAAAAAGTATTTCCACTTGCACGGTCTTTCTTTTTACAAGCACAGTATGGTCTGCATGATATCTTTTCAATCCATATTTGATAACTGATTTACTAGATCTATCAAACTATGCTCGAGGTGACTGCTTTTGCCCATATAAAGACTTCTTGTGTTGACAAACATTGTCTTCTCCTTTTATTGCAAAGTTTAGTGGGAGACCCTTCTTTTAAGTCTCCATAACGGAATGCATTCTTCACATCCCATTTGATACAGTGGCTATGATTTTTTTTTTTTTTTGCCAATGACATTATTACTCTTATCACAATTTAATTTTCCAATTGGAGAAAAAGTTTCAAAGTAGTCCATGCCACGTGCTTGGGTAAATCCTTTTGCAACGAGCCCAACTTTATTTTTTTTGAATTGTACCATCTGGATTGTGCATTAATGTGAACACCCACTCAAGGAATCCTTTTCCTTTCACCCATGAAAATGCACTTTTCAAATCCCCTTTAATTGTGAAAGGTCATAGGTAGAATTTAGTAGTAATTCTTAGTCCTCCAATATCTGGGAATACTGCTAGGTTTGGATGCCCTCTTCCTGCTGGATCTGGAAAGCAATATTCATCTCATCCTTAGAAATCATAATCTATTCCTCCTATTCATGAGCAAGCCATGTTGATTATTAGCATTTGTAGATCTGTAAATGAAGCACTTTACATTAGATTTATTAATTTGCTAATGCTAATGTCATCTTTCAAATTCAAGGATAGTTTGTTAATCCTGGTTGATGGAGATTCTGTTGATTTATCTTAACAGTATGTCAATTGAATCACTAAAATATAATAATTTCTACAGGCTCTTGCTAAGAAAGATCCCGTGAGACGGCAGGTCTTACGTGTGAAGGGTTGTTTGGCAGGATCCAAAGCTGAAAACCTTCTAGAGCAGGGTGACATGCTTTTAGCAATAAAAAAAGAGCCAATTACTTGCTTTCGTGACATAGAAAATGCTTGTCATGATCTAGACAAATCCAAAGACAATGAAGGGGAGCTTAATATGACTATTTTTAGGCAGGTGAGAAATAGAGCATATTTTTGTGTGGCACAAAAGTTATGCTGATTCTTTGAACTTCTGGTGCCTAAATTCTGCAAAAGATGGGTTTTCTTTCATAATTTAAGTTGAATTATTTTATAGGGTCAAGAAATTGAACTTCAAGTGGGCATCGATGTTCGAGATGGCAATGGAACAGCACAGATGATGAACTGGTGTGGATGTATTGTTCAGGATTCTCACCCTGCAGTACGTGCGCTAGGGTTTCTTCCAGAAGAAGGGCATGGTGTGTATGTGGCAAGGTAAGTGTGGTTTTCTCTTCCTTTTCTTCTCTCAAGTCCCTTTACATGGAAAGCGTAGATAACATGGCTGGTCAAGTTTTGTTTTTTGGGAGGTTCTCATTGTCACAATCATAAGCTTGTAGGTTAGTTATGTTGCCATTCAAGAAACATAAAAAAATTAACATTCCGGAAGGCATGGTATTGAGTTGCAGAACCACAACAGTAACCATATACAGAACAAAAAAATAAAATAAAATAAATTATTACTAGCTAAAACTAAACTTGGCAGTGTTGATAGTTTTAGCTGATTCTCAACACCAATTCTTGTTAGTAGTTTAAAATGTCAGTTTGTGTGGTTTTTCAGAGTAACATCCAACCAACTGTACTAGAAGGCAAATACCTAGTATTATTAAATTACCTGAAAAGCCCTCATCGTGCTTCCTTTACCTTTCCTGGGTGAACAAGACGTAGGCAACACCTCTCCTAGTTTTCTAGGTCACCTAGGGCCTACATAACTGCACAAATTTGTGAAGAAACAGGTAAATGTTTTCATTTGGAGGATTATTTTTTAGAGGATTTTATGGGAAAAGTCCCGAAATTTGGCCATTCCTCGCGAAGGGTCCCTAATGCAGGCCCTAGGGTTAGGGCTTGCGTAGATGCCGAAGCACGTGTCAAAGACACTTTAAATTATCTCCGCAAAGATTTCTATCACGAGGAACAACCTCTCCAAGGAAAAATTCCAATTTTATTTAACTCCAAATCTGAGATTATCGTCTCTACAATGTAATATAAATAGGCAAAGTAACTTAGGGCCTAAGAAAACCTAATATAATAATAGAAACTATCCTAATCAAACTAGGAAACCAAATAAATTAGAATACTAATCCTAATTACAATAAAATTAGGAAGCTACTAAAAATATGCTGGGTGGGACCATTGGTGGAGTGGTAGCCTGCTCTGCATCATTCCCCCTAGGTTGAAAGAAACGTTCGACCTCGAACTCGAGTCTTCTTCAAATTGCCTCTGTATATATGATGTACGTGAGGCACTTTGTAGCATGGGCCCTTGATTTCTTCTTCGGTGATTCTGGCTTCTTTGGATGAAGAGTAACTTCTTGTCCACCGTGCATGAAGGTATACGTGTTGTTGCGCATCCCATGAGTGCCATTCTTGTCATACATCCATGGGCGACCCAATACGATATCTCCACCGTCCATTGGTAGCACATCATACCAAATTGTATCTTTGTAATCATTACCAACTGCAAAAGTATCCTGACATGTATGTCTCACTTGCGCTTCATCACCTGTCATTAGCCATTTAACAAAGTAGGGACGATTGTGCTTGTAAACCTTCAACTTCAAGGGATCAACAAGAGTTTGAGAGATAATATTCTCACAACTTCCACTATCAATCACAACTTCCACCATCAATCACAACTGTACAATTTTGCCCATGTACTGTACCTGTGGAACGAAAAATATTTTTCCGTAACCATTTCTTCTCAACAGTGGGTAAAGACTTATGTTGCACCAAGAGAAGTGCACCATCTGTTTCAACGGCTATTTCCTCCAATTGATCGGAGTCTTCACTTTTAGGATCATCTTTTGTTTCCGGTTCTTCTTGTGCACCTTTTATTAAATTTATTCTTTTTGGACATTCAAACGCACGGTGACCCTTTTGCTTACAATGAAAACATGTGAACTTGTTATGATCTTCAAACTTGGAGGAAAACTTTTCTGAGGAATTGGCACTTGTATTAAAGTCTGGCTTGGCAGGGGTCTTTTGTGCAGGCCATTTAGACACGCTAAACTTTCGGGCTTGATAGTTAGCAATGTCTTCAGCTTTGATGGCTTGTTGGATGATCTCATCAACATTATCAAAATTCTTGAATGTAAGGATATGTTGTATGTCAATGCGCAGCCCATGAAAATATCGATCAACCAACACATCATCATCCTCCTTCAAGCCATAACGAACTTACATGGTTAGGAACTCTTCAGAATATTCAATAACAGTTTTGGAACTCTGTTTCAAATCTTGAATGCTTGAACGGAGATCTCTTGAATAATTCACATGGAGGAATTTTTGCTTCAACAAATTCTTCATTTGATCCATGTGTCAACGGGGTCAATATTTTGATTTTTTCTTTTCTTTTGCAACTCGGCCCACCATATCGTAGCATAATTGCAAAAGTGAGTTGCCACCAGTGCAACCTTATGACCATCCATCATTGGCCTGTGTGCGAAAATATTTTCAACACACACTAACGAATCCATGAATTCATCCGGTTTCAATTTTCCATCATATTCGGGAATCACGAGTTTAATATCCAAATCACGATCAACATTGACTGCATGTGGATCTCGTTGATGCCGATTATGTCCTCCATCAAGTCGATGATTATCCTCACGCCGATTAGTGTCCAAATTGGTTAATCGGGTTTTAATCCTTGCAAGTGTTTCTTGCATTTGAACCATCGTTGCGGATAGTTGATTAACATTTGCCGATAATTCCGTAACGGTTCCCTTCAAATCCCCATCGTTGTTGGAGGAAGACTCTGCTTCTATATGTTTATTGGGAGGCATTTTGTTTTGTTAATGAAAATTCAAAATTTATGACTAACATGATGTGTAGATCTGCACTCTACGACCACGCCGGTACAAACAGCTCTGAAATCTGACGGTGGATGTGTCCGATATCGTAAGAAGTCTCAATCGTTGATCGCGTCAAATTTGTTGTTGATCAGATTCTGTGATGCAGTGGTAATGTCAATGGAATTTGTTGGGCCTCAAGAAGGGTCATATTGACTTGACTCTAACCCGGATGTGAACCTCGCCTGAACTAACCTGAATTCGAGCCCACAAAATAAGTTAACTTGTGTCACTTGATAGACACGTGTGCCAGAGAGAGCGCTTTGATTTCCTTTTCTCATTTTCTTTTCTTTTCTTTCTTTCTTTTTTTTTTTTTTTTTTATGTGTGTGTGTGTGTTCTGGTTCTTCTCCATGCTGCTTTCGGCTTCAATGAAGTGAGGAGTGTTGAAAGGATGGGGTGATGCGGACGGACGGTGATTCGTCGATGCAGGTGGACGCCGATGTTGAAGCCGACGGCATTGCGACTCTCTTGGTGCACGGTACGTGCCCTTGCCGTTCTTCATCTTTCTCCTCTGCTCTTCTTCTCTTCTCTCTCTCTCTCTCTCTCTCTCTCTCTCTCTTTTCCTCTGGGTTGGGCGAATGGGAGGCGGAAGGAGTGTGGTGGTTTCGGCTGGAGTTGGGTAGGGCAGGGAGCAGTGGGGTTTGACCTGGGTTGGGGTTTTTGAGTTTGGTTTGATTTTGGTTGTTTGGGTGCTCCTAGGGTTCAGGGACGTGGGGATTTGGGTTCGATCGGTCGCTGTGCAATAGCAGGGAAGAGAAGGAGAAGGTCCTTGCTGCTGTTCTTCGACGAAGTCGAGGGGAGAGTGTGGAGGACTGAGGATTGAGGCGTGGTATTGCTGGAAGGGTTCTGGCGCAGCGGGTGGGTATGCTGGAGTGGGTTTTGGGTAGCGGGTGGGTTTGCTGGAAAAGGGGGGCTAGTTAAAGGTGATCGGTTGGGGATGGAATGGATGAATAGTGTTCGGTTGGGGATGTCGACAGTGAGTGGGATTTCCACAAGGAAGGGGCGATGGTGGTACGGAGATGGAAAGGGGGATGTACTTCGATCGGTGATCGGAGACGTATTGAAGCGTCGTGGAACCTGACTCGGATACCAACTGATGCAGGCCCTAGGGTTAGGGCTTGCGTAGATGTCGAAGCACGTGTCAAAGACACTTCAAATTATCTCCGCAGAGATTTCTAACACGAGGAACAACCTCTCCAAGGAAACATCCTAATTTTATTCAACTTTAAACATGAGATTATCATCTCTACACTGTAATATAAATAGGCAAAGTAACTTAGGGCCCAAGAAAACCTTATCTAATAATAGAAACTATCCTAATCTAACTAGGAAACCAAATAAATTAGAATACTAATCCTAATTACAATAAAATTAGGAAGCTACTAAAAATATGATGGGTGGGACCATTGGTGGAGTGGTAGCCTGCTTTGCATCAGTCCCCGAATATTGCGTAGCACAAACAAGGCCCGTCAGGACCTCTTCTGGGTTTTTTTTGCTACGTTAGCGTGCTCCTAGTGCCTCTCGTGTTTGATAGGAGCAACGCTAGTTTTGCTCTATGCGGTTTTTACATAAGATTTTTTTTTTCTTTTATTTTTTCCTCTTCTCCCACCTATTTCTCTATCTCCCCCACTCCTTTTTCTCCCAATCATCTTAGGAAAACAGTATCACAGGCTTTATAAAAAGATTGTTATTGACTGACATGCTATTTCTTTCTTCTTTTTTCATATTCTCAAGATCTATCTTGAAAAGTGAGATGGGGAAAGAAAAAAATTGGCAGACATAACATGGCAGAATGGTTCCAATAACAATCTTATACTGGTACATTATTATGTAGAGCTTACCCTCAACGCTTGAACCCATCCATGAGAAAACGAGAGAGAAATGTTGCTCGATAGGGTAAATCCGTATTTGTAGAGTTGGATGCAGCTTTTCCGCCCTTATGAACTGGGGAAAACTTGTATTAGCAGCTTTTCCGCCCTTACGTACAGTGGAAAACTTGTAATATTCGCAACTTTTCCACCAATATGAACGCCGGAAGACTTGTATTCACAGCTTTTCCACCAATTTAAATATTGGATCACATCTTTTCCACCAATATGAATGGCGGAAAACTTGTATTAGTAGCTTTTCAATGAATATGAATGGCGGATTGTTGGTTTTCCACCAATATGAACAGAGGAAAACTTGTATTCACAGCTTTTTTCCACCGATATGAACGGCGGAAAACTTGTATTCGTAGCTTTTCCACCTCAGCTTTTCCACTGATACGTGAGGAGCGACGCTAGCATCCCCCCAAATTTTTCTAGGAGACGCTATCGTCGCTCAGAAAAAGTATAAAAATAATAAAAAAAATGGTGGGAAGACTGAATTTGTGCAGGACAATCTTTGAGGACCCATTCGCGAGGAATGGCCAAATTCCAGGATTTTTTCTATAAAATCCTCTATTTTTTATTTCAAATTTTGAAATAAAAAAGAGAAAAAGAAAAAGAAGAAAAAGACTTGATGCAGGAGCTTATGATCCAGATCCATGTGATTATGTGGCAAATCGGGTCATAAAATATTTTGATTGGCTTAATCTAAAGAGGGTGCCAAAGATCCATGCTAATTGGAAAAGGATCAAACATAAATGCTCAAATATTAGATTGGATGGCCAAAATGGGTCCAAATCGATTCTCAAATCTTCTAAGATAATTAAGGGATCAACATAGCACTTTAATGATCCTTTTGACCATCTAACCAATCCCAATCGAGGTCAATTATGACGGATAGTACAACAATATTGGGTTGCACATTAGCTATAACTTGGGACCCATGCAAGACCAATCTAACAAATCATGGACCCGAGATCCAGCCCAAATGGGACTCCCATACATGGTCCACTCTCATGTCTATGTGGCTAGTTCAACCAGACCTAACAGTGGGGACCACAACCCCTTTAGTGTGGGATGTCCAATCCTTATTTTGCAAGCAAAGAAAATAGGCAACTTTCAGAATGCTAGTTCCTTGTCCATGATTTCCTGATGGTAAAAGGGGTTCCCATCCATGAAGAAATCTTAAATCAAGAAACTTTCTAAGGAAGATGTGTCACGACTCGGAACCCGGGGCCTTTTGAATTCCATGTCACAACGTCGCCATCATCATAAATCATCCTAAAAAGTCCTTTGGATATTAATTTAAAATCTTAATGAATTTAAAACAACTAAAGAAGTCCACTAAAAAAAAAAATAGATCATTCTCCAATGTCCAAATGAAATAACTTAATAAAAAGAACTAATCCTCTTCAAGCTTCCAACTGAATCCGTCGCTCAAGCATGCATGTCAAAGCCTGTCTCTTGATCATTATAATCTTCTTGCAATTCAACATTCTGGTTACCTGGATTGGGGCCAATTCACAAATCAGTACGATTGAGTGAATGGATTTTCAAATCTACTTAAGCACACGTATAGTAGTTCACTATAAAAAACCAAAGAAATAAGTTCATATGAGTTTCACATAATTACATTGAATCTGAAAGTTTTATTTAGATAAGGTCAAATTGGTTCATTTCCATGGACAACCGCCTAACCGCTTAGTAGCATAGACCAACACAGTTCTTGCTCCAAAGGGTGCAGGCCAGGGCAAGGAGTACCATTAACTCGCTCACATCACAAGGTGACCATCAAGGGTCTAAATCATCGAGGCGGTACCTGGAGATCATCCTACCAAAGCTGACTAATAGTCAGAACATCATAGGCCATGGTAGGTGGACGTTATCACCATACCTTGCTGAGCAGTCTAGGGTCCAAGGTTCAAATACATCATCAAGGTCCTTCCCAATACCTCATACTTAGCAAGGTTTAACATTCTGCATTCTTTATCCACACACATAATTTTATATTCAAAACAAGTCTTGCTAACCTCCTCAATTTTCATAGTGGGATGGTTTTCATAACAATTCCCTTACACATTCTCTGGATTTTGATTGCCCCAAACCATGTCATTATAGGTATCCACTTTGTGTGTAAAGTTGGTCACACAACGATCCCCTTGCAGATTTAACATAATATCATAGCTGACAGAATAACCAAAAACAGATTCATGCATCCAATCCCATAGGTTATCACATTGTATGACAAAAGTAACAGGCTTGGATTCTTCCAATAAGAAACATGTTTCAATCACAGCTTCTCTAGGAATAGCGTGTCCACATCAAAATAAGTATGTGTGAATTATCAACATTCATGTGAGTATTAATAGAAACAAATTCAGCTGCATAATTAATGATCATCAAACCTTTACTTATAATTTCAGGAAAACTTAGGATACAAGGAATCAGATAAACTAGTTTCAGTTATATTGATAAGGAATAACATGGGCCTATTGGTAATTTTAGAAGGCTAGCTGTCATAAAAGATTCAGTTATAAGTATAGAGATAACAGGGACTGTGTGGGGCCAAAAAACAAAACAGAACAAAATCTGTCAGGCCCGAGACAGAATGGCGTCTCACTATAGCGAGAATAGTGCAGTTGCCCATTTCGATTAGAACTCTAAAATAGAGTTTGGGTCTGATTCTTGTTCTGATTGGAATATTATTAGAAGACTGAGGCACGGACTTAGGGCTATATATTGGGTGTTTCTCTCAACCCAAAAGATACACACAAGAAGTTAATTCTCTCTCTTGATCTGAGGTTAGAATACCCTAACAGAGATTTCATTGTTTCTCTAGAGCCATTGAGAGATTGGTCTTAAGGGCCACTCTAGAAGGTTTTGTTGCTTCTACTCTCTTGTAGAAGATTGATCATCTTGGTGGACAAGGTGCGAGGAGATCAAGTAAGGAGAACGGTGCACGGTGGAAGTCATGTCAGTGGAAGTTGTGCAAGAACAACTGTAGTCCTTAGGTCGAGGTACAAACTGAGGTAAAGGAGTCATGAGTATATCTTGTAACTGTTCGTGAAATCTTGATTTCTGGATCGTGGTTTTTCTCCCTGGAAAGGGGTTTCCACGTTTTATATTATGTGATTGGTTACATCTCTTGCATTGATTTGATTAATTAGACTAGCATCTATTCTAATCGGTCATGCAAAACCTTCAATTGGTATCAGAGAGGGTTGCACTATTTTATTGTGTTGATCCAAATATTGTTAGAATGGATATCTACCGCGAAGGCACTTCAACTAGTAAGCCTCCTCTTTTGGATGGTTACAATTATGCTTATTGGAAAGCCAGGATGGTTGCCTTCTTGAAAGCCATAGATCTGAAAGTTTGGAAATTTACTGTGAATGGCTTTTCCTTACCCACTATTACTGCTGATGGGGTAACTGGTCCCAAATCTGAAGATAAGTGAACTAAGGAAGAAGAGTTGGTTGCCACTTGTAAATCCAGGGCTTTGAATGTTATTTATAATGGAGTTATTGTGTCTTAGTTTCGAAGAATTTCTACATGCACTACTACAAAAGAAGCTTGGGATATCCTGCAGACTGTGTATGAAGGGACTGACACTGTCAAACAGTCGAAACTTCAGAAGTTGTAAACAGCCTTTGAAGCCATAAAGATGGAAGATGAGTCTTTCAATGAATTTAATAGTAAGCTGAATGCAATTGTCAACGATACCTTTATCTTGGGGGAACCAATTCCTGAAAACATAATTGTTAAAAAGATTTTGATGGAAAGGTTGTGGCCGTAGAGCTCAAAGTTGTTGAGTTGGTTGGCAACTTACAAACTTTTGAAGCAAACCTTAGGTCTAATGGGAAAATACAATCTCAAGGTATTGCTTTGAAAGCATCCAAGGAATCAAACAAGAAAGGATCCAAGGAATCATACAAGAAAGCTGCAAGTAATTCAGATTCCGAGGAAATTGATCCCCAAGTTGCTGTACAGTTCATGAAACAATTCAATCTTTTTATGAAGGGGCAGAAAACCAATGTGAGGATCCCTTAAAATTCTGGAAAGAAGAAGTCTTTTAAAGGGATTCAATGTTATGAGTGTTAAGGCTATGGACACATTGCTAATGACTGCGGAAAGAAAAAATCTAGAAAAAAGGCTTTGAATACTACTTGGGAAGATAAAATTTCTGATGAGAATGATGAAAATACTGAGTCTGGCAAGGGGAAGTTTATTGCTTTTATGGAAACTTTTGGTTCTGCTGCTTCCCATGTTTCTTCTGAAATTGAGACTCATCAAGATATGGAGTCAGGGGAAGAACCAGATTGGAAAGCTGAATATGAAACACTTTTCAAGAAGACCATGAAGATGGTTAAGGTGAATGAAAAAGTTGCTATTAATTGGAAAGTGTCTGAAGAGCAGAATGCCTCCTTGAAAGCTGAACTTGCAGATTCAGTTGCTAAAGTACAAAAATTGGAGGATGAAAATAACAAGTTGGCCGACAAATTGACTGTAGAATCACAAACGCATGACTTGATTCTGATACGAAGATTTTGAAAGCAAAGAATTTTGATATGAATGGAAAAATCAAGATGGTTCTATCTGAGTTAAATACTCCTAAAGCTTCATTAAATAGGATGAACACTGATTCGAAAAAATTAGATGACATCTTGTGCAGTCAAAAGGCACACACTAACAAGCATGGCATTGGCTACGCTGACGGAGCATCCACTTCGAATGCCAAATGTGCAAACTGTTTTGTTAAAAGTTAAGTTGTTACTAATCCTGTTGTTCGTCTTTCAAAGAAAGCTCCAATGAAGTTTAATGTGTCACATCCTGAACGAATTCCCACTTGTCGTCATTGTGGAATTAAAGGACACATTCGACCCCATTGCTATAAGCTGCGAAGTTTACCGAATCAAAAGCAATGGAAAACGTAGAAGGCTGAGCTGAAAAAGAAAAATACCAAAGCTGTTTAAGTCAAGAAAGAAGACCTACCTTTGGTATTGGTACACACTTTACTGAAATATTTAAATTTGCAAGCGTGTGTGCCTAAGCTTTATCACCCCTGATCTGCAAGATCAAGTTGCCAACACAGTGTTGATACGAAGATCATATTGAGGGGGAGCTACTGCATCCAGATTGACAGAAGCTGTATGATGTTATTTGTTTGTCAATTATGGACAAATGCAGGGGGAGAAGAATGGAGCTAGGGGAGCTATACAGGCAAAGGCAATACGAGATCTACAGTGCTGAATTTTCTTGTTTTAAAATTCAATGTATATTGTTTTTTTTTTTAGGTAGATCATATTGTATTATTCTAGAGAGTTTTGTCCTAGAATTTCCAAAAGAGGGAGATTGTTAGGACAAAAAGCAAGACAAAACAAAATCTGCCAGGCCCAAGACAGAATGGTGTCTCGCTATAGTGAGAATAGTGCAGTCGCCCAGTTCGATTAGAACTCTAAATCAGAGTTTGGGTCTGATTCCTCTTCTGATTGGAATATTATTAGAAGACTAAGGCACGAACTTGGTGCTATATATTGGGTGTTTCTCTCAAACAACAAGAAATTAATTCTCTCTTGATCCGAGGTTAGAATACCCTAAGAGAGATTTCCTTGTTTCTCTAGTGCCATTGAGAGATTGTTCTTAAAGGCTGTTCTAGTAGGTTTTGTTGCTTCTACACTTGTAGAAGATTGCTCATCTTGGTGGACAAGGTGCGAGGAGATCAAGTAAGGAGAACGGTGCACGGTGGAAGTCGTGTCAATGGAACTTATGCAGGAACATCTACAATCCTTAGGTCGTGGTACAGACTGAGGTAAAGGAGCTGTGAGTATATCTTGTAACTGTTTGTGAAATCTTGATTTCTAGATCATGGTTTTTCTCCCTGGAAAGGGTTTCCATGTTATATTTGTGTCTTCTTTCTTGTGGTGATTGCTTGGTAGATTTATTTGCTAGTTCTATATTATGTAATTGGTTACATCGGCTGCATTGATTTGATTAATTAGACTAGCATCCATTCTAGTGGGTCTTGCAAAACCTTCAGACTGCCTACAATTTCCAACAAAGGAAAAATTAAGAAAACCAACTTAAACAGATTTCAAATGTAATAGGAATAAATACTAGGTCGTTAATTGAAAATTTCAAGAAACCTGAACTCAAATAAAACCTCAAGTTGGCAGAAAGAGAACACGTGGGCTGGTTTTAGGCTAGTTGGATGGTGGGTCCAACTGGTTCAGCAACCTGGGCCCACTATTCACATGATACTGTCCGCTTTGGCTCATCGGATTTCAATCCAATCTTGCCGCACGGTTTTAAAAGGCCTCATGTGGGGTTAATGCCAGGTCACACATTATAAGCCTAGGGTCAGGACAGATATTTTTGATGTGGGACTTGGACAAAGCCTCACGATGGTAACCGAAGCACTCCACCCTAACCACTATGGATTCCCCTTGACTCACAGGAGCACTTGACCTGGTCTTGGCTCAAGGGATTACCCAGGTGGGATTGGGGTCCGACACTCTCCCCCACCGAAAATAGAGTTGTCCTCGGCTCAGATGCTGGTCTATCACACCCCTAAACCGGATTATTGCAGCTATCCAATCTCAAGGCCCGAGTTTGGGAATTAAGTTATAATTATAGTTCTCTTAGGATCCGTGTGTGTTGAGGATATCCAAATTCCATCACAAACAGGCCATAAATGAAAATAATACAGAGCTGGCAGTAACATGATAATACATTACAATAACATGATAATACATTACCCAAATGTGTTCAAGTTACAATTTATTAAGGTACATTAGGTTACAAGCCCAAAGAAAAAGGCTAACATAAGCTATACAAATACAACAAACCATGTACAACTACTACCCCGAAAATGTGACATAACTCCGGTGCCAAGCTTGACATTTAAATGACATTGTCGGCACAACAAACCTGGAAAAACCTATGGCTCCACAGCCAACACCACGGACTCCAGCTCGGAACAAGAGACCTGCTATCTAGAGCACCAAAAGTATAGTATATCAGACACGACGGTCTGGCAAGCGACTGAGATGGATAATAACACATGTTGGCAATATTATAGTTAACATTAAAATAAGTCATTGCTTTAGAATAAAAAAGATGCAAGTATGACATGTGTATAAAAGCATAACATGACTTGAACGAGAAAAAATAGGCACACGGATGAAATGGTAAACTGGCAAATTGGAAAACCGCATGTAGCCATACCCTCTCCATCACACAAGGTGATAGGAGCACACAAGATATAATAATAGTAAGCCAGTATAGCTGGCGCACACGAGACACCGGCTGCGGTACTAGGTAATATAAACACACGAGAACCCAATTTGCAGATGACATAAATAGATAAGAACCCCAAGATAGCTGATCAGGCCGAAGAGGAAGCCTAAGCTTATTGGTGCCGACTCAGGAGCGCGAAATAACAAAGCTGATTGGTTTTGGTAAAACAAGTAAAATCGAGCGATAAGAGGCAAAATAGATGAGACTAACAGGCCAAGAGTCAAATGTGCATGAAAATGAACCTTCGATTTGGAAGCAGTCGGACATCATTCCGGTAGGGAATGGACTGCCCCAAAAGGTTTGAAAAAGGTATGATTCGGATCCGGTGCTTGGGGATGGATGCAATGCATATGCACCTCTGCCAACCCCAAAGACATCCTAACCTAGGATCCTGTTTTGGAGGAGGAAATGTGGAGAGAACAAGAGGGATGGGTTTATATATATATTAGTGAAGGTGGGGCCCACATCTAGTTCTCGGACGTGTAGTCATAGTTGATGTTCGGGACCTCGGATGGAAGCACCGCAAGAGGAAAATGTTTATGAAATCAAGTCTAGTTTCCAAAACGTGTAAATTTGGCATGGTTTGAGGATGTCGAAATTTGGGCTCAGATTTTTCAAGTGAAAAGATTGTTTAGCCCCTAACGGTGGAAAACACCCGGGCCCACTATCCACATGATATTGTGTGCTTTGGCTCATGGGATTCCAACCCAATCTTGTCGCATGGTTTTAAAAGGGCACTTATATGCCCAAGGTCAGGACGTGAGTATCTCCAATGTGGGACTTATTGTAGTCCAAGCCCCTGGGAGACAAGCAAGCCCAAGCAGGTGGGATCTCACACTCTTGATAGAAATAGAGCCATCCTTGGCTCTAATACCATTCTGTAATGACCCGTGTCCGCTATCCACATGATATTTCCCGCTTTGGCTTATGGGATTTCAACCCAATCTTGCCGCACGGTTTTTAAAGGCCTCATGTGGATTTAAGGCCAGGTTGCACGTTATAAGCCTAGGGTCAGGACGTGGATATTTCCGATGTGGGACTTGGACAAAGCCTCATGATGCTAACTGAAGTACTCCACCCTTACCCCTACGGATTCCCCTTTCTTGACTGACAGGAGCACTTG
The DNA here is from genome assembly GCA_003546025.1 of Camphora micrantha. Taxonomy (NCBI): domain Eukaryota; kingdom Viridiplantae; phylum Streptophyta; class Magnoliopsida; order Laurales; family Lauraceae; genus Camphora; species Camphora micrantha. The sequence goes on along the minus strand of QPKB01000011.1, from coordinate 9,115,054 downwards.
ACTTGGTCTCAAGGGATTACCCAGGTGGATTGGGGTCTCACAACTGGGCCCTAATCATATGGGTCCCATACCATCTAGGTAGCCCATGCATCTAATTCCAATCCATCGGTGTTGATCTTTGATCAAGTGGCCTATGTGGGCTCCACGACCAATTTTAAAATTTTTTGCATAATAACGACTGGAAATCTGTAAATCTCGATTTTTGCCATGATTTCTCACTATTCCTTGTTAAATTTGAGTTGGTATTATAGCCTAATACTCGAGAGAATGGATTGGTCGACTGCTAGTGATGAAAATTCAGATTTTGAGCATTATACAAGAAAAGAAATGTCGACAGGGTGCTGAAGTTACTGTAGCAGTTTTGCAGAAAATAGAAAATCAATTTAATCCTCATCATTCTCACTAATTCCATCATAAAAACGACCAAGTTGCAAGGAGTACAAAGGCAGAAGTTGGGATTTGGGATTACACATAAGGAGATAAGGATTTCCACTCTGTTGATATAGATTATAGACAACCATGGCTCTGCTAACTTGGGGAAAGAGATGAGTTATTCACTACAACTCTTTGAGGGCTGTTCTCCTCTTCCTCCTTGTATCTCTTTCAAGAGTTTGGGTTTGAATGTTCGGTGTGGTTTTTTCCCTGTACATTGGGCTACTGGTATCGGCATAGTTTTTAAAATCGGAATCGTATTGCAAATTGTTCATACCAATGAATTGAATCGAATCGAATCACGAATTGTAGGATTTTTTATTTTTCTAATAAAAAATAAAAAAATAATTAAAAATTAAAAGCAAAAAAGTAATTATTCAGAACCATCCATTTTCCCCTTTACAACAGTATAAATATAATAAAAAGTAAGTCTATCTTACAATCATATTTAAGATGTTTTATTAATTACTAAATAACCTTTTAAAAATAAAAGCGCTAAACGAAAGAAAGAAAAAAAGGTAAAAGATTATTAATATGAACCTATTGGTTTTAGCTATTCTCGCTTAGTCAAATCGCTTGAATCATAATATTCGATGAAACGAGTATCGAATTGTAGGATTCACACCTGAATCCTAAGATTCATTTGTAAATGAGATTCGTTGTATAGATACGAATTGATTTTCTTAAGATTCGGGATACGAATCGGGATTCTGGATACAAATCGTAGGATTTTGATAACTATGACTGGGGTATCAACTTCCATATATAGTCTAATTCCTCCACTTCGTATTCTATTCGAACTTCACTTCCTTTCCAAAAGGATCTGCAATCCTATTGTTATCGAAAGGCCTCCTTAATCAAGGATTTGGCTCCCACTTCAACTTAATTAAAAGCTCCTCAACATGTATCAAGGTCCCACAAGGAATTCCTAATAAAAGGATAATCCAATCTATGTAACTTAATGGGTCCTACCCAAGCTATATTGACTTAAAAAAAAAATACCACAAAGGTTCCCCTCAGATATAAATAAATATGAGTTAACCCTCTGTCAAAAATATTAATCATCCAAATAGTCACTTATATAACCACAATATATATAGGGGCCAGCTCTCCTAAGCTCAAGCTTAGGATAAGGTAAGCTCAAGAATGTGGTGGAGCCCACCTGGGGACCCACATGGGGATGAGGATAGGGGGATTTCAAGGATTCAATGGGATCCTCCTCTCTGTAAAAAATTAACCATAACTGTGATTTCAATCATCTCCATGTGGGCCCAAATGGTCAACCGTCCATTCGGGCCGATACATAGTCGATCCAACGGTCCAGTATATTTGGATGTGACCGAAAGTTGGTGGACATGTGCAATTTAGGAGGGTCATATGTTTGGTCCATTTGGATGGACCAAAGGTGGGCCCCACAAGCATGTGGTTACGAAATTCTCCTAAGCTCGAGCTTAGGAGAGCCTTGCTCATATATATATATATATTTACGGAAATATTCAAGTATGGAAATATTCAAGTGAGAACTAGTTCTCACCTATTATATGAAAACTTTTTTGTGGGGCCCAACTAACAATCCATCCAAACCTAGCAACCAATAGGGAACCCCCTGATAGTCACTAATCCCAAGGATTGGCATACATCTGAATAGACTAAACTGTTGGATCGAGGGTTGAATATTTTTTTGAATATGAGGCCATTAAACTTGTGGGCCACGGATGAAGGGGTTAGGGGCATGGGTTTGGGATCAAACTTGATACTTGGGATAGTCTCACATAGATCTTTCCATCCCCCTTGGTCCCATCCCCAAATGGGTCCCACAATTGGGTGCCACAAAAAAGTTCTCATATAATATGTGAGAACTAGTTCTCACCTCAATATTACCTATATATATATATATATAAAATATCCAAGATATACCTAATATCCCCTAATTACAGTAAATTAAGGAAATTAAATATATAAATATTAAAAATATTCTAGGCGCTGATCCAGGGTTTGGGGTATTACAAGATGCATGAGTTAGGAAACTTTGGAAGTAAAAATTCCAAAGATCACACAAGCAGGCAAATGGAAACATATTGGGGGACATCCTAAGCATATGTGATTTTATGCACACTTTCTATTTATTTATATATCTGAGTGATTTAATTAGTAAGGACTCTTTATTATGGTATTTCTTTCCTTGGTCTTTTAGGAAATAAGTTGGAACGAATATTAGAGGGTGGGAAAGAGTTTTTATTTTATTGGAAACATTATAATTACCTATATATGTTGGACATCTAGCCCAAGGATGAATTTTATGATATTTTCTTGGTATTATTTGCATGATTTGAAAATTATCTCTGAACATGTTTGTTTGAGACTGATTTCTTCGAAGGATTGAAAATTGTTTCAAGTGATGGATTATCTTTGGCTTAAGGTTCTGCTACTTTTCTCCTTGTGATTGCATGATTTGTGTTGATTAGGGTAAGATATTATAAATGGTTTTTCCAATCAATTGGGCTTGCCCTGTGGCTGCAACACTTTGTTGGTAGGGTAATCAAGTCAAGTATGAGGATTATATGGAGGAGAGTGTCATTCCAGATTGCTTTTTTTTTTTTTTTCACATGTACATATTACATTAATAAAATCATTTTTGTTACAGATAAAAAAAATATGTGGATACATAGATTGTTTCTTTTATGCTGTTGAGGAATAGTTAGATGTTGACATTGATCAAATAAGTAAATAAATAAGTTGGCCAAAGTTTGTTTACTTTGCTAGTTTTTGTTTTCTTCAAAAATTTAGGTTCATTTTTTCAATTTTTGTGTTTTTTCAATTTTTTTAACTTGAACTTTTTTTCTTTTTTTTTTTCACTCAGTTGTCTATGTGGGTGTGTGGCTATGGTTGGCTGTTTACTACACTTTCGTAGTAATTCTGACCATCATTTCGTTTTTCATATACAGATGGTGCCATGGGAGCCCAGCGCATAGGTATGGCCTATATGCCCTCCAGTGGATAGTTGAAGTTAATGGGAAACTCACTCCTGACTTGGAAACTTTTGTGGATGTAACAAAGGTAAGGTTCCTATTTTTTTTCCCAATGCATTAATAAATGAAAGCCTGCATGTTGCTATGATTTTTATTTAATTTCGTAAATGTACATAGAAAAAGGTTGGTAATTGATTAGAGAAATGTAAGAGGAATTGAAGGACTATATTGTGTCACCATCCACTCACAATGCTTAATGTCACGTCCCAAAATCGGATTACTGCAGCTATCCAATATTGGGATGCGGGTTGGGGATAAAGTAATAAGGAAGTACTACGAAGCAAGCAAAAGCACCCTATGCGCTTAGCCAAGCCAAGCAAGCAAAGCGAATATCTTTTTCCCCAGGATCTGCATGTGTGAGGAGATCCAAATTCCATCACAAAGATGAATATTTTCGCGGAAGCTTACATTGCGTTGCGACCAGAGTCCGTGGCCATTGGTTTCCACGTCGCACTCAACCACTTAGCATAAAGCTGTCATCAAATGGCCCATGATCAGAATTGTGCCAAACACAAATGAAAATAATATGGAGCCGACAGTAACAAGATATTTATTTTCCAAATATGTTCAAGTTACAAATTATAAAGGTGTATTAATTACAACCCAAAAGAAAAAAGGCTAATAAAAGCCATACAAGTAAAATAACTAAATACAAATACTGTGCTCATAATGTGATGTAACTCAAGAGCCAAGCTCGACATCTAAATGGCATCGTCAGCACAACAAACCTCAGATACATACTGTTCCATAGTCGTCTCCCTGCATTCTACCTAGAGTACCAAAAATAGTAAGTCAGATGCGACGGCCTAGTAGGTGATTAACAACAAAATATAATATATTTGCAGCAAAATAAAATATAAACAGACTGATAAATAATAAGATGTGAAGGGTAGTACAACTAGGCAAGTTATGCATAAACAGATACTGAAAAACATGTAAAGGATCAAGCTACATGTGCATGTATACTAGGGGTGTAAATATGGGCGGGCGGGCCAAGCCCAGCATGGGCCCGGGACAGTCTCCACTGGGCCGTGCTGGGCCAGGGCTGCCAGGCCTGTGTGATGCAGCAGCAATTCCACATTATTGCAACAAGAGGCGTGGTCCACATGTGGGACCCGTACCATTCTAATTCATCAATTGTTATTAATTTCTAATTTTTATTTAAGAAGTTGTGTTTAGGAAGTTTCTAATTTAGATAGAACTATTATTTGTTTCCTACTTTGATTAGGATTGTTTCTTAGGGTTTAAGTTTCTTTTATTATAAATATAGCATTGTAGAGATCAATGATCTCAGAGAATATAATTGATTAATAAAATTTCCTGTGAGGATTTTTCGTTGGAGACTGTTTCTTCATCGTGTGATTGTTCCCGTGGGAACCCAATTGTGCCCTGGCACCTGCATCCTAACCCTAGGATTGCATCAATTGGTATCAGAGCCGAACGATCTCCGATCGTCGGCGTGTTACCCCTATCCCATCCCTACCTTCGTCCATCGTCGACCATCTCAACTCTGGACACCCATCCAGAGACACCCTCCCAACTCCCGAAACCCCCTGCAAAAATCACCGTCTCTGCATCAGCATCGAACCCATTCTGCCATCAGAACCACTCGTCCTTTCTGTGTCTTGACACCCTTCCCTGCCACCATCCTCAATCCGTTCATCCAGTCGTCCTCATCCCACGACACCCATCCCCAGCCCTGCCGAGATCATCAGCCACACCCTAACCCGCCAAATCGTCTTCCCCATTCCACCAAACCCAAACCCTACTTGATTCGCCCCCTCACCAATCACTCCCATCCCCAGACCCAGCAAAAAAAAAAAAAAGGAGAAAGAGAAAGAGCAGACGGAAGGAAGAAGGAGCGTACCTTGCACCGTCGTCGCCAGCGCACCGCATCGCCATCGCCATCGCCCTCGCCCTTCTCTTCCTTCGCCTACGCCAGCAACCAGCGAAGCCCCGGAAGCGCAGCACTTACGACTTCGTTGAAGAAAGGTCGTCATCGGCATACACCTTCCAGCCAGTCGTCGTTAGTCACTGGAAATCCCCGTCCAGTTCGTCGCGGCAAGTCTTCCTCGCCATCGCCTCATCGCAGTCATCTCTCCTCTCCATTCTTCTCTGTTGACAGCGAGAAACAGAAAGGGTTTCAAAACCCTTTTCTCTCTTTCGGGCAATCAGATCGAAGCGGGCGGACGCCTGTCCATTGGGCCTCATCGCATTTGGGCCCAGTCCATCCCAGACCAAGTTTGAGTTGATTTCTGGTCCTAACCCATTCAAACAAGAAGCCCGGTTCCATCAGCAGATTGACCAGATCAACGGTTCTAATTTATTTTCGCGATCTCGGGCTCATCTACCGTCAGATTTTCGATCCGTCTTCGCCAGCGTGATCGCAGTGAGTAGATCTACACATCAGGTCAGTCGCAAATTTTAAATTTCCATCAAACAAAAAAAAAAATGCCTCCCAAGAAGCAGGTCGAAGTGGAATCTTCCTCTCATAATGATGAAGATTTGAGAGGAACTGTTGCGGAATTATCAATAAATGTTAATCAACTATCCGCAATGATGGTTCAAATGCAAGACACTCTTGCAAGGATTGAAACCCGATTAACTACTTTAGAAACTAATCGGCGTGATGATGATCATCGAGGTGATGGAAGACATAATCGGAATCAACGAGACCCACACGTGGTAAATGTTGATCGCGATTTGGGTATTAAACTTGTGGTTCCTGAATATGATGGGAAGTTGAAACCAGATGAGTTCTTAGATTGGTTAGTGTGTGTTGAAAATATTTTTGCACATAAACCAATGACGGATGGTCATAAAATTACACTTGTGGCAACTTGATTTCGAAATTATGCTGCAATATGGTGGGCCGAGTTGCAAAAGAAGAGGAGATACCAACAAATTGACCCTGTTGACACATGGGCTGAGATGAAAAATTTGTTGAAGCAAAAATTCTTGCCCGTCAATTATTCCAGAGATCTCCGTTCACGTTTTCAATATTTGAAACAAGGATCCAAAACAGTTGTTGAGTATTCTGAGGAATTTATGACTATGCAAGCCCGCTGTGGTTTGAATGAAGATGATGAGGTCTTAGTTGACAGATATTTTAATGGGCTTACACTTGATATTCAAGATATCCTCGCATTCAAGCATTTCGATAATGTTGATGAGATTATTCAGCATGCAATCAAAGGCTGAGGGAATTGCAAATCATCAAGCCCAAAAATTTAATGCAGCTAAATGGGGTATGCAGAAGAATTTCTCCAGTTTTAAACCGAGTACCTCGTCGGAGAAAGTTTTCAACAAGCCCGAGGGACAAAATAGGCTCACATGTTTTAATTGTAAACAACAAGGGCATCGTGCAGCAGAATGTCCAAAACGTCTCAACCTCATTGAGAATGGAAGTGATGTGACAGATACTCCAAAAGAGCCTAAAGAGACTGATACAGTGGAAATTTGGGATTGTCCTCCTGAAGAGGGTCTTGAGTCTCTCATGGTTATCCAAGAACCAACATCGACTACTGAGAAGAAATGGCTGCGAGAAAACATTTTCCGTTCCAAAGGACAAGTAAATGGTAAAGAATGCACAGTCGTCATTGACGGAGGCAGTTGTCAGAATCTCATCTCCCAATCTTTTGTGGATCGCTTACAGCTGAAAGTTCGGAAGCATCATCGTCCTTATTTTGCTAGATGGTTAATGACAGGTGATGAAGTGCAAGTCCGATATGCATGTCCAGTTACCTTTTCCATTGGTGCAGATTATACAGATACAGTTTGGTGTAATGTGGTACCCATGGATAGTTGTGATATTTTGTTGGGTCGCCCATGGATGTACGACAAAAATGGCACTAATGGCATGCGTGACAACACATACACATTTATGCATGGTGAAAAGCAAGTCACACTCAGTCCTATGAAGCCGACACCACCAAAACATGGGTCCAGTTCTCGTCTCACCAAGGATGCGCTTCACGTGCACACTATCTATAGAAGTAACATCAAGAAGAAGAGCCGAGTTCGAGGTCGAACTCTTTTCCAACCCGGGGAGAATGATGCAGCAGCAATTCCACATTATTGCAACAAGAGGCGTGGTCCACATGTGGGACCCGTACCATTCTAATTCATCAATTGTTATTAATTTCTAATTTTTATTTAAGAAGTTGTGTTTAGGAAGTTTCTAATTTAGATAGAACTATTATTTGTTTCCTACTTTGATTAGGATTGTTTCTTAGGGTTTAAGTTTCTTTTATTATAAATATAGCATTGTAGAGATCAATGATCTCAGAGAATATAATTGATTAATAAAATTTCCTGTGAGGATTTTTCGTTGGAGACTGTTTCTTCATCGTGTGATTGTTCCCGTGGGAACCCAATTGTGCCCTGGCACCTGCATCCTAACCCTAGGATTGCATCACTGTGGCACGGTCTGGCATGGAGCGGATAAAATTTGTGCCGTGCTGGGCCAGGGCCCCAAGCTAGTGGGCGGCACGGAACGGCCCGTTTGTGCACAAGTCTAGGCAAGTTATATTGATCATTGGGCCTGATCTGGCTTGGATTTGGATCTGACAGGTCCTTCATTATAACTGCAAATCGGATCTGGACCTTCAAAGCGCATAGGCAGATGGAAGAATAGCAAATTATCTATCATGGATCCTTCAGAATGGGCCATACAGAAGATGGACGGTCAGGATATCACAATCATACAGCCACCTTTAGAAAGAAATGCCAAGAAGGCAAGAATGCTGAATTCTAGATGAGCTCCACTCTCATGTGATGGGCCTGGATGATGAGCTGCTGCTCTTCAAATATCATCTCATTTGACAAATTCACAGTAGGAGAAAAAACAATTCAATGTGATCCACTGATTGTAGCCCATCAATAGTAATGACCATGTGAATTCTACTGATCACTTCATATGGGTGAAAAAAAAAAAAAAGAAGAATTGGGCTGCCCACGGGCAGCACAGCCCCGTGCCGTGCCCTGGGCCGTGCTGGGCTGATCCTCATGGCAATGGGCCCGGCCCTGCCCGGCCCAAATTTTCATGCCTAATGTATACTATCCAACCTAAGCAAACAGGTGGCAATCCACATAAGCTATTTCTCTATCACGGTTGCATGTAGCGTGACCGCGACAGAGCAAAGTGCAAATCCATAACAAGCAAGGCACACCCTCGGCTGCTTGCGGGGTGGCGGCTAACTCACGGTTGCGTGCGGCGTGACCGGGGAGCCAACAAAGAAACCAACTGCAGCGGCATAATAATAAATATAATCCAAACCTAGACTTAGGTTGGCCTAATTAAGTAAGGGTCCAAGCTTAGTGGTGCCGACTCGAGAATCTAAGACAAAATAGGCTATCTGAGTACTACCTCAGATGCAGTAGTTAGAGTGAAGGAAACTACTCTCAGACATAACAGATCCAACAAATCCAGCTAAACAGATTGAGTATTCCCTTGGGGTTCCAAAACTGGCTAAACAAAGGTCATACAAGCCAACTCTAGCAAATCGGGTGTTTTCGGACACAAATAAGTAAAACAATCTAGTTAAATTGAAAACAATTATAAAATCAAGTCTAGGGTTTGGAAACGGATGGACAACATTTCGGCAGGGAACGGGCTATCCCGAAGGGATAGAAAGAGTAGATTCCGGATTTGGCGCATGAGGAAGGGCACAGCGTATAATTGCACCTCTGCCGACCTCATGACACCCTAAACCTAGAATATTGTCGCCCTGAGAGATCAGAAATGGCAGTAATTGCTCATTCTCCCCCAAGCATGACTTTCCAGACCTAACCATCCATTCTAAGTTTGGATATGGAATCGGGTACGGTGGGTAGCTAATGTGTGCAAGATAGATGGGCATATACCGTGCATGTGAACAAATAAATACCGGTTGAGTTAATGAACTGAATCTTCAAATATCCTCAGTCAATTTTGTAGTCTGAGGATCAAGTCCCAAAATTCTAAGCCTTAGGTTCAAGGTTCTTCCTTAGAGAACCATATTTAATTTTCCTCTAATTGGTCCATTAGAGGGGGCAACAATGGCCCTAAATGGTGGTGCACAAACCCCAAGAATCAACCAAGAAGAATGGGGAAGGATGGCGGAGAAATGGGGCTCAAACATCCCCAAACAGGGCTATGTCTGGCAACTGTCGGACATGACCCTGTCCTGGTCGGATAGGCCATGTCCGACAGAATCTGGTTGGACATGAGCCCGATCCGAACAGTATCAGGTCATGTCCGATGACATGATACTTGGTCTGATTTCGGTAGTTTTTCTCCCCTTCTCCTTGGCCAATTTTTGGAGATCTTTGCCCCATTTTTAGAGGATCAAATGGTCATCAAATAAACACTTAATTAAGCTACTAATTGCTACAATTAATTAACAAAAATATGAGCTAAAGCTTGGTACGAAACTAAGAACACAGAGACTAGAACATGTAATCAAAAGGAAGACAAGCAAATACATCAAATCTTGAAATTAATCACTTGCCTTGGCCTTTGGCAATTCCAAACAAGCTTATAAAGTCATTAAATTCATTGGGAACACCTATGCTCAAAAACCCCAAAATCCAAACCTTCGAACCCTAGAAATTAGAAAACCAAGAAAGAAACGGAATCCGGTCATGCATGTCGGAATGGAGGGCCTCTAGGGCCTGCCCTAGCGCATAATAGAAGATGGAAGGGATCTCTTACCTCTACGATGGCAAACGAAGAAGATTTGGTCCAATGAAGAGGCTGCCCTAGCTAATTTCTCGTGAAAATGGTGTCTCAGGAGAGGGGAACTCAAAAGAGAATCCATTGGCGAGCTTTGATTTCCACTTGGCAGAGATTTGAGATTGATTTGAGGAAGAAAAGATGACGAAGAAGAGGGAGGAAGGTGCTGCTGGAGGCTCAGGTCGTGGCTGGAGTGAAATAAGAGAAAGAGAAGGAATGGGTTTATATACTAAAGAAAAGTACGTGGGGCCCACCGCTAGTCTCTCGGACATAACATCAAAACTGATTGGGGCCTCGGATCAACGAGCCGCAAGAGATGAAAGTTAATAAAATTAAATATAGTTTTCAAAAAATATAAATTTGACATGTTCTGGGGGATGTCCAATTTTGAGCTCAGATTTCAAGTGAATAGACTGTTTTTCCCTTTAGGCTGGAAAACAGGTTTTCGGGGCTTCGAATGGGTACACAGACAAAACATGAAAGTTGTAGGGGATAATTTTCTCTATGAAATGGAGTCAAGACATGAATTTTCAGAAATTACAAAGAACCCCCTGAACTTTCCCGGATTCTACACGTGGGGCCCTAAAGTCATCGGACCTGGCCAAATCACCCTCAAAACTTCCCAAATCTATACAAAAAAAGTTCTAACTCTCAAACTAAGCTGGTCCACATCTATAACACTTCGAAAAACTAATAAACACAAATAGTTATTATAAAATACCATTAATTAGTACTAATACATGCAATTAGAGGGTCGGGGTCTTACAATTAAGGCATTGTCCTGCTAGGATGGGGTCTTCAAATTGATATACAAAGCTTCTTTCAACTCATTTGTGCAACACTTCATATTGTTAGTTTGTGCTTCGTATGATGATTTGTGGCAATGTCACGTGAATTTCGTTATTCTAGTCATTATTTGTTTAGTCTTAATTACCATCCAATGGTTGACCGGAGCATTTAAATGCATGGGTTGATAGTTGATACATTTTCGAACCAGTTTTATTGAATGACATATTAGAAATAATTTTAACTAAATCAATGATAAAATATCATCAAACCCGTGCTTGATGAAATTATGTGTTAAAAATAAATTAAAAAAAGACTAAAAAAGGTCATGATAAATGTCACAACCGCATACCGAAACACGAGGATTATGCGTGAGATAAGGGGGCCAATTAAAAAATTTCCTAATCAACCACACATTGTGGCCCTCAATCAAGCTCTTTCTTGTAGGATCGAAGTCCGCGGTGAGATATAGATATTTCCCATGTTCATTGAACAACAGTGGAAGCTTCATATTCAACATATGATAGCAATAATAGACATTTAAGAGCAAAACGCATCATTTAATCACTAAAATTTAAGTTTGACAACATATAACAAAAATATTTTAATTACATGGCCTCTATAAAAAAAACCTAGGCCAATAAAATGATAAACAAAAGAAACTCTCCCAAAATAATGTGGAGGCACTTGGGTGCGGGTCATGACGACTTAGACGATGTCGTCCGTACACCACTCCTGACCGTCATTAGGTTGGTCCTCCTGAAATGCCACCGTCTCCTCGAGGTCGGTGGGCTCGGTACCCTATGCACCAAGCCTAGCATCATCATACTACGAATAGTTGGCATGTAGATATATATAAACAACAAGAAATATGTAGTATCAAAGTGAAGTAACGTCGATGTGATCATATGAAGCTCAATGAAAGATGTATGAAGCAATAATGCGTGAATCTCAATAAATAAGGAATCAGAAGATAAAGATCATCCTAACAATTAGGCAGTCAACATAGGGCTAATACAACATCTATCCAGTATCGATCTGCAGTCGCAATCAATCAATTGTCTTTCCACAAAGATACTCTAGTTGTGTCAGACGTTAACAACTGAGTGGTGCTTGACTTAATAAATCCTATCAATGCAATAAGTGAGGGGCTGGCCGATCCTACGTGAAGAGGATTTGTCAAACGAAAGAGAAACTACTATCAATCAATCCATCATTCAATCAAGTACAACCAATACCAAACAATATTAGTTTTCCTCCCAAAGCCTTTGCAATCAAAACAACCTAGCCTCAACACCTCAGTCAATGACAACATGAAGGTACAAAACACAAAGGGGATCCTAAGGCCATCTGGGTTCTCAATGTGATCCCTATAGTACACATGCACAACTGGTGAACATGCTTGAGCATGTGAACATCAATAACAAGCATACAAATCAATCTCCATTTATACAATAGTCAAGGAAGAATTTCAATCCAATCCTAGATCAATGATTGCCTTCTTTGTACAAGATATCACTACTTGGTTGTTCGAGGAAATGTGGTCCTCGATATCATATCAATTTACCTTGGTGCATAATAAAATAGTGGATATCCCCTTGCCTAACCTCATCTCAGTCTGATGTAGTTTTTACCTTGTACGTTATCCAGACAATCAATAAAGGTATGTCAGCTCAAACATCCCTCACTAATAGTCTCCCAATTAGCCCTCAAGGTGGGGTGCCAAGGGTCCCAAAATTTAGTCCAACCTAAATTGAAGTCCCCTTTAAAAAAGGAAATTGGGATTCCACGGCTAGCCGTGGTGGGCACTACAGTTAGCCATCGGCCAGCTGCGGCACAACTTGGCTCAGAAGCTCAATTATGTCTTTGTAACCGCTAATAGTCATGGTTAGCCGTGATTACACTACGGTTAGCTCATAGCTAGCCCCGAAGCTCACCGCAGTGCGGTTTTCTGTCAGTCAAGAAATCAGCCAAGTCCCAGGTTCTTGTCCCAGAATTGACCCCTAGGGTAGCACGGTTAGTCGTGGGAGTCTCATGGCTAACCGTGAGCTCTTAGAAACTGAAATATGGAGCTCGATTCAGCTCAAAACCTGGGACATTCAATCCTATCTTCAATACACCTAATATCATCAATTAAGATAGGGCCTAGATCTCTCCAATATAACATTTAAATACCCACCAATAATCCATATCCCATCCATTCAATTAAAACTACATTAAACATGACAAATCCATAATTAACAACAATTGAGCCATGGAGTATCTAAAGATCATTCCAAGTCTAGAATCATCAATCAAACATGCATACCATAGGAAACATATATATATATATATATATATATGAGAGATGCTCCTATGAGAGCATCTCTCACCTTACTATGAGAGATAAGGTGGGGGCCCTCATATTTAAGTTGTTGGCATTGGATATGGATGTGAGAGCCCCCTCTTTATCTCTCATAGTAAGGTCAGAGATTCTCTCATAGGAGCATCTCCCTATATCTATATATATATTTTCACTTGCCTTCTTTTGGAGAGACACTAAAAGAGGCAAACCCTAGCTTAAACCCACTCCTAGAAATCAAATCCTTTGAAAACAAACAACTCCACCCAAATCCTTCCCAAAAACAATTAAGAGGAAGCTACTGAGCTAGAAAAATGCATTTCTAAGCTAATTAACAAAAGGCCCTAACTTCTACAAAGGAAAACACATACCTAGGGTAGGGAGAAGTGGCGGAAATTCTTGAAAAGGTATGGGTGTGGTTGGAGGAGCTTGGTGGTGGTGGTGATGATGATGATGAATGGCACTTGGGAAGCCTCTAGATCCTCACTTGGCAAAGGGGCAATGCAAGAAAAAGAGAGAGAAAGGAAGAGGGGAAAAAGAAAGCAGAGAAAAAGTGAATTCAAGTTCGGGAAATTTGGTCATCTACAGTCTACCCATCGAGCCCAAAACCATGTAAATCAGAAATTAATGATAAACCCCTCAAAACTTCCTAAAATTGCAAACTACCCCTTACTGCGACCAAACTAACTCGGAACTCAATGAAACTTCACACACACACACGATCCTAACAGTAAATTGGACTGACTTAGCGTCTAATCGAGCTTAGTTAACTAAAATACAATTAACTGACACTAATAACACTATTAAGGGTCTGGACCTTACAATAAATATGAAGCTTTAGAGGCAAGGTGCAAGAAGATTTAATCAAAGGTTCAAAAGAATTGGACATTGTGCATTAAAATGATTGAGGTCAGGAATGACTGAAGTGCCAATGTCTGTAATGATTGATGACCCCATTTCATAAAACTTTGTTTAATAACCATTGAAACATTGTTCCTTTTACTGGGGGTCAGCTTTGTGTGTTTTACTTTTCCACTTGATCTTTGCTTTTGTGTTGAATCATAGTATTTGGATCGAGTGAGCCACCTGGAAATTCACCCAAATTGAATCAGCCCAGCTCAAATACTAGGTGACTGGCCAGGCTGAACCAATTTATTGTGTGTTGAACACACCCAAACTTAAGAATGGATGCCTTACATCAACAATGTGGAAAAAGTTAAGATGGGAGTAAATGAAAACTGAAAATTGAAATTGCAATCATATACAAAAACCATGTACATCTTTTCAAAAAATATTTATTCTTCTATTAATTATTTTGAATATTACATTTTGTATTAAATATATAAAAATTAATATTTTATCATGCTTGGTCTACCTGCTGAGTTTATTGGTTGATTCGACCCACTAACTAACCGAGTCTCACTGACAACCACTGGGTCTGCATTTTTTGCCCCCTACTAGTACTCTAAATGAAGGTCTTAGCTTTAGAGAACGAGGGCAGAGCCAAACTTATTTATTATTCAATACAAAATTACTTTGTATTATTTTTTTTTGGCCCTTTTTTTCCAGTGAGCTTAATATTTTGTTGAGTACATGTCGTGAAATGTACTTTTATTAGGATTTTGATCAATGATGGATTGGAATGGAAAAACAGAATTCATGTAGCCAATCCAATATAGGCTTTGATGGTGGTGGTGGTGATGACAATGCAGGGATTGGAACATGGTGAATTTGTCCGTGTAAAGACAGTCCATCTGAATGGGAAGCCCCGCGTGTTGACGCTGAAGCAGGATTTGCACTACTGGCCTACTTGGGAGCTGAAATTTGATCCGGATACCACGACTTGGCGCCGCAGAACTATCAAAGCGTTGGATTACAGTATGGCATGAAGATTAAATGTTCGGAGTCCTTGTGAAGCGTCATTCCATTGGGTTGGTCTTTATCTTTAACAAAAACATTGTGTCCCATTTGCCTCGAATGGTGTTTTCACCCTACACAAACTCCACACTGTTGTATCAATTTTTAGATGACAGCTTATTTAATGTTGATAAGGGTTTGGGGGTGCCTGATATTTACAATGTAAATTAATTAGTTATATACATGACCAAATAAAAGTTAGGGAAGAAGAATTATAGTTGGGTGTTGTTTCATGATTGGTCTGATTTCAGGGTGCCCATCACCCGAATTGTCTCTCTTTTTTTCTTGTGATTATTATTTACTGGGCACCCGTGTATTCATGATTATTATTTACTTGTAGCTTAATGGCTAGGCACCTCCCCCCCACAAAAATACTAGGGATCACTCTGCTGTTGTGGTGTTGTAGCGCCGATGGTGAGGGGATGGTGAGCGACTTGCGAAGTGTGTTTGTAGGTACGTCTGTTGGAAATAAAAAAATAAAAACAGGTGGGGGTAGCGGCATAGAACTAAAAAGGTGACAAACGGGAGTAGTCCTGCCTAAAATGCTTGTTGCTTCGTGACAGTACTGTCACGGGATTGTTCGGTGATAATCCGGTCTTTTTGTATCTTTTATTGTTTGTAAAGTTTAGTATTCAGATATGTCGTCGATTAGTTCAGCTGCAACATGAGTTTCTTTTTTGGGTTCCCTCTATCAGTTCAGCTACAATATTGTGAAAACTTTGCCTCCAATATGTAAACACATAAATTGAAAAAGCTGAAAATCTTTGTACTTTTTAAATGTAAGACTTATTTCATAAAAATGAGTTAAAGCTTGAGTTGATGTGGGATAATATACCTCGAAAAAAAACAAGGTTGTATTATAAAATTTTTTCGAAAAATCTCTTATTTTCTCAAGAAGGGTCCATCTATCATTGCTTATATAAATATTTTCATGTGTTAAATAAAGTTGACAATATTGATTTGGTGCCAATTTATAGGCACATGCTTGTCTTACATTTTATAGGTAAAATTTTACGCTTTACATCTGGTGATTTTTTATTATGTCTTAGACCAAAATTTACACGTATATCCCTCCACCATGGTTTTCGTGAGGGAAAACAAAAAATGAAACCTACAATCCATTTAATTATCTTTAATAGATTTTACTCCTACTTGTACGATAAGATTTATGATGTTGCATGCACTTCTATTGTGAAAGAGAGCTCCATTTAAATCAAGTTGAAGCGTGAGTTTTAGTAAATATGTTGTGACATTGTTAGAGCTTGTATTATTTAGAGATATAGTAATTATTTTATTTTTAATATTATATTCTCTAAGTCTTTCAAGGATGGTTGACCCTATTCTAGAATCAGTGTATGGGAACTCTAGTAAAGAAAACGAAATCATTATTTTCTGCACCACTCAAACACCATCAATATAATGTGATGTGATTGCAATGTAGCCTACATTTTGTTTAGAGGTCTATAAATTTGAAGTTAAAGCCAAACTCTCTTTTTTTTCAAAAAAGTTTATACTTCATTATTTGTGTCATGAGAAAAAGCAAACGCTTCCCTAAAAAATCTTTTAAAGTGTCGGTCTTCGGCAACTATAAATGGTAATTGGCGAAGTATTATAAACTTTATAAGTTGATATCTAGCATTATTAGGTTTATAGTTAAAAATCCTAAACCACCAATTGAATTTATTTGAGAAAGTTGTGTTTGGATGGTCCCACTCTCTGCCCTAACGCCAGCGGTATTCATGTGTCCGGGCACACGTTCTCATGTGTCTAAGAAGGAGGCCACTTGCTGATTTGGCACTGAGAAGATCTTTGCAATATTTACATTGTGCCTTATCATCAATTCCTCCTCTGGTTTGGGACCTTAACTCTAACAAAATGCTCTCATACAGGAGAAGTCACTCCTGCTTTTTTCTTCTTTTTAGTTGTAGAACCTGGCTTGCGCCTCTTCACCACCAGTGGGTTCGGGCTTTTGGGGATTATGACTATCTGCTTCTATCCCTTGATCTTGACTACATGAATAAATTCAAGATCTTTATCATTTAGCGAGAAGTCAAGGTTGAAAAGTTGTGATACTCCAACCATTTTTTCTAAAAAACAGATTTAAAAAAAAAAAAAAAAAACCCTTAGATAAATAATTATGTATAATGTGTTTGTTGTGATAATTTATATAAGAAAATGGAGAATATGAGACTTAATATATAATATTACTAAATAAACCTCAAAAAAAAAAAAAAAAAAAAAAAAAAAAAAAAAAACCCAAAGAGGGAGAGCGAATGAAGAAGTCCTTCTTAGGGATCTCCTTCATAGAGAAATGACTCTCACTCTTCACTTTTTAACGAGCTTAGACTTTAGAAAGAGACTTAAGAGAGTTTAGAGAGAGCTTAGAACCTTAGGGTGTGTTTGGCATTGTGCCATTTGGATGTTCCTATGTTCCTGCGACATAAGTGTGTAGAAAACATGTTTGGTATGTGTAAATGATTGTTCCGAATTTTGTTTCCATAAGAAGGAATCTCAAAATCATAACCCGCCAACATAAGAAAGGTAGAACAAAAAAACTTTGTTGTTTTTAAGAAACAACTTGATGGCACAATTATTTCTTTCTTATCTCTTGCCTTTTAAAGAATATCATTTGAAGATTCTTAATCCTCTCACTTATTCTAAATGTAGGCCCCACTTTACAATTCTTAGAGGTGGGTCACATAGTTACAATCACAAAAGGTGGGCTAGTATTATAATTCTATAATGGTGGGACCACATTATAAATCGTTTATAAAGATAAACTTCACGTTGTAATTTCTCTTGGTGGGTCCCGTATTCACAATTAACAAAAAGTATGGCCCCGAATTATAATTTCTATAAAGGTGGGCCCACATTGTAGATTTTATAAATGTTCTACCTCATTTTCTAATTTTGAAAGGTGGGCACCACATTCTAATTTCTAGAAGTGGGCCATGTGTCTACAATTACAAAAAATGTGGCTCCACTTTATAATTCATAAATATGGGTCACATGTCTCGTTTACAAAAGGTGGAATCACATTGTAAATCCTATGAATGTGAGCCCATATTGTAATTTTTAAAGGTGGATCCCATATTTACATTTACAAAAAGTTGGCGCACATTATAAACAAAAGGTGGACCCACATTGTAAATCCTATGAATGTGAGCCTATATTCTAATTTCTAAAGGTGGATCCCATATTTACGTTTACAATAAGTTGGCCCACATTATAAACAAAATGTAGATCCACATTGTAAATCCTATTTATGTGAGTCCATATTCGTAGTTCTAAAGGTGGATCCAATATTTACAGTTACAAAAAGTTAGCCCACATTATTATTCCTATAAAGGTAGGCCCACATTATAAATCCAATGGATATGGATTCCATGTTCTAATTTTTAAAGGCGGGTATCACGTTGTAACTTCTACAAGTGGGTCCCATATATGGTAATAATAGTACTGCAAACAATAAAAGGTAAGATCCCACATTGTAAATCATATGTTTGCTTCTTTGAGCAAAACTTTTATAATGTTACCAAACAAGTTCCATACATTATATTTTTAGTAGAGTAATTTAATATAATGTTGCTAAATAAGTTCTGCATAGTATAAACTTGGCACAACCTGATCTTAACACAACCTAATCAAAGCACGAAATTAGGAACAAGATGATAATGATGCCAAACGGGCCCTAAGAGAAAGTGTGAGAAATGAGTGAGTACATGAGTGTAGAGAAATGAGAGGAATGAAGGATATTTATAGAGTTTCTAAGGGGTAAAATGACACAAAATATCCCATCAAATGACCGTTTTATGGTAGTTGGGGGGGGGGGGGGGGGGGGGGGGGGGTGTGGTTTGTAATGGTAAACAAAGATTGAAAGACACCAATACGCCCCCCATTTCATCATTTATAAGGGATTTTCAAAAATTATGACAGTTGGGCCACGGGCGGGCCGAGCCTGGGCTGTGCCACGGGCCTGACAACCCTAGCCCAGCGGAGGACTGCCGGGCTGGCTCGTGCCTGGGCCGTTGACTTGGACCCCCGCAACAAATTATAAATATGATTAGTTGCCCCAAAGTCCACACACCAGGAATTTGAAGTACCAGTTGCAAAACTAACTTTAGATACAAGTGATTCAATCATACATGTTTGTTTCTTCTTAGAAAGAAAGTTAGGACAATTCCTCTTCCAATGTCCTATCATATCACAATGAAAACACTTACCTTTGGGTTTAGCATCCATACCCTTGTTTCCCTTTGCCACACTACCAAAAGGACCAAACATCAGCCCTTTGGGCTCTGGGAAACGATTTTTTCTTGCCTTTAGACCTAGGCTTGGCAAATGACTTTCTATCATATGAGAACTTGGTTGATCCTTGATTATTCCCTCAGCTACCACTAGATGGCTAGAAAGCTTAGCTAGAGTTAACTTCATCTTGTTCATGTTATAGTTCAACTTGAGATTTTTAAATGAGTCTGGCAGCGACTCGAGGATAATATCAATCTGGGACTCTACATCAATCTCAGAACCTAGGACTTCCAATTCATTCAAAGAATATATAATCTTAAGTACATGATCTTGAATTGGGGTCCCTTTAGCTATCTCATTGCTTATGAATGTATATAATCTTGTCTAGCAAGCCTGACTTGATCCTCAAACATCTCCCTTAAATTATATATATAATTTCTGATGTTGTCTTAAAGGAGTCATGCTGGTGTTGTTAAACACTCGACATAAATGCCAGAATATAGCAGCTGGCCATTTCATCTTCCCTTTTCCATTGGTTATATTGGTCCTTATCTTCCTGTGGTGCATCTAGCCCGGGTGCTTCATGGCAAAAAGTGGTAAGGACATACTTATGCCCTGTTGTGGTCAGGAAACTATCCAGATTCCTTTTCCAGTCTACATGGTTTGATCATATTAGTTTGTTTTGATTTAGGATGGCCCAAAGGGGATTGAAGGTGGATGAATTTATACTTGAAATTGTTGCACAAACCAATCATACAATTAAAATCAAATAAATAAATTACATTTAGCATTCTTCCAATTTTTCGGTGGATTCCTCAAAACACTAAAAATTAGATGCATCAGAATCCCAATCCCTTATGACATGCCTTCTTCGATAGTCTAAATGCTACTTAGATTGGTGCAGATCATTATCAGCCTAATAATGGTCTAAGACCGATAATCCATGATCCCCTATCACACATTATCTTCTTGGTATCTCATACCTGATAATGCGTGACTTTCGATAGCATTTGTAAAGTAAATGATGCAAATCCTTAGGGAGACTACACCATTGCTTCAGTTAAATGTGATCCACCGATTAGCATCGCATGACAACCTTTATGAGTAGTGCCTCATTGCAGAGTGCAACCCCATCCTGTCTCACCAACACTATCTTAAGGAGATCTATGTTTAGTAACCAGCAAAATGAGTGCCCTTCTTTGAGAATGACCATTCTATCGATGGCACGAGGCACCCACCTGCCTTACAATGGACCTCTGGTGGGAAACCATGGGGACTTAATAAGTAAATTCCCCCCTCCCACTCGATATTTTAGAATTGAGGATTTTCTAAATGGTCTAATGGGATCAGTCAATGAACTTTCAAATTATATCATAATTTCTACAATGATTGGATCCAAGTCAAAATTTTAAATAATGGAAAATATGTCAGAAGTTTAGTATTACCAGTGGGTTCCATCACATGGGTCCACCAAAACTAAATTCTTATTTGAACCATTTTTCAAACAATTAAAATTGATTTGATCAATTATTGCAATTTTTGTTGGCGAATCAGATTTTGAAAACATAATCACATGCCATATAAATCATATCAAACATGCATAAATCGGTAAGAATAAAATAAATAACTTGGCCCCTCCTCCAGTACGTGGCCCTGACTGGATAATCTCTTGGACCTCCAGACACTTTGGATATCAGTCCAACTTCATCATCCTCTTTATCTGCTTAGCTGTCGGAATATACAAAAATAATAAAAATTAAAAATTACATAAATTTCTATGCCTCGAAATTGAAACTTAAAACCACTCTAATATTGAAAATAATAATGAGCTATGAAAACTATCATGCCCTTTCATGGGAAGCCAAGGAAACCATGATACCTTTTACGTAACTGCCGAATAACTGAAAGAACAAAAACTGGGGCCACATGGAGAGGATTGGATCTGCAAGGTTAGTATCACATACAACCAACAGACTACAAAAATAGGATAAAGGTTCCAAAGAAAGAAAAATAACTCACAGAAGAAAAATGGCTCACAGAATCTGCCATGTACCATCTCATGGTCCGTAGCGAATGGCCCTGTGATCCCGGTTGACAGCACATGAATCCTCGATCGACTTCCCATGAGCCACTGGTTGACTGACCACGGGTCGCCGAGCAGTAAACGCCTTGAGCAGCCATTAATGGCTTCCTCCATTATTCTTCTTCAGAAAAATACCCTTTTGCAGAAACTTAAAACACAGAACTACTCAAAAGGAAATTAGATATGCAAGAATTGATCCGACACGGGCCTATATATATCCACTCCACATCTCATGTAGAGATCAGACCAATATATAAATGGATCCAATATAGTAAGAAGAAGGGATCGCTTTGATACTAATTGTTGAAGGTGGGTGGGCCATCCACATAGGTTTTTAAAAACTGGACCTACTTAAAATAGTGATCTGACATCCAAACCTACATGGAACCAATCCCAAGATCTAAAACCTTTTTCTTAGTGTATTAAAATCCCAGATCTATTGTCAACAAGTATAGATCTAAACATGCAACTTCTAGATCTACAATAAACTGGTGCATATCTATACCCGAGGAGCTTTGTTATGCTCAAATTGAGTCCTTGCAAATTCTCTCTACAAACTGATCTTCTAGACCTTGAAGACCTCCACGCTATGACCCAAAAGTGAGATCTTCTCAAAAGGAATTGTGGGATCGCTGTTGAGATGTAGTCCCTCAAGGCACTCAACCATAGATCATGAGGAGAGGAGGGGAGGAGGGAACCCAAAAAAACGTCCAACTCTGTTATGGATGTTCAACCCTCTTTTGGTTTTATAATGCCACACCCCTCTTTCTCTTATGAGTCCTTATTTGAATATCTCTCTCTCTTAGTTAGAGCTAGCATGGGGAATACTAGGGATTCCTTAGATCTGACTCCAACTGATGCATCTGGACCTACATCTTATCAAAGATCCTAACCAGCAATTAATTGCAAATAACACCACTCTATAAATGCAAGGGAGCTGCTATATGCACATTCGGAGTTGCTCCTTGCATATCCATCCATGGGACCCTTGATGGATCCCTCCGAAAAAACGAAAACGCCTTTCCTTTTCTTCTCCCTCTCCCTCTCCCTGCTCAACAGCCCACCTCCCTCTCTCTCCCTCTCCTTCTCCCTCCCTATCTCTCTCCCTCTCCTCCTCCATCCTCCCTCCCTCCCTCTCTTTCTCCCTCTTCTATCGCCACCCAACTCCACACCCTCTCCATCTCTCCTTATACCTCCCTCTGCTAGTGTCCACCTCCGCCCTCTCACTCGTTCTCTCTCCCTCTCCCTCTCCTTCTTTCTCTCTCCCTCTCCTTCTTCCCGATCATTGTCCGTCACTTTCCCTCCCTCTATCATTCGGCCACTTAGGGCTGAATAGATGAGTATATTGTTCGACCGCGGGTATCTGAACAATATACTCATTTGGTAAGCAGTTCGGCCACTAGGGGCAGAATAATGTATGTATCCATCATTTAGGGTCTGTTTGGGAACTTTACACACGCTCACTTTTCTTTTTTAAAAAAAGAAACTTCCTAAACTATCCCTCCTCTCCTTTCCTCTATCTCCCTCTCCCTCTCCCTCTCCCTCTCCCTATCGGCTGGCCGCCCCACTCCGCTGGACCCCGCCTCCTATTGCCATCCCGTTCCTCTCTCCCTCTTCCTGTCCTTCTCCCTTTACTTCTCTTCCTCTCCTTGTTTGTCGCCGGCTGCCCCTGCGCCACCCTCTCCATCTCTCTCCCCCTCCTTGTTTTGCCCCGCACCTCTGTGAGCAGGTGGCGAGATAGGGAGGAGGGGGAGGGAGGGAAAGAGGGAGAGGGTGGCACAGGGGCGGCCAGCAACGAGCAGAGAGAGGGAGAGAGAAATGGATAAGGAGAGGAAGAGGGAGATAGGGAGAGAGGGAGAGGGTGGCACGGGCGGAGGTTGGTGATGAGCGAGGAGAGGGAGAGAGACAGAGGGAGAAGGAGAGGAAGAGGATGGCGGGGGTCGGCGGGGTCTGGCGGAGGGGGCGGCCGGCCGGCAAGGAGAGGGAGAGAGAGGAAAGGAGAGGAGGGGGTAGTTTAGGAAGTTTCTTTTTTTTTTTTTTTTTTTTAAAAAAAGTGGGTGTATGCAAAGTTCCCAAACAGACCCTAAATGATGGATACATACATGGACCAAGCATCTGATCATGTGACTAGTGTTTTACAGAAATCGGTTACAATAGAAGACCTGCTTCAATAGAGGATTAATTCCCGTAAACCGTCCACCTTTCTGCCAAATAAATAAAGGCAAAATTTTAAAATGGGGCCTACGGTTTTGAGAGACTTCAAAACCGGACAAAAAAAAAAAAAAAAAAATACATTTCAAAATCGGCCTTTAAGTGTTCCAAATACATTTCAAATCAGGAGAAACCGCCGGATCTGAGATCGTCCGGCCAATTTCTTCGCTTTTCTTTTCAAAATCCCAAATTTGCCCTTTAGAAAACTGTCTAATTGAGAGCACCAACACCTCACAATGCAGGCAACGGGGGTTGCAGGGAGAGCGCAACTGGCACAAGCCTGTAGACAGTGCATGGAAATAGGCACGAGTGGCTGGCGAACGGGTACCACATGGCAACCGTTTGTGAAAACTATTGAAAGAGAACAAGTGTAAAAACCTGCTGGCAGATGATTGGGTTCAGCAAGAAAGGATTGTGATAGCAAGCCTGGTGATAGCAGTATGCTATATCATACGAAAAAAAAAAAGAAGCAGCAGTATGTTTTGGATCGTCAAGCTCTTGATACCATGATAGCAAAGATAGAGTTCAATGCATAGACTTTTTAGTGATTGTATTCAAGTATAAGTTACGATGGTGATCCTATAGATAAGAGAAATACAAGTATCATTTAAATGTAAGTATATCTCTGTCTACCAAACTATGCTAACAGGGATCATTATCCAAGATTTGGTTGAGGTGGACTAATAGTTTTGGTTGAACCGTGTCTCATTTAAAAACTCAAGCTTCATTCATCCTTTTTTTTTTTTTTTTTTTTTTTTTTTTTTTTTTTAATTTAATTTGCAATTTGGCAGTGGATTCTACAGTTTTTGATTAGTTGGATTTTTAAATCCCTTCTTCTATCTGTGTTCATATATATATATATATATATATATATGAGAGATGCTTCTATGAGAAATGCTTTCACCTTATTATGAGAGATAAGGTGGGGGGGCTCATCTTACTATCAAATACCAACAACTTAAATGTGAGCCCCCCATCTTTCATGGTGAGGTGAGAGACGCTCTCACAGGAGCACCTCTCTCTCTCTCTCTCTCTATCTATCTATCTATATATATATATAAGAAATTAAATGAGATTCTCTCGATAATATTTGAAATAGCTCCCGCAAGGATCTGAAATTTTGAAGTAGGAAGGAGATGAGCTTGAACGAGGAGGGAAGAGACGTTGGAGAATGGAGAGAAAATGACCCATCATTTGTTTCTTGGGTTTTTTTCTTTTCAACATAAAGCCTTAAGGGGTAAATTTGGGATTTTGAAAAAAAGGGAGAAAATGGTCGGGCGATCTTAGATCCAGCCGTTTATCCTTATTTAAAATGTATTTGGAAAACTTAAGGCCCATTTTGAAACATAGTTTTTATTTTTTTCTTTTTTGAAATCTCTCAAAAACTTGGGTTCCATTTTATAATTTTCCCATAAATAAAATAAACCATACGATGCATACCTTGATGAAGGATGGACGAAAGATGAGCCAAATGTCACGTGTTTCAACCATGAATTCCAAATGGAAAACATCATAAATGACATGTATTTATGGCGACTTTTCTCGTAAGAGCTGCAGTCGTATACTTTTCCCATGACGTCTACCTCATGGGCTGAACTTGATGGGTCTATCTTACCAATTTCATGCATCATAATCATTTGACTTATGATTAAAACAAAAAGAAGAAAACATTATTTGCTACATCCTACTATTTGACTTTATGGGACCGCACGGCAAGAAAAGAGTCCCACCTTGGACGACCAAGTTATGAGGGGTTGAGAATGACCACTTATCTCTTTTATAGGCAGTGATGGTTCTCATCTAGCTGTTTAAAATTTGAACTTTTGATACATTAACCTTTTTGATTTGAGGGGACTTTCTTTTCGTTTGTGCGTGACTATCTTCAACTTTTTTGGGCCTGCCTTCCTGCTTGTGACTTTCTTTCCGTTTGTGCAGGCTGTCTTCCGATATATCAATGTGCGACTCTTTTTTAAATCTGAGCCCCATGGTTGGGCTACCAAAAAGAGTTATAAGGTTTTTATTTTTATTTTTATTTTTATTTATTTTTTTTTGTTGGTTTTGCTAGTGTGTCTCAAGAAAAATCTTTGGTATCCGAACTAGAGTTTTAATGTTCTAGAATGCTTATTAGCTATATATGTGAGGGTTTATTAAAATTATATTTACCATATTATCGCTTGAGAGAAAGGTAATAGTTAGATAAATCCTTTATAAACAAATTAAGGGTTAGGGCTCCTCATTTTATCAATACCCTGATTATTACCCCCTTAATATCACGTAAAAAGGAAGATGAATCTCAGATATGGCAATTAGGGTATTAGTGAAATCCAAGCTATATGTACAAAACTCAAGGGTTTCAACTTTCTATTAACAAATAACATGGTTACTCATAGGACTTTATGGGGACTTTTCACCATAAAGTTGGGGAGTTTTCGATCACCAGAAAGTTTTCAACAAGTATATGCTGTCTTTCTACCACTTCAAAGAAGATGTTGACATGGTTTTTATTTATATGGTAAAACAAGGGATAAATACTATGTAAAATGGTGTTGACATAGGTCTTAGACATCACGTGACTTGTGATTCTGTTTAAAGAGTAAACCTCATATAGACCATTCACCAAGAAGGATGGTGACAGATTAGTCGTCTTAATTTATGCCATGAAAGGTACAGGTATATTTGCTATATTGCCAAGGCCCCTTTTCTTTTTTCTTTTTTCTTTTTTTTTTTTTTTTTTTTTTTTGAAGTACACACATGACAGTTCCCATCACAAGTCCACGGCTACCACTAGGAATTCTTGTTAATAGAAGTCTTCAAATTGTTTTCTTGTTTGTGTTTGAGTTTTTCTTTTAGCTTGTTTGTTGGCTTTTTTTTTTTTTTTTTAATGAAATCACCATTTTTTATATAAAAAAAATCAAATAACATCATTAATATTGGCATTTTTGTGGAACTTCCTTGTAATATAAGAAACATACTGTTCCAGAGCTCCTGAAGCCCACTAAGATCTGATCAGATTTACGAAATCCATGTGTGAAAATGAAAGATGTTCACGTATATCATGCATATCTTGTGATTTATGGTTTGACAAACATCTCTCTATCAACAGAGATTTCATTCATAATACACTAAGAGGGTGACATCAGATTAGACAACATTAACCAGAAAGTTACAAGTTACATTAACCAAACATGAGCAATTCCAACTTTTTCATCAACAAATAGCATCATACATAAATGACATTTATGGGACATTTTCTCTTTGGGATATGCGGGGCCCACAGAAACACAATATGATTTGCCGTTGCAATCAAAGATGTTCTATGAGCTGACTGCTCGTTCAACAGCTTTATGGGCCCCACATGAGCCACCTTTAATAGTCTGGGCATCACATGATCTGGCATCAGGCCTAACCTTACATTCATTAATTAAATTTTCACCCACCATTGAATTGGTTCTCAAAAAAGCTGACATTTAAGATCCTACTAAACTTTAAGGCTATTAGGTTAAGGACTAGAAAAATCTGGTGTGGCTGACTTTTTTTTTTCCCCTCACCTTATCCACGAGAAAACATTTTCATTTGCCTTTTTTCGGTTGATAACCCTAAATCTAAATGGGCCCCACGAGTTGAACTTCGTACAAATTAATTAACGACATGTAATCTTCTCATTGGAGAACATTCTCCCAAATGTAGTGGGTTGAATTGTTGGATGTTTACACAGACCATGTATATCCGGTGACTTATACGAGTTAACAAACATTGGATTTCAAGAAACGACTCCAAGAAACCATCCACTGAGAATGGAAATCAGATCAGCTTATACTGAAGAAACATGGACCAAATGTGAGTTGCTGCAATTTTACTTTATTTTTTGGTAGAAAAGATTACAAAGGAACCAAAAACAAAAGGCTGCAATTTTACGTTGGAAAACATAAAATCATGAATAGATGACAATTTGCATGTATCATGTGACTTAATTAACGAGAAAAGTACAATAAAGCGGTCCACTGTTTAACGAGAAAAGTACCCAAAACTATGTACCAAACCTCCCTGCAGTGTTATCAACCCTTCAAAATATGAAAAACGATTAGTATCAGTCATGCAGGTAATTTTCCTTTTAGAGCAGTCCTCACACAGGCCTGCTCTCAATATATGCATGCTGGGCCTGAGTAAGCCCAAGCCCAAGCCCCCACGCTCGACCCAAGGCAGTGCCAAGGGCGGAGAAACAGGAAAATCAAATTTTAAATGACCCCAATTCTCACCATAACCCCACCGGTTTTTGTCCCTAGTTCAAACCACCTTAAGTAACATCTTGACTTTCTCCTTTAATTCACCCCACTACAAAGAAGACATAGAACAAATGTGGTAACCACAAATAGAAATAAAGGAAATCGACAACAAAAAAAAAGAAAAAGAAAAAATAGCCAACTCTTTCCCTTGCATCCTATTACAAAAATATTTTGAAGAGGCATTCATTTCTTAGGCACAGTCCAAACAATACCTTCATAAGGTTCTAGAATTATTATTGGCAAAATATTTTGAACTCATTCTTCACTCCAAATTTTAGACTATGGGACAGAGGATATAAAGTAAAAGAAACGACCAAACCCCTATGCAAATAGATGAGGATGCACACATATGAAATGTAGCTATGTAAGTAACAAAAGCAGCGCATATGCAACTGATGCACCTTTTGCTTTCTGATTCTTAAATTCAAGAGATGTTGCAACAAAAAAGATATGCAAAAGGCCAAATGCCAAATGCCAATAATCAAACATAAATTCATTTAAAAGGTATAAGAGCAATAGATTTCATATAAATCCATTATATCCTATCTAAAAGAACATTCTAAAAAGCAAAGGTGCATTTCAGTATATACTTAAATAATATAGAAATGCATTATATAATTTAAAGAAAAATAGAAGGACAGGGCTGGGCTGAGCCTAGTACTATTGAAGCCTGACACTCAAAATGAACGCCTTGCCAATGTATATAGTATTTTCAAATTTTACTCCAATAGAATTTGGTTCCACCTTAAGATTGATAATTAAATTAAAAATGTGATTAACACAATCTTAAAAGTCTCATTAATCACATGTTTGATTAAATAGTCAGTATCATGAGAGGACTATATTTCTATTAGAGTAAAAATTTTGGGAGATCATGTACAGTTGTGGAGCTGTTAGGTAAGGTCCTCTGTCTATTTCCACTAATTCAAGTCAAGATTTCTAGAAGTTGAAGCACCAGACGATCCAGACTCTAATCCTTACACCAATGAGAGTGGGCAAAAAATAGGCCACTGTTTACCAAGAAAGCTCAGCAAATGTGGCTTGCTTATTCTCTAAGCAGTCCACCTACTGATCATTTGCAATCCTTAGTGTGGGGTTCACCCAGATGAAGTGTGTGCTAAAGTCACATCTGGAAAACGAAAGATGCCTACATACACCATGCGTATAATTTGACCTCTGGTTTACCCACATTTGTATCAGTGGACTTCTGTTAGGCGCAATGCGCAATTTTTAATAAGGCGTGTACACAAAGTAAGACCCTTGAACTAAAGGGACTGAAAATCCGGTACGAGGCATTCATGCATGTAGGGTTATCAAAGGGCTGGGCTAGACTTCGGGTTGTCCTTATCCTACTCTCAATATATTTAAGTCCGAGCTCTGGCTGACCAAAGTCCTTGGAGGGCCTTCACTACCGAGTCCCTTATTCTAGCCTCGAGGGCCTGAATGACGCATTATAAATAGGATTTTAATCATGCATCAACTGGAACCTGAGCAATTAAGATCACCAGTCCAAACCACCGTAAATGATATCAAAACTTCTTCTAAATAATCCCATTCCAAAGAAAAAATAAATAGTGGCATGTATAAATAAAAATAACAAAAGGAAAAAAAAATAAAATTGGCCAACTTTTTTCCTCATATCTTATTACAGAAATGCTTTGAAGGGGCATTCATTTCTCAATCATAGGCATGACATCACCTTTATAAGTTTCTAAAAAAAATGATAAAATATTTAGTTTTGAAAGCATGCTTCACTTCGACTTGATGGCTACATGAAAAATTATGGAAAGTCAAAAAATGACCAACCCCTAATGCACACAAACAAGTAATATGCAATGTAGCTGCATAAATTACAAAACAACATATAAAGGCACTTGATACACCCTTCTTTTTTTTTTCTTTTTAATTTCTGAATCCAAGAGATGGTAGCACAAAAAGGTATCAAGGCTCAAATCCTAATCGATTCATTCAGAGGTACAGGAAAATAAATTTCTTAAAATCCATGATGAATCAAGACATGAGATTTGAGCACCTAGCCATTTAACATTGACCTTCTAAAGAAAGTGAATGGTTTAGATCATGATAATGGGCACTTGAAAGTCTAATGGTCACCCCCTCCCCGCGCACTATTTTCTCATTCTGAAGAAGATGAGCAGTTCGGATAATGATTTGGGAGCCCATAGCAATAGTAAAATTAAACTAGCCTTAACGGGCATGAAAATCAAAGTCGGTACATCTAAAGGTATGTTCTTTCTTAAATTTACGCGAGATCCATGAATCAAGTTATGAAATTTAATCCCATTATCCGAGATGTTTTGGAAAACATCATTATATTGACTTAGGAAAGCAAATTTTTTTTCAAGGCAAATAGTGGTATATTAAAGATTAAACCAAGATTACAGAAAAGAAAGGAAAACCTATTTTCAGCCATGGTCGCTGAGCATGGCCACATCATTAGGTAGGACAGCCATTTTCATATTAAAAATCTTAGCATTTTCTACTAGCGGCCAAAACTGAAAATATTAGGAAAATGTGAAAGAAAGAAATTGAAAGCAATAGCATTTTATAGTATGTTATAATTAGATATATTCTTAAGGAAACTACCAAAAAAAGGATCATACATGGCTCCTAACCGAAAAACAGGGCACTAGTCAATATTGCACGGAAGTGGTTCCATGTGACAACTTCTGTTTTTTTATTAAAGATTTAAACGTATGACGACTTC
Organism: Camphora micrantha; assembly: GCA_003546025.1. Lineage (NCBI taxonomy): Eukaryota > Viridiplantae > Streptophyta > Magnoliopsida > Laurales > Lauraceae > Camphora > Camphora micrantha. The sequence continues at coordinate 9,084,284 of QPKB01000011.1, read as the reverse complement.
GTCGCTTAATATAGAGAGTTAGCCACGATGTCGTCGCTAATTCGTCAAATCTGCATCTTCTCCGACCTTCATTATCTGCGATTGCGGGTTTTCCGTACCAAAATGAATCAGAACTCTATGTTATTATGTTTTATACACAGATATATGAGTGTGGGTCACGGATATGGAAGAGTAACGGTAAGGCTCAATGGAGTATATGAGAGAAAACGATGGGAGGAAGAATGCATCAATGGGGCTTTGAATCTAGGGTCTTTTTGAGCATGCATTTCCCCCATTGATGCCTTCTTTCTCCCATCGTTTTTCCCCATAAACCCCATTTACCAGAACTTTACTCCATACTTCTACAAATCGCCAACAAAATCATAGACCTTGTGAGGGTCTGGAAGGACCTTGAAGACACTATCATTCTCCATGCATCTCTTCACCAAAGCAATTAGCATATGACACTCATTCTCTATGCTGAAATTGCCATCAGTCTCATACGTGTGGATACAACAAGCGAATGGAACAAGCACCGCATCCACATACCCCAAGCTCTTGCCACCTGAAAATGACTTGTCTTCGAGCTCTCCTTCCAACAGTTTCAAGTAGTCGAAGGACTCTTTTTTAGCTGCCTCTTGAGCCTCTTCTCTACTCTTCCATATCCGTGACCCACACTCATATTTATGTATATAAAAAACAGTAACATAGAGTTCTGGTTTAATTTGGTACAGAAAACCAGCAATTGCAGATGATGAAGGTCGAAGAAGATGCAGATTTGACGAATTAGCGACGACATCGTCGCTAACTCTCTATATTAAGCGATGACGTCGTCGCTTGTTGAAAAAAGGCAAAAAAAAAAAAAAAAAAAAAAAAGAATATTCTAGCGGAAATACCAGTTCTGTTGCATATAAACTTTGGGTACCTCTTTTGGTTAGTGGTCATCTAGAGTCCTTTCTTTTTTTTGTAGTTGTCATTATATTCTTTAAAATGTAACTGACTATGCGTGGCATCTTCCTCCATAGTATCCTAGAGAACTCCTCGACGGGAAATTTACTTGATGTGATGGTTTCTTCAAAGTGACGTTTATGACTGTATATCCCAATAAGGTTGGCACCCAAATTAGGTCCACAAATAGTGCAGCGCATATGCATATAGGATTAATATCGTACGACCGTAATTACATCTGACATTTGCCTCGGGTTGAGGTTTATATAATTTTTGTAGAATTATTCGTACAATAATGATGCGATATCGCAGTGTCGTAAGATATTGTATGTGTGATATCGCGCTCCTCTAGGATATCACAATGAATGATACGTGCGATATTGCGTGGCCCTAGACTATTGTACGAGAGAAATACTTAAACTATGATTTCTCAAGGCCCGTTTGACAATTTATTAGGTTAGTAAAAATGATGTAAAACCTCCATTTTTTAGTTAAGGGATCACATCAAAAATACACATCTTCAAAATTCTCTCTTCTTTTTCAAAAATAGTGGCAACCTTCTTTCTCCCCTAAAAGACAAAAAGAAAGAACAAAAAAAAAGAACACTAACTTTTTACACGAAAAGTCAAAAAGATCCATATCAATCCACACCATCATAAACCAATTATATTTTATTCTTTCTTGATTTAAAATTTTACATTACTTTTACTTTAATAATAAATTGCCAAACAGGCCTTTCAGAACCTGAATGAAGCTGGCACCGCACACCACACACTGTCACATGTGAATTGTTACTCCTGCTGCGAACTCACAAAACGCGTGTTTCGAGATTCGAACACCTGACCTACCAGGCTTTGATACCACTTGTAGGATTTTACACCCCATTGAGCTACCACTCATCCCAAAATCAATTGGTGATAGGATACGGCACAAAATAGTTTTATGATGAGGGCGAGGCCTCGACCACGATTATTAACTCTCAAGAGCGAGCGATGATGGACGTTGACCTCAACATAATTGTCACCAGAAATTTGACGTTGACCTCAACATAGTTGTCACCAGAAATTTGTAAAAGCCCCTCTTATATGATAGGGAATTATATTAGTGTACAGTTAATTTTCCGTTAAATTCGGGAAATGCTTTTCTCAGTTAACGTGATTCCACTGAAAAGCTTTTCGTACAAAAAAGATCAGAATTTCTTTTCATGAAACTAGTTTTGCATCGATGTAAATGAAGTGACCTTTCACTTTAGCATCTTTCGTTTTCAAATGATATAGACACAGTACGCCCGCCTCAGTGTTCGAGCAGAATAAAAAGGCGCAAGGGCTGGACCGATATACAGAAGCAAAGGCGTCCCAAATGGAAAAATCGCTTCGTATGAGGAGTTATATTCGAAGACAGAAGAGAAAGCAGGCGATTAGGATTATTATAATTTCTATTTGTGCGTTACTCTTGATTTCGCCCCTTTTCAAATCTCCTTCTTCTCCCCAGGCAATTGGTATTTTTCAACCCCCCTCAAAATCTCTCTCTCTCTCTCTCTCTCTCTCTCAATTTGTGCATTTTCTTCTGTTTTGTTGCAGTGAATTTGCATGTACCAGTACCAACCAATACTCTAGAAACAACGAAGTCGAAGATTCCTGTACCAACGAAGACTCCTGTACGAATGATGATAGCTGAAACTCAGAGCCCCAGTCCTCAACCAGGTGATCAATCGATGTGGTAGCCATTTCATTTAAAAGACGAACAGCATTCAAATCAGTGTACATACAGATGGATGCAACCCTTTAGGCTTGTTCATTTAGTTCAATATGGATATCAAGTATCCGTCTTAGCCATTTACATGAAACATTTTCCTACTGATAATGACCACGATTTTAGATTGATGTTTGATGAGGGGTGTGGCCATTTTCTTGACGAATTGAAAAGTAAATCAGCTGTTTCACCCTTCATGTTGCTGTGGTTCACTCAAGTCTTACCATGATAGAACCAACCATCATGGGGGCAGGCAATTCGTCTTTGGTATTAGATAATCTTAACCATCAATGAATTGGTGTCTCCCGATTGAACTGTAGAGGTGAAAAGGGCGACAACCCTCACCAAGCATTCTAGGGTTCACCATCCCATACTTTAGATTGTTCATCAGATTTGATTTCACCATCTCTTGGCCCCCTAAGGGCCCGTTTGGTAATTTACTTTTAAAATAAAGTGGAGTGAAGTGAAATAAAAAGAATGAATAAAATATAAGTGAGTTATGATGGTATTTTGTTTTTAGTTGTTTGGGATAGAATATTTTTGACTTTTTGTATGGGGAGATGGAATTTTTTTGTCTTTTAGTGAGTAAATGTAGTTGCTTTTTGACTTTTTTTGGAAAAGATGGAGGGAATTTTTTGGAAAAGTGTTTTTGATGAGATGTTTAATTTGACTTCACTTCACTTTACTCTATTAGTAAAATTACCAAACACGCCCTAAGGGTGTGCTTGGTTTAGCTAGTGAAAAATGCTTATTGGGATTTTGGATTTTGAGAAGTCCAAAAGCCTCTAAAAATCTGCTTGGTCACTTTATTTTTAAATATATATATTTTTTAAATTAAAAAAAAAAAGTTGCTTCTCGGTGAAGCTGAGGTCAGGTATATCAACTGGGTGCAACCATTTAGGCTCGTTCATTTAGTTCAAGATAAATATTAAGCATAGTTACCTAATTCACAATTCGTCCCTTTCACATTTGAATTCGTAGTTGGAGACTTAATCCAATTCGAAAATTCAATGGGGTAGTCTTATTTGATTCATTTTCCGATTAGCTTAATTCGTAGTTCAGATTCGAGAAAACCAATACACTAATTCGGATATATAATTCAATATTATTATTAATGAATATAAGTCTAATTCTTTACACATACACAAATGTATGTATGTATTTTACCAAAGCTCATTGATGTGAAAAAGGTATATACAAATGAAATTTCAAGAGAAATTATGAAAAATGAATAAATTAATTTTAAACTAAAACAAAAAAGTCCCATCCGATCACTTCTTATCTAACCTGCTAGCATATAAAGATATCCCACCGTGAGCCGAAATCCTGTAAGCTTTCAATCACATTTAACCTTGAGTGAGAGAAGTAAACACTATTTTTGGTCCCGAACATGATCTATTATGCAATAATCCAAGTGGCCTTTAGGTTGGATTTCTTCATTGATATTTGAAGTTAGTAAGAATTAAAAAGTCCATGCAAATGTTATTGAGTTCAACATCACATGGTGAATGAAACTATAATTTCGCAATCCCTCATTATGATGAACTATGATATCAGTATATCTAAACTGCGGGCAAGAAACTCGAGATCTCAATCTCAGGGATTCAACTGGAGTGGAATTGATAAGTGTCTGTTCATTGAGCATTTTCCCAGGGAACTTTCAAATGTCGGGTGATGTATGTAGAAACTGAAGTATGTTTGATGTATGTAGCATTCATGCCAAGTGAAAAAGAATGAAGAAGTCGTGTGGCCCACCTGTAATGGGAGTTATGCTGAATTAAGCATTTGGATAATAGCATGGGTACGAGTCTGCCAATATAGTCCTAATCAATGACCCTAGGAGAGTTTGGATAGGGTCCGGACCCTAGTAAAGAGTCTTGGATCAACATTTAACTCAGGTTGACTAATTTTTTCAGTGGTCAAGAGACGTGGGATTCAATGAGGGGTAGAGTTCATTGTAGTCGCGAGCGCTAGGGATTGCTCTATAGAAGGGAGATGAAAACCCTTGGCTGATCATTCAGAAGATCTTAGGGCATTCGTAATGAGTTCGTAAGAACTATCTCATATTGGAATGCACTAAGGTTTTTAGAATGTTTGGTTCTTACACGGCCACACCCATCTAGGATCAGCAATTCCAACAAAATCACCCTCCCTCCCTTTCTCATGTATCCCCTTCTCTCTTATTCTCAATGAAAATGGACAATTTTTTTCTCTCTCCTTTTTTCCTCTCTACGAGCTACCGGATCATTTTCATAACTCTCTCTCTCTCTTCCACATATGCTGCCCATCTTTTTCTCTTTCATTTTTCTCGCTCTCTCATTCTTTCCTCCCCAAGGTACATCTGAAGCGTACCCAAATCTTTCATTCTTTAAAGATTTTGCAATCAAGAATAAAAATTTCATGATGGTTTATTTAAGTTCCACTGGATTTTTCTTTGTTGATTCTGTGTTTTTTTTTATTATTCTGTAATTGCTTTGCGAAATCAAAAGATGAATTGTCTTCTCCACATCTTGATTTGTGGCAAAAGAGGGGTCTCTGTTGATGAAAATATGATTTTTGCATCTTTTTGGATCAAATTTCGCATACTTTTTTTTTTTTTTGTTCAATCTCATTTATATGAGAAAAGAAATTTGTTTTGCATCATCTCAAAACGACAAACAGAATATGGAAAAGACAAAATACTATAAACTTTATCACAGGTTTACCACACTTTTATCATGATGTGGTATTTACAGTTTTTTTTTATTTTTTATTATTTGCTTAAGGCCATTTATATTTAAAATGAAAAAAAAAAAAAAGCAAGGCAAGTCCACAAAAAGCAGGACTATGCCTCCAAAGAACAAACAAAAAGACCCCTGAAATCCATGAAGAAACCTATATATAGCCCAAAAAAAAAAAAAAAAAGAAAGAAAGAAAAGAAAACAGAGCAAGAATCGACTTCTAAATTGAGGTAGCAAATCTAAAAACCAGAGCAAGAATGTGACATTTACCTTTACTTTATCATATATGTAAAAAAATACATCATAAGAGATTTGGGAAAGTAATGTCTTTACTTCTGTCTAAAATTTTGTAATCGTCATTTTGAAAGAATTTTATATTATAGAAGGTTTTCTACGGCAGGAAGATATAAGATAAAATATTGAGTTTTTTGAAAGAAAATGATATATTCTTTATATTTTTCTTGGGTTGCTAAACGTACAAGATTTTTTTTTCTTTTAAAATGAAATATTATATTTTATAAAATAAAACTTGTGTTTTCTTCTCCATCCAAACAGGTCCTAAGAAGCTGGATTTCATATGTAAAATTTTCATAGATTTAGTGAAAATTTTGAAACCATTGATAAAACTTCAACCTTTAGATCCCATTTTTTGCACTTTTGTGGTCCTCCAATTCATAATCCAAACTGTTTAGTGTTCTCATGTTAGTGATTGCATCAAGATATTTAATTTCATAACTTGGATCCTCATAGATTTTCATAACAACGTAAAAGTAAGGCCAAAAAACTCTAATCACATTTATAACCGTTGGATGCATTCTTTACCTCATGTGAAATGGGTGGCTTTGACAAAGATGGCAATATGTTTCACTCGCACACACAACATATATAACATTTGGATATGGGACTTTTATTGATTTGCAAATGTAAACCCATTTTCATATTCCATGCGTAAAAGGGAAGCGGCCCCTTAGCTTTTCATATTTCATTCCTTTGTTTCTATGATTATATATGCAATGAGGCATTGATTGATGAATACAGAAATAGCTGTGATGTTGCACCATTCGTAACTTAAGGTTACTTTTTCTTCTTTGCAGTGGAAGACACAAAAATGCCAGACGTACAAAAAACTGAAAAACCCACCATCTGTGATGACTCAGGGACAAGATCTGTTACATGTGAAATTGAGGGAGTTGTAGTAATCGAAGGAAATTCCACCACAGTTTCCACACCCAGCTATTATTCTTCCCCCAAACTAGGAGAATGGAAGATCAAACCTTACAATAGAAAGAATGACCCTGATGCAATGGCGCAAGTTACTGAACTTTTGTTTAAACCGTCAAGCGGTAATGATAAAACAGTCCATTGCACTAAGAACCACAGCATCCCTGCCATAATTTTCTCCACTGGAGGGTATGCAGGCAACCTCTACCATGACTTTGCAGAAGTGTTGGTTCCCCTTTTCATCACTTCTTACCAATTCCATGGAGATGTTCAGTTCATCATCACCGATTCAAAGCAATGGTGGATAGACAAGTATCTTCTGATACTCAAGCAACTCTCCAAATATGAAATCATCACCCTGGAGAGCAACAAAAACGTTCATTGCTTCCAAAGAACAATCGTAGGCACAAGTTTTCACAAGGACTTCAGAGTGGATCCCTCCAAAACTCCAAATGGATACTCTATGTCAGACTTCAAGGAGGTCCTTAGGAAGGCATTTTCTCTAGAGAGAAAGACTGCAGTTCAACTTAGCGGCCATTCGAAAAAGAGGCCAAGATTGTTGATTTTATCTCGTTCACAATCAAGAAAATTTGTTAATGAGCAGCAAATTGCTGACATGGCGAAGAGCTTGGGGTACGATGTGAAGATCTCAATTACCAACTCAGGCACCGACGTGGCAAAGTTTGCACGTTTAGTGAACTCATGTGATGTGTTTCTGGGTGTTCATGGCACAGGCCTTACATACATGGTCTCACTTCCAGATGGAGCTGTTGTCATTCAAGTAGTTCCTCTAGGGAGGTTGGAGTGGTTAGCTAGGGATTATTACATGGAGCCTTCCAAAGACATGAAGTTGAAGTACTTGGAGTATAGAATTCTTGAAGAAGAGAGCACGCTCATTCAGCAATACCCACCTAACCATCCTGTTATAAAAGATCCCTTCTCAATCCAAGAGCAAGGGTGGAGCGCCATTAAGTCTATATACCTAGAACAACAAAATGTTAGGATTCGATTGCCCAGGCTTAAAAAGACTCTGACCGAGGCTTTCAAACTCCTACGCCAGAGTGAGGCTTAGTAAATCTGGAAATTGACACACTGATATGAGTGGGAAATACCATCTATGCATTCTTCGAAAATCATGGTTGAAAGCAAAGTGATGGTTTCTTGAAAGCCAATATTACTATGTGACTTGTTTGTACCTTCAAATATATAGGAAGCAATGCTATTTTATGTGTTTCATGACTGTAACTACTTATGCCGATTACCTATAGATGCAGGGAAATGCTTCCAAAACCAATTGTGTGAACTCATGTTTGTTAGATTGTATGTCCTCAATCCAATGAATGATGAGAATAAATTATTTTATTATCGTAATTGATTCATAATTTATTCTTTATTCATTGGATGAATGATGTTTTATTATATGATTGAACATAACTAATACAAAATGACATGATGGTTGATGAGATGAACTGGAGCCCACAAATATATTAAATGTAATCCATGTATGTGGATGAGATTCACATATATGAGAATGGACTGCAAATCCTATACTTGAAAAATATTCACAACCAGTGACGAGATAGGGTATGGCACCGAAAAAAGGCTGTAGCACTACAGTCACTATGAGATAGTATGGTTTGTCTCAACCATCAGAGTGTAAGGCTCTGGATTGTTTTAGTACATTTGATGTATTGAAAGACCATGAGTAGTACCTTATAGAAATTTGTCTTTGATTAAAGACTGCTCTCATACTTCTCAAGCAATAGGGTCTTAATCCTGAGAGATTAAGGGACTCAAGTTTCTTCTATGCATTTACTTTGAGTTACCAATGAGTGAGGTCAACTGTAGATCAACATCTCAGTATCTTGGGTACGTGGTAGTGAGGCTGTGAGAACATATAATTCTCAAGATGGAATCTATTATTTTAGAGAGAAATATCCCCTTGTGCCAATTAATGGATATTATCATTGGTAAGTGCGCACCCATCTCAATTAAGAGTTAATTGGATGGTACCGATGATTATTGTGATTAATTGGGTCATAAGGATAATAAGATATTTATCAAATTTAGTTGGACAGATTTATTCAAATAGATCCATGGATATAATTGGTGGAGGGGCATACTTGTAGCAATTGGGAAGATTAGGGTCTTCTTGTAAATATTCCTAAGAGTAAAGTACCATTGCATTTATTTAGTGGAGTTACTTACAATTAACTGTGGGTCTGGAGTTCACATGAGATGTGGGGTCCAAATGTTTCGTTTGGAGACAGATTCTAAAGAATCCCTAGTGGGCCTCATGCTAGCCCTAAGAAGAGAAGTTTTTTTATTCCAATTGGAAGTCTTAAGGAAAGGAGGAACATGACACTTACCAGAAATAGAAGTAAGACTTTTAATTTTGATCCAAGAGGATGTGTGCCCAAAACTATAAATAAGAGGGGAGGTGGAAGTCCAAGGCATTGCACGCCCAAGAGTTGGACGTCCACCTCTTCTCCCTCTCTCTTTCTTCCTCTTTTTCTCCGCTAGTTTTCTTTTAAAGGGCCTAGGGTTTTTTCCTGTTAGAGATCCTGCCATTCACTTCGAAGAAATTATCTCACAGTAGGGTTATAGCATGGAAGAACTCAAAGGCTAAGGAGAACTAATTTGTGAGAGCGTTTCATAAAATCAAGAAGTCAAATTTCTCGATTTGAGTACAACCAAGCTCCAAAAGAATAGATCTGCAACCTATTTGTTTTAGTAGATCTTCTGCTCATGCTTCTTTGTTTTTCTTGATTCGTCTTCTTGATAGATCTTTGATCTTAATACATGAGATTAGGGTTTTAGAACTTAGGATTGGGTTCTTAGCCTTTTGGTTGTTTAATCTCTGCATTAAGTGGATCAAAAGTTTTTGAAAACCATTTAGAAGGCTGATGAATTCACAAAAGATACACTTTTATAGCATTATTTTATGAGTTTTCAAAGATAAAAGAATTAAAAACACTATTTTTAGCAAAAAAATCATAAATTTCTTTCCCATTATGCTTTGCTCATATATTTTCATTATAGATGGCCATTTGTATGTATTTATATGAGTTCCAATAGCTTTCATAAAAAATATGTTCGAAAATACTCTCAATTATGTAGGTGTTAATTGAAGATTAATTTGAAGATTAAAGTTGAGATTCAAGAGTTAAAGAGAGTAAGGATAAGTTTGGAAGACAATTGGATGAAGAAATGACAAAGTAAGACCAATAATAAGAAGAAAAATGACAGACCTGGGTTGGTATTTTGACCATATCTTTTTACTCGGGTGTCCGATTGAGGTGATCTCAGAAGCATTAGAAAGTTTGTTCTAAGATCTACAAATCATATGTCACAACATTTTTCCTAAGTCGGACATTTCGAGGGTCAAAATCTCACATCAATCTGGGAACTGTTTTCTAACATGGGAATTACATTCATATGTCAATTTTTCCATGCTTGTGAAGTCCTACATTAGAAACAAACCAAAAGAGAGCAAGGCTGATTTTTCTATAGAAGGAAGGGAGCTCTAGGCATAAAACAGACAAGCAAAGAGAGCCTTCTCCTATTTACTTAAGCTATTCATGTAATTGAGAGCAATTGTAGAGAGAAAGTACGGAAAGCTTTGTAAAAATTGAAGATTTGGAATGAAAGCTTTGTTTTCTCCAATGGATGGCTAATCCCTTTGATTGGATCTTCTAGAGGAAGCTAATTGTTGGCAATTTTTAGGGGACAATAATACCAAGTAAGTAGATATAGATAGATGACTTTGAATCTCCATTCAATAATCAATCCAAGAAAGGGCAAGGCACCTTAAGACACATACATATATATATATATATATATATATAAAAATTAAAGTTAACGGGAGGACATTAAAAAGGGGCAAGAAAGAGCACATGAGAGCTAACATGACCTAACCCAACAAGAGGCTTCTTGTGATTCATCAACTCTACTTCCAAACCACCACTAGGACAATGGGGAAAAATGGTCACTTACCTTACTAGCTTTCCAACCAGGAGAACCCTTTCTTTTATTTGCTTGGTGACATGACCCATGGAGTAAACGAAGACTAGTCCACAATGATAAAAGTAATGACTAATGATAATGAGGGAGGGTATAAAAAAATGGGCCAATACATAGCGTATTTGACCTGTACCTTTTATGCTTGGAATGTGCATCTTATCCCTCTCTACATGTCACACTTGTGCTGAATGTGTTGTCACCTATGACCCAAATTGGCATTTTTATCACTTGTTTAAAAAACATGAAACGAAACATGAAACGATTCCTAACCCAGCCATGTATCATGCTTGGAAGCCACTCGTAGGATGGGAAAATCAATTATGGACAAAACCAAATTGAGTACAAACTACTTAGTTTTAGGGAGACAGCTAATTTGAATGACAATTGTGATAGGATAGCCTATCCATGAGGAGAGGAAACAAGTTGCCTTCAACAATCAATAAATGGATATTTCATTATTTTATTAGATTTTGAAAGAAAATCTAATCAGTGGTACAGCAAACTTCTTTGCACAGTCTATCTGCATTTTACATGACAATGTCCAGCTTAGAAATGATCAGCAGCAGCAGCATTGGAACTCTACTACATCTTTTTGGGACCCGTGTATAATGCAAGAATTTGAATGCAGAGACTAACAACATCCATGTTATGCAATGGCATCAACATAACAAAATTCCAACAATGCAAGAAGTATTCATTTAAGTTCCCATGGATGTATCACCCAATATTTCAAGTGAGTAGGTGATTCAAAGCAGAAGGAATGTTTATCGTTACCCAGTGTAAATCAGGAACTGCATCATGAGTGCTTCTGGAAACTACCAGTGCTACTTCTAAGAGCATAAGGGGACACCCAAATGCCCCTTAGAAAATACAATGGAACACATAGAATAGGCCAATATAGACCTCAACTACCAAATCAATAATGGCGAGTACCCTTTTTTTCCCTTCCTTTTGTGTTCCCTGTCAATTGCCAATACTCATTTATGGAAGAAAAGTTCTCGAAAACAGCCATTGAGCCATTGTGATTTGCAACTTCAGAAAGACCCGAATGCAAACATCCATTCTGCCAAATATTAAGACTAGATGCAATTTAATACATTCAAGAGCAGCCCATTCTACAAGGTTTTCATTCCATTCCCTACTCAAAAGTACCGAATTCTACCCATAGAATAAGCAGAATGGCCTTGCACTTAAAAAAGCCCACCCCATTAATTAGCTTTCACAAGCATAATAAATGGCAAATGGAGAAAATACATGATCAAGAGTAGATACATCACAATCGCACAGAGCATAAATTTGGGTAATCTGAGAATGAAAATCATCAGGAGTAAGAAGAAAAAAGCCCCACTCACATTACGAATCTATCGAACAAAACAGCGCAACCCCAAGAAATGAAATGAATTCTCACTATTATTTCTTGTAACCTAGATATCAAAACTATCAATTATATGCCAGTTTTGCAATATCAATATTCATCATATCAAAAAAAAAAAAGTTTTTGCTCCAAGACTAGCCAAACAATCAAATGCCACTAGTAGAACCCCACCAAAAAACAAATTGAAATAGAATAAAATGAAGTACTGAAGAAAAGAAAAAACAGAGAGTAACAATAAGAAAAGGAACCTATTAACCACGAAAACTCCAAAGCAAAAGCTGCAAATACCCAAATCAGATAGAGACGAAGAGAGAAGAGATGAGAAAGAGAGTTTACTTGCAGAGAGGAGAGAGATGCAGAGGCAGCAACGGCAGAGAGGGTCCGAGCAGAGGCAGCGGCGAGAGACAGGGAGACCATTTTCGAGCGACGATCGGTTTCCGGCAGAGAGAGAGAAAGTAGAGACAGAGAAAGAGAGAGAAAGAGCAGAGAGAGCAAGAGAGAGAGCAAAAAGAGCAAGAGAGAGAGCAGATCGAGAGAGCAAGAAAGAGCAGAGAGATCGAGCGAGAGAGAGCAGAGATATTGAGTGAGAGATCAAGCGAGAGAGAGCAAAGATATCTTACTTGGAGGAAGATACTCAAGAGAGGGATGATGTGCAGCATTTTGAAAATTTGGTGAAGGCTTCTTAGCGTAGCCTGTACCTAGGATGCAAAAGCTCAGATACTCTGTTGTAGTTTGTCATCAAGACATTGCATGAGAAGGTAGAAAGTGGGTGTAGCAATAAATCGTTCGACAAGGTTCTGCAGATTTTTAAGGACTTCTTATCCAAAGGTCATGTGGTGCCGGCATCAGCTTACGAGGCGAATAAATTATTACGTGACTTGGGCATGGGATACAAGAACATAGATGCCTGCAGAAACAATTGTGTGTTGTATTGGAAGGAGAATGCTCAATTGGATAAATGTCTAGAATGTGAAGAGCCTAGGTACAAGGTCAATGATGGCAAGCGAAAGAAGATCCCTCATAAGGTGCTCTGTTACTTCCCATTGACACCGATGTTACGCAGATTGTATATGTCAAGACAGCCGCAGATATGATGGGATAGAGCAGCATCCGGCTGATTCAATGGAATGGAAAGAATTTGATAAGAAATATCCAGAGTTTGCCCAAGAGACACGTAATGTGAGGCTGGTGTTAGCCATCGATGGATTCAATCCTTTCGGTAACATGAGCACCTCTTATCACATGTGGCATGTCATACTTATGCCCTATAATTTGCCACCATGGATGTGCATGAAGGAGCCATTCTTGATGATGTCATTACTTATTCCAGGACCAAACTCACTGGGAAATGATATCGATGTATATCTGAGGCCTTTAGTTGATGAGTTGAAGGAGTTTTGGGATCATGGTGTATCGACTTATGATGCCTCCACTAAACAGACCTTTCAAATGCATGCGGCTGTGATGTGGACGATAAATGACTTTCCTGCGTATGGTAACTTGTCTGGGTATAGCACAAAAGGTTATAACGCTTGCCCCTCGTGTAACGACAGATCGTTAGGGGTGAAGTTAAAAGATAAGATTGGGTACATTGGCCATCGAAAATACTTGGAACTGAACCACCAATGGTGTAGAAGCAAGGCCTTCAACGGTCAGCCTGAGCGTGAAAAGAATTTTTTGAATTTACTGGGGTAGAAGGTACTAGACCAGTTAGAAGAACTAGTGCCGGTCAAGTTTGACAAGAATAACAAAAGACCGTGTGACTCTGGAAAACTGAATTGGACAAAGAGAAGCATCCTATTTGAATGGCCCTACTGGAAGTGCAAAAAACTCCAACACAACCTTGATCCTATGCACATTGAGAAGAACATCTGTGTAGCTTTGGTTGGAACAATTTTGGACATAAAGGGTAAACACAAGGACATCGAGAAAGCGCATAAGGATTTGAAAAATATGGGCCTCAGGCCAGAGTTGCATCTAGTGGAGAGAGGCGATGGATCCAGCTTGAAGCCGCATGCCTCTTACACTCTGGAACCAAAACATAGAGATGAATTTTATGAATTCTTGAAGTCGATCAAATACCCACACTGCTATGCGGCAAACCTCTCGAGGTATGTAACCTCGAAAAATGATAAATTAGCTGGTTTAAAGAGCCATGATTGCCACATCCTTATCCAATGCATCCTTCCTATTGGCATACGTGGCTTTCTGAATAAGGATATCTATACAACATTGTTTGAGTTAGGCAATTTTTCCAAGACCTCTGCTCGAAAACACAGAGACACGATGATTTGAAAAAGTTGGAGGAGTAGATAGTTTTAATATTGTGCAAGTTGGAGAGGATTTTTCCTCCTGCTTTCTTTGATGTGATGGTTCATATATCGGTTCACTTGCCACGTGAGGCCATGCTTGGTGGACCAGTGCAATATCGGTGGATGTACCTGATATAAAGGTAATAGTTGATGACCATTGATTAATTATTTATGAATTAGTGTAACTGCCTTGCATTGAAAATCGTGATTGTTATCATTAGTTGTTTAGAGGTTTTTGAAGACCCTAAAAGGGTACGTTTGCAACCGAGCTCGGCCTGAAGGTTCGATCACCGTGGCTTACATTGTCAAAGAGTGTCTCACTTTTTGCTCAATGTATTTAAGGCAGATTGATCGAGTAGAGCGTTATGATGATGGGGGTGAACGTGGCATGGGGAAGTCGGTCTTCGACAAACTGTTCATCCCATCAGATTGATGCCAAGGGCACATGATCCTTCTCAAAGAAAGCGTGACATGGCTCATTGGTTTGCGCTCAATAATTGCCCCGAGGTGGAACCGTATCTACAGTATGTGCTTCAATCAAGCCATATTTATGCATTGCTTGTTAACTCCCATATTCATTCTGTACTTTTACTTTTTCATTAAAAGGTATCTTGAGTAGGGAACACAAGAATTTAGTGCAAGATCAAAGATGTGGAGATGTCGGGCAGATACAATGAAAAGAATTTGCAAAATGGTTCAAACAACGTGTAAGACATATAAAATATTATAATTTTAATTGCTAGATATTATTGGATTACATTTCAAATAACATAAGTCTAATACATTTGTCTGAATCTGCTTATTTAGATGAATCAATTGCGAACTCTAGGGTCACCAGAAGCTTTTGATGAGATGTAGTCATTAGCAAATGGCCCTAGATTCCAAGTGAATCTTTACCAGGGGTGTGATTGCAATTGCGTCCGATACCACACTATAGACCGTGAGAAATGCCGTAAGAGCCAGAGTAGCGGCTTGGTCATAGAAGGGGAATACGAAGGGAAGAAACATTACTATGGCTACATCTGTAAAGTCTGGGAATTGTCCTATCGGCACGGGGGTAAGGTGGTCTTATTTGAATGTGAATGGTACAACACTAGTACCAAGCACAAGATAAACATTGAAGACCATGTTACAAGCATTGATATCACGGGTCGTTGGTGTACGGATGATCCATTTGTCTTACCAAGTTAGGTGACACAAGTCTTCTACGTCAATGACACTAGCAGAGGAAAAAATTGGAGAGTCTTAGAATGGGTCAAGCCTCGGGGAGTATGGGATGTAGCTGTTAAGCAGGATGACGACGACAATGATGATGATGTGCCTAATGATGCATTTCAGTAGGACGAAACGACATTTTTTGTCCGAGTCCTTGTCAATGGTACTAGTGTCTAATACTCTAGGGATGATATAGATCCTCAGATTGTTCTAAGTGATGAGTTAGCTGTAAGACCCCGACCCGAGTGACCTCGATTAGTGTTGTTTTAGTTGCGAGTTAGTCTTGATTTGTTTTGTGGATTTTGGTTTAGTTGGTTTAGAGTAGCTTTGTAATAGCTTTGGGGATTTTGAGTGCCTTTAGTATTAGTGGGGCCCTTTGGGGGTTCCTTATTTATGACTTTACGTGTACTTGAGGTTTTATCTAGGTTTTCTTGGTTTGTATTTTATCCCGTTTTGTTTATCTCGTTAATACATTCAACTTTCATGTTGATCCCGTTCCCGTTTAAAACCCCGAAACTTGACTTTTCTAGCTTCAAGGGCAAAACAGTACTTTTACACCAAATCTGTACCAAATTATTGTTATTCCCGAAACCCGCGAAACATATACTTTTAGGAAACTAGATATTTCGACGATCATTTCTTCCTTCTTCGTCGATTTCATCCGAGATCCCGAAAACTCCTATTTCAGCCCAACAAGGCTACTAGTTGGTGGAGCCCACTTGTGTTGCTTATAAAAGAGAGCTCATCTCCCTCCTTTTTCCCTTTTCCAGCACGCCACCCAACCTAGGGTTTGCTTGCACTCTTTCTTCTTCTTCTTGGCTTCTCCATCATCAAGGCATAACCAAACTTGCACCAACATCAAATAGGATTTCATCATCTTCTTCACAACTTCTAGAGCTCTCCATAAGATCTCATCTCCCTAATCTCAACTTGCACCATTTGTGAAGAAATCTCATCTCCATAAGATCCTCTTTTAGCTTGCTTTGCTCATTTGGAGTACCTTTTGGTAAGCTCTCTCCCTAATCTTCTAGAATAGTGTTCTTCTAGCCTTAGAGAAGCTACATTTTCATTATTGAAAGCTTTCTCTTCTCCTTCATTGTTTTGACCCATTTTAGGGTTTGTTTTGGGGGTTTTTGTAGAGTTTGTGTTCTTGACTTGCAAGGGTGCTTAGGAGCTTGATTTCCTTTGATTTAAGACCCAAGCCAAGTGGATGAATTGATACTTTTATCTTAAATGAGTTTTGATGAATTGCATTTATGTTTTTACCTAATATTTTGTGATATTAATGGTTGATTTAGATTTGAAATAAATGCTTATATTAGCTCTTGTTAGCTTGTCAAATCCATGTTTTGGATTGTTCATCAGGTTTAAGAAAGGAAGTGAAAAAGATTGGAAAATGGAAGGACCCATTGAACTGCTGTAATAGAACCTGGGTTCTGTTACGCTGTTCACGCGGTCGACCGGCCAAGGGGCGCGGTCGACTGGGCACACTGGAACAGGTCCCCTGTGGGATGACCTGCTGCACTGCGGGAACCATTGTTCCGCAATTCAAGCGGTCGACCGGCCAAGGGGCGCGGTCGACCGGCCACACAGAGGTCAGGTTCTATGGAACCTGACCAAAATACTGTTCACCCATTTAATTTTACAACTCCCGGTCGACCTGGCCCTTGGCCGGTCGACCGAGCCCACTGTGCACTGGGTCGACAGGCCAAGGGCCAGGTCGACCTGCCCAACTGAAAAACCTGCTGAAAAATGGATTCTTTTGCCCTATGTTAGATGGACTTTAAGTGAAACTTAGTGACCCTTTTGTGGACTCGTTTGACTTCTTGTGAGGATGGTTGAACCAACATTTCCTCATGGTTAATCCGGTTGTATCGGTACTTAATCTAATTCAATCTTGAACGGTACGGAACGACGGGATATCCTTTCTTTTATCTAAACGCAAAATTGGTTGGTTTGGGTATCGCGAATCCGTTTTCCTTTCGATGACTGAGTAGGTTGTAAGGTACTACTAGATTAATATTGTGCCTAGGATCCCATCCCTATTATGTTTTGTTTATTTAAAATTCGATTAAAGTTTGAATACCTAAGGTGCATAAAGAGCCCGGAATGTCTCCAAACTCAAGGAGTACCAAGTGATCATTACAATCGACATACGGGGTCCTTATTCATTTGATTTATATCGAATCCCGATACTTGTCCTGAATTTCAAGAAAGGTGATTTATCATTCCCGAAAACATTGAAATTGTAACTAGAGCTTTTGCTAACCCCGATATGCACTTCCCGTTTGAAAATGAAATTAGTGCTTTTGAGCACCCCGTCCCGCCCGTTTATTTAAGTGCATTACATATGATTTGTACATGTCTTGTTTTACATGATTTGACATATGAGTCGGCACCACTAAGCTTGGCTTTCCTTGCCGGTTTGATCCACCGACTTGGAGACCCTTTCCCGTCCCGCCAGCTGCAGTTTGGATCCCGCTACCCAGTTATTACCGCGGTCTTGTCCCGATACCCGGTTCGCTACCGTGGTCCCGTCCCGTATTATGTATATGTATATGTTACTTATGTTGCATCTCCTCACTTCGGTGACTGAGACAACATCCCGATATGCTCATGTCACTTCGGTGATAGAGGACTTAGCTATGTGTGGTTGCCATCTTGTCTGTTTCCCGTTTCCTTGGATACTTTATATGTTTTATATCGCATATGTATTTGAATAAATGATTCTCTCGTTTTATGAAACTATTGCTTTGACAAGTTTAAATGTTTTCGAAGGTAATTTCTTTATTGTTATGTCTTTTCACCCGTTTGTCAAACCGTCGTGTTGTTGGCCTCTATTTTTGAGAACAATGTAATTAAACTATATTGTTGTAAACCTTAACTTTCTTTTGGGGTTATAGCTTTAATGATCATTGCTCATTTTGATACTAGTATGAAACATGCATTAATCTTGTATCTTGGACATGAATGTATGAAATAGATTTGCTACACGCTTCCGCACATAAAAGAAATATTCATGTAGATGTGATATCCTCACCGCGGACACCTGTGGGAAATCGCGTGTACGAGTGGTACTCTTTGGTAGACTCGTATACGTCTTGGATTTGAATCAAATCATACAACAATCATCTAATCAATAACAATTAGTCCCGATCCCGGATTAGGCCCGACGGCCCGGTCCGAGGTCGCGACATTAGCAGACGAGGATGGCCAAGACGTGGATGAAACACTGGCGGAGTACGAAGATGAAGAAGAAAATGATTGTCATAGTCTGGAAGACGATGACATTAAATATGAAATGTAGTGTTTGTTTCAGGTTTTGCACATGTAACGATTAAGTAAATTAATAAAGATCCTGTCTTACATAATGACATTATCTTTAGTTTCATTTTCTCTTTTGATTTGTACATATATATATGGATAAAACATTTCTACATTTCAGATTTTATGCTTATTTGTATATATCATAGTTGCAAAAGATGCCAAACGGAGGGAAAAAATGGGTCAAACCAGGGGAGTTGTCCCGTCAAGTGCAAGCATCCAATTATTTATTAAAGAGAAAAAAGACAATTAAGCAGAATGCAGAAAAACTTGCATCCAAGGGCTTCCGCCGATCGCACGTTCTAAATTTGGTTCGGCTAAAGGGACAAACGAGAAGGGAAAGAGGAATGTTAATGGGAATGGTAAGGATGAGAACTACATTCCTCCCGAAGATGATGCTGTAGATGACGAGACAACTTGGTCTCAATCGGATGAGGTAATCTTTTTGTGAATGTCTATGACGTGTACTTTAAAATATTAGTTTTGATGGTGATACTCATGCTAGAGTGATTTCCATTTCCATTTAATGTAAATTGCTGACATTCACTTTACTAATATTATTGATTTTTGCTAATAATTATTTATTTTCCTTGTCACTTTGCTTTAAGCCAGATTGCAGATGCCTCGGGATAAGACGATGAAATGTGCTCGGAGTATCGCAGCTGCACTTAGGTTAGCGTGTGCATAGAGCACACTTGAGGCCTCGACACAGCCTCTGCCAGCTAATCTTCTAGTAACATGGTCTGGAGGATCAGGGGGCACCCCTGATTTGGTAGCCACCCAGCCTCTGCCGATTCAGCCTCCGACCACACAGCCCTCGCTGACCAAGCCTCAGCCGTCCCAGCCTCCGCCGAGTCCTTATACAGTCAGGAGCAGCGTAGGTGAGAAAATTATAACCTTTTAAAATCCAGAATTCACCTCAATTTAATGATTTGTGTTCACTAACTCATTTAGCATTGTCATCTTAACAGCATCAGCCCCAATCTTAGAGGTTCCGAGCCATGTAAGGGGTGTTACGTGAGGGAAGAGTGCGACAAAGTTGAGGAGACAGCTGGGTCATAACATCCCAGTCGTGATCCCCATCTCTAGTCATTGGCCAGAAGGGGAACATGCCCCATCACTGGCTAACCATCTTGGGTTAACCATTAGAGAGGTTGCCCCAGTCAGGCCCCATGGTTGGAAGAAGCTTGACAGTGGGATCAAGCTTGCCATCATTGCTGCAGTTCAGGTAAACTGAAATCAGAAATATCAACCAAACTGATTATAGTTGTGCTCCTCATTAAAATATCTCATTATATTTTGTTATTACTAATCTTTATATAGCTCTTCCCTAATTGCAGTAAATTTTTTATATCGGGGACTACGAGGGCGATATGCAGCGCAGGGCGGACATTGATCGCCTATGCGGGGTTTTGTATAGGAGTTGGAAGTACGAGCTGAATAGTCACTATCTTGAGCTGTTGGAGCAGGGGGGTTCCCCGACCCCAGGACCACCCGGTAGAGGGTTGTGATCCAGTTGACTGGCAGTTGATGGTCTCGTAGTGCTGGGAATCACCAGCCTGAAAGGTAACTTTGTGATGTTATCTACAACAATTAATTATATTCCAACGTAATTCTATTAGTAATGATTTTATAAATGACTGCTATTGTATTATTGTTTTTCTATATAGGCGGAGTCGATAAAAGCTCAAGAGAGTCGAGCCAAGCTCCCATATAATCATACTAGTGGCTCCAGGTCATTTGCATCGAGGATGTCTCTGATGGTACTAATTCTATTCATATGAAGAAACTTGATTAAGTTTATTAATTTATGAATATGTAGTTAGGTTCATATCTAATACGAACCAAATGACAGATGGCACAGAATGCCGGTCAAGCGCCTCTTATTACTCAGTTGTTCTATGACACCCACTATAGACAAAAGAGTAATGAGTGGTAAATGAGGTGGCTCAGCAGAGACATGTACGTTTGCTAATAAATCAATTATGATCAATAATTCCATAAAAGCATTCTAAATCCCTTATTGATTTAAATGGCAGGAGGCTTTGGTGCAGCGGACTGAGGAGCAATCGCAGCCCTCTGTATCAGCTCTGATGACTGAGGAACAGATTGTTGTTGATGTGCTTGGGAAGAGGTTAGGATACTTAAATGGGTATAGGATATCTACGAGGACCTCTTCATCTTCCACACAGTCTCGGGCACCGCATCTTGAAGTGATCGCCCTGCGGGAGCAGCTAGTTGAGCAGGCTAGTAGGCAGGCTGAGCAGGACAGGAAGACATGTGCATTTGAGGCCCTGGTTCAACAGTTGGCAGTTGCGGTAGGGATAGATCTGACCAGCTATTTCAACATCACGAAAGGGACCACTTCTGCTGGTGATGGCACAGCTACTAGAGATCATGATGCGACAATTTGGTTAGTAGATTATTCTCTTGATATTTTAACATAATAACTAGTCGAAATTTAAAAACATTGAAAATGTAGCAATTTCAACACCTCGGAATGGGATACAGCACTCAAGACCAGTACGAGCACTTCGCTCAATGATAAAGTAACTTGTAGGAATTGACAGTTTGCAAATAGGACTCCCAATTAGAGAATTAGAAGTGAAAACATAGGATTTTCCAACACTTAGGCTCGAAAACGGCTCGCCGGGGGTCTGGAATGGGAAACGTCCCTTGGAAAAATCAGAAACCGGCACAATCACTTCGCTCGAGGGTAGAGTAACTGGACAGAACTGACGGTTCACAAATAGGACTCTCGGTTAAAGAATTAAAAGCGAAACATAGGATTTCCCAACACATAGGCTTGAAAACGGCCCGCCGGGGGTCCGGAACGGGAAACGGCCCCTGGAAAAATTGAAAACCAGCACGGGCACTTCGCTTGAGGGTAGAGTAACTTGATGGAACTGACGGTTCACAAATAGGACTCCCGGTTAGAGAATTAGAAGCGAAACATAGGAATTTCCAACACATAGGCTTGAAAACATAAGATTTTCCAACACTCAGGCTCGAAAACAGCCCGCTGGGGGTCTAGAACGGGAAATGGCCCTTGGAAAAAATGGAAACCGACATGAGCACTTAGTTCGAGGGTAGAGTAACTTGACGGATATGACGGTTCGCAAATAGGACTCTCGGTTAGAGAATTAAAAGTGAAAACATAGGATTTTCCAACACTTAGGCTCGAAAACGGCCCGCCGGGGTTTGGAACGAGAAATGTCCCCCGAAAAAAATGGAAACCAGCACGAGCACTTCGCTCGAGGGTAAAGTAACTTGTAGGAACTGACGGTTCATAAATAGGACTTTCGATTACAAAATTAGAAGTGAAAATATAGGATTTTCCAACACTTTGGCTTGAAATAGGCCTGCCGGGCGTCCGGAAAGGGAAACGGCCCCCAGAAAAATTGGAAACTTGTGCGAGCACTTTGCTTGAAATAGGACTCCCGGTTAGAGAATTAGAAGCGAAACATAGGATTTTCCAATACTTAGGCTTGAAAACAGCCCGCCGGGGGTCCGGAAAGGGAAACGACACTTGAAAAAATTGGAAATTAGCATGAGCACTTCGCTCAAGGGTAGAGTAACTTGTAGAAACTGACGGTTCACAAATAGGACTCCCGGTTAGAGAATTAAAAATGAAAATCGACGATTTTCCAACATAGGCTCAAAAACGACCCGCCGGGGCTCCGAAATGGGAAAAGGCTCCAGAAAAATCGGAAACTGGCAGGAGCACCTTGCTTGAGGTGAAATTAACTTGCAGAAACTGAAGGCTCGTAAATTGGACTCCCGGTTAACGAATTAATCCTAAAAACATTGGAATCTTAACACTTAGTCTCGAAAATAGGCTGTCTGAGGTCGAAAAAGGGAAACGGCCATCGGACAGCCAAGAAACCAGCACGGGTACGTTGTTCAAGGCCAAAGTGACTTGTAGGAATTGACGGTTAGTGAATCAGACTTCCAGTTAACGAATTAGACGCAAAAACCGCCTGATTCTCAACACTTAGGCTAGAAAACAGGCTGCCGAAAAACTTAGGAAAAGATTTATATATATACATGTTTATCTTTTATTTATAATTTAATTCATTGAAAAGATTGATGGACGCTTTGGGGTCGGTTGCAGACTTGTGGGGGTGTTTTATTCTTTTTAGTTTATTTGTATATGTATATTGGACATTTATATGGGACTTTATTATTATTGATTGTAATATTTGTTTAATGAGATGAATGATTTGATGAAAAATGGCGATGGTTTTTTGTTTATTTAGCAAATTTTGTTTGCATGCATGTTTTATATTGAATATAGGTATATGAACATGTTTATTTTTGATACAGGTGTATAAACAGGTCTACAAGAAAATTATATTGAAAAAACAAATATAACATTTAAAAAAAATAATTGCGAATGAAAAACACTTTTACCAACGTTTTTTTCGTTGGTAAAATAAAAAAGAAAAATAAATAAAAGATAAAAAGAGTTTTACCACGTTTATTTTCTTCGGCAAAGAAAAAAGAAAAATAAAAGAAATAAAATTTTTACCGACATTTATTTTCGTCAGGATAAGATAAAAAATAAAAAATAAATAAAAAATAAAATTCTTACCGACATTTATTTCTGTCGGCAGAAGAAAAAAGAAAAATAAATAAAAAATAAAAAGAGTTTTACCGATGATTATTTTCATCGGCAAAAGAAAAAAAATGAAAAATAAAATTAAAAATAAATTTTTTTTTACCGACAGAAATAATTGTCAGTAAAAAATGTTTTTATGTTTTATTTTTTATTTGGTTTTACCAACGAAAAAAAAAACGTCGATAAAACTATTTTATTTTTTCTATATTTTTATTTTTTTCTTTTAACGACAAAAAA
Source organism: Camphora micrantha (assembly GCA_003546025.1). Lineage (NCBI taxonomy): Eukaryota > Viridiplantae > Streptophyta > Magnoliopsida > Laurales > Lauraceae > Camphora > Camphora micrantha. The sequence continues at coordinate 9,060,557 of QPKB01000011.1, read as the reverse complement.
AAAAAAACGTTGGTAAAACTCCTTTTATTTTTTATTTATTTTTCTTTTCTATTTTACTGACAAAATAGAACGTCGGTAAAACTCTTGTTATTTTTTTTTTATTTTTTTAATTTTACCGATGAAAAGAAAAAACGTCGGTAAAACTCTGTTTATTTTTTATTTATTTTTCTTTTTTGTTTTACTGACGAAAAAAAAAAACGTCGGTAAAAAATTCATTATTTTTATTTAATTTTCCTTTTGATTGTTCCGACGAAAAAAAAAAAACGCCAGTAAAAATTATATTAAATTTTTAGAAAAGTAAAATAATTTTACCGACGTTAAAATGTCAGTAAAAGTCAAATAATCCTTGGTAAAAATTTTATTTTTGCTGACGAAAAAAATTTTTATCGGTAAAAGGTTTTTTCGACAAATTTTTACTGACGTTTGGCCGACGAAAATATTTGCGTCGGTAAAGGTTTTTACCGACATTCTATTGACTTTTTGCAACGAAAAATTTGGTAGCTACATACGTAAACTATTGTAGTGTAACTTAATGCTATTCATTTTGCTTATGCTTTTAATTCCCTTTGTTTATATGCTTAACATGCTAGAATAGATTTTTCTTCATTGCAATGTACTACTTTTTATGCTTATTTTCTTTCTTCATTGCAATGTGCTACTTTTTATGCTTATTTTCTATCTTAATTAGCATTCTTTTTACTATATATGCTTAGGTTTGATAAATCATGGTTATGAGTTAATATCTTTTGATGATTTATGCTTACTTTTGATAGATAGTTATTAAGAATCTTTTCTTTTATGAAGGGAAGAAAGTCTTAGCTATTAGATTGTTAATTTCTATCTTAGAGCTTTAGATTTATATTTTCCAAATCTAAGCATTAATTTGTTAATAGATTTGAGTATTTATTTGGGAAAAGAGAAGAGCATTAGTGTTGGACTACTGTCACTAAGTGGATTCTAGATGATTCAATCTATCCATTAGTATTGGTTATTGCTTGTTGCTTATTTTACTTACTTTACTTTGATTTTATTCACATTCCCACACACTTATTCACTTATTTTAATTCTCACACTCCATTTCTCTATTCACACCATCAATTCCACTTTTGATTTTACACTATTTTAGCAGTTTTTATTTTATCTCCATCCACTCATTTTCTATTTTGTTCTCCTTATTAGTTAGTTTTAATTGATGCTTTTAGTTTCTTTTATCTTGATCTTTCACTTATTTTCACACTCTCATCCACTCATCTACTGCTCCATTATTCTTTTATTAACCTTGTCATTTTGCTTTTGTTATTAACTTGTTACTAATCTTGTTCTTAGTTTGCTTTCACTTGAGTTTTTTAAATTTTTACTAACATCTTTTGTTATCTAGTTTCATGTTTTCTTTTAGTTTGCTATTTTTTCATTGTTATTATCTTGTTTCGTGTTTCCATTGTTTTTGTTATCTTCATTTGCATTTGTTAGCTATACTTGAGCTGATACTCCTTTTCATTGATCATTGTTATTTCCCATGTAACGATCCTTGTGGGAACAATATTCGGACTTCTATAGTCTATATTACTTGAAACAACCATCTACTTGTGGGATTTGCAACAAAGGCCCACATATTTCCAACAATTGGTATTAGAGTGATCCCTAGTCACGTTAGATCAGTTTTCGAGATCTAATCTTTACATGAGTTGTGGGGTGGATAGATCTAAGGTCGTGTAGGATTAGTTTTTGAAGATTTACTTCAGTTTTGAAGTAGATATTGTTTTCTTTTTGGAATAGTTCCTGGCATAATTGCTAATTTGTTGCAATCTGTGAGTCAGGCGCTCGAGCGGGGATGACATTCTATGAGTGCCTGCTCGAGCGACAGTGTATAGTTTGAAAGTCTGGGATTCCTGTCATACAATGGCAGATGGGTTTTCTTAGGCCTAGTCCCTCCTGTTTTTTGTTGTATTTGTTGCTAAAATTGGATGTTCTTGTCCTCTCCATGTGGTCCTACCAGTTTCTATTTCTGTCAAATTACTGGTTATTATGGGCAGTTTGTAAAGGGCAATATGGTTTTCTTGGTTTCACGTGAATGGGCAAGGCATGATGGTTTCCCTAAGCCTCTATTATTTCCTTTAATAGATTGCCATTTAATTCTCAATATTGAGATATAGGAATTTATGTAATTTTCAATTTTATTTACTTTATAAATTCCGGCGGCTTCAAAGAAAAGATAGACAGTGATGATGGACTCTAAACCAAAGAGTTTGGTGATGACCAAAGAGTTTGGATATGCGCAAAGAATTTGAGGAATCCCAAGGTGCTTGGATATCTGAGAAGTCCAAGACATCCTTTCCGCATTGGGCCGCGCGGAGGAGAGGACTTGCTTTATTTAGATTATCTATTTTTTGCGTGGTTACTTGTTTTTATTACATGTTTTATTTCTTTTGAAAATCTGATGCCAGCACAACAGTTATAATAATTGGTCAAATCAATTTAATTTTGAAAAATGTTCAAAATAAGGAATTAGCATTAGTTGACCAATATTATTAACTGAACTTTCCATAATTTTAAATTTGACTTGGATCCAATTATTATTCATATCATGAGATGATTTGATGTCTATATCATGTGGGCCCTTCGATCTAAAATAATATTAAGTGGGAGCGGGGCATTTAATTTTAGAAATCCCCATGGATCTCCACCTTAGGTCCATTGTAAGGTGGGTATGTGCCTCGCGCCATCAGAGAATGGTCGTTCCCCGCGGAGTGCACTTGTTTTAGCTGTGTCGCGACCCCGGACCGGGTTACCGACCTAATCCAGGATGGGGGCACATTAAATTGGTTATGATAAAATGCCAAGTGCATTAGATTATTTGGCTAATACGTACACGAATTTAGGAAGAACGTTTCATCCATGCACGTGGTTTCCCACAAGGTTCCGCAGTGAGGATTTCACATACAAGTCAATTTCATTTGGGATGCGGCAGCGTGTAGCAAGTTAATTCATAATTTATTTCAAAATCGCAAGACTGATAGCACGTGTATACAACTTGATGTCAGAATGAGCAATGATCATTATAGCATTTCCCAAAAGTAAAGTTAGATGTTTATAAAAAAGATCAGTTAATTAATCATTCCTTAAAAATAAAGGCCAACAAAGGCCAGTATAACTAAAAGAATGTGTTAGCCACAATCCCAAAAAGTATTAATCCCAAAATGTGTCGTATCTCAAGGCTTAACCGAATGTCTACATGACATCGTCAGCCTGCCATTCGCCTACACAGCTCTCTGGCCGCCTCCTCAAGCTCTTCCTCGGGATAACCGGCATCTGGACCTGAGTACCAAAGAATGGGTTAGACACAACGGTATGGCAGGGGGGTGAAAAAATAACACAACATAACAATATTTAAATGTTCCTTGGAAAACATTAAAACCTGTTTGAACAGTAAATCTCATGAAATAGGGTGCATCATTTATTAGAAATCACATGTACAATATGAAAACATGTAAAGGTACAAAGAACAGGGTACTAGCATGATGGCAACCACACAAAGCTAAATCCTCTATCACCGAAGTGATGAGAGCACATCGGGGCGTTGATTTCTAACACACGAGGTGATGAAAATCAACGAAAAAAAATATATATACATATAATTATACGAGACGGGACCACGGTAGCGAACCGGGTATTAGGACGGGACGGGATCCAAGCTGCAGCTGGCAAGACGGGAGGGGGACCTCCTAGTCGGTGGATCAGACCGACAAGGTCGTCTAAACTTAGTGGTGCCGACATATAGGTCATATGCAAGAAATCGGGATATGTGTAAATATCCATATGATGCAAACACATAAACGGGCGGGACGGGGTGCCCATAGGCAAAAAATATTATCTTATCATCGGGCAATAAATGACGGGGCTAGCAAAATACTAAATACATAATTTTAGTATTTTCGGGCATGATTATTCATGTAGTATGAATTTCAAGAAGTACATGTCAAAATTTCGGGACAAGAAGAACACAAATGAATTTCCAAAATTTCTAGGACAAGCATCAGGGTTCAAGATTCGTTTAATGTGAATAGGGGGACGTATATCGATTTCATCGTAGACTTGGTACTCCTTGAGTTTTCGAGACATTCCGAGTTCCCTAAACACGTGGACGAGTCCAAAATTCTCAATAAATCTTCATGATGGGGTTTCTTCGTAAATCAAGCTCCACACTTCGCTTTATCGGTCTTATCATCGCATTAGGGCTCCAAACAATACCTTCCCAAGCCTTAGAAGAACATTTAAAGACTTCCTGCATTGACTCAGGCCCACTACACAAAAGTTCGCTCGAGCTAACAGCTCTCTGTGAGGGGTTCGCTCGAGCGGACCTTCCCAGGTCAGGTTGGCTCGAGTAAACTGTCAAGTTGGCTCGAGTCAACTATCCTCTGAATGGGGTTCGCTCGAGCGAACTGTCACAGAACACAGTTTCTGGGCAGTCCCGCTCCTTCGTTTCTTCCTTAGCAAAAACCCTTTTGAACCACTTCTATTCAACAACCATTTAAGTCTCTTTGCCTCCTCCAAATGATATTAACTCCACCAACAACCACTCCACCAAAATCGTTAAACCATATTCATTTTACACTTCATTTCTCACAAGGACAACCATTATTTATGAAGATCAATAAATAGCTAACAACTTTAACAAAATACAATGTACACATTTTGAGAGATCAAATAAGAGAAAAGACCCACCAATATGCACATTTCAAAGTTATTAAAATTCATAGAGAAAGCATAGGTGAAGGCAATAAATGAAAATCTATATTTTTACATAAACATGAAATCATTCAACAACCCAGTCATCCACTTGCTTTGGCCTCAAGGATGACAAAGCAAGCTCCTAATCTCCCTCTTAGGCTCAAAATCACCAAGTTACACAAAAACCCCAAAATCAACCCATTTAGAACCTTAAATGGTCAAAACAAGGAAATAGAAAGAGAGAGCTCCCAATAATGGAGATGAAGGCTCTCTAGGGCTACAATAATACAAATCTAGAAGATTGAAGAGATTGCTTACTTGTAAGGTCTTCAAATACACAAGACTAGCTAAAAGGAAGCCCAAGGATGCTTGGTTTTCCTTCTTAATGCTTTTTTGCTAATTGGTAAATTTGTATTGAGAAGAGCAAAGCCCCCAGGAGAAGGAGAATAAAAATACAGCCAAAAGCATACAAACAAAACAAAAAGGCCACCTCAAAAATAGGAGGGGCTAAACCCAGCAAGAACAAAAACAGCTGGAACCAAAACAGGAATAGCAGGAAACCAAACGGAAGAAAGAAGAAGAGAAATACTCTTCGCCAAAACGAATCAGCAGCTGCAAAAAAAAAGGCACCATCCCAGGATGACAACAACAAAAGGCATAATTGAGTAGGCATCCATGATGAACAGAGAAAGCTCCAGGCAGTAGCAGCCGGAACAAAAGAGCGGAACTGCAACCCAGAGGGGAGGGAGGAGGAAAACTGCAGGGGAGCTTATATAAATATCTCCAATCTCAGCAAACACTACAATGATGAAAACAAACTGGATTCTAAAGCTCAGCACTGCACCACCCTACACCCACAGCCCCGAACACAGCATAACAGGCCACACCTAAACAAAAGGACTCTGCTGCAGGGCAACAGAACCGGCACATCACAGCACCAGCAACAAAAAAGACTTCCAAGATCAAATCATAACCCAAGAGAGAAAGCGTACGTAGAGACAGAACCAAACTCCCATAGCAACCTAAAATAGAGCAGCTCAAAGAGAAGGCACTGCACCACCAAACAGAGAAGCACATCGCACAATTTTAAAGCACTGCCAACCGGAAATAACTGTCAACCCAGCAGCCAGAAGGACGCTACTTACTCTTGACTGCTGTGAGCAGATGGGAACAAAACAGGGCAAAGCACAACACAGCAAGGTACAACCTAGGAGCTGAACCAAAACAACAGCAGCAAAAGCACAACCAGACTTAAAAACACAACAAAGAGAGAAGTAGAGAGGGAAAGAAAAAGAAATCTCCCGTTAATTTTCCAAACCGAGAGCTCTCATTAAAGGATGAGAAGGGGATCTCAAACCTTTAAAGGAGCTTAACATTCCACTAAGACTGTCTAAGAAGATCAACTGAGTAGTCATCAGAGTAGGGACCTTACTCCGATGCTTGGCTTCATTCTGGGAGAACCAAAGGTCATAGATGGCTTGGAAGAAAATTGCTGCAACAGGTTTTTTTCCATGGATATCAACACCCTTAGTTAAGGCAAACCAGACAGAAGAAGTTGAAAGAGGAAGAGCTGGGGGAAGTCCATCGTGGCTGAGAATCCAAGTCCAAAGCTGAAGAGCTAAACTTCAACAGAAGAAGATGTGAAGGTCTGATTCACCATAATTGTGACAGGAGTAGCATCTTGACGCCAAAGAACAACCTTTTTTCATAGCCAAGAAATCAATGGGCGTTTTCCGAAGGATAAGTCGCCAGCTGAAGCAAGAAAGCCTCGGATTGATGAGATAATTCCAAAGAAGCCCAGACCAAGCAACTACATCTTCTCTGGATCTTAAAGCATCCCAGGTTGATTTGAGAGAAAGGTCCCCAGATGAAGATCCTTTCCAAGAGATTTTATCAGGAACTAAAGAGCCTAGAAGAGGGATGAGACTAGTCTGCTGGATAAGAAAGTTTTGCACTTCCACCGGAATGGTAACTGGGATGCTCTAAGAATTTTCCAGAATAATATCCTCCACCCGGTTTTCCTTCTCAATGCTATACAATGGGAAGGTTGCTAGGTGGGGAAGAAGAAGATGAAGCCCATTTCTTGATTGGTTAGTGGACTGGAGATGGAAGAGCATGAAGAAGAAGAAGAAAAGGGAAAACCCTAGCTTGGTTGAATCTTTTGAGCTGGAAAAAGGAAAAAGGAAAAAGGGTTCTCCTTATATAACAAGTGAGGGTAGGCTCCACTACTAGCAAATTTTGTCGGGCTAAAAACATGCTTTTCGGAACCTCAGATGTGTTCGACAAAGAAGGGAGAAACGATCGTCGTAAAATCTAGTTTCTAAAAAATATATATTTCAAGGGTTTTGATGAGATCGAATTTTGTGTCCAGATTTGGTGTAAAAAGACTGTTTTGCCCTTAAAGTGAGAAAAGTCGGATTTTAGTATCTCGAACGGGAACAGAGTCAACACGGAAGTTGAAGAGGTTAACGAGATAAATCAAACAAAGTTAAAATACGAATTTATGAAATCTCGAATAATCTCCCATGTAGACATAAAATCACTAGAAGAACCCCCAAAGAGTCCTACTAAATCAAGAAGGCTCTCAAAATTCCCCAAAGCTATATAAAAGTTATTCTAACCCAAACTTAATCAAAATCCACTAATCTCACTTAGAGCTAAAATACAACTTAATTAATACTAATCGAGGTCACTTGGGTTGGGGTCTTACAAGCTAGTTAATAGGTATGGATATCCTTAGGATAGCGTTTGTGAGAGAGGGTGGGGGTGCAATCCCCAAGGAGGTGCTGCTCGCAACGGTTGTCATGCAATGCTAATTGGTGTGTCTCACTTAACTAAAATAATGATGTAGTATTTGTCACGCCCTGAGCCTGAGACTGCACCCATCTCGAGACGCAACAAACGCCCGCATGGGGATTCGAGTCAAACTCGTTGTCCTTTAGTCCCCACAAACGGAATTCACCCACGGGATATCACGTGTGAGGTTTAAATTTCCATGTTCCTGTATAATTTTCTCAAATAGGTATCCAATTGTAATCCAAATAATATCACAAGCATTAAGATATAAAGCATAAGGTTCGTGAGCATAGAATAAAAGTTCAAGTTTAAGAGATAGAAAGAGAGATGGAAGTAGGTTAAGTTAAGGTTTACAAGCCATAGTCTAAACAAGTTCATAAACTATAACAAAAGATGTGGCAATCCAAGCCAAGGCCCATGGGTCATATTGCATTCAACTCAGTTGATAGATGTCTAAAAGACATCATGAGAAGTCCATTCAGCTACATGACGGGAAGATTTCTCCTTCTTGTTGACCTCCAAGGCGGTGGCATCAAAATACTCACTTGTAACACTAAGTGTAATACCATTAGACTAAGCTATGCAAGATAAACAGATATAAATCATATAGCATGTGACAAATGAATAGTTAGTCAGATATAAATCACATGAGGTCAAAGCATGATCACTAGGCAAATCTGAGCATGAGTAAGCATGAGATGTACGAATCATAGATTACAGATATACACAATAGCAAAACTAACTGGCACATACACATTAGCTATATCCTCTCAAATTAACCATGTAAACATGAATATAAAGTGAGAGCAGAAAACAGAACAGAACAGAACATAGTGATGCCACTAGGAGACAGAGGGCCCCAAACTCTCCATCGTGGACCTAGGTGCCGGTCAACCCTCAGAATATCATCCCATCTGCAGAAGGCCGGAAATATGTACTAAACCCACACTTAGCCGGGTTCAACTTAGATAGGGTAGAAGCCAAGTGGTGCCAACTTGCGGAATAAAAGTACAAAATAACAAAACATAAACAGGCCAAATCATAGCAGAGTACATAATCAAGACTTATCATAATTGTAGCTGAACAGATACGGAAGAGAAATTTACATCAACATGTACCTAACAAGATATACATAACTAAATAGACGTATGATCCAGCCATAAAGGAATACTGGAAACGAAATGCAATGCATGTACATAAATCATAGACGGAATCAAGATATGAAGCAATCCAACCCTACGACCTTGGGAACGCTCGGTTCTTCACCATTCAACTCGGTGTACTACTAAGGATTCCGGTGTTAATAGCCTACAAAAGAACCCTTGGCGTTACTTAATTTGGGCACCGAATCCCTAAATATAACACATTTGGTTCGGGTCTCAATTTCGAAGAACACGAGGCCCCTTGTGGGTGCATGGTTGCTCAAGCCGCATCCACTTAAATCACAAGCCCATTGGGCGTGATAATGGGTTCAAGGTATCCATCCTTAAGGTCTGACTATCAGGCCAAAGCAATCTACCATACTACAGTTCAACGCTTGGCTCGTAATACCATCCGATTGCCAAGATTTATATAAAATCCAATATCTACTTTATCCCCTAAATTCAAATCAAATATATGTAAGGACCATTGGATTCTATGCTCTAAGAGCTTTCCATCGGTATGTAAACCTCCAAAAACGGACGTATGGTTAAAAATATATGGTCATTGGAAGCTGACATAGTATTGTCATACATCATGTGCGCTTGAGCGGACAAACGTGAGCTCGAGTAGACCCAACCAGTGGCCATGCACGCTAGAGCGGGGGATTAAGTGCTAGAGCAAGCACTAGAGCATGCCCAACAGAGAGCAGGTGTGCTCAAGCGGGTAAACCTGCACTCGAGTGGACAGTGCAGAATTATGTACCCGAATTTTGAACTATCTTGCTCTCTTCCAAAGCCAACCATGGCCTACTCCGACATTTCAAACCACATTAGATGAGTAAACTGAGCCTCCAAACATGCTCATAACATCACCATTAAACCACATTGAATCAACCAAAAGAACAATCCATTTCTTACATAAAAAAACATGAACAAAAATCCATTTGAGCAAGGAAATGGGCATCTAACATGAAGAAGCATATTTATAGAATCAAATGAAGAAGCATGCATACAATCATATGGGTTTAACTTGCTCTGCTATTGAAATTCGAATCCTACACCAAATCAACCTCTCCTAGCATGTCCAAGCCCTCCAAGCACAAAATCCATAAAAAATGCACCTCTAGATACAACCTAAAATGATAAAAAAAAAATTCGAATGGAATGAGGGAGAAGAATATGCATGCACGAATTGTAACATTCTATGACTAGAAGAAAGGAGCTTACCAAAAGAATAAGGAGATAGAAAATGGAGAGATGCTTGAGCTTGGAAGATGAAGTCCTAGTTGAAGAAGATGCAGAAGATGATGTGGAGATGAAATCCACTCACATGCAAAGGATCCCTTGGTTGGTTGCTTGAAGTGAGGAAGGAGATGAAGTAGTAGAGAAGAGGAGACTTAGCCGGAATGAAAGAAAAGATCCGTTTGAAAAGGGAAAAGGGGGGTTTTGAGCTGGAATTTCCTGCAGTTGCATGCAAGTCCAATTAAGGACTGAAAATTTCAAGAAAGGGCTTTATGCAGGGAATATAGGCTGGAAATGGGTCAAGATGGATCCAGATTCATTGGGTCAAATCATGAAAATGAAAGCCCATGTTATGCTTTATGCAATGCACTAAAAACTCATAAAATCTAAATACACAGAGAGACCAAAAACACTCCAAAAGTCATATTCTACTTAGTCCATGGTCAAACCCAACTAATTCTACCTAATCAATCCCAATTACATTCAAAACATCCATTAAGCTACCAATCTAGTTAATTATCTCTAATACGAAATTAAGGCGGGTCTGGGTGTTATAGTATTCCCAAGGATTTGCCACATGTATTTTAGAAACCAAATTTAATTAGGAGTCACACATTATTTGGTATGAAAAACCTAGTTGATAATATGTGATAAGGGATCATGAACTGTTAGTTTTAAATCCATAGTTGACTGATATTGTTCCACACCAATCTAAGGAGCATTCGTACTCCCCAAGGTGGCATTTCATAAGGGATTGGAATTCCGAAGCATTCTGAATTTTAGTGTTTTGAGGATCCCACAAATTTGGTAGAATGCTAAACCCTTATTTGTTAATTAAATATATGGTTGTGTGCAATAGTTTTTCAAGTATATATGAATTCATTTAATTTCAATCCCCTAGCGAACATCTTGAACCAAAACAAACTGGTAGGACCGATTATGTGGCCTGGAAATGAAACTTCGATATTGTCCTGACCGCATCAGGATATAAATCTGCCCTTACCACAGAATGCGATCAGGAACCAAGGCCAGATGCATCGCAAGATCATAACGACCTTTATACCAAATGACTAAAAGATGATGAGATGGCTAGATGTTATATGATGACCTATATGTCAAGTGTTTTGCAACATCGACATGAATCATTTAAGACTACATTTGAGATTATCTCCAACTTAAAGGAGATGTTTGGGAACCAAGGCAGGCCTGCTAGACAGGCAGCCACGAAAACTGTGATGAGCACTAAGATGGCTGAAGAGACCCTAGTTTAGAAGACATTCTAAAAATGATGGATTCATTGAACGAGTTGGAGGTCCTGGGCACTGAGACACTACAACAATTTGCACTTTTGACGGCGCTAAATAAGCGCCGGTAAAGGTCCAAAAAACGCCGGGAAAAACTATTACCGGCGATTTCTCTTGCGACCGGCAAAACGCCGGGAAAAATATGCCAGCAATACCCATTGCCGGCGAAAAATAGGTAGCGCCGGGAAAAAGTATACAGCGCCGGCGTTATATTTCGCCGGTAAAGGAGGTTTTATTCGCCGGGCAAAGATATTTATTTTTTCAATAATAAATTTCGAAAAAACTTTTGCCGGCGTTTTTTTGCACCGGGAAAAGTGCTTATTTTTCAATAATAAATAAAGAGAAAAACTTTTGCCGGCGTTTTTTTCGCCGGGAAAAGAAGTTTATTTTTTAAAAAATAAATTTAGAAAAACTTTTGCCGGCGTTAATTTTGCGCCGGGAAAAGATTTACAATTTATGAAAATTCTTTTTTAAAAATTTTTTGCCAGTGTTTTATCTCGCCGGGAATAATTGTTTTTTTAAATATAATTTATTTATTTGATTTTTAATTTTCTTTTCCTGCATATACATCAGTTCATTACTACTTCCAACCTGTGTCACATGAATAAATTGAAATTGCGAATTCCATTATCCAAGATCAAATCTACTACAGCCAACATCCATTTCCATTCCAAAACCATCAAAAAATGAAACAAGAAAATTCATTGCACTTCATATTAATATTCAAACATCCTTTCAACATTACTTTACCAGTACATAATTGAAACCCATGCTAACATTGTACTCTATACCAACATTCAAATTGATCATTTCATTGTTGAACCATTCCAACACCTGCACCATTGTTGAAAAAAAACTTCATGCATCCCATTTTAACATATAACAATCTGTTTCTCTGCATAGGCATTCATGTTGGCTGCCTCTTAGCTGCATGGACTCTTTCAACAACAACAAAAAATCTTCAATTTTCATTCGATTTGCACACACACAAAAAAAAAAAAAAAAAAAAGAGCAAGATTAACATATGATTAAGAATGTCAATTTTTATCGTCACGCTAAGTGCCAGAAGATGTTTTGTATATATTTCAAAATCCATACAGAACATATAAACAAAAGAAATATAAAAACAACTCACAAGTTCCTGCATCTTGGTGCAGTAGAATTCAATCTTCTCTTTAGAATAAAAAATATCCTTCTCCAATTGTTCCACCTTTCTTTAACAAAAGAAACAAGAAGGTTCAAATGAATCATTGCATTCACTCCAAAAATATATATCCAAGTAATTAGCCAACAGTAAGACCTCAAAAGATGAAGTACATCATGTAAAATGTATTGCCAATTTACTAATTCACCACACAATATCAAACAACGGTTATAATCTAGTTTCAAGAAACCATATCTATTGACAATTTAGTTTCAAGAAACCAATTACTTGTTTAAGAAATGAAAACAAAACCCATCTGAGTATAGTAGCATCAACCACACCATTACAAGCCAAGTCTATATGAATCTCAAACTGCAACAAACCAAATTTAAGGTAAATAAATCCCAAGACCAGTGCCACCCCTAAAAGAAGCATTAGGGGAAGCAAGAAAAAGAAAACATTCCAAGGAGATGCATAAGGATTGAACCCTAAAGCATTAAATAGGTAGCCAGTTAAAAAAAACTAATCAATGGTGTCAAATGAACTTGCTTGTGTGGCCTTTGAAAATAAATGGGATCGACTAACTTTTTGCAAGGTCTTCTACATAATAATGTCCACCTGCTGCATGTCTGATGTTACACTTGGGCCACACCAGCATGTGCACCATGTTGAAGGTCACAGGTCGACTACCAAACCCAAAAAAAAAAAAAAAAAGAAGCCTTGAAGGATTAGACTATTTCGCAACCAATAGCACATTAACAGAATTACCTGCGTCTGCAGCCATTTGGCAACCTATAATGACTGCACTCCATGGTGACACTGCAGAAAAAAAAAAGGAGATAAAAAAGTCAGTAAAAAAAGATAATCAGAAAAATACATGAGCAATGCCTGGAAGGATATAAGAGCAACGTCTAAATTCATGATGCATGGACAATGGAGCACAATGCATCATGCAAGATACAAAAGCTATTCATACACTCCTACATGATTAGTCTAGACAACATGGATTTCAGAACATAATTAAACAAAGTGAGTATCCCATTGTGAAGGGGAAAATGGATAGAGAATGATATAGGTATAGAATCAATAAGAAAAAAAGAAACAAAACATTATAACACAATCACTGGCAAGTCATCTATTATAATTTTCTCTGCGCACATGATGTGTATGGTGAAGAGGAGTATTTAGCTCCTTGCATTCTTGGGAGTGGAGAAAATATTATCAAATACCAATCTAATGTCTAAAGAATGGAGTTACAAAGCAGCCAAAGTTCATTTTAAGTGGAGTTACAAAAGAAGCCAAGTTGATTTTTATCATCTCTCTTGTCTCTCTCTCTCTCTAAGGCCGAAAGAGAAGAAATATTGACAACAACATCTGTGTCAGTGGTTTCCAAGCTTCAACTTGGAGAGAGAGAGGGAGAGAGATGATGGAAATAGGTGGGCCTTGTGGATAGGATTTCAAAACTTTTGACCCACTTGACTCAGGGATCAAGTACCCATAAGGCCATAAACCATATCCAGGATGCAATCCCCCATACTCATCTATCATATACAACAATAATAACCTATCTAAAAGATAAAATACAAGCAACACCATGCAACAAAATAATCTACAACAGATAGAGAAGCAGATTATACATTTATTGTACACACAGAGATTTAGTAATGGGTAAAGAAATCCTGAGTGATTTTTCTAATTAATAACAATAAAATTATTCCTAAAGCATTAGACATAGCCACAAACTACAAAAGAAAAGGAAGAAATACACAAAAATATGGAGAGGAGGTATAGACACAAGTACACAACAAGTCCTAACATAAAGAGTTATTTACCTGAACAAACTCAAGGTAAACAACTTCTTTGAATATGGGAAAGAGACCCTTGACCTGTTGCAAAGAAAGAGAACCCACATTAATATCTGAAATAGAAGAAGACCTGGAAAGGAAATGGGAGGGTGGATAGAAAGGCGAATTAAAAAAAAAAAAACCATCCCTAACCTCCAGCTGCAGTCCTAGCCCAACAACAGCCTAAAATGACACACTGATTATGAGAGAAGTATAAGTATTTCTATCATTGCAAAACATAAAAAGGCCTGGAAAAGAATGACGACAACTCACAATCGATGATTTCATGTGAGTTTTCATGAGAGGAAATGTTATATGTTTGATTTATTAGTCACTGTTATTTTTTGACTCTTGCAATTATGGAGGAATATTTTCCAAAGATGAAATGTGGTATTTTAAATCCAACTATGGAGTAAATGGTTTATCTCAAAGCTAAAAATGAAATGACCATTGTTTGATTTATCCTTCTGGTAGATGCATCACAATCCTGGTCTATCTTTCAAATGGATTTAAAAAACTGATTTCATTTTGGGACCTTAATGAGGTTGTTTTTTTTTTTTTTAATCCACCAGAAGGATATAAAGTAACGCAATTTGTCTAGCTTGGTGTTTTTTCAGTAGAGATCCCTATATTGTCTAAAGGAAGCCCCAATAAGCATGATTTAATAAGTTTTTTAAAAACAATTATTCTAGCTGATTTTAAACAAAGCAATTGTGGTCCTTCAATGTTTCTTTAACATGCTCCTACTGGCTTCTTTGTCCATGTAAATCACATAATAACTACCAAATTGATGTTTTTCTCCATAACCAACTACACATAAGCAGAGTCATTGGTAATTATATTTATAAATTACAACTAACTTTAGATCCAAGTTAGGATCCGGATAGGTTCATGGGGTTTAGTCACAGACAGGCTTTAATGTCAACCTTAGGCATGTTTGCTTTTGGGATGAAGCAGTGCACTGTACACTATCTTTTCTATCATCTATCTTTTTTATTTCTTTCAGCTAAATTGGTGCTTTCATTTTTTTTTTCCTGCCTATTCTCTATTTTTCTCATGCACTGTATCAAGAGAGTCCAACGCCACATTCTAAGCACGCACTTTAGATTCAATCACATACATTTATCATAAATAAATAACATATGGAGCAAAATGAAATATTTATATCATAATCTCTACCAGATTGTCATCTTGTAATGATAGAATTCTACAAACACAGAAAACAACAACCCCAGTTTACTTGGAAAAGAAAGGCAACACTGAAGGAAATGTTCCCGTCACTACTAAATACTGATGGTCTAGACTTCCAACTTCCACAATTGATAGCACAACATACTTTACTTCAGTATGCACCCATATGCCACTGTCCAGGGAGTGGGAATTAAAAAAGAGACAAATTAACTTGAATTATTGCAAAACAAGGAAGACCTTGTATATACATAGCTTCAGCCAATCAGAAGAACGCAAAAAATTATCCAGACCCAGATGAAAATAAGCAACACACAGACATTAAACAAACATCAAAAGAGAAGAAAACCAGATGAAAATAAGCTACATAACCCCAAATTTCAAGCAAACTTGACAAAGAATCAGCAGAGAAACCTAGAAAGTTATCCAAAAAACCTAAATGCAAAATAAGCAATACCCAACAAACAAAACCATCAAAATAAGTTGAAAATCAGCACCCATCCCAGATTTCAAACATACTGTTTGAAACCCTAAAACCCTAAGTCCCATCTCAAACCCCATCGTCTGCATCTCCCAAAAATCTCCCAACACCACCAACCAACTCCCACAATCCCTCCGTTTGAAACCCCACCCAACAGAAATATAAATAACAGAGCTAACAAAAACAAATGTCTTGTTTTGCAATATCTTCTTTACAGATAAAATAGAAACAACAATTGGAAACCACCAATCAAAATAAATAATAATGATAATTGGAAGACCACATTAGAAATTAGAATGAAAGAGTTAACAAAAAAAAACATCAGTGAGGGTGTTCTTTTTTCCCTCTTTTACATACATGGCCAAACTATATCAACTCTTGGATACCGCCCACCCACAGCACAACCATGGAAGATCTAATTGTCAAACCCGACCCATCAATGGTAGGTACCGCAAAACACAAGGTCAGGATCACTGAGTCCATGAACCACCAACAAAGAGTGCTAGATGGGATGAAAATCGAATCCGGCAAACATACAGGTATGATTTTGGCCTAAAAACCATTTCTTTTCTTTAATATACTCATGAAGATACCCAAATCACAGATCTCAGCATTTACCCAGCCCTTTCCATCAGGTTGAATAAGAAAACATAAATGCTCAGCACTCAGCACCTTGCTTCCAATCACAAATACAATGGCACAACCACAAGATCTCTACAGACTACAGGGATGAAAGAGCAGTACAGCCTCCTGGGGCTTGCCAGAAACAACACTGGATCCAAGAGACACGGAACTGGAAGTGTCTCACTTAAATCTGGTTCCAGCACAGCACATCAAGTGATCTACTAACCACTATTAGACCCCAAAACAACAGGGAAAACGTCCCACATATTAAATATGAATCAACAGGGCTACATGTCGATGACCATGTAGATTGCAAACGAAACTCATCACTATTGTGATAAAGTTGCATCATGATTCATGAATAGCTCTTACAAGTAAGAGAAAAAACGAAATTGAATGCAAAAGCAAAACCAACAAAGCCTAAAAAAAAAAAAAAAAAAAAAAAAAAAACAAAAAAACATAACTTTCATTTTCTGGGGTGAAAGCTTTCTCTTTTAGAAAGTAGATTCTTCCATTTTTTGAAAGAACATGAATTGAAACAAAAGCGCAAAATCATATGCCCTAATTTCATTTGATTTGAATGAAAAAAAAGTAAGATATTATCTAATATGATATGATATGAGGAGGAATTTTACTTTGATGAGAAGGATGAGCAGAACGGTCAATTGCTTGGAGCTCTCTTGCAGGCAAGTAGGGAAGGAGTGCTCGTTCTAGGGCAATGACGCAATCAATCATGTCGGCCTTGCTGCCTGGGGATTGCATTTGCAGCTGCTAATGCTGCTCATGTGGAGGCGATTGACCCATTTTACTAAACCACACAAATCTCAAACCCTAACACCTCCCTCTCCCTCCCTCTCCATTTTAAAAGTTGCTGATTGGAGAGGTACATGGGTTTTTTCAGAAGAAGAGAGAAAAGACATTTTAACCAATGTCTCTGCATGAAAGAGAGAGATCTCATCCCTGCACCACCTGGAAACTGAGAGTTAACTTCCACGCCAGAGAGGGTTTTCGATGATGGGTTGGAGATTTTGGGATTTTCGATGATGGGTTGGAGATTTGGGGGTTTTCGAGAGAGAGGGATGAGATCTCGGGGGATGGCAGGGGAGAGACGGTGAGATGAAGGTGCTGCCGCTGCGAGGAAGATGGAGAGAGTGGTGGGCAGTGGCGTCTGAGGAAGATGCCGAAGCTGCTGCGAGGGGACTGGGAGTGGACGGAGGCGGCGACGAGAGACGATGGAGATGAGAGGAGATGAGATTCACGCAGAGGGAAAGAAAGAAATGAGTGAGGGACAAGAGGGAAAAGGGGAGGGCAGAGCGCGGGATGGGAAAAAAACAGTGGGAAGCCTTAAATTCTAGTAGTGGATTGAGAATTCGGTTTGGAGCTATGGGGTTTTGGGCTCAGTTCTAACAATCCCGGCGCAAATAGTGCGCCGACAAAAATGTTTTAAAACATTTATTGAGAAAAAATTTTGCCCGGCGAAATTAGTGCGCTAGCAGAAGAAAAATACAGAAACGCAGGCTTTGGCGGGTGAAATTTGCGGTAAAACATTCACCTTGGCCGGCGAAAAAAATAAATCGCTGGGAAAAATAAGACTTTTGCCGGAGAAAAAAATAAAACGCTTGGAAAAATAGTATCTTTGCCGGTGAAAATTTGTCGTCGGGAAAACTCTGTCTTTTCCAGGCGAAACAAGCTTTTTTGCCGGTAAAAGTTATCTTTTCCCCCGGCGTTTAATGATTTCGCCGGGAAAAAAATCCGGTAATAGTGCAAATTGTTGCAGTGAGATTGATGCAGAATCTCAGGTTAATATTATCCTTGAGTCACTGCTAGAAGCATTTAACAACTTTAAACTTAACTATAACATGAATAAAATGAATTTGACTATGGCTGAGCTTTCTAGCCAGCTAGTAGCAGTTGAGGGTATAATCGAAAGACAACGAAGTGCCAATATGACAGAAAAGTCTTATGCTCGGTCCAAATCGAAAGGCAAGGGCAGGAAGGGTAAAAGGAAATCGGTCTCCAAAGGCCAAAGGGTGGACACTACTCTTACTATTGGTGGTGTGGCAAGGGCTAATAAGGGCACTAACACTAAGCCCAAGGAAAAATGTTTCCACTGTGGTCTGGCGGGACATTGGAAGAGGAACTGTCCTGATTATCTGTCAAAGAAGAAGACCACATGTATGATTGAGTCACTTGTATCTAAAGTTAGTTTTACAGCTAGTACTTCAGAGTCCTGGCGAGTTGACTCCGATGCAACTAATTACATTTGCAACTCGTTGTAGGGGCTCCAGGAAACCAAGAGGCTTACTAGCGGAGAGATCATTGTCAACTTGGGATCGGATGCTACGGTGGAGGCGGTGTTAGTGGGAGCAGTTACATTATATTTTTCTAGTTCTAAGTTGATTTTGTCAGATATTTTATATTTACCATCTTTAAGGCGGAATTTGATTTCAGTTTCAAGTTTAGTGAATAATAGTTAGTCTATTAACTTTGGTACTGAAGTAGTCATTAAGAGGAAGGGTACTTTTGTGTGTTCTGGCAAGGTAATCAACGGCTTAAGGTATGATTAATTAAGATTGTTAATTAGGGTTTTGTTAATTAAGGTTTAATTAGTTGTTTATTAATTATGATTCATTGATTAGAATTGTTTAATTAGGGTTTTGTTAATTATGATTTTAATTTAGTTTATTCTTTTGGTTAGGGTTTGATTAATTAAGATTTTAATTAAGTTTTTTAATTTGGTTTAATTAATTAAGATTCATTGAATTTAAGTTTGTTAATTAATATTTTAATAAGATTTTTAACTAATCAGGTTTATTAATGAGGATTTCAATTCACTTAGGCATGTGTAGAGCAATCTAGGGCCATCTACCTAATAACTATTTTTAGACATTTTCTATTTCTATTAATCTTTTTTGTTGTTCTCTTCTCTAATTGCTAAAGAGTAAGATGAGAACGGAAGAGCTTTATGTTTTTGTGATTTGTTTTTTGTTATTTTACGTCATATCAGTGCAACCTAACCTAAGGTGTGTGACAATTCAACAATTCAGAGTCCAGAGGTTCAGTAATCAATCAAAATCATCACAGTAAGTTAAAAGCAAGCAAAAATGTAATGCAAAATATTGAAAACATGGACCGAGAAGCGAACTGGGGACCTAGGAGCATAAGCAATTGCGCCTAGGTGCTCCTGGACCACTTGTGCCCACAGGTAGTGGTGCCCAAGTCACTTTCCTGCGGACTTTAACGAGACATTTTATTTTTCAACTATCTTCAGTGATGTTTCGACACAATTTTCGATATCTCGCAACTAATGCAAATGCCTAATATGACTCACGAGTATTAGAACTTTCAGATTTAAGAATTAGAGTGCGAAAACCGAGATTCGATGGACGTGTCCTTGTCACAAGGGACTTGGGCGCACAGACACTACGCCCAAGTGGACTTTCTTTCTTTTCCAGGGTTTTGATGATGTATCACGTCTTCTTTGGATATCTTTCGCACAATTCAGTACATACGATCACAGATCTGAGGGCCCTAACATCAAATGCACGTGATAGGAAGTTCAGATCTAAGAAGATGAATTCACGTGAAACAAAAAGGGGGTTTCGGATCCCTATTCTAGACACTTGGGCGCACAGGTAGTGGCGCCCAAGTGACGTTTTCTCCTTTTCATTCCTCAAATCTGGATTTCTGCGATGGAAATGATATGTATGAAAGATCTAACCTAATCGAGAGTTTAGGATGATGAAAATGATCCAGATCTACAGCATGTAAGTGAACCTAGGCATGTTTCTAACCGTGGACGATTGATAAATCTAGATATACTATGAGAATAATCATATCAATGCAAATCGAGAATGTATGCATGATCCTAAGCATATTTCTAACTACTAATGATGATGAATGTCAATTAAATAGATTAAGTCTAGCAGTGCCGGTTTGGATTGCATCATTCAAGTCCTAGATCGAAACTCTCACACAGATCCATGGCTCCCAGAGGCTTTCTCCCTTGCTGAGCTTATAGACTAGAATGTTTTATTCTCTCCTTTCTCCTAGATCTAGAGCTCTCTCTAAGATGGCTACTCTCTTCCTCTCTTTTTCTCTCTTTAGTTTTGGTAGACTCCTCTTGCAAGTGGGATAAAAGGGCCTTATATAATGGTTTAGGGCATGCAAAGTAGATTAGGGCTGTTGCTTACACGAATTTCTAGAGAGTTCATGCATCCCAAGGAGAATTAGTGTTTTAAACCACTTGGGCGCACACAGTGGCACCAAAGTGGGTTTTGAGTGGTGCGCCCATGTGTATTATGTGAAGCACAGGGGTCCTGTAGGGAAAAAACACGACTTGGGCACACAAATAATGGCGGCCAAGTGGCTTTTAGGGTTTCGGAAACCTAGGGTAGAATTCGGGTTGCTTTCGGAATGAATTCGAGCCGGAACTGTGAAAAATAGGGTTGGGAGCACCTGTGGGGGCGCCAATGTAGATTTTCAAGGGGCTGGGAGATGTACGCCCACTCGTGGGGGGGCCCAAGTGGGTTTTTACCACAATGGCGCCCAAGTGGATTTTCAACGAGGTTCTAGGGCAAACTTCCGATGGCCATCTCTTGTCGTCCATTCATCGGATTTGGACGTTCTACATATCGTAAGAAAGTTCTCGAATTGTAGAATTTGTTACTCTATACATCCTAACGATCAGATGTCAGGAAAAGGAAGGGATAATTGGATCAATTATACTAACCTCCTAACTCATGTTAATCGTAATGTACTTAGGCAAACTAAGTGCAGTCGTTTTAGGGTCAACTTGAGTGTGCTCTAAGAGATCCAAAAAAGGTTTAAATAGTGTCGTGGTCCGCTCCCCGTGTGAGTAGTGGGTTGGACTCGAGATCTTAACAGGATTTAGCTCTTCTCTCACGAATTTCTAGAAATCGTTGAACTAACTCTAAAATTATCAACAAGCACCTTCATCGACGTTAATTAATTTGAGTTATGCTATTAATTATTTAATTATGGGTGAAATGGGTGCATCGCTATGTATGATAGGTATTTAAGGCTATTATAGAGGGCCAAATGAGGAGCCTTTACTTGCCTTTGCTCAAGATAGACCCAATTTCACTTCCAAAAACCTTCCCTCTACAACAGGGAGTCCAATCTACAAAAGCCCCAAGACAATTCCTCAAAAACCCCAAAAATAGAGGAGAAAAAGAACCCTTTGAAAAGTCGGTTTGCATGCATCAAATCGAGACTCTATAGGGTCCAATAAAACCATATCTAAGAGGTAAAAGGAAGATCTCACCCAGAAGAGATCATATATTTGGGAAAAAAAGGTGATGAGGAAGGAGATGCTGGAGTCAAATTTCCACCTTGGGTTGAGTTGGAGGGACATGCAAAAAGTAAAAGCTAGAGGAAGAAGAGAGTTGTCACCTGGATCTCTATCTGTGCAGGAAATGAAAGGAAAAGTGAAGGAGAGTGAATGTGTTTTAGCAAGTCTTTGCTCTATCAGAAACGTCTTGCGACAAGCGCCACTAGTTCAAGGCAGGGATTTCGATTAAGAACTTGATGCCGAAAGGACCAGCTAAGAAGGCCATATTTCTAGAAGATCCAAGTGTCTTCAAGAAGAGGGTTGTGACTGTAGACCCTTCTTCATTAAGTCCAAAGCGAAAAACGCGTAAGCACATCACATTTTATGTTGATTGTCTAGAGTTCCTCCCTTATTTGGAAAGGACTTGTTCCAAGAATTTGCCAAAGAGGCACCTCACGACCGCATATTTGGTCGTTTGATTATCAGAGGTCATCATCCCCATCGCATGCAAAGATGTCCAAACTGGTTGTATCTATCCCACCTCTAAGATGTCCTTTGGAGTGAAATTTGTCATGGCTCCGACTTTGATCAATTACTTGTGCACGAGATTGAAGATGATTGGATTTCTCGTACGCTATGCCAAGCCGTACAGCAGGTATATTATGAGCACCTTCTTTATGCATGGTTTGTATACCACTGTTGTAGTGTACATCGTCTGGGAGACCGGGAAGGCTTGCCGCTTTACAGATCCGTTACAAATGGGTCCGACATGGGTGTTTCTCTTTCTTCTGCCGGAAGGATTGCAAATAGCCACAAAAGCTACAATATTTGCAAGAGGCCAATTGTGTTACGGGATCTGCAATGTACAGGTCTAATTAGCAGTCAGTTTCCGGTTGATAAGGAAAGTTCTCATGCCCAGATCATGTAATTGACAACTTAGGAGAAAGAATGACTTGTTCCCATCAGGCCTTCAGACTTGGTCTTTCGCAGAGAATGGTTGATTGACATTCAACCATACGTCCCAGTGCGATTCAGCAGCCAGTTTGGTTGTCACGCCCCCAGAAGTGAAACCGGGCTTATGCATTAGATTTGGGCCAATTAAAAATTTTCAACATAATAATAATAACACTTGGCCCCAATCATGTGCCAAATGGATCGAAGATCGCTGTGAGGTATAAATATTTCCTCGAATACATAAATCAATAGCGGAAGCTTCATACAAACAAGTGGTATCTCAAGATGTATAGTTAAGAGCAATATGAAAGTATATTATCTAAGTTCAAGTTTAAAACAGTTAAACAAAAGTATTAACTACAATGAAAGGCCATGATAAAACTTGGGCCTAACAAAAAAGATAATCAAAAGAACCAAAAGATGAATCTATCCAAAATAAGCATGAGGCACTCGAGTACGGGGTCAGTACGGCTATAGAACGTCGTCCGTACTATACTTTAGGAGGTCATCAGACTGATCCACCTGAATTTCCTCTGTCGTCTCTTCCTCGAGGTAGAAGGGCTCGGTACCTATGTACCAAGAGTAGTACCATCAGACACGACGGTCGGCAGGCAGATATAAATATAAAACATCAATAGAAATGCAGAACGAATCAGAATAGACGATAGACAAGATCAAAAAACATGCATAGCATCCTGATCGTAAGAAGTGCATAGCGTAGGAATTATAAACAAACTAACATAAACATCTAGCAAGATACGCGGTCCACATATGCTAATTATCACGAGATAGTATCATTGCCCTCCTTACTCCCATTGAGTTGTGGGGGAGATATCAAGGCACAGGATATACCTGGCAACAGGGCACAGGATTAAAGCCTGGCAACAAGGCACGAGTAGTAACTCAACAACAAGGCACGGTAAGGACCCGACAAACAAGCAAGATCCATCAACAAGTAAAATGTCATACTGCGCAAACGTTCATCAAGGTCCTCACACAGATGGTGCCCCATCTGTGTTGGCGATATACAACTGAGTGGTGCCTGACACAAAGATCCCTAGACAAACAATAGTGACGGGCTAGGCTTTCTTGCATGAACAAGATTCATTAACAACAGAAAGAATACTTTCCATTATCAAATCAAGATCAAGACCAAACAAGCAAGCTTCTTCCAACATCAATACCATAAGAAGTCCTCGTCAAGCTTTTACAATCAAAGCCACCTAGCATCAATACTTTCATCAATCAACAAAACAAGCAGAACATCAAAAGAGATCCTAAGTTCAACACCTAGGTTCATCAAGTAATCCCAAAACAAAACAAAGCAAACGAAGTTAAGGAACATGAACATAGCATGTAGACAAGTACCAGACGGTATAATTCAGAATCAGAAGCGATAAACAATCCAATCCTAGGTACAATGTTAAACCCGAGGCTTCGTACAACAATACTCAATCAACGAAGGAAGTAGGGTTCGCGATACCCAAACAAACAATCTTCGTGGATAGATATAAAGGAGGGTATCCCGTTGTCCCATACCGCTCAAGATTGAGATATGTTGTAATCCAATACAACCGGATTAACCATGGAAGACGTCGGCTCAAAACATCTTCACATATAGTCAAATGAGTCCAACAAGGGTAGCTAAGGTTCCACCTAAGTCCATCCAAGATAGGGTCTAAAAGGCCCTTTCCAAAATCCCAGAACATTTAATCAGTCAATATGAAGGGCCTAACCCTTCCATTCTAATCCTGCAAACAAAGAAAATAGGGTCTTGCCCTCTCCACATACATCCATACACCCTCTCATCAATACCATCATCTAATATCCATCCAACCAAAATCCATTTAATTAAACAATTAAACATAATTATCATGTTTTCAAAAATCAAAGGTATCAATTGAGCATATGGTCATCTAAATCATCATCAATCATCAAATCGAAAGAGAGACAAACATATGCAAGCATATATATAAATATCTACTTGCCTTTGGTGGAAAATGCCCCAAATCCAAAAATCCTAGCTCAAAGCCCAACAAACTGAACCTAAGGAAGCATTAGCAAAATAAAACTAAATTAAAATATAAAACTAAAAGGATGGAAAGCTCTAAGCTAACTTAACACAGCTCCACACCTAAAGTATATAAACCCAAACATAGGGGAATGGAAGCTTACCAAACGGATGGGTGGACGGAGTGGTGGCTTGAAATTGAGGAAGAGATGCTCGCGGGGTTCACGTGGAGATGATGGTGATGATCAGGGGTTGCGGGGCCCACTTGATTGTTGGCCCACTAGATTAGTGGCCTATTGATAAGAAAATGAAAAAGGACAAAATGTAAGAAAGAAAGAAAGAAAGAAAGAATGAAGTGGTAAGATGGTGGGGAGAAAGTCAACGTTAAAGTGAGTGGAGTGAGGTGAGGGAGAGATGAGATGAGATGAGATGAGATGAGAGAAAATGAGATGGGATGAGAGAAAATGAAAGAATGAAATGAGTATGGGTTAAAATCGTTGGCAGCAAGAGGAATGAGTGAGAAAGAAAGGAAGAGAAAGAGAGTGGAAAAAGGAAATGGGGAGGGGTGATTCACACCGGCAGCAAGAAGGGGGAAAAACAGGGAAAGAATGAGAAATGGAAAAGGGAAAAATGGGGGAAGAAATAGAGAGAGAAGTAAACTATGCAATGTAAACAATTAATTAACAAACTAAAATATCTACACTAAACTAGTGGATGAGTAATGGTGGAAATGGAATATTTAAGGTAAAGATGTGGTGTGAAATATGTATGATTTTAAAACAAGTGGTGTAAAATGTGTATCTAACAATCTAAAAGTGAAATGAACAAAGAAAATTAACAACAATTAAAATAAGAGATTAGGCAATCCAAAATCCATTAAGTATGTAATTAATCCAATCAATGCATGTTCTAATTCAAATTCCAAATCTACAATCTAATTAGCAATCTCTGGCCTAATTGGATTTGATGATATAACAATGAGGATCAAAGTAAAGAAAATTAAAAGCCAATATCCTAGATCATAACCTAACTACCCTAACAATTAATCATCAAAATCAAGATACAAAAGATCAAAGATAAGGGCTCTAGAGCATGCTATGTAAGAGAACTTAATCCAGCTACAAAGCATCAATTGAGATTACACTACTAGAAAAGGGACTTTTAGCGACCGCCAAAAGCCGTCGCTAAAAGTCTACTGGCGGTCGCTAAAAGTCTTTAGCGACCGCTTTGCGACCGCCAAGATGCCGTCGCGGAAACTTCATCGCTAAAAGTTTTAGCGACTGCCAATTGGCGGTCGCTAATGTAGCGACCGCAATGTGGCGGTCGCTAAAAGTCATTTCCATTTTTTTTTTGCTTTTGTTTAATACTTTTTGCGACCGCCAGTGGCGGTCGCTAATAGTCATATTAGCGGCCGCCACTGCTAATTTAAATTTTTTTTTAATTTTAATTTTTTGTTAAAACACTTTTAGCGACCGCCGGTGGCGGTCGCTAATAGTCATAGTAGCGGCCGCAACTGCTAATTTAAATTTCTTTTTTAATTTTAATTTTTTTTCAAAATACTTTTAGCGACGGCTACTGGCGGTCGCTAATAGTCATCCTGGCGGCCGCTAATAGTCAGTGTATTTTTTTTTTTCAATTTTTTTTCAAATTTCTCAATTTTATTCCTGTACCTGTACCTGTACCTGTACATGAATAAACCATATACAACTACTACTATCCATTACAAATACCAATAACAACTACTACAATCCATTACAACAACTAATAACAAAAACAAACAAAAACAAAATCTTATATTAATAATATTCAAAATATTACAAAAGTTTCAACAAATTATATATATCCATTACAAATCCAGCAATAAAAGTAAAAGAAAAATGAAATCAAATTGCCCGTGCAGGTTGCCGTATGGATACGATGCTCTCAAACCTGAAGAAAAAAGAGAAACAAATATTAATAGTTAATTATAAAAATTGGCAATTTACAGCAAATATATAAAAGAAAAAATTCAAAATTTGAAAGTTAAACCTACGTTTCAGCTTTACGAGGAATCCGGGAGTCGGAATCACGTTCCGTCAGTTCCTGCAAGTCAGGAATGACTACGGGCACTTGCCCGTCCAGTTTCACGGGAAACGGAGCCCGTTTGTTCGTTTTGGGCCCCCGGAGGCCGATTTTCTAAGTTTTAAGTTAAAGTATCGAGTTAATCCTACGTTTCAGCTTTACGAGGAATCAGGGAGTCGGAATCACGTTCCGTTAGTTCCTGCAAGTCAGGAATGACTACGGGCACTTGCCCGTCCAGTTTCACGGGAAACGGAGCCCGTTTGTTCGTTTTGGACCCCCGGAGGCCGATTTTCTAAGTTTTA
Source organism: Camphora micrantha (assembly GCA_003546025.1). NCBI lineage: Eukaryota > Viridiplantae > Streptophyta > Magnoliopsida > Laurales > Lauraceae > Camphora > Camphora micrantha. The sequence continues at coordinate 9,033,443 of QPKB01000011.1, read as the reverse complement.
AGTTAAAGTATCGAGTTAAACCTACGTTTCACCTTTACGAGGAATCCGGGAGTCGGAATCACGTTCCGTCAGTTCCTGCAAGTCAGGAATGACTACGGGCACGTGCCCGTCCAGTTTCACGGGAAACGGAGCCCGTTTGCTCGTTTTGGACCCCCGGAGGCCGATTTTCTAAGTTTTAAGTTAAAGTATCAAGTTAAACCTACGTTTCATCTTAACGAGGAATCCGGGAGTCGGAATCACGTTCCGTCAGTTCCTGCAAGTCAGGAATGACTACGGGCACTTGCCCGTCCAGTTTCACGGGAAACGAAGCCCGTTTGTTCGTTTTGGACCCCCGGAGGCCGATTTTCTAAGTTTTAAGTTAAAGTATCGAGTTAATCCTACGTTTCAGCTTTACGAGGAATCCGGGAGTCGGAATCACGTTCCGTCAATTCCTGCAAGTCAGGAATGACTACGGGCACGTGCCCGCCCAGTTTCACGGGCAACGGAGCCCGTTTGCTCGTTTTGGACCCCCGGAGGCCGATTTTCTAAGTTTTAAGTTAAAGTATCGAGTTAAACCTACGTTTCACCTTTACGAGGAATCCGGGAGTCAGAATCACGTTCCGTCAGTTCCTCCAAGTCAGGAATGACTACGGGCACGTGCCCGTCCAGTTTCACGAGAAACGGAGCCCGTTTGCTCGTTTTGGACCCCCGGAGGCCGATTTTCTAAGTTTTAAGTTAATGTATCGAGTTAAACCTGCGTTTCAGCTTTACGAGGAATCCGGGAGTCGGAATCACGTTCCGTCCGTTCCTGCAAGTCAGGAATGACAACGGGCACGTGCCCGTCCAGTTTCACGGAAAACGGAGCCCGTTTGCTCGTTTTGGACCCCCGGAGGCCGATTTTCCAAGTTTTAAGTTAAAGTATCGAGTTAAACCTACGTTTCAGCTTAACGAGGAATCCGGGAGTCGGAATCACGTTCCGTCAGTTCCTACAAGTCAGGAATGACTACGGGCACGTGCCCGTCCAGTTTCACGGGAAACGGAGCCCGTTTGCTCGTTTTGGACCCCCGGAGGCCGATTTTCCAAGTTTTTAGTTAAAGTATCGAGTTAAACCTACGTTTCAGCTTTACGAGGAATCCGGGTGTCGGAATCACGTTCCGTCAGTTACTACAAGTCAGGAATGACTACGGGCACGTGCCCGTCCAGTTTCACGGGAAACGGAGCCCGTTTGCTCGTTTTGGACCCCCGGAGGTCGATTTTCTAAGTTTTAAGTTAAAGTATCGAATTAAACCTACGTTTCAGCTTTACGAGGAATCCAACTGTCGGATTCTCGTTCCGTCAGTTCCTGCAAGTCAGGAGTGACTACGGGCAACTGTGGAGTCCTACGATGAGCTTCACAGTCGACCGTGAGCTCATCGATGGGGCAATCCTATCAGGTGATTGTCCTAAGATCTACAATGATTCTGCGACAGTAAGGTCTCATGGTTGATCCTTGATCGTGACTCCTCCACGGTCGACCGTGGATCTCCAGAAACAACCTTGCAAGGGTCGGGCTGGGGTGCTTGAGGGCCATTTTTTCCCCATTCCCAAGGGGATTTCCACCACTTCCTAAGGGTAGTCAAGGGTCCATAGTCCACCCATTTTAATACCATTTCAAGCCCATGAATAGCTCCACCATTAATGCATCATAAACCTTGCCCACCAAACCAAACACCATAAAGGAACTTAAAAGGGGTATCTCATCATCATCATCACCACCAAAGCCTTGTCCCAACTATGTTGGGGTCGGCCACACGAATTCTATTTATCCATTCCGATCTATCTTGAGACTTAGAAGGGGTATCTAACATGTGTAAATTGTGTATAGCAATGGAATCAACCAATAGAGCATGCACATAATGTTATTCATGTTCATTTACTTGCCTTAGCTTAGTTGTGCAAAAACCCCTTGCTTGGTGCCTAGGGTTTCTTCATTCCTTGCCCTTCACACATCCCCGCCTCAAACCAAGTTGAAGACCACTCTCCTACATGCCAAAAGAGAAGAAAGAGCTCACCATATCATGAATGCATGATCCTAGTATTGAAGAAGCTAAGCTACATGAGTTTGGGGGGAGGATATGCTTACCTAGAGGTGAAGATGAGGAAAGAGAATGATGAACGAGATGGTGGGGAATGCCTATGGAGCTTGGGGAGCCTTGAAATCCTTGGGAGTGCCCTAGCTTGATGATGGAGAGAAGGAGGAGAAGGATTAGGGAGAGTGTAGAGAAGAGAATAGATAAAATGAGGTGAAGGGAAAGGGGGTTTAAGGGTTGTAGAGGAAGTTTTAGGGTAATTGCAAATAAAGCCTCTCTCTTATTAAGTGGGCTTGGAGAATTTACAAGCACCTGGGCTTTTAAGCAAATGGAATCATGGCTGGGCTATGGGCCACCGAATCATGATGGGCCCCACATATGAAATGTCATGCACGAATTAAACTGCCCAATGCACCCATTTACACTAATTTCCAAAATTGCAGGTGCTTAAATTGTGAAACACCCGCTGCCACTCTAAGACGGGCCCGGATCACCACGAACCTCAACGGTGTTAACCTCCCCACTAAAACTAATGTGCTAAGATACTGAACCCGATTAACCAACCTTAATCACTGCAGTTAGTGATAATCCCTTCATTAAGGTTAGGGCCTTACAAAAATCGTGGATGTAACATATGGGAAAGACAGAAGATTACAAGCATTTTCTTTACCTTCTTTTCTACCCAAAACCTGTCCGGGTGCTATAGTTTGTTCTTGTACTTGTTGATTTTCTTTTTCCTGGTCTTCTTTATGGTGCAAGGAGAACATGGAGTTGCATAAAAACATTTTTTACTGTGTGTTGGTTGGAGGCATTGTATGACACCTTTAAACTGTTTTGAAGGTCATATGACCTTAATTGACCCAGTTCATGCAAACTGTTATATTGTTTCTGGATCGCTGTGTGGGCTCATATGGCCGGTAAGGTTGTATTCATCTTTTTTTTTCCTTTTTTGGGTAACAAAAGCCTTCACCCCACCCACTCCGCAATTACATAATAAAAGCCACCCGACAAGAAATCCACTAGACCCCCAATTTGACTAAAGCATTTGCCATAGAGTGGTCAATCTAAGCTCATGATGAAAGCCTACATTAATGATAGAAGATAAAACCCAAGTGGAACTGGAATTTCTAAGGGCTCTCTATCTACAAGTTGTAAGCTGATCAAGGACCTAATTGAGTTGCATATGTAGAATTTTCAACAAAAAAAAAAAAAAAAAAGGAAGTGAAGATATACTGCATATTGTAAAAACATCCTGGGCTATAGCTCCCAACCTAAAAATGAAAGTGAAGAGAAAAAAAAAAAAGCCCCATTGAACAATGGTCCCCTAAACTGGTGGTTGTGATCAAGGTAGCAATGGTACCCATTAACCATTAAAATTTAAGGCTCCAAGATCAATTTTGTTTAGCATGAATGGAATCTGAACATGACTTGAGAAGAGAAACAAACAGTTTATAGCAAAAAAAAAAAATAAAAAAATAAGAGATCAGATGAGATGAGCTACCAGCAGAGAAATCAATACAAATTGAAAATCCAACTTCTTCTAGACAAAAAGATCCACAATCAGATCAAAATTCATTTCAACTCCACAATAAATATATTTTAACAACAACAAATAAATCACATGAAAAAAAAAATTACCAGTAGCTGTAGCAAGATTGATTGGTGCGAGCTATGGGTTTCGGCGGCGGCGGCGGCTCCGGCGCAGGGAGGGAGAGAGAGAGAAAATGTGGCGTCTCCGGCGTGCAGGAGGGCACAGTGCAGAGAGAGAGAGAGAGAGAGAGAGAGAGAGAGAGAGAGAGAGACCTTCCACCGGTGGCGGATCCAAAGCAGGGAGGGAGAGAGATAATCGATGGCTGCTCCGGCGCGGGGGAGGGGACAGTGCAGAGAGAGAGAGAGAGAGAGAGAGAGAGAGGGAGGGAGGGAGGGAGGGAGAGGGAGAGGCAGACGGAGACGGAGACGGAGAACCGGCCACGGCTCCGGCTGTGGCGTGGCAGGTGTGGCGGGAGAGCAGGGTTTGGGCGCAGGAGGGGCAGGGCTTGGGCGCTGGAGGGGAAAAAAAGACTAGGAAAGATGAAAAAATGAGGAAGAGAAGAGGGGATGGGGTTTTAGTTAATGAGGGCTTTAGCGACCGCCACAAACGGATTTAGCGACCGCCATTGGCGGTCGCTAAAGCCCCTTTTTTGCGACCGCCACTGGCGGTCGCCCGCTTTCTCCTGCGCCAATGCCTCTTTTTCTAGTAGTGTTATCCAAGCATCAAGTGTAGAGAAAGAGCATGAGAAATGAGAGGAATTAGCACAATTAGATCTAAAAGGAGAGCCTAATCGAAGAGCTTTAGCCACTAAACATCAAGAAAGAGCTCAAAATCTTCATTAATGATATTCAATTACACACACACTCTCTCTCCAGATTAGTTATAAAGAAGCTCCTAATTACAATCTAAAAGTAAAAATAAAATTGCAAGAAGAGTAACTTGCCAAAAGATCTCCCCTTGCCTTACAAACGCATTCCAATTTATAGGAACATTGAAGACATTTGATTGACTCATTTAATTTCACAAGGATTGCTCCCATTTGATTGGTTGTAACTTAAAGGCTTTTGATTGGCTCATTTGCTTTCACATGGATTGCTTGAATTTGACTTGAAGGCTTTTCATTAATTGGCTCTCTTGCTTTCACATGGATAGCTTCATTTTGATTGGTTGCAACAAACTTTCATTCCAAAAAGATATGTGCCTTTTGCTTTATGTGGTGACTTTCCTTCCAAAAAGATATGTGCCTTTTGCTTTATGTGGTGTGAAATGGATTTGTGTCATGGCAAGCTTTGATTGGTAGAGAGGTGAGTTGGATGGAAAAAATAATAATAATATGCAATTATTGGGATTTGAACGCATAACCTATTCCATAGTAACCCAAGTTCTAACCAATACACCAACCAATCCTTTGTGTTAGAAAATAACTTCTTTAATCCATAAAGTCTTCTCCTCCTATTTTGGAATTATTCAACACTTCACTAAGATTTCTTTAACTTTTTTATTGAAATCTCTTCTTGATACCTTGAATCACTAGCTGGAAGGTTGGGGTAGTCGCGGGGTCCACCTACACAAGAAAAATTACATAAAAATGTGCTATAAATAATTGGATTTATGTATGATAATCCGATAATTCGTTAATGTGATAGAATGATAAAATCTCTGTGTAAAGCAAATAATATGCATATGAAATGCTAATAAAACACGAACTAATGAGGGGTAAAATATGCAATATTTAACACTCATCAGAGACCTTGAGTAAAACCTTGTCTTCGACCTTGAACTCTAAATCTATCCTCTTGAGGTCTACGTAACTCTTTTGGCGTTTTCTTGCAATCTTCAACCTATCAATATTCTGCTTCACTTTCTCATTGGTATCGCTGATAATCGAAGGTCCATGAAAACTCCAAACACCTATCTGAAAGTCCGGGATCCTAACCCTAGAGGAGGGGGGGGGGGGTGAATAGGGTGATCTACACTTAATGACTAATTATGGCCAATTTAAATTTCTTAACAATCAACTAGTCACATGTGATGATTAACAAACAATATGCGGAAGCTTAAATAAAACAATCACCACAAGCAAACAACCTCACACAAAGATTTATAGTGGTTCGGTCACACAGACCTACATCCACTCTCAAGGGTCACACAGTCCCTTGGTTCCACTATGAAGAATCAAACTACACAAGTACTGATTCTAACTCAATTTTGTTACTGAGGTTCGATCACACAGATCTAATCCCCACAGACAATTTTTAGAGTGGTTGACACACACAGATTCAATCCACTATCACAAAGATATAAATTTGAATGGAGGGCGAACACTTGCCTTTAATGAAGATCGAAAGTGTTCGAAGAAGCTTTTGACCGTGATCGAAGCTTTTTACCTCTTCCAGCTAGCTTGGTGTTGATGATGAAACTCCTTTGAGATGCACAACCAAGTTGTAGAGGCTTGATTTCTAGGGTAGAAAAGAGATATACCTTTAAGGATTAGGGTACCCTAGATTTGGCTTCTCAAAGCACACTCCTTAGAGTTACGTAAACCCTTGGATTTGCCAAGATAGGATCTAAGTGTGTTTGGAAGAAGTTTTGAGAGCTTGGGAAAGGTTTACAAGAGTTTGGAATATAGGCTCTTCAAAAATTGGACTTGTTAGTGTTGTAAACAAGCTACAAGTATTTATAGACAAGATCCAACGGATAGTTCCAACGGTAACTAAGGCATGGTAGGGTGCACCTAACAAGAACGCTATTCCTATGTTGAAATTTGAAAAAGATCTTGACATAAGCAAAGTTTTGGTGAGGCCTTATAAGAATCATGAGTATGTATATGAGGGAACTTTTGTAGAAAAATTATTAAAGAAATCAAAAGCACACCGGTTTTGAAAACTTAACATTTCTTTATTAATTTATATAAACATTGTTTATTGGTAAGTTTCTATACATACTCATGTTTACTAAGCCTCAATGTGACCTGGTGTTATGATCAAGTTGGATGCCTTAAGACAGGTGGACTTAGGGGGTGAACTGCTAACCGCATGAGGTTGGCTGGCTGAAATCTGGGGTCATTTTTGAGTTTTAAAACAGGCTCAAAAATATCATCTAAAACCTTTCAAAATAATAATTTAGCCTAGGGGTTTTAGGGTCACTTAGGGGCATGGTTTCGGTCCCAATTACCTGATCTTGGTCGGCACAGCTTGATGTTGATCTTTGATGAATCCTGGCCTTTCCAAAAAGCTTTGACAGTCCTCTTGAATTGAATCTTCTTTGAAGTACTTAAGAGACAATGTCTTCGGAACTCTTTGGCACGAAATTAACAATAAAAACAGTGCACATGAAAATGTGGCACTAACAATCTCCCCCTTTGTCAATTTCGTGACGAAACAAATTAAACTAATACATTTTTAAAAGAGGAGACTTAAAATACAATCATACAAAGTTCATAAACTATTACATATGATTTTTAACAAGAAATTCCCTGTAGAATACATAAATTGAGAATCTTCTCCCCCTTTGTACCTGCAACATATGAAACTGTTTCTCCCCCTTTGTACCTGCAATATATGAAACTGAGGAGGTACTGATTGAGATTATTCTTCTCCCCCTTTTTGTCAGAAATTGACAAAGATATGAATAAACTGAGAGAAACTTTGGAAACTAATGTAAAGATTAGAGACCAGAAGGTAGATAAGAATATAGATAATCCATTCAAGCATAGATAATAGATGGGCCTCAAATTAACAGGGCCGAGGGCATTCAAGCTCATCCCCCATAATTCTTACGGGGCCTACGTGCGTGCAGCCCAAATTCATGCATATCTGTGCCTCAATTTGACAGGGCCGAGCCCACCCGAACCACCCATGTCCGACATAACTTGCAAAGGCTAGAGGCCTAGTTTTATCAGCTGGATGCGAAAGCAGATTCAAATCCGCTAGATGTCGTTGACAACCGAAAAAAATAGGGACAACCCGCAATTAATTTCACTGGCTTAGCTAAGTAGCTTTTGAAAATATGCATCCAGCATATTTTTTAAACTGAACCAAGAAAGATTTGCAGATACGAATGTTTGCCTTGTTCAAACTTCATCTCTATAAGAGCAGTCTTAGCTCTATCTAATTTGTATTAAATCTTCTTCTCGTTTCTGTAATCCATCAGCATTCTTTTTCACAAAATTTCAATGGCTCATCGATTTCCTTTTAGTACTTCTTGGGATCAGGAGATGAGGTATTCTCTACCTCAATCCCGAACTTTATCTGCATCTAATTTAGGTTCCATGATGCCAAGGCGACAAGAAGGAGATTTGGCTAATAAATCGGATCAGAATGCCATTTATGAGCTTGTGAGTCTCGGGACTCAATACTCATCATCCATTGTCTCATTTTCCGATCGGTTGCAGTCCAAGCACAATAAGGAGAAGCTTATTGAGGAGATCGATGTACTACAACGGCTTCTTCTCGAGTCTAACAGAAGAATAGTAGAATTAAAGCAACAGAATAAGGATTTAAAATCCTTGCTTACCTCTTCAGTTCGATTGCCTAATCCTTTGGACAAGGATTGCATGAGGATCTATGAAAGGCAAAAGCATTTGAATGATGAGGCTAAATGTCTCAAGTTTTTGTAAGACATTTAGACAAATAAATGCAACATTTCGATTTCTTTTCTAATCATGCATAGTCTATTTTCTGGCATGGGTTTGTAAAAATGTCTGCCAACTTATCGTGTGTGCTTGTGAATTCTAGTACAATATCACCCTTCTGCACATGATTTCTAAGGAAATGATATGATCCATTTTTTATTTTTTTTAAATAAAACACACAAAAACAATTAAATAAAACTACACATATAAATAAACAATAAGAAATTATTTAATAACACAAATACCAAGGGATTTTCTCATATTTTCAAATTTTGAAACATCCAATGGTTTTGTCAGAATATCTGCAAGTTGTTTCTCAGTAGAAATATGCTCCAAAACTATGACTCCTTCTTCAACCAATTCTCTAATGAAATGATGTCTAATATCAATATGTTTGGTTCTAGAGTGTTGGACGGGATTTTTGGAGATATTGATAGCACTAGTGTTATCACAGTATAAGTTCATGCTACATTGTTCAATACCATAGTCTTTGAGCATTTGTTTCATCCAAAGCATTTGAGTACAACCACTGCCAGCTGCTATATATTCTGCTTCAGCTGTAGATAAGGAGATGGATGATTGTTTCTTGCTATGCCAAGCAACAAGACAGTTTCCTAGGTAAAAACACCCACCGCTTGTAGATTTTCTATCATCCACATTTCCAGCCCAATCGGCGTCTGAGTATCCAGCAATGCAGGTAGATGAGTCATATGGATACCATAAGCCATATGCTGAAGTCCCTTAAACATATCTTATGATTCTTTTAACAGCTTCCAAATGAATTTCTTTGGGATCGGATTGATATCTGGCACAAGCTCCTACACTGAATGCTATATCAGGTCTACTGGCTGTAAGATATAATAAGCTGCCTATCATGCTCCTATACAGACTAGAATTAACACTCTTACCACTCGACTCTCTAGATAATTTGAGTGTTGTGCTCATGGGTGTGTTCATGTGCTTGGCTGAGTCTAATTCAAACCTTTTGATTAATTCTTTTGCATATTTGGTTTGGGAAATAAACAGTCCATTAGACAATTGTTTGACTTGTAACCCTAGAAAGAAATTAAGTTCACCAACCATACTCATTTCAAATTCAGATTTCATAAGATTAGCAAACTTTTCAGTGAGATCATTACAAGTAGAACCAAACACTATATCATCAACATAAATTTGAGCAATCAAAATATTATCATTGTTTGTTTGAATAAAGAGAGTTTTATCCACACTACCCCTTTCAAAGCTTTGATCAATTAAGAATTGAGTAAGCCTCTCATACCAAGCTCTAGGGGTTTGTTTGAGACCATAGAGAGCCTTTCTAAGATGATACACATGGTTAGGCTTCTTAGGGTCTTCAAACCCTTTGGGTTGCTCAACATAAACTTCTTCTTCCAAAATCCCATTTAGAAAAGCACTTTTGACATCCATTTGGTATAGTTTAAATTTCAAAGAACAAGCAATGGCAAGAAGGATTCTAATGGATTCAAGTCTAGCAACAGTAGCAAAAGTTTCTTCAAAATCAATTCCTTCAATTTGAGAGTACCCTTGAGCAACCAGCCTAGCCTTCTTTCTAACAATGGTACCATTTTCATCAAGTTTATTTTTGTAAATCCACTTGGTACCTACCACATTTTTGTCATCCGGTCTAGGCACAAGATCCCAAACTTCATTTCTAGAAAATTGATTTAACTCTTCTTGCATGGCATTTATCCAATTATCATCCGAAAAAGCTTCATTAACATTTTTAGGTTCAAAACTAGAAGTAAAACAAAGATAGCTAACAATGTTTTCTATTTGTCTTCTAGTTTTGACACCAGCCAAAGGATCTCCCAGAATTTGGTCCATAGAATGATGTTTCACATTTACCAAATCCTTAGAGAGTGGAGACTCATCCAGTTTTTCAGTTGAGACATTTATCTCATCATTATCAGGGTTTTCTTGATGACTGAAATCATTTAATTTGTCATCAATGACTACATTTATGGATTCTTGAATGGCTCTATTGTTTAAATTCAATACTCTGTAGGCACGACTATTTTGAGAATAGCCAATGCAGATGCCTTCATCGCTTTTAGTATCAAATTTGTTCAAGTGTTCTCTGTCCTTGAGTATATAGCACTTACTACCAAAAATTTTAAAGTAGCTAATGTTGGGCCTTCTCTCATGCCATAATTCATAAGCAGTTTTGTCCAAGCCAGTTCTCAAGTATACCCTGTTTATGATGTGACAAGCTGTACTAACTGCTTCAGCCCATAGATCTCTAGGAACATTCTTTCCATGAAACATAACTGTGGCCATTTCTTGTAAGACTCAATTCTTTCTTTCAGCAATACCATTTTGTTGAGGAGTTTTAGGGGCAGAAAATTCATGGTGAATTCCATACTTATCACAATATTTTTCAAACTTCGTATTTTCAAATTCACCACCATGATCACTTCTTATTTGAGCAACTGCTCTTCCTTTTTCAACTTGGATCCTTTTCACAATTTTTTTTAAATTCAGCATAAGCATCAGATTTCTCTCTTAGAAATGCAACCCAAGTGAATCTAGAATAATCATCAACAATAACAAGAAAGTATCTTTTACCCCCTTTACTCTCTTTCTTAGTTGGACCAACCAGGTCCATATGGAGAAGCTCTAGAGATCTAGAGGTCTTTAGAGACTTGGTCTTTTTGTGAGAGTTTCTGATTTGTTTACCTTTTTGACATTCTCCACAGACTGTTTTAGACTCTTTGCTGATTTTTGGAAGACCCTTAACATACTTGTTCAATTTGGATAGGTTTCTAAAGTTCACATGTCCAAGTCTTTTATGCCATAGTTGAGCTTTATCAAGATGAGCAATGTGACAGGATGAACTGGATGATTCTTTGTGGTTACTAATAACATAACAGTTGTCATTGGTTCTAAGACCTCTTAGAATAACCTTTCCATTTTTGGAAATCTCACAACCAAGACTACTAAAGTTAACAACATGATCTTTATCACATATTTGAGAAATACTTAGCAAGTTATGTTTCAAACCAACGACATACAAAACATTTTCAATCATAAGCATGTTAGGAACATTCAAAGTACCCTTACCAACAACTTTAGTAACTTTTCCATCACCAAAGGTGACAGTTCCACCCTCACATTCATTTAAAGACGAGAAATGTGCGCTATCCCCAGTCATGTGTCTAGAGCATCCACTATCAAGGTACCACAAGGATTGGTCAATAGCTTTAAGAGCTGTGTGAACAACTAGGCTTTTGTTCTTGGGAACCCATATGAATCTTTGGATGATAGGGATTGCACTAGGATCTTGAGATTTAGCTTTGTTAGGATTTTGTTGGTGAAAGGATTTCTTAGAGTAGTTTTTAGTAGGTTTAACAATTCTTGTATGATTGTGGAATTGCAACTTTAGAAGACCAATTTGTTTCAACAACATATTTAATTGTTGAGAGAAAGAATGATTGAAAGATTTGTTTTGAAAAGAAGTCTTAGTTTGTTTATCTTTATGAGGGTTGACATAAGTTTTGGTGGACTGTCTTTTCATTTGTTTCATTTTGCACTCATACTTGTCATGTCCTTTGCTTCCACATGAATAACATGTAATTTCAGAATTGTTTTGACTAGAGGAAACTTCTTCTTTCACAAACATAGCAGGAGTATTAGGTTTGGATTTGTCTTCTTTGTTGAATCCTAGCCCAGTTTTGTCTTTATGATATTTACCCATTTTGAAAAGTCTTTCAAAATTTTCTTCTCCATGGGTAAAGGAATATTCATACTTCTCTTTGAACCATTTCAGACGAGTGACTTCATCCCTTAATTGATTGTTTAGTTCTTTTAGACTCAAAGATTCTTCTTCATCTCTTTTGAAATTGATTAAATTTTCATTAGCAATTTGAAATTTAGAATTAACTTCTTTTAGTTCAGTTGCTAAGATATTCTTTTCATCAGTTAAGGTTTCAATTTTGTCTTTTAAGACTTTGTTCTTAGATTTTTGTTTTCTCATGGCATCAATCAATTTGCAGCTTTCCTCATAAAGTCTATCATATGAAACTTGAGGATCTTCATCTTCTTTTTCATTTTCTGAGCTGTCATAATCAGACTTAGACTCATTCCCAGATTTCTCGATATCAGTTGTTCCAAAATTTTCTGATATTTCAAGTGATGGATCACACACTGTTCTGGTCATTAGTATAGTGTAATTTTCTGTCTCATCTGAGTGTGATTCATCTGAGTCTGATTCAGCTTCTGAAGAGTCATCCCATGTTGCCACAAGAGTATTTTTCTTATTTTTCTTTTCAATTGGACACTCAGTAGATATGTGACCAATCTTTTGACAGTTATAGCATTTTACTTTTCTGGATTGATACTTAGAAGAGGAGCTGGCTTTGTTTTTACTTTTATCAAATGGTCTCTCCATTCTATTAAACTTAGAAGTCTTTTTCCGTCCGTACAATGCTTCGAACGGTGCCATCTCGATGCTGGAGTGGTAGCTGTTGTTGTAGGCAAATTCACACAAAGGAAGACTCTTCTCCCAGTCCTTCCCGAAGTCTAGAACACATGCCCGCAACATATCCTCCATAGTCTGGTTCGTCTTCGCCGTCTGTTCATCGGTCTAAGGGTGATACGCAGTGCTGAAACTCAACGTAGTACCCAAAGATGCTTGCAAACTAACCCAAAATCTGCCCACAAACCTCATGTCTCTGTCTGACACAATCGAATTTGGAATTCCGTGCAATCTCACTATGTTATCAATGTACTTGTGTGCCAAAACGTCCATGGATCCTCTCATCTTCATCAGAATGAAGTGTGCTGATTTGTTGAGTCTATCGACAATCACCCAAATGCCATCATGATCCTTCGTGGGTGGTAACCCTACAACGAAGTCCATGGTGATGTGTTCCCACTTCCATTCCAGTGTCTTCAATGGCTGAAGTAACTCTGGAGGCTTCTGATGCTCAACTTTCACTTGGTGGCACACTAAACATCTCGAAACAAATCCTGCAATCTCATTCTTTATGTTATTCCACCAATAGAAGCTCTTCAAGTTCTGGTACATTTTGTTGCTCCCTGGGTGGATATCATAACGAGAATGGTGTGCCTCAACCATAATCTCGTTTCTCAAATCATGTACATCTGGCACACACAATCTGTCCTGGCAATACAATACACCCTCCACGAGTTTAAACTCTGGCCTTTCTGCTATGCTGTCTATCAACCTGACTAACTCTGGATCTTCTCTTTGACTGCTCTTGATTCTGTCCAAAATCTCTGGTTCCCATGTATGCATATTCGCAATCATCACTTTCTCCGTTTGAGGCCGAAATTCTACATCTAAATCTCTGAATACTTCTGTCAAAGACCATTCTATCTGTAAGCATCCGGTAGTCGCTGTCTTTCTGTTTAGTGCTTCTGCGACTACATTTGCTTTCCCGGGATGATACTTTATCGGAAAATCGTAGTCTTTGATGTATTTCATCCATCTTGTTTGCCTCATGTTCAAGTCCTTCTGTCCAAAAAAATACTGAAGGCTCCTGTGATCCGAATGAACTTCGAATTTCTCACCATACAGGTAATGCCTCCACATCTTCAGTGTCATCACAACTGCTGCAAGTTCCAAATCATGGGTAGCATATCTCTTCTCGTGTTCTTTCAACTGTCTGGACCCATAGGCCACTACTTTTCCCTCCTGCATGAGTACGCAACCCAATCCAACACCTGAAGCATCTGTAAAAATCACAAATCCACCTGTCCCTGAAGGTAAAGTAAGGATAGGGGCTGTAGTTAATCTAGTCTTCAACTCTTGAAAGTTTGTTTCACACTGCTCTGTCCATACAAAAGGAACATCTTTCCTTGTCAATTTAGTCAATGGAGCTGCTATACTGGAGAATCCCTTCACAAATCTTCTGTAATACCCTGCCAAACCTAGAAAACTCCTGATTTGTGCCACTGTTTTCGGACTTTGCCAACTAACCACTGCTTCAATCTTCGCTGGATCAACTGCTAAACCTTCCTTAGAGATGATGTATCCAAGAAAAGACACTTGTTCAAGCCAAAACTCACACTTGCTCAACTTGGCATAGAGCTGATTCTCTCTCAAGATTTGCAATGAAGCTCTCAAATGCTCCACGTGATCATCTCTGGACTTCGAATAGACTAGAACATCGTCTATAAATACAACTGTGAATTGATCTAAGCATGGTGCAAAGATCTTGTTCATCAAATCCATCAATACACTCGGTGCGTTGGTCAACCCAAATGGCATAACCAAGAATTCATAATGGTCATATCTTGCCCTAAAGGCTGTCTTCTGTACATCTTGGTCTCTGACTCACAACTGATGGTAGCCTGATTTCAAATCAATCTTCGAGAAATGTTGTGCTCCCTGTAGCTGATCGAACAACTCATCTATCCTGGGCAACGAGTACTTTTTCTTGATTGTAACATGATTCAACTACTTGTAGTCTATGCACATACGCATCGAACCATTCTTCTTCCTCACAAACAAACCCGGTGCACCCCATGGTGACACACTCGGTCTCACGAATCCTCTGTCTAAGAGATCCTGTAGCTAAACTTTCAACTCCCTTAACTCCGCTGGAGCCATGCAATCAGGTGCTTTCGATATCGGTGCTGTCCCTGGCACAAGCTCTATCGTGAAGTCTATCTCTCGAACTGGTGGTAATCCAGGTATCTCCTTCGGAAAAACATCCAGAAACTCACAAACAACTAGAATATCCTCCACCGCTTTGGACAATTTATCCTCCGTGATAAATGCCAAGTAACCTTCACATCCACTCCTAATCATTCTGTGTGCCCTCAAAGCCGAAACGACACTAGTGGTCCTGCACTTTCTCTCTCCAACAATCTCAACACTGCCTTCTAACACTTGCAATCTGACAGTCTTGTTGAAGCAATCCATCACTGCTCTATAAGTGGACAGCCAGTCCATCCCCAAAATCACTTTAAAATCCTTCATCCCTTCTACCACTCCTCCTTCTTCATCTCCTTCCTGGTGGTCTAAGGCATTAAGCCTGCCAAACTATTGAGGCCACTGCTGCTGCCTCTGTTGTTGTCCCTGTTGTTGTCTCTGCTGCTACCAATACTGTTGTCCTTGGGGCCTCTGTTGTCCTCTGTTCTGCCGAGGTCCTGTAAGTCTAGGTTGTTCTTGCTATAACCGAGGCTGCTGCTATGGTGCCTGCCTTAGTGGCTGCACTGCAACAGGTGGTCTAGGAGCCGTGTTTCTCACACCCTGCCCTTGTTTCCTAGGGCAATCTTTGACCTGGTGGCCCTGTAGACCACACCCGAAACATGCTCCAGTTATCTTCCTACATTCTGCTAATGGGTGGCAACGGCCACAATGAATACACTCTAAACTCCGTCCCTGCTTTGGCCTAGGCCTCTTGGCCTACTGCTGATACTGTCGTTGTTGATACTGCTGTTATTGCTGCTGATACGGTACTGTACTTTGGCTCCTACCCTGGGCCTGAGCTTGCCTAAAGTTCTGATTATAATTGGCCTTCTCCTTGATGGACTCCTCAGCCCGATAGGCCCTCTTGAGATTCTCTTCATAGGTAGCCAAGGTAACACTGGTCACCTTCTCCTTGATGTTAGGGTTCAGTTCCTGAATAAATCTCATAACCTTGTCTGCTTCTGTCCTCGCCAAAGATGGTGGAAACCTAGATAGGTTCGTAAACTGCTGCTCATACATCTGTACTGAGTTCTCTCCCTACTTCAGTGTCTCAAATTCGGCAATCTTAAGTGCGGTGATGTGGGGTGGGATGTACTTAGCACGGAACAAAGTACTGAAGGATTCCCATGCAGTATCATCCTCAACAGTCTCGAATGGTGTCTTAACTGTCTTCCACCACATTTCAGCTGTGCCCCGAAACATGTATGCTGCCAGTTGAATCCTCTCCTTCCCAGTACATCGGAAGACCTCAAAGATCTTTTCCAACTGAACTGCCCACTCATCTGCATCAAGTGGGTCTTCGTTCCCGTAAAACTCTGGCAATGTTCTTTTCTTGAACTTATCGAACAGATCATTTGTGCCAATTTCTCTAGCGAGCATGATAATTTGACCAGGTGGTGCTTGCTTCTGTAACACTTCTATCATTTTAGACTGTGACTCTTGAGAAGCGACAAAATCTTGCATCAATTGATTGAACCGTCCTTCCATAGAATTCTCATTAGCATTCGCATTATTAGCATTAGCATCACTGCTCTCTGGGTTATTGTTGTGCGAACGCATGTTGCGGCTAGCCATCCTGAAACATAAGAAACGTTAGTCCTATGGGACTCAATCTAACAAATAAACCATACATTCTACAAAAGCTACAAAAAGCTAAGATACCCCAAAAGAAATCCAATCCTCACACGTCTTTGGTTTCTACATATTTCTAATCTAGAAACCAGCATTGCTCTGATACCAAACTTGTCACGCCCCAAGAAGTGAACCCGGGGTTATGCGTGAGATTAGGGCCAATTAAAAATTTTCAACATAATAATAATAACACTTGGCCCCAATCATGTCCCAAATGGATCGATGATCGTGGTGAGGTATAAATATTTTCTTGGATACATAAATCAATAGTGGAAGCTTTATACAAACAAGTGGTATCTCAAGATGTATAGTTAAGAGCAATATGGAAATATATTATCTAAGTTCAAGTTTGAAACAGTTAAACAAAAGTATTAACTACAATGAAAGGCCATGATAAAACTTGGGCCTAACCAAAAAGATAATCAAAAGAACCAAAAGATGAATCTATCCAAAATAAGCATGAGGCACTTGAATACGGGGTCAGTACGGCTACACAACGCCGTCCGTACTATAGTCTACGAGGTCATCAGACTGATCCGCCTGAATCTCCTCCGTCGTCTCTTCCTCGAGGTAGAAGGGCTCGGTACCTATGCACCAAGAGTAGTACCATCAGACACGACGGTCGGCAGGCAGATATAAATGTAAAACATCAATAGATATGCAGAACGAATCAAAATAGACGATAGACAAGATCATAAAACATGCATAGCATCCTGATCGTAAGAAATGCATAGCGTACGAATTATAAACAAACTAACATAAACATCTAGCAAGATAGGCGGTCCATATATGCTAATTACCACGGGATAGTATCATTGCCTTCCTTACTCCCATTGAGTTGTGGTGGAGATATCAAGGCGCGAGATATACCTGGCAACAAGGCACAGGATTAAAGCCCGGCAATAAGGCATGAGTAGTAACTCAGCAACAAGGCACGGTAACGACTCGGCAAACAAGCAAGATCCATCAACAAGTAAAATGTCGTACTGCGCAGACGTTCATCAAGGTCCTCACACAGATGGTGCCCCATCTGTGTTGGGCGATGTACAGCTGAGTGGTGCCTGACACAAAGATCCCTAGACAAACAATAGTGAGGGGCTAGGCTTTCTTGCGTGAACAAGATTCATTAACAACAGAGAGACTACTTTTCCATTATCAAATCAAGATCAAGACCAAACAAGCAAGCTTCTTCTAACATCAATACCATAAGTAGTCCTCGTCAAGCTTTTACAAACAAAGCCACCTAGCCTCAACACTTTCATCAATCATCAAAATAAGCGGAACATCAAAAGGGATCCTAAGTTCAACACCTAGGTTCATCAAGTAATCCCAAAACAAAACAAAGCAAACGAAGCTAAAGAACATGAACATAGCATGTAGACAAATACCAGATGGTACAATTCGGAATTAGAAGCAATAAACAATCCAATCCTAGGTACAATATTAAACCCGATGAATCATACAACCATACTCAGTCAACGAAGGGAAGTAGGGTTCGCGATACCCAAACAAACAATCTTCGTGCATAGATATAAAAGTGGGTATCCCGTTATCCCATACCATTCAAGATTGAGATAGGTTGTAATCCGATACAACCGGATTAACCGTGAAAGACGTCGGCTCAAAACATCTTTACATATAGTCAAATGAGTCCAACAAGGGTAGCCAAGGCTCCACCTAAGTCCATCTAAGATAGGGTCTAAAAGGCCCTTTCCAAAATCATCCCAGAACATGTAATCAGTCAATATAAAGGGCCTAACCCTTCCATTCTAATCCTGCAAATAAAGAAAATAGGGTCTTGCCCTCTCCACATACATCCATACCCCCTCTCATCAATACCATCATCTAATATCCATCCAACCAAAATCCATTTAATTAAACAATTAAACATAATTATCATGTTTTCCAAAATCAAAGGTATCAATTGAGCATATGGTCATCTAAATCATCATCAATCATCAAATCAAAGGAGAGACAAACATATCCAAGCATATAAATAAATATCTACTTGCCTTTGGTGGAAAATGCCCCAAATCCAAAAATCCTAGCTCAAAGCCCAACAAACCAAACCTAAGGAAGCATTAGCAAAATAAAACTAAATTAAAATATAAAACTAAAAGGATGGAAAGCTCTAAGCTAACTTAACACAACTCCACACCTAAAGTATATAAACCCAAACATAGGGGAATGGACGCTTACCAAACGAATGGGTGGATGGAGTGGTGGCTTGAAATTGAGGAAGAGATGCTCGCGGATTCCACGCGGAGATGATGGTGATGATCGGGGGTTGCAGGGCCCACTTGATTGGTGGCCCACTAGATTAGTGGCCCATTGATAAGAAAATGAAAAGGACAGAATGTAAGAAAGAAATAAAGAAAGAAAGAAAGAATGGAGTGGTAAGATGGTGGGGAGAAAGTCAACGTTAAAGTGAGTGGAGTGAGGTGAGGGAGAGATGAGATGAGATGAGATGAGAGAAAATGAGATGGGATGAGAGAAAATGAAAGAATGAAATGGGTATGGGTTAAAATCGTTGGCAATAAGAGGAATGAGTGAGAAAGAAAGGAAGAGAGAGAGTGTGGAAAAAGGAAATGGGGAGGGGTGATTCACGCCGGCAGGAAGGAGGGGGAAAAACAGGGAAGAATGAGAAATGGGAAAGGGAAAATGGGGGAAGAAATAGATAGAGAATGAAATGGAGAAATAGAGAGAGAAGGAAATGGATAGGGCGACAGTATGCTTGGAAAAGGGAGAGAGGTGGAGAAGAGAGATGAGATGCAGTGGTGGTGGTGGCGGTAGCAACGTCGCCGAGTAGTGGTGAGGCAGCAAGCCGCGAGTGAGAGAGAGAGAGAGAGAGAGAGAGAGAGATGAGGTGAGGAAATGAAAGGAGGGCTGCTGTGTCGTGAAAGGGGGAAAAAAATGAGGGAGATGGGTTTTGACCTAAATGGGAAAGGGATGGGGTTCTGCACGTGGGATTAAGTGGGGTGGGGCATGATGGGATGAGATGGGAATTAATAAAATGGGCTTGGATGGGTACGGGCCAGGTAAGGTTCTGGGTCGGGTTCGAAGGTTCGGATTGGAATGTAACAGAAGGACGAAGTCCGAGAAATTATGTAATCTACCCGATGGTGCTAAAATCTCAAAAAGTGAAAAATACTAAAAAGCCCTCGGTACTTTCCGTAAATAGCGACACACACCCTACTGTACCCAAACGCACTCCGAATCACACGAGACTTCGCACGCGAGATCCATACGTCAAACCCGACTCGCTAAGACTCTAAAATCACTTACCAACTAATCACACAGTTAATTATAATTAATATGGGTTATGGGTCGGGATGTTACATTGGTTATTCACAAGGAGTGTTGGGGTACCCAAACTGAATTAGAGGGAGAACAGAGAATGCCACCCTTCAAGATGCATTACATGCATGACTTTTCTTCTCCGCCTTCAATACTGGCGCCTGCTTCCAAATGCCATAGTATGTTGACAAGGTCTACACCTCTGGCTTCATAGATTGGTATGCCATCGGCTGGACTTCTATTCGTTTTGCCCTCAGAGATGGATTGTTTGTTGTGGGGGTCATTTCAGAGTCGAAAACTGACGGTTCTATTGATTGCGACCATCTGGATGCGTAAGTCCATGGAGCCTCCAAATAGAAAATTGGTCTCTATGAAGGTGGTATCGACTGTTGCACGCCTTATAATGGTTATAAATATGGAGTTAAGAACCATTCTACCATGGCTATGAAGAAGAGAAATGATTAACCTCAACAATGCATCTCAAGCACCATTAAGCCTCCAGAGGCTATTGATAAGGAGACTGCAACTTCTTCAGGTGCTGGCGACGGTCAACAGAGAAAAAGAAAGGCTCAGACCTCTAGGGTACTTACGACTACTAGCCCACCCCCAAAGAAAAGTAGAAGGGGTGTTCCACACAGGGGAACTGCCAAGCATAAGCCTTTGGGCTCTTAGGCTGTTCCACCTTCCCCTATCGCAGCTCCTCCATCTCCTGTCCACGATGTTGTCACCCTAGTGGAAGATTATACATCAGCCGATAAGGGTAGAGCAGCAGCGGCGTTGTCTTCATCTTGTAGGAGACGGATTGTTTTTGTCGATGAGTTTAATGTACCAGAGGTCCCACTGCCTCCCACACAAGAAGAGTTGTAGTAGGAATAGAGTGTAACTGCAACTAAAGTTCCTTCTTTTATCCCTCATGTAGATCTTTCTTCTATTCTTTCTTTTACTCCAGCTCCTCTAAAGAATGAAGCTCAATTTACTGAGTCTGACCTTTTGGTTAATGTGTACACTCATAGCCGGAGGTCCCTATAGATAGAGAAATAGTTCATCCTTCACCTCTTCCCATTGTATAGATGGAGGTAGTGGAAACAATTAGAGTAGAAGTGCCTTCTCCAGCTCCTATCGTTTCGGAGCGTGCTGAAGAGGTGCCTGTATTGGAAGATTCCGGGCCCACTCCTCTTGTCCATGGGGAGATAGTGGGGAGCACGGAGACTTTTCAGGTAGAAGATATCCTCCCATTGTACAGGAAGGGTTGGATTTAAGTACAATAAGTGCTCTAGCAGATGTACAGCCACAATCGAAAGAGACTTTTGAATCCCATCCATCTATGCAAGAGGGAGATGAAACGGTTCAACTCCCATTCATTGAATCTGGTGATGCATCAGTGCAAGGAGGAATGGTGGATCCATTTATAAATAACGAGGCAGCTTCGAAGGAAGAACTTACCACTGCCATTGATGTTGAAGTGACAACTTTAGAGTCTCCTGCTCAATCCAGTGAGGTTCAAGGTACTTTGATCCATAGCAACAGAACTCTTTCGTAAGTCCTTTTTTTTTTTTTTTGGTGCATTTCTTTTCTATTACAAATAATTCATCATTTCTTTGTTTGCTTTGCAGATCAGTCATCTCTAGAGCCTTTAACACGGTTCGAGGCTGGAGACAACTCAAATAACGCAGTCACTCCCGAACTTTTGGTGATTCCTGACCCTTCTACAACAATGGATAGAACATGGGTTGCGGTTGATAAAATGACATGAGGTCTTGAACTTGAGGCTCGAGTCATTTGTACTAGAGCCTAATTTTTTAGAAGAATAGTCTCGATTAGTGATGGGTGACCCTGAAGTAGAGATGGAGACATCCATCATGACATGTAATCTCCTCGTATTCCTGTACCCTTCATTTTAATAGAGGATTTGCGTACTTGTGGGCACTTCTATTCTTCTTAAATATTGATGTTAAGGATAATTTGGTCATTTATATAACTAGTGGAATCTGCTCCATCCAATGAAAATCAAAATTTGCAGTAATTAGGAATCATTGCAAAGTTTATGTAAGAATTGTCATGGATTTAGTGGAACAACCAATCCTGTGGCCGTTCCACAAGAACTTTCCATACTAAATAGAAAACCCTAATAGCCAATACTCCACCTCCTCCGTTTCCTTAACTATTATGGGGGATCAAAACTTGACCATCCAAATTTTTAGGCAATTATATTGTTCATGCAAAGTGTGACACGAGTCATATTTTATCTAATGGGTGGGGACTTGGTGTCACGTCCTCAAAATTACAACCAGGGATAACGTGAAAAATAAGAATAAATGTTCAATTTTCTGTGTTTAATACAACACAAACTTCCAAAAGTGGACCCACACAGCAAACCGTGGTGACTGAAAATAAATTTCATTAAATGCGATGGAAGTTTTATTCAATTGGTATTCAAGATTCATAGTTAAAATCCAACACAATCATCAGATGAAGAAGTAATAGTTAAAGTTTTAGAATAAATCAAATAATTACTAAAGAAAAGTTTTTCATTAAAGAAAGTTCATCTAAAGAAGTTCTAAGATGACGTTCTCTCTCATGCAGGCTTAGACGGCTCCATAGCCATCTCTGGCTCTTCACTCAGGTTCGTTAATTTGTTCAAACGCTTGAAACATTTGACCATCCTCTGTCTTCACAGTAGGGTAAGGGTCAGTACCTATGCACCAATAAACAAAGTAAACAGCAAATACGAAAACATAATTCATAAATAAAATACAAGATCAATGTGAGTAATGACAAGTAATGATCATAAGAGATTAACACCACATAATGACGAAAAGAACGTATAACCTAAATCCAATCTACACAAATAGAACAATACAATAATCACACAGAAGCATAGCTACTGTTTTGGGTGGTCAGCCCTAACTATAAAGTGGGAAAACCCGTTCGAAGGCCGGCGGTCATAAACCGGTTCGTAATCGAAATCGTAGGCCGGATAAACCGGTTCGAAATGCGGATATTACAGTGTCGGTACACATCGGTGATCAGCCGTCCAAATACAATTGCAGTCGTTCGAATATGACCCAATCAATATACATATATATACATATCATAGTATAATAGACCTAATGATTTGTAAAGCCCTGACACAGAAACCTAAGTCAAAGTGAAGGGCTGGCAGCACAAAAATCCATAATCGAATCATTCAATTAAACAACCACAATATCTCAATCGATTGCCACGCCACATCACGGTCCATATCCAATCAATCATAGGGTATGGAATTAATAGACCAACATCAAACTCAAACATGTATGAAAACCAGAAGGTCAAGGAATAATCACAAGCCAGTCCTATGGTCAAACATAAGGTATCGTACCCGACAACTACAGGAGTCTCTAATAGATAAAAGATCAATGCGCCCTTTCTCAATCAATGGTGCATAGACCCAATTAAGGGTTTTCCAATAGAGATGGGTTGACCTCAATCCACTAGGATTTTCCCGAGGTCATACGAAGTACTAAACCCTACGTTAGTAATATACCGTGTGCTCGGACGGTATTTACTTGGTCCAAAAATCCAATTAATAGAGTAAAAAAATATATATAATTTAACACATTAAAATCAAAGATATCATTTGAAATTAATTTGCAAATAATAAAAAGTAATAGCATTCTTTAATTTATAATTTTATAAAACTTAGGGTCCCATCTTAATGTATTTCCAAGAATATAAAACCTAGGAGTCCAATAAGTTCATTAAGGACAAAGGGTCCTTTTTTCCAAATTTCTACAATCAATGGGTCCAAGTGTTAAAAAGTCAAAACCCATGTCATCTCCTACCACATTATCACCAACCTCTCCCTTATCCCCAAGTATCATTCCCTGTTCCCACACAGAATTAGTTCTGTCACATGGAGTCTGTGCCACAGCAACTATACAAATTTTCCAATGATGGACATCATGCCTCGCCCATCAAGATTAATAGAAATAGTGCGCCACATGGATCAAAACCCACATCAGTCACATCTTCAAGGTCGTTCATGCCTATACGGCCATGTGATCGGACCTGATTCGTGGTCAATACATTCAGTGGATCCCACTTAATAAAAGAAAATAACTCCACAATGACTCACGCCCCAAATTCTTGGAACCATCAAATGGTGGCCATCTATATGCAAGATCTCATCACAAAATAGAGAAAATCAAACTTTAGGGCATAAAAGGCGTTTCTACATGCATCCACACACGAATCAAAGAGAAACACAAGTATTAAATTTATAAATTATGATTAGGTACTTGCCTGAGGTCCGCGGTTGAGGGAGACGGTCCTGAATTCCTACTGCAAAAGCCCAAAGCGCTAACCCAGAAAAAAGTTGGAAGGGAGAGAGTTGTGTGTGAAAATAAAAGAGTGTGGTGGTGGTGTATAAATAGGGAATAAGAAAAAGAGTTGTAGTCTAACTTAAATTCTAAAAAGAATAAAGTTTGAGTTCTAAAAAAAATAGGAGTTTGGATTAGAGAATGATTATACCCACTAAACTGGGTCCGGGTTAACTATGGGTCAAGATACCTATCCAACAAACATAACTCACCAAACCTAAGCTTAACGTGGTCCCCACTTAGACTAATCGCATAATTAATTAAAATACAATCAATTATATAATAATAATAAATAATATATATAATAACCAAAACGTCACACTCGGTGTATTTGGACATTTTTTAAGCCTCGAAACTAATGTTCAGGTAGCTTTCATTTTAGGTCATTAGGTGACGGATACATATCAACCTATTGCCACGTCATGATGTCATCCTCTTACCACAAACGAGGCAGTTCCATACTTAATAGGGACGTCTGTCCAGGGGCAAGGCTCTGGGGGCTTCAGACCTTGGGAGACCTGGAAATATTTTTTATAAAGAGACCCTACAAAATTTAAGAATTAATGAAATTTTTTTTTTTTCAGTTTCCCCCTTCCCCAATGTTCTTCTTTTTTTTTTTTTTTTTACATTGACTTGAAAATTTCCTGGGTCCACCCGTGTCCGTCCTGGTCCTCTTGGATAGTGAGTGAAACTTTATAATTATAATTATGGGTACCTTGTAAGTTCAATCAGTTTCATGCACGGGGTCGCAATTTTTGAGAATATTAAAGACTACATAGTGCAAAGTCTTGTGACACAAGATTAATATAATTTTCCAAATCTAATAAGAGCCTTATTTTATTCGTTCTACAACTTGGACCTTCATCTTCTTTTATCTAAGCATCCCAAACAGTTAACTGACCCAGCCAATCTGTTATTTGGCGGAAGCCCTTTATAGTGGAAAGGAAAAGATGAAAAATGAAGTAAGCTTTCGACAATGCATCAACCCTAGTGATGGAGAAGCTCAAGGGCTTGTAACAGTGTGTCTCTGAACCTAGCCACATCAAGCTTTACATTTTGCTTCCCCAGGTAAATAGTCGCTAAAGCATCCCATCCTTGTTTAGCAATTGATCCGGGATCTCTACGTACTGGATGGTCATGTGGATATTGTTCTGTAAGAGTGCTCTCTTTCTCCTCCATCTTATACTCCAAGTACCTTATCTTCATATCCACTGAGGGCTCTCCAAAGGCAGTTCTACAAATCCACTCTGTCTCACCAAAAGGAACCACTTGAATCAGTATTGCATTGGTAGGAAGGAAAACAACATTGGTTAGCCCAGCCCCATGAACGCCCATCATAACATCACACGAATTAACGATTTGGGAGACTTTTGAGAGGGACGTCCCGAATTCCGCCTCTGAAACAACGACTTCATACCCCAAGCTTCTGGCCATTTCGACTATTTCTCCGACGTTTGTGAAGGCCCGAGCCCCCTTTCTTGATACTATCATAAGCCTTGGTTTTTTTCCCCCATCTTCTCCAATGGTAATTGCATAGTGTCTCACCAACGAGTAGGAGCTTCTCAAGAACCTAATGAAATCATACATGGAGTACCCATTTGGAGATCTTGTTGGATCGATGCTCAGTTCCTTGTGAGATCTAAGACCGACAAATGCATTGGAGAAGCAATGCACTTTGTGCTCGTGGTCGAAGTTGATGATTTCGTATTTGGAGAGATGTTTTAGGATTACATGGTATTTGTCAACCCACCAGGCTTGAAAGTTAGTGATGAGGAATTGGATATCTCCATGGTATTGGCGGGAAGTAATGAAGAGAGGAACCAAGACGTCGGTGAAGTCATGGAAGTAGTTACCTGTGTATCCTGATGTGGAGAAAACTAGAGCGGGCACACTATGGTATATAGAACAGCTTGGAGCTTGATCGTGACCTGTCAACGACTTCAATGACAATTCCCTTACTCCAGACATAGCTCTAGAATCTTCCTTTCTAGCATAGGGTTTAATCTTCCATGTTTCATTTTCCATATAGTGACCCATTTGAGATGAAGAAACAAGAAGGATCTCTGAGGAATTCCCATGAATCCTGATATCTCCCTTCATTTCGCAGAAATTCGATCTTGGCTTTGAAATGTCGCATATGGAGTTGTTTGGAAAGATCTTTTTCTCGCTCTCAGCCGCTACACAACAACGGAAAAAACTCATGAGATTTAGAAAGTCACGCACAAACCTAACTAGACGAGTCTAACTCAGGTGAGTGACTCAAAGTGAATTTTCTATTGAGGGACTCCGTAGAAATTTTCCTACGTGAGACTTCAAGCAGTGCCTTAACGGAGGGCCCCACCTACAATGGTGTAGTTTCACTTTTAAGAGAAACCTGCCTGGGTAATGTACTTGTAAAATGTACTGAAGCCAGGATTCATATTAAAAGACAAATCCAAAATTATCAAATCTTAAAATTCATGTTATTAAATGTTTTGACATTTTATGGCATGAGAGGATACCCTTTTGACTATTTTGCATAAAAAGAAGAGGGTTTTTGTCATTTACCTCCTTCATGACCGTTTTTTCTTTAAAAAAAAAAATTATAAAAAGCCTCAAATATTTGAAAAAACCCAAAAAAAAAAAAGGTCCTCCAACAGTATCCACACAACTTTTCATATTACTTTTTTGTCCCCAACGACTTTAATTAATTAACTTTTTTGTTGGCACATTACGTTTTCCTAAAATAATGTTTTTCCAAACTTGCGCAAGTGCGTGTATCTTAATATTTTCAAGTCCCGCATGCGCGTGCACAAATCAAGTGTGCACGTGTACCATAATCACCGTGTAAAAGCCCCGCATGTGCAAGTACAAGTGATACACACCCGTGCGCCTGGTTATACGAAAGAGCCCTGCTACCTGTCCCGGGTTCAGTACAAAACCCGGGACAGGTAGACTTTTTGTATACGAAAAGATGTGCAATCACTGTTGAAAGACTTTTTCTGGTGCTTTTATAGTTTGGAGGACTCATTTGGTATTTTCAAATATTTGAAGCTTTTTTTATGATTGACCGTTTCCAAAAAGAAGATTTGGTGTTTTTAAATTTTGCACTTGATATGGTCACTTTTTTTTCACGTCTCATCAAGTGATTCTTTAGTTCAATTCATTTTAGGAGTGCAACCAGTTATATGGACTTTGTAGGAGAAAATGGGTCGTGACTCAAATCTCCCACCTCCCGGCCACCTTGGACATCCGGAGAAGCATAGAAAGCTTAACCATTCCAAATGTGGAGGTGGGCCTACACCGAACAAAAAGAAAATATGAGAAATAATAAAATTTTTGCTAATCAACACAAAATGCGATACCCCACAAATTATGTTACGTACAATCCCTGTTGTGGAAGCACAAGATTTTCATATGATATCCTTACCGAATTGTTGAGAGCTGTCTTTATTTCCAATCATTACCGTACTTGGACAACCACTGCCCATCCACATCTTCGAATACACTGAGAAATAATTTACACAACAGGAACACATCAGATCAAACCTAATTATCTAAATAATTGAAGCTGAAAATCAGCTTTTAGCATGATGGAAAACGAATTGTTTGGTGTAACTGACGCGACAAAAGTACAAATGTAGCAATTTGCAATGGGTGTAAATAGAAGAATGTTTCGAATGTAATTTAAAATGCTTTCTTGCTCTGGTTGGAGCCTCTTTGTCTATAAGAAGTCATGATAGGCCTGCGTGTCACGGGTCCCACGTCAGCTCAGGCAGGGCAAAGGCTAATAAGAAAAAAACAATTCCACTTAGAGTACAACTAGTCGCCACAAAAAAACTCACAATAAGATCAATGGGTGTCAGTTTCTTGGCGAAAAAGTTTTTAATAAGTGTGACTTTTTAATAAGGGTAAGGAAAGTAGAGACCTCGAGTGAGGTAACAAAGCCCTCTGATAAGGGAAGGTGGCATACCCAGAGTTCAAACCCTAGGCATGAAGGTGAGAACTTCCGCCTCTTACCTGTTTTCATGCAACTATTACTTTTTTTGTCATAAAAAAAACTTGTACTTCTCTCAAGAAATTTCACAATGAGGAATCATGAATGAAAACTTTTACATTCTAATTTTTCCAATTTAGAATTCTATGTTGTTAAGTAAATCGTGCACTCGATTGATAACTAATTTAATAACATTCCTCAGAACCAATTATATGATTAGAAGAATATAGGATTCATTAATTTATAATCCATAACACAGGTTGTGATCTGAGCCACTGATTAATTAATGCAATGGCTCAGATAATTTCATTTGCGTTTCACCAAGAGCCACATACATTTAAACTGCTACAGTCTTCACCGGTTTGACCATCCGATCCGTTCTATCAGGTGCAACCAGGAAAAAATAAAATATAAAAAACAAATTACGAAAACTGATAAAAATGATCCTGATTTCCATGGATTTGTATAGTTTCAAATGAGTTACAAATGATGGTTTACCGTATGAAACCATGAGATTTGGACCCAACCCAATAAATTACCTGTTTTGACCGGGCCTTCCAAGGAAGGTCTAACCACGAGGAGAAAACAAATGGAGAGTGCTAAGCATCCGAAGAGAGTCCGATATCTGACCTTGGCATGCTCAAACAGTCTTAAGCTCTTAACGAGCTTCGTGTAATAACGAAGAGCCATCTTGTTGGTGCTTTGCTTCTCCTTGATTTTATCAGCAAGTGGCTCAAAGCATTTATGAAGCTCGTGGCAGAAATGCAATGGGGGCACGTATAAATATATGTTATCGGAGAGTAGTGCAGTTCCTTTCAATGGTCCCCACCATTCACTTTGGCAAATCTTATGGTTTTGTTCCTTGATGAATTGACGACTGTGCATATCATTCTCAAAACATTTGACCAACGGAAGAAGTTAAAGCCGCATCTTTCATCATGAGTCACGTTTCATTTCTCTAAACCCAAGATTTAGGGAGATTAAAACAAATCATTTAATTAACTTTCTTATTATAAGACTGCTAGTGGTGCCTAATGGCATTTTCTTTTTTCTTTTAATTGCAAACGGAATTAAAGAATGATGTGCAAAAGAAAAGAATGTTAGAAACAAGCACCAAAAGAATATTGCCAGACAGAAGCCCACAAAAGGAAAACAAAGAAACAAAATACACAATAAAGGAGAGAAAAATGAGAAAGCTCATCTATACCTTTAATGAGGTTAATACTTCTAAATAGCTAATTCACCAAATATTCCTTTACTTGATTGACCAAGTGAATGACTAGCCCAAAAGGACCTTTATGGTCCTCAATTATCAAATCTTGATGGGCAACATATTTCATGATTTAGATCTTATCATTGAAAAACCTTGGCATCCATAATAGGGTTCATGCATAACCCTACACAAATTATTTTCTAATGTAAAGGGAGGAATGTTTGCAACTTGAGATTTTTACAATTCTCTCTCTAATTAGTGCATGTGTGATAACTCTATGCTTAATTGTTTGTTTGTGCAGGACCAAGTAAATGGTAATTGGTGGTTAGTGGTAAGCAATAAATTGTGGGGCACTGGCCTAGTTCGTTGTTCAAGAGCATGGCCGAAAATTTCACTTCATTGAGTTGGGTCTCTGTGATTTTGGGTTTTTAATGCATGCCATCCGAATCTCGTCCCATGTACACCAAATTTTGTAGTTTTTTGTGATTAAAAGCACCCTGACTTGTTTAGGGAATTACAGTTTAAATGCCCCTATAGCTTTTCCAAGGAAAAAGAAGACAAACATGGAAAGAAACAGTTTTAAAAGGGTTTATGGAGAAAGACAACACATTACATTGCCTTCCAAAGAGAAGATGACATGTACACCCCAGAAAATCCTCAATGAAAAATAGTCCCCCTGATAGTGAACAATAAAATTGGGCTGAATTTTTTGAAAGGGAAAATAGCAGCCATACGAGGAATAATTTTTATTTTTGTATTTTTGGGTTTTGGGGGAGGGGGGGGGGGGGGTCCCTCAAAGTATGACTTTAAGGCAAACAGTCCACAAAAAAAAGTCATACAAAAAAAGGCATGTAACCAAAGGTCCCTCACACACATTCTCATACTTGAAATGTCCAATTTGCCCTTTCTTTAAATTATATCCCATGATTAGTGGGGATATCCCATTAATAATGGTCAACTACCATTGAATTAGCCACAATTAATGGAATCCTATTAATGATATTTTTAAATAAACTCTATGAACACACAAATAAATTTCAAACTAACGCAAACAAATTTCAAAAAACGCAATAATTTGAAACAAAGGAATAAATTTAGAAAAAGAAATAAATTTTAAAATAACGCAGATAAATTTAAAAAGCTGTT
Source organism: Camphora micrantha (assembly GCA_003546025.1). Taxonomy (NCBI): domain Eukaryota; kingdom Viridiplantae; phylum Streptophyta; class Magnoliopsida; order Laurales; family Lauraceae; genus Camphora; species Camphora micrantha. The sequence goes on along the minus strand of QPKB01000011.1, from coordinate 9,002,927 downwards.
AATAAATTTCAAAATATCCAAATAAATTTCAGAAAATGTAAATAAATTTCAAAAGACTCAAATAAATTTCAAAAGATCGGAAGAAAATTTAAAAAATATAAACAAATTTAAAAATCCCCAAATTAATTTCAAAAGATGAAATAAAATTAAAAAATGCAAACACATTTGCCAAAACTAAGATAAATCAATTTTCCAATTTTCTGAAAAATTTTCCAAAAATCAAGTATTTTTTTTCCATAACTCAGTTAAATTTATTTCAAAAATAAAAATAAATTTCAAAAGACGCAAATAAATTTAAAAAAATGTAAATATATTTCAAAAGATGCAAATAAATTTCAGAAGACGCACGTAAAATTAAAAAATGTACATAAATTTAAAAAAAAAAACGCAAACACATTCACCAAAACTTAGATAAACCAATTTTTTAAATTTCAGAAAAATTTTCCAAAAACTCTAGTATTTTTTTTCAAAACTCAGTTAAATTTATTTCAAAAAATAAAAATAAATTTGAAAATGCACAAATAAAATTAAAAAAATACAAGTAGATCTAAGAAAATACAAATAAATTTGCCAAAAACACAAAGATTCGTTCAAAAATTCAATTAGAATTTTCAAAATAGAGATAAATTTATCAGAAACTCAGCTATATTTTTCAAAAATTCAAATAAAGTTGCTAAAAACTCAAATAGATTTATTCAGAACTCAGTTAAATTTGTTCCAAAACTCAAACAAATAGCCAAAAACTCATATAGATTTGTTCGAAACTAGATAATTTTTTTTCAGAACTCAGATAAATTTGCGCAAAGCTCAAATAAATTTGACAAGAAATCAAAAACTCAAATAAATTTGACATAAACTCATATAAATTTGTCAAAACCTCAGATAAATCTGACAAATGACGGCGGCCCTAGCTGGCTATTGGTTATTGCTGAACTAGGCTTCATGCTGCGAACGAGTTAGAACTGACCCAAACTTGACCCTGGCTTGGAAACTGACTGTTACACCCCGACCCGAACTAATCATGATTAAGACTAATTAATTGAGATTAATGCTAATTAAGCATGGATAATTTCGTTAATCAAGATTAATAACCAAAGAGGGACAAATTAGTCTCAAATGATGCATTAAACATAATGGAATGGATTTGAATGAAATTGAATTGGTTAAAATGAGATTAGACTCAAACAAGGTAGGCTAAGGACTTTTCTGTAAAAATGGGCTTTCACGTATTTTTTTTCAAATACGGAAATTCTTAATACCAACGTGTGTATCTCGAAGAGTACGTTAACTTTCATAATGAACACGATTCCATTTGACCACAAATGGACCAAATGAGGCATCATTTGACTCAAAATGTAATTAGGTTTAATGAGAGGGGGTTTTTGTGTGAAGGAGCCTTATATTAGAATGAAAAGAACTTCTTCATTCATTCTCACTTCAAGCAAAACCCTAGACACCCTTTCTCTTCTTCTCCTTCCATTTTCTCTCCATCTAGTGTGAAGATTGGAAGAGTTTCCAAGTGATTGGAGTGAAGTTGGACTACTTCATCTTCTTCCTCAAGTCATTTCCTCCATTATCGAAGTGAAGAGCTTGAGAAAGATTTCAAGATTTCCTCTCTTTGAGCTACAAGTGAATACTAGGAACTTTAAATGATTTTCCAAGTTACAATGAGTGATTAGGCATGGTTTCTAGCATAGATAACTTATGCGTTGTGTTTTTGGTTGTTTTTATGGATTAGGGTTTGAAAAGGAGACATTTGTGTTAAACCAAGCCAAGGCAAATAGGGCTTATTATCAAATAACTTCAAGAGAAGCAAGTATAAGAATTTACTTGTGGCTAATGTTAATCATTGTAGAAGCTCATAGAGTTTCCATGGGTTTTATGCATTTTCCATTTAGTTTTGGATTCATTATGAATGCTTAATGAAATGATTAATGGATTATTAGAAGTGTTGCTTGTGAATGGATGATGTATGAGGGGGAACAGGAGGTTACCATTTTCCTTGAAGGTTATGAAAATGTAAAGGAGAAAGAAGAGTAGAGGAAGGAAGAACTGATCAGAATTTCGGTTCGCTCGAGCGAACTGAGAGTCCGCTCGAGCGACCTGTCACCTGTGAACGTCCGCTCGAGCGAATATACATCCGCTCGAGCGATCTAGGTTTTGTCTGATGGCCTTCTGTCATCGCTCGAGAGAGTGATGTTGGTTGTTCGCTCGACCAACGTTCTGTGAGACGTCCGCTCGAGCGAACTTGGGGTCATTCGAGCGAACAACTTTTTGTTTGGGTCCACTCGAGCAAACTTAAGTCGGATCGAGCGAACCTGATACTAGCCCAACAATAATAGTTAGTGAAAATTTCAATGAATTTTGGGTTTTGGAATTTTATGTGGATTTGGAGTACCACTTGTTAGTGCAAGTGCTTTTTAATTGGTATTAAGAGTAAACATCCATGGGTGATAATTACGGGGACTATAATAATTTACAAACTAAATATATAAATGTGATGTCCATCGAGAATAACACGTGCATTTGGAAACCAATGGTTACACCCAAATGATTGTTTAGAATTGAAATAAGATCAAGTAGAACCATAAGTGGTTAGTAATTCTCTCACTGTATCATTGTGATCCAGTCTAATGAGATTTGTATTATTGTTATTCCCTTCCTTTGTCATGAAAGGAATCATTGAATTGAATTGAATCCATAAAAGGATTGCTTACTATTGACCCTTGAGTCTGGCACTGCCTAGCTATTGTATTAGAGCTCTAAATGAGTTCAATGAATTAATGAATGACTAATCCTGCTGCAGCAGATGGATTTTGAGGCATTCCGGAGCTCCGTGGTGATGCTAGTTGTCCCTGGTCCGGACATTAATAATTCCCACCAATTCCGATCATATCTTTGGATATTGATTGATGCCTTCCATTGGAAGATGGATCCTCCCTTTGAGGGGAGATGGTAAATAAAATGAATCCTTCCTTTGAGGGAAGATGGTAAATGAATTGAAATACAATGAAATGAAAGCTATGGTAGTGGTCATCTTGAACATGTTTATTGATTGACTTTATGTTTACCTATTGCTAGTGTAGAAACTGTCTAAACCTATCTAGAATTGGAATTTGTTATTAAACAAATTGAATGAGCTCAATATGAATGTGTTAACATGCTATTACGAGATTTGTTTATACATTGTTGAACTGTCATGTTTATTAGTGTTATTGATGACATTACAGGCCCGATTGCCCCTGCCAGTCCAGCAGCACCCCATGCGGCAGCGGAGGAGACCGCTCTGGTTCCTCCAGGAGGATTGATTGAATGAAATAGATGGGATACCATCTAAAATGGGTATCCGAGTGCGGAATGGAATTTGAACATTTTGAGAAATGTTTTTGAGGAACTATTTGTAGATTCATTTTGAAATGTAATTAATTATCATGTACATAGTGTTTTGGATATGTAGTGTTTGACGAACAAATGTTAGGATTGATACATATATAAGGACCTTATTTTGTATATGTGTAAATTGTAAATTGATATTGTCAAAAATAAATGTTTCCGCAAAAGTTGTATATTTGACAGGCATATTTGAGAATGTTATCCCTTGTGGATTCCGTTTTAACTTCGGTTAATTCGGAGTTTACGGGAGTAAGTATGAACTCACGGCTCGGGGTTACTGGATCTCGGGCCTGGGTCGTGACACTGACTCAACCGGGTCTTATCTTCTTCCTCGACAGACTCTGTTTCTGCAACAAAACCGTGGACACTGCAGCGCCTTGTTGCTTCTTCTCCAGCGACAGGCGAACTGACGGCCGTGGCCTGCGTCATCCGGCTATGACGACGGCGTGCAAGCAACCTTCTCTGGTGATTAGTTTACAAAGAGATCTATTCTCTGCACCTTATCTCTTCTGGTGATGGCTCCTGTGATGAGAACCCGACAAGACACGAACCTCCCCCTTTTTTCTTTTTCTTTTTTTTTTCAAAAATCAAAATACCTTTTGTCTTTTCTTAAGACTTTTATACTACTTGTTTCTATCAAACGAACAAGATGTACTATGGATCTTTAATGGGCATGAAACAAGAGTTTCCACCTCGTGACTCCAACGTCCAACAGCCCTAGAAACTCCTCGTGACTTAATCTCGTCAATCTTTATTGGCGCAGGATTGCCCAAGCCCAATGAGGGAGACTACAAGATTTGAAATTTTAAATTTTAAAATTTTATGCCTAAAACGATTGAAAGGGCAAATTAGTCCCAAAATATGTGATCATGTGGATGTAAGGACATTTGGCTGCAAATTGTCTAGCTGAGTAGACCAGAGCCCTTAAATAGAATTTGTCTGGACTGGAGGCTGGATACATTCGACTTTAGGGACCTTTTGCTAATTTTCTCCTTTTTTTTTCTAATGTCATGTTTGTGAGATTTTCTGAATCTCTATCTCTCTTTTTTTTTTTTTTTTTTTTTTTCGTTGACAAGGCTATCCAACCTCTTCGAGAATAGACTATTTCCCAAAAACGTGGAGTCCATGTATCCCTTGCGCATTGGGTAACTCAGGCTTTTGCCTGCACAAGTCCTCCCAGGAAAAGAGTGCAAGTTGGAAACTACAACATGAGCCTAGTCCTAGCCAATTGCACTATTCCTTGGATTAAATATCTCATAACTTATAAAACACAATCTAATATTGTATACTAAAAGAAATTAGAATACAAGTAAACTGGTTTCCCCATAACCAAGGGTTCATGCCAAAATACAGTTGTTTTACAAATTATAAATTACAAAATTTACTAGGAAAATCTTGGGTTCAGAGAATGACTCAATATTCTGGGTGGGAATTAATTTGGGTTTCTGTGAGGCTTTTCTAATTGACTCTTGACATTGTCCGTACTTGGTGTGCGGGTGTTTGGATTGTAAGTGCTACTTTAAAATTTTGAAAATCAATGGATGGTCGTGCTATGTGGATTCATATTGGCATAAATGTCATTTGCAGGAGCCTGGTTCATTTCTTGATCGTACGTTTTATGGGAACCGTCACTACAAGAGAAGGGACTTTTTGCGACTATATCTTCACCGACGCTTTAAAACGGTTGCAAACATATAGCATCAGCAACGCTTTCAAGGGTAGCAAATCAATTTTGGGAATCTGTAATATGCGATAGTAATTGCTACGCTTTTAAGCGTCGTTTAAGATTTTCAAGTTTTATTTTTAAAAGAAAATAATTTATAAGTTTTTTTATGTTCTGTAGCAACGTTTTTAAGCGTCGACAATGGTAACCTTGTTTAGCTACGCTGTAAAGCGTAGCAACAGCTCGTTTTATTTTTTTAAAAAAATCATTTATAAGTTTTTTGAAGTTCTGTAGCTACGCTTTTAAGCGCCGATAATGGTAACTTCGTTCAGCAACGCTTTAAAGCGTCGTAACAACTCTTCATCATCCGACAATTGTAAGTTCCAACCAACCACTCCATTCCAACGACCACAAGTCCCAGCGGAGCCATCTTCATAGGATTTCTTCTTTTTTGGGGTTTTCTTTGGTAATGCCCTGGACTTTTTGAGATGCCTCATCTCCCCTTCTCTTCCATCTTGCGTGTTCTTTGTTGAAGCTCCCACATTCTTAAATCTTAATAGTAAAATCGAAAAATCGAGATTTAATCACTTTATGATGAAATTTTCCATGAAAATAACCTCAATCTGCTTTAGAAACTTGTAATATCACTACTAAAAAACAATGATTTTATATCAGTTTTTAAATCCCTTAATATCGGTTATTAGTAAAATCGATATAATATGCTGCTCCAAAATATCTTATATCAGTTTAAGTTTTGTAATATCAATTTCTAATTTCAGATATCGGGTGGACTTAAACCGATATATTAAGATAACCATTTTATATCATAAATATTTAAACCAATATAATATTTTAGAGTTTTTAATATCGTTTTAAACTCGATCATCTGCTCTGTTAGCCTTTAATTTGCAGTTTAAATAAAGGCCGTCGCCTCCTAATAAGTTTTCTCCCCCGCGCGCGCCTGTTCCACTTTTCTGTTTCATTTGGCGCCCTAATATTATGACCTATGGCATCTCTCCCACTTGAATCTCTTGTGAAGACAGTACAAGAAAATGCAAATTCAGTGACAACTATTCAGTGAGGGAGGTACATATTGTCACTTAAAGTAGCTGATCAGTGATAAGAAATTTTTATTGTTATATATAAATAATCATCACGTTTTACTAGAGACAAGAAAGTATATTAATATATTATCATAAAATTGGATTTTTCAGTGACAAGGTGCTTTTAGATCGTCACTAAATGTTGTTACTAAATAGGTCGAAATATTGACGCAAAATACACTGACGTCGAAATATTGACGCAAAATACACTGACGGATCGACTTGGCGTGTTACTTATTCCTTCCGACGTTTTTTCATTCCTCCCGCGCTGCAATACCCTTTTCCCTCTTATCCCTCACTCATTTCCCTCGTTTTTTCGTTCCTCCCGCGCTGCCCTAACCTTTTCCCCCTTATCCCTCAGTCATTTCTTTCTTTCCCTCCTCTCCTCTCCTCTCCTCTCCATCCATCGATCGTCAGTTTTCTCGTCTCCAGAAACCCATCTCCTCTCCAGCAACCCATCTCCTCTCATCCCTTCCTATCTCTCCCTCTCTCTCCCAGGCGCACCTCTCCATCTCCTCTCATCCCTTCCTATCTCTCCCACTCTCTCCCAGGCGCTCCTCTCCATCCCTTTCTATCTCTCCCTCTCTCTCCCGGCCCAGGCGCTCCTCTCCATCGATCAATCGTCGTCCTCTCATCTCCAGAACCCATCTCCTCTCATCCCTTTCTATATATCCCTCTCTCTCCCAGGCGCACGACCCTCTCATCGCCAGCACTGCCGAGCGCGCGAAAAGCAGCCCCGGACGCGAGCAGAGCCTTCATCTTCCTCCTCGCGCCGCCGGACGCCTCCCCTGCACCAGGTACACCCCTCCCTCTTCCTGCACTCCACACACAGCGCATGCCATTCCCCCTCTCCTCTCTTTCTTCTCTGTTCTCTCTCTCCCTCATTCCCCATCTCCATGTTTCCTCTCTGTCTGCTTTCCTCCCTCCCTTCCTCTGTTCTTCTTCCTCCCCTGTCTCCCCTCGCCTGCGCACCTGCACACCACTCCCTCTCTCCCTCGGTTCTCTCTCTCTCTCTCTCCCCCCCCCCCACCCCCCCTCTTCTCTTCTTCCTCCCCTTTTCCTCTCCCTCTCCCCTGTTTCCTCTATTCCGCCCTGCGCCCACCTGCACGCCACTCCCTCTCTCCCTCGGTTCTCTGTCTCTTTTCCTCTCTTCTCTTCATCCTCCTTGGTTATTGAAACTCCTCAGTTCTCTTCCTCCTCCCCGGTTAACTCACTTGGTGGAGTTTTCTCCACCTTCTTGAAAAATTAGTTTCTAGGAAATGTCAGGGTATGTCCGAATTTGAGGTTTTTGTGAGTTATTCTTGAAAAATTTCATGGAAATAAATTAATCTTTAATATTAAAATCGAAAATTATATAAATTAAATATAAGCTGGTTTTTAATGATTGAATATATGTAATTTGTACTGTGATTTTGTATGTAGGTTTTTTTTTTTTTTTTTTGTTTTGCTATCAATTTATTTCATATTGTACTGCAATTTCTCATAATACTTTGAATTTTTTCCAAATATTATTTGAAGTAGAGCAAAGCTAATGGAAAGTTGGCATTTCCTAACATTGTAACCCTCTAAAAAAATCAATTAGATTTGTGATCCTCACTTTCTCCACTAGCTGAAGAAAGGGAAAATAAACAACTAACAGTTGTCCATCTTCACCATGCATTCTTACAATGTGTGCAACAATTAAGTGAGAGATGTTTCTTCATCTCAATTTTATCAAGTCATCTTATCTAAATCTCTGAAATAGATAAATCATTATAATGATGATGGTGATAATGAAAGGATGAGAAGCATTGCTTTTTTGGAGCGGCTATCATGGAGCACATGATTTGATTTGATTTGGTTTTAAAGCAGGCTATAGTGAATTTTATTGTTAAATAAACCAGATCTGGTTATCATCTACTTCCTTATTTTTTTTTTTTTTTTTTTTTTGAAGTGGCTATTCTACAATTTAGCAATATGAAAATTAACAAAAGAATCTTGATACTTTCAAAATCCATACAAGATCAGGAAGATCTAGAGGGTCTGGCACCCAAACCGAAGTGCAGGCCAATCGATCCAACATGCTAGGCTCTCATATAAATTGTATGTGGGCTTACCTTTTACAACAGCTAGGCTGCTCATGGGCCAGTTTGACTTGGCTAAACTTAAAAGTGCCCATTGCCTAAAGCTATCACCCAAACCGAAGCGCATGTCAATTTCACAACATAATGCCTCTGTGGATCAAGTTCATGGGCCTTTAAGCACCACTTCCCGATTCAACCATGGGCATATTGAGGCCATTGTTTGCTATTTCTGCATAACTTTAGTGAAGATTCAGGGTAAAAAAAAACCTTTCTTATTTATATTTTTCTTATTCCTCTAAAGTTACAGCATGCTTCATGTTCTTCTTTTCATGATTGTTCCGAATATTTCAACTCAAGCTGCTTGGTAAATTGTAAATTAATCATAAATTATTTACAAATAACAATTAATTCACAACTACAAACATTCAGCTCTTTTTCAAACATTCAACTACAAATATTTTTTGATGAACTAATGCATTCTTTTTTCCCTTTTCTAATAGGAAACCAGAAGAAGTTTTTGCAGCAAAAGGTGTTAAGCCAACTTTATTTCCTAATCTGAATACTCTTGCCCTCGTTGAGGTATATTCAATTCTTTATCATGGTAGAGGCATCCAGTGCTCTTTTTTGTATGCATGTATTTCTTTTTGAATGTATCTATCTTGTTATCGGTATTATACTTATATATTGTAGCACTTTGTGCGGCTCATTGATCCTGAGGTTGGACCTTTTGGCTATTATGAGAGTCTGGATCCTTTTAGTGTAATTAACTTTTAATGGTCCATATCTTCAACGTTTGATAGATAGGAATGTTGGACATAGCTTATTTTAGAGTACAATGGTAAAACTTTTTCCTATCATTCCAAATGTCGTGAAATTGCAATATTTGCCTTTGCAATTGACATATTTTTTTGATTTAAATTGTATAGAATTGCACATATAGATGGATAAGAGTTGGATGGATCTGCCGGATCGTTTCGGCACTCGATATACTAGAGGTATTGAGGATTTCATTGCTCTTGCTAGTAATCATATTGATGTCGCGGGCAGGATTCGTTGTCCATGTAGGATTTGCAATAATAGGTATTATAAGCAAATCAATGAAGTAAAAGATCATTTACTTGACAATGGGATGGACAAGCATTACACTCGATGGGTACATCATGGTGAAGAATATGAAGAGTTGTCTGATGATGACGACGACGATGATGTTGGTGCTGATGAAGGGGTTGTTTTTTATGGGGTGCATGATCTACTTCAAGATTTAGGGGCATCTACTCGTATGGATAATCCAGTGCCAAACATGCAATATGGAGATGCAGATAATTTTACAACCACAGAAGTAGAAACATTTAGTGGTCTTAATAGGAGAGAAGGAAATGCTACTTTGTTTGAGAAACTCATGAATGAATCGGGGAAACCTTTGTATCCAGGCTGCAAAAAAATTCTCAAAATTAGATTATCTCGTGAAGTTGTTTCATGTGAAGGTAATTAATCGTTGGAGTAACAAATCATTTGATATGATTCTTCAACTGATTAAAGCAGCATTGCCTGAGGGTGAGACGCTACCAAAGTCCTATCATGAGGCGAAGACATTAATGCGAGAGTTAGGGCTTGGTTATATTGCAATACATGCATGCAAGTATGATTGTGCACTTTTCTGGGGGAAGGACAACGAAAATCTTCGAAGTTGTCCAGAATGTGGAGAGCCAAGGTACAAAGTTGTTGAAGGCAAGTTTAAGAAAATACCACAAAAAGTTTTACGATACTTTCCACTTAAACCAAGACTTCAAAGGTTGTTTATGTCAAGGATGACTGCTGTAGATATGAGGTGGCACAAAGAAAAGCGAGTTCGGGAGGAAAATGTATTTAGGCATCCAGCTGATTCTAAAGTCTGGGAAGACTTTGACAAAGAGAATGAGTGGTTTTCAAATGAACCTCGCAATATCCGCCTAGGCCTTGCAAGCGATGGGTTCAACCCTTTTGGTGACATGAGTACCATGTACAGCATGTGGCCAGTAATGCTCATGCCTTATAATTTGCCACCATGGAAATGTATGAAGGATCCTTTCATCTTCATGTCACTACTTATTCCTGGTCCTAAATCACCGGGAAATGACATTGATGTGTATTTACGACCGTTGATAGATGAATTAAAAGATTTGTGGGAGAATGGCGTGGAGACATATGATGTTGTGACCAAGCAAACATTTCAGCTGCACACTGCATTATTGTGGACTATTAATGACTTTCCTGCATTTGCTAACTTGTCCGGATGGAGCACCAAAGGCAAAATGGCATGCCCAAATTGTAACAAAGACACAGTTTCTATGTATCTAAAGAACTGCCACAAGTTATGTTATATGGCCAATCGTCGTTTTTTGCAATCGCGACATTCTTGGCGGAGTCGTGGTAAGAACTTATTTGATGGGAAGGCTGAGAACAGGCCAAAACCAAAGGATTTGTCTGGGGATGATGTGTTATCACAACTTGAACTGGTTGAAGTACGGAAATTTGGGAAGAATCCGAATAACAAGAAAAGGAAGCGCACGCAAATTGAGTTGAATTGGTCAAAGAGGAGTATATTTTTCGAATTACCGTATTGGCGAACCCTGAAGCTACGTCACAACCTTGATGTGATGCACATTGAAAAGAACATTTGTGAGAGCATTTTAGGAACTGTGATGGGTATTGATGGTAAAACAAAAGATTCAATGCAAGCTCGATTAGATTTGGAAGAAATGGGTATAAGAAAAGAGTTGCATCTAATTCCTAGGGGTGATAAGTTTATCATACCGTCTGCAAGCTATACATTGTCATCTACCGAGAAAAAGGCATTTTGCGAATGGTTGAAATCTGTAAAGTTTCCAGATGGCTTTGCATCTAATATTTCTCGGTGTGTGAATGTCAATGATGGTAGAATATCAGGAATGAAAAGCCATGACTGCCATGTACTTTTACAACGGCTTCTCCCAGTTGCTGTGCGTGGTTTCTTGTCCAGTGATGTATCCATTGCATTGATTGAGCTGGGTTTCTTCTTCCAAGAGTTGTGTTCGAGGACATTAAGGTTGGAAGTGCTAGAGAATATGGACAAGGACATTGCTGTGATACTTTGTAAACTTGAACAGATATTTCCGCCTTCATTTTTTGATGTAATGGTTCATTTGGCTGTTCATTTACCACAAGAGGCAATTCTTGGTGGACCTGTGCAATATCGGTGGATGTATCCCATTGAAAGGTAACATGTATATGCATTTAAAAATTTAAAGTTGTACTTTGTTTTTGCCAACAATAATTATAAACCTTTAAACAGGTTTTTGCACACTTTGAAACAATATGTTCGTAACAAGGCACGTCCAGAAGGTTCAATTGCTGAAGCATACATTGATAATGAATGCCTGACATTTTGTTCCATGTATCTCCAAGGAATTGAAACACGCTTTAATCGTGAAGAGCGAAATTTTGATGGTGGTCAGGAGGAACAACCTACTAGGTTGCATGTTTTCTCACAGAATGTGCGACCATTAGGAGCTTCTAAAGTTGTCAGCTTGAATCTAAAAGATCACAACAAGGCTCGTTATTATGTGCTGAATAATTCAGAAGAAGTATTGCCATATCTAGAGTGAGTGCAACCATATGTACTAAGATTTAATATATATATATATATTTCTAACTGATTTATACTAAGATTCAATAAATATATATTTTCTTTATGTAGACAACACCTGACTGAGCTTAAAAGGCAAAGTCCAAGTAATTTGGAAGAGAGGCAAGAAATGTATTTTTCTGAATGGTTTGAACAACGTGTAAGTTTTCTTAGGGACCCAAAAGTAAAGGTACCTGTAAGTCTTAATTATATTGTGTTTTCTATTGATTTTGTACACTTTTCTCGTAGATGCAAGAATTGCGATCCCAGAAATCTCCTGAAGCTACCAATGATTTATATTCATTAGCTTGCGGGCCTGATCATCGTGTCATTCGATATAATGGTTGCATCGTTAATGGGATTAGGTTTCACACAAAGGACAAGGAAGTAAATCTCCGTACTCAAAATAGTGGTGTCGTTGTGCAAGGGTGTCACCAATCAAAAGAGATTGATTTCTTTGGCGTTTTAACTGATGTCATAGTGTTAAACTACTTAAATTCCAATCGAGTTTATCTTTTTCAATGTGATTGGTATGATATTGGTAATAGAAGGACGAGTATTCAAACAGATGGCCATGTGACTAGTGTTAATATCTCCCGAACTTGGTACAAAGATGATCGATTTGTGCTCGCTGCCCAAGCAGGTCAAGTCTTTTATGTGAGCGATACTAAATTGCGTGGTAGTTGGCAAGTTGTGCAGAAGATAAAGCCAAGAAATGTATATGATATTTCAGAGAAGGAGGAAGAAATTGTAGCAGAGCATGGTGTTGAGGCATTTCAACAAGAGGAGCATGTCGTTGTGAATGGCATCGTCGAACATGATCACACACTTGAAGAACTTAATGGTGATAATATTCAGAATGAAGAACTTGCAACTCTACACCTGAGCAGGGAAGATTTGAACCCAAGTGAAGTTGATGCACATGTGGTACTGACCAATATGGGTAGAGTACAGACAGAGGATCCGTTCATTAATGATGATGAAATTGATGAAGAAGAGGATGCAATGATAGATTATTGTAGTTATGAAGAAGAGAATGTTGGATCAAGTGACGATGATACTGACATAGATTGAATGGTCATGTAAAAGGTAATTTTAATTATCCATGAGTGATAGCATCAGAAATATTGTGTAATTTAATTTCTTTCCTAATCATGATACTTATTATTGACTTTCATTTTACTTGTTTATATTTACTTGATTCAATTTTTCTCTGCACTACACTTCAAAAAGTGATTTATGCTCAACACGAGTTTGTTAAGTTTATGTTGTCAAATATTTATATTTCTTGTGCAGTCATGGGACCAGGTAGACGAACTACTAGAAGTTCTCAAACGCAGCCTCTGCCTATGCCAAACACACAACCAGGTGTTGTGCTTCTTCGTGGTAAGATAGTATTCTTTCATGCAACTTTTGATTTCAGTCCAATCTCTCTATAAATTTCATCAGTTGTGTACACTTGCAACTTTGGTATATTCCCACTCAGTCTTTGTTTATTCATGTTGTGAATTGAATAATTTGTGTATAGACATGGCACCAGATGGACGATCCGCAAGTTCTAGTACAGTGCCTTCATCTGTTCCCAACTCTTCTGCACAATCAGCTAATGCATCTACTCCTGGTAAGTCCAATAGTTTGATGACATTATTAATGGATTGGTAAAAAGGGATCAAGCAAAAGTGTCTAACCAGCTGTTAATTTGTGCTATTGTTAATTGTTAACCAGGTTCGACATCATCAGTTACCAAAAGAGGCAAGGCAAAGAACAACACTCTCATTAACCATATAGCAAGGCGAGGTCAGAAACCTAGGATTGAGATACCACCAGGTAAGTCAAAACCCGTAGGAGATTGGAGTCAGCAATTTGCTTCTGAAGTTGGCATAATTTGCCGTGAACATGCACCTCTGTCACTTTATAATTGGAGAAAGGTGAAGAACGAATACAAATCTAAAGTTCAAACGATGCACGGACATATTTTGGTAATAAAAATAATTTTCTTTAGTTGATTTAATATTTATGGAGTCGAATTCTTCTTAGCATTTCGTTGCAAAACTTATTTGCAGAAGAGCTTTGACATTGATATCCATCTCCCGCATATAGAAAGGGCTATCAATAAATACATAGGGCAGCGCCTCAAAGAGTTTAGGTGCAGGTTGCACGTTTACTACAAGTCTCTTTCAAATGATCAACGCAGACGGAAGCCATATGTCAACGTCGCACAAGAGGACTGGGAACGACTTTGTGATTGGTTTGAAACAGACAAGTTCAAGGTAAAAAAATGTTATTATTCAAACTTCGTATTTGTATCCTATTGTACTAGCTTATAGCTAACAAAATTATATTGCAGAAACTTAGCACGATAAACAAGGCCATTCGTGCCAAGAAAAAAGTTCATCACCGTGGTGGTTCAAGATCGTTTTTGAATCATCGAGCTGATAAGGTATTATAAATGTTTATAAATTCCCGTGTTTGATATTTAGATTTCAGTAAGATCTTGGATATTCATTATTGGATTTTTCATGTGTTATCTCATATTTGTGTACTTTGTTACGTGATGCTATGTCAATTGTCAAGCATATTCAATTTGGTATTCATCTAGTTTTGGGTAGGGGGAACTAGGAAGCACTAGTTTAGACTTTAAGGTGCTGCTACTTCTTTGTGTGAAGTATATAAACAGGAGAACTTGTCCCAGAAGTGCAATAAATGTGGCAAGATGCTTTGATGCCTTTGTGAGAAATGATTTACAGATATGCTTCTTTTGTCATGTTCTAGGTACTATGCTATGTAGCTTGTTCTCATCTGTATTAGGAATTAGTAGCGTATGTTTGACAATGCTATTTAAGTATATAAGTATATCTGTAAATGGGAATTTAGAATTGGCATGGCCAACAATAAACATTTTTGGGATTGAACCTGTTACAGCGTAATGCACAAACTCAACAAGAGCCCGGCAGGATTGAATTTTATCGCATGATGTATTATAATCAGGGCAAAGGCTGGAGTGGCTCCGTAGCTGAAGAAAATTATGTGAGGATCAAGCTATCTTGTTATCTTTTTTCTTGTCTGTAATTAGGATTTGTCGTCCAAAATATCTTGATGAGTTTGATATTTGCCTCTATTTATAATTACAGGATAAGATGTTGAAGATGCAAGCTGAGTCCCTAGAAGAAGGTTCTACCGCCATGACTGAGGAAGACATTGCTAATAAAGTCTTAGGTACAAAACCAGGTTACATCGTTGGTCTTGGTCACGGCGTGGACCCAATGTCATCCTCCTCCTCTTACTGTTATCCAGAGGTTGAGGAACTTAGGAGGAGAGCTGAGGCAGCTGAGACACAAGCTGAGGAGCATGGGAGACAAGCACAAGAGCTGAGAGACGAGGTTCATGAGTTACAAAATTGGAAAGCAGCTTCTGAAGCTAAATTGAACTTTCTCATGGCGCACATTGGGGCCAACTTTTCTGTGGTATGTGTTTATCTTTATCTTTATTATAGAGTACAGATTAGGAGAATATATTAAGTTGCATGATGGATATTGTATATTTATAAATAAAATGTGCTTATGAACGCATACTCATTTTCGCCATGGTTAATAATTATTTTGGATAAGTTTTTGATGGGGATGGCATTATTAGTTTCTTCACGAAATCCTAGTTATTCAATCTTTATGCTTATGGATGAAGTTCAAGAAAAATGGAGAGTCTAGGTAACTATCCATTTAGTTGTTGGGTGGCCCATTAAGATGATTGTATAATTCTTTAAGGGTATTTGTCCGTCACTACATGCTTAAGGGGGTGTTTGAAAACCATAGATTGTTAAAGATTTTAAAATATTTCTTGATATGTTAGATAATAACATTCTGTTTTTATTTGGTAGTGTATGGAAAGAGCATATTATAAGTTACAATAATATCTTTGGTAGTGATATTGCTTTAAAGCATGCAAGAACTCCACTCATAATTACAGGAACCCTCTATCTTGCAACTCTTACTTCAAAATTCACTCAATAAAACTCCACTGTTAGAAATGTCAAAACAAAACTTTAGTATTATTTTCAGAAGT
Source organism: Camphora micrantha (assembly GCA_003546025.1). NCBI lineage: Eukaryota > Viridiplantae > Streptophyta > Magnoliopsida > Laurales > Lauraceae > Camphora > Camphora micrantha. The sequence continues at coordinate 8,987,003 of QPKB01000011.1, read as the reverse complement.
GTTGCTGGGGTTTGAATCTCTCCTCGTTTATATAGAGGGCTTCTCAAAGGCATGAATGTATGTTGAGATTTCTAAGGGTATGTGTGGAAATATTTTTTCTATAATTCCTCCTTTTGAGACTTTGGAGATCAATTCCAACAACCCCATTTCTGTTTATCAGAGATTTTCTGAGGGTCTGAAAGAACATTGGAATTCCAATTTTCACATTAAGAAGGCAGTGATTTTGAGCAGAGTAATAGCTCTTTCTTGAGGGTATTTATCTTTCTCAAGATTTTATTTTATTTATAGTCAGTTCATATTGGTAAAACTCATTTCTTAAAGAGGGGCAGTTATCATATATGGGCTTTACTTCTTTGAAATTATTCCCTACTCATTAAGACCGAAGGTACCTCCACTGCATTCAATTCTAGCCCTCATCTCTCTTGCTTTCTTTTAAGTTTTAGAGATAAATCTTTTTATTTTGCAAAATCACTTTTACTCAATATAGATATAAGTAGTCTTCTCATGTCTGCTTGTTGGTGTTCTTTTCATATTGATGAGAAACCCATCTAGATGTTTTCTTGTAATGGTACTACACATTGAATATGATATTTCCCAACATTGAAGTGTTGGGAAATTTGTATTTTTCAAGGCTTATTATACACTTGGTTGGAAGAATTTTATCACTTGAAAAATCTTTTGTCAGATGCTTTATTGTCCCTTGCATGTCAAAATGGGTTTGGCGATGGGAGGAAGAACAATGATATGTAGAAAGGATTTTGAGAATGTCAACAGCAGTACATGATCGAACTAGTTTTTTTATCTACCAATTCTTGATCTTTAAGTTAAGTTCGTAACTAATATCTCAGTTAGTTGTAGAATAAATGAAGGCTTAACCAACTTTTTTTTTTGGAATTGCAGGATCTTTCTACATCATGAGTACTTTGCAAAGATAGACTCCTGGGGTTGAAAAGGATGGAAGATGATCGCAAATGCAATAGACTTATCCCTTGAATTTTGAATGATGTTTTGTAAGATTAGGAAGGATAACTTGGAAGGCAATGTGGAATTTTTTTGGATACTGTGATAATTAACTGTACTTTTCTACATTTAGAAGCTATGAAATTAAATCTTTTGTTAGTTAAATGTTTTTGAGTGTGCAAAGTTTCTTTAGGTTGCTCTACTATGTGATATTTCTATATCAGCTGCAAACTTTACAGAGTTTCGTGACAGATTCTATGGTTTTGTAAGATCTGGTTTTGATTATCATTGAGATCGGCATTGAATTTTTATTTTTATGTAGCTTTTTCTTTGGTTGTTTATGAGGTTTGGCATAGACTTATCGGAAAAAGTGTATCTTCAGATGGTAGCAGATTGATGGATTCCTTCCACCATTTCCAGGTCTCTTCAAGTCTCTAAGCTCAAAGGGGCTTTTTGTTGCTTTCTCTGTATTTGGGCTGGAAAGTAGAAAGAAGAGCACGATTGAGGGGAGGAGGCTTCTGAAGGTGATTCTTCTCTTCTTTCATTATTTATTTCTGGTGAATGTTTTGCTTTCATATAATACAGAAGATTAATTCAACTAAATTGGATCTCAACACACTATTGGACAATCATATATATATATATATATATATAGGACCTAATACATAATGTAATAGCTCTTCATTATAAGAAGAAAATGTGTCACACACCCATACTTTGGAGTTGCCTAGTAATCCGGCCAAATGATGGAGCCTGTTCTAGTTTGGGCACTAGGTGTATTTTCCCGCACCTGCCCATCCACTGTCCAACTCTTGGCACTGTATTTTGAAGTTTCTTCTCCAACACCTTTTAAAATGCTGATTTGTTACCTTGCTTTGATAGGCGGCTTAATGACAATAAATTAAATGGGCCAATCCCTAGGGGGTTGATTAACATTGCCAGCCTCAAAGTTGTGTAAGTTCAGGACTTCTGGTTACAAATTTGGTCTTGGTTTTGCTTTAGCACCTTGGTATACATTTACAGGTATGTTCATGAAACATTTGTCTGTGTTTTCAGTGATGTTTCAAACAACGATTTGTGTGGAACAATTCCCACCACTAGGCCTTTTGAGCATTTTCCTCTGAGCAAGTAAGTTTTCTTATATAGTGCATTATTTGCTACTGTTTGGGCTCCAGATACTGTTTTTCTTCTCTCTTTTTTCCTTTTTGTTCTGCACAAAATTTGTTGAATTGGTGTGGGTACTTCTTTAAATATAGGAGAGGAGTGTAGAACAATTAGCCTAATTTTCTTTAGGATTGGAGCAACTTATTACATTTTCTTTATTGTTCTGCACTCCTCTCCTCTAAAACTTGGAAGAATTAGCCTAATTTTCATAAGTAATTTGTGAAGTTGTCTATAGTATGCTCATCAAGATTCCTAGTTTTAGGACTGGGATGTGAGATGTTTCTCCTCCTAAATGGTAATGTAAAGGGATTGAGCCCTGCGATGAGAGCTTTTCCTAATCCAAGTTTATTCTCTTTCTTGTTGTGGAATGTCCATGGTATTTAGTTATTTGAAGCGAATGTACCATAGGAACTGCTTCATCAGTGAATTAACTCTTCTATAATTGATAATTCTGGGCTATGCCAGGAATTTCTGTTATCATTCACATAATGCAGGGGCCTTTGTCTCTAACTGAACCTCTGTTTCTTCTTTTTTATTTTTATTTTTATTTTTCATAATTTGTATATTTCGTGTTTTTTTTAATGAAAATGGAAAACAGATAGTTGTGATGATCAAGGATGTGCTAAAGATTTCTACTAATTAACAAATGGTAAATTGAGTATGCAATGTCAAAACTACAACTTAGACTAAATAATATAAACTTTCACCCATTAAGGTTGTAAAAAAAGAAAATAAAAAAAAATAGATGGTTTATATCAATGTGCATTTGAAGTTTTCTGTTTTATCTAAATGTTAGACCAAAGATTTATATTGAACTTTTTCATCATTGCCTCTGTTTGTCTACTTTTAACTTTTGATATGCTTTTGCATATTCTGTACTCATTTTTTTTTTTCAATTATATTAGTAGAAATATTCTTTTAGCCTAGACAAACTTCTCACAATCTTGTAGGCAAAGAAGAAGACAGAGAGAAGTTCTCTGCATTGGCAAATTCATAGAGTTTAACATGCCAAGATGGTTTTGTCATTTTATGCCATGCATAAAATCTAGACATTGTTTTGTCCTCATTGTGTAGTAGGTTATATCAACACCTATTTGTAGATGGTTCAGGTCTCTTTTCAAGCTCCAAAACAATCATATGCAGAAAAATGCTTTGTGTCTTAACTTGTGCATTTCTTGTTGCAGTTTGGAGAAAATATGCCCTGCTAGTTCCGGACAGACTTAGCTGGTCCTAAGATTTTGCTGCAACGAAGGCAAGGAGGTGTCCATCTTTCTGTTACCTTTTCAGTGTTTGCTCTTCTAGTCTTCTTGTATGCATAATTTTGAAGTGCTAAAGAAAGGTTGGGTTTCAATAGGTACACTCTACTCTGGATTTCCACTCCACTTGCTCTTTGGAAGCATGAATCAGACACTAAAAGGATTCGGACTCGACACTATGACTTTGTTATTTTCTTTGTTTAGTAGTATTTTTGCAGTCTTTACTATACTATTTACATATTCAATACAATGAGCATTTTCACAAGCCAAATGCCATGTGACATGTAAGCTTTACTATGGTAATAGTATATACAAGTCCAGCACAATGAGAGGTGTTTACAAGCTCAAGGCTATATGAGTCATGACAACTCACCCATGTACAAATGGCATGTATGGAAATCAATTCTATCCATGCAATAGCCGAGTAGTAAATGAAATCATCAAGAGGAGAGTGGGCAATGACACATATGGCAATTGAGTAAGTTTTTAATGGCCCTGCTTTGTATGAAATGATATTGCTGAACTATTGGCTGAAAAAGTGTAACCAGAACTAGGAGGTCTTGGTCATGACACTTTATAAAATCTGGACAATATTTTCAAGTGCATATTTGATCAGAGTCAAAGATAGCAACACTACATTTGCCAATCAATATGACACAAGTACAATTGAGAACATACAGGGCAAGCTTTTGGGATTATTGAAACTTCAAAGTCTTTTTACAGTTTTTGATATAAACCTTGCGTAGAAGACTTCTTGCTCTTTTCTCTCATACCTTGACTTGTTTCCTTCTCCAACTGTTCTGTGGGAGCCTGGGGTTATTTTCATTAAACTTTCTGGTGTAGAATTGATCGGATACTTTGAGTTTTCATTAATTTTCCTGGTTTGAAATTGATCTGATACTTTGAGTCCGTGATCTCTTTTGCTTGTCTTGAATTATGATATGAAGTTGATGTGAAGGTTTTTTTTTTTATATGCAGCATTATACTTATCATCACATGTTTTATATTGTTCTGTTTTCATTTTAGATTGATGAAGCTGCTGATCGATATAGCTTCATGGCAAAGATGTTGGGGATTTCCTGGATTTGACTGAGCTTTCTCTATTGTCAGATGGGAGGAAACAGTAGTAAAGTTTAAGTTATATACTCCTACACATACAGGGATTGGGAAGCATTTCCTAAAGCAGCTTGCAGGAGTGGGGTTACACTTTTTTCTCGAAATTTAAGTTACAAGTTGCATAGGAAAACACAAGCTTTTTTGGTGGTTCTCAAGATGCAGAGAGAGACTTGTGTGATCCATAGAGTTTTTCTTCTTTGGTTGATGATTATTAGTTGAGTTACTCATCTCAACATATATAACGTGGACTGTAATATGGAGGGTACACAAGCGTCTTTTGTAACTGACTGCCTAATGAGATTGGGCTTTTGTTATTCTTTAATAAAATCTTTTCTACTATTTTCTTCTTCATTTTCAAGTGCCTGATTTGTAGCATTTTTAATCTTGCAAAACTGACAAAAGCTGTAGGGATAAAAGTGATGGATGTACCAGCTATAGAGAGTGGTAGTCATGATAAGGAAAAAGCAGCAGCACACGATCTCAATCCAGTGATTAAAGTGTTATTTAAAAATGGTTCTTTTACGACCCTTTCAAGCGTTGCAAATGTGTTATATTATACTTGTAAATGGTTCTTTTACAACCCTTATAAGCGTTGCAAATACGTGTTATATTATACTTGTATAGGGTCTTTTACAACCCTTTCAAGCGTTGCAAATGCATTGTATATACTTACAAAAATGGTTCTTTACAACCCTTACAATCGGCAAAATATCTTTTATTACAACCCTTACAACCCTTTCAAGCGTTGCAAATGTGTTTGTATTATACCTGCATATTATAAGCTTAAAACATGGTTATTATACTACTTTACACCCTTTCAAGCGTTGCAAATGTGTTGTATTCTTTGGTTCTTTTACAACCCTTATAAGCGTTGCAATAATATTATACTTGCACTGGTTCTTTTACAAACCCTTTCAAGCGTTAAATGTTTTGTATTATACTTGCAAATGGTTCTCTTTACAACCCTTACAATCGTTGCAAATACGTGTTGTATTATACTTGTAAATGGTTCTTTTACAACCCTTTCACGCGTTGCAAATGTGTTGTATTATACTTGCAAATGGTTCTTTTTACAACCCTTATAAGCGTTGCAAATACATGTTATATTATACTTAAAAATGGTTCTTTTACAAACCCTTTCAAGCGTTGCAACAAATAGCACTTTAGCAACGCTTCTAAACCATAGCCAAAACAGACTATCTGCGACAAAAATAAAAAACGTTGCAGTTAGTAAACCCTTTTGCAACGCTTTAAAGCATCGGTAAAAAGTTTTAAATGGAAAAATAGATATATATATCCAGCGACGCTATTAATATCATTTAACAACGCTTAAAATCCGTAGTGGATGGTGTACCTCTTTGCTACGCTTTGGAGCGTCGTGTGTTATCTTCTGCGTCTCGGCATCAACTGCAACGTGCACATCCGAGACGCTTTGTGTAAAAATCCGTTGCTGAAAACTGATTTGCACGGTTATGTTATAGCCAACAGACAACCAAGCATTAAGATGAATCACGAAGATTACAAAATTACTTACAACCCCTTTTCTAGTTGTTGACTCGACCTAAGGACTGCATCTGATCCTGTTGACACCCGATTGTTAATATTTCACTGTGCTTGAAGCAAAAAAACCGCCTTCAAGAAAGCAGGATGGAATCAATCTCAAAACTTGATCTTAAAGCATAGCAAACTTGAAGTCTTGGGGGGAAGGAATGGATCTCTCAAAATCTTCTCTAAGGATTTAATCTTGATCGGTGGTTGGTCCATTGGAATTAGAGAGAGAATGGGTTTTCCTATAAAGCCTATACTCGTGTCTCCAAGTCTTTAGGATGAATTTAGGATAGAAGAGTTTTGCTTGAGAGAAAATAGGAGGAGGTTTTCGGATGGAATTAAAAGTTTCTTAGGCTCGCTCGAGCGGACAGCGGAGTTCGCTCGAGCGAACTGCTTTCTTGTCTCAGACGTTCATCGCAGAATACCACTTC